>WPIO01000008.1:9475000-10080000 GCA_009760855.2 Cristatella mucedo | reverse complement strand
CGGTCATGCAGCTGTGAGCTTTAGCACCTGTTCATGCTATCATTTGTACGAAAGATATATTTCCAGCTATGCGTATTCCCAACACTACCGTTACTCGGCTGAATGGCTGCATTAGATTTAAGCTGCAATAACAAGAGCCTTCCACCGATAATGATCTTGAACTCTACGTCGCTATTCTGTGCTGCTATGTAATGCAGGTTAGAATATCGGAGGAAAACAAGAATTTTAAGTTCTCGTCTGCAAGCTCATCACTTCGAGTAGACAAAATTAGGAGCAGCAGCAGCTCTACGCACAGCAGGAAAAGAACTATTTAGCGAAATACGCAAGCGTTTACTGTCTTGATTGAATAATTATATGTGATTCATAACTTATTTTTACTCTATAATAAACTAGGTTTTTCCGTAAAGCTGCGTAAACACCGGCGAACGTTCGGCCTCGTGACACCCGGATCTTAAGGTCACGTCATCAGTCAGGTAAAGGGTAGAGAATGTAAGCAATATAAATTAGAGCTACACGTTGACGACTTGATGATTTGCAGTGGATTAGAGTGGATTGCGGTATTTGCCAGTGCCATTTCGGGCGATTACCACGAATTGCCAGAGTGAGCATATATAGTGGGTGTGCACACGACACAATGCGATTTAATGTGTAATAAAAATTGGAGCTCGGCGCAATACCACTGCATATTTCGAGTAGTGGAAAATAAGAGCAGCAGCTCCAAGCACAGCAGGAAAATAAATACTTTAAGATAAGCTAGGTTTGTCCGCGAGGCTGCGTAAACACTGGCAAACGTTCGGACTCGAGACACCCGGATTTTGAGGTCACGTCATCAGTCTTCACTGGTAAAAGGTGGGGACTGGTGGCTGATGCGATGGATCGAGGAGTCTCAAGAGCCAGGTTCGAAGAATTAGCCGGACGTGTCTCCTTCTTGGCGGTAGGTCTGACACCTGGGAGGTAACTAACCAATTAGGAACAGATCCAAACAAGCAACGTGGAATGCCGCTCTCATAGATGGTTGCATGGGGATACCAGTCTGTTGGGAGTGTAAGAGTTCAGAAGAAAGGAATGTATTCTTAAAGGGAAGCTGTTTGCAGGAAGATCGGTGGCAAACAATTTTAATGACTCATATGTAAGCCTATATATGCAGCAGCAGATAGGTGCCCGTAGATAGCATCTGCTCAATTTCCAGTGCCGCCAAATTAGAAACCTTACGACCTTCACACACGTCCGAGATCGCTCTTGCTGCCAGTGAGAGCGATTGTACAAGCCACGGCCCGACAACGAGGCTAGTCTCGACTACGAACTGTCCCACGTGTAGACAAGGCTGGTTTGACACTAGTTTGCACTCAAGGTCTTAGGAATCTTAAGTCCAAACGATCGCCGGTATAGACCCAGCTAAAGTCTGTCACTTAAATTGATGTCACGTCTATTATGCCTTTATGCTGTGCTTAGTACTACTACGAATGTATAGCAACTATATAAGTCAAAAATAGGAGAATATAGTTTAAATAAATAAATGCCTATATTTATGTGACTACAAATAAACGTGCACCCAAAATATATCTAAAATGCACACAATTTTTTTCAAGGACCTAGTTGCATATATAAAAGAGCTCTGTCTAATAACGAGTCATTATTTAGAAAGAATGCAGTATCAGGGAGCTGCCTAAACTGAGCCCTGAAAAGGTCAGTCAGATGTTGTACTTCCCTGCTGCTACTAATTCTTGGAGTTCTCATTAGTCAAAATTTGAAATTTTAGCGAAGCTAACTTTTCTTGCTTAGACATAATGCAACATTTGTAACCAGAGCAGTATATTTCATATTTGTGTTACAAACTGGTGAAGGAGGGCTACTAGCAGTGCCACATATCTGGAAGACGTCCACACGGAAGCCACAGGGATGATAGTGTACCCATTGGCAGGATTTTTTTTAGGACCCTAAATGTATGGTAGCATGTCTACAGGAGATCAGAGAGGGGAGCAATCAAATTGTGGAGAGCAGTTCTCACCCGAGTGGGCAGGCGAGTTCTTTTCGATGAGGCTAAAAGACTAGGTCGCAGCTAAATATTCAGCAGTCAAATCTGGCTTTCACACAAAGATTGACACTGGGGTAATGAGGGGTAATCATGGGGGGTAGCTGGTGGGGGGGGAGGTAATCGCACCCTTTACGAGAGTGGCAGCAAACACCTTTTCCAGAGCCCAAGACTGCCCCTGAGTGCACGGCTGGCATTGGGCAGGGTCAACGCGATGAACAGCCACGATCCTAGTTACTAAGGACATAAGAAGGGTGCTATCTCATGGAAATTGATATGAGCAATGCTCACGTGGCAACTTAGACCACCGAATACGGCAAAATTGTCGTACAATGCTGGCCATTGTCGAGATAGGCTGCAAGCTGCATAAGAACAGAGCACCAGACCGACCGACCAACACCAACTCCATGCTCAAAGCATCAAGTCACAAGTTTTTAATCGACTGATAAGCTGCTCTGCTCCCAAAGCCTGTAACTCCCTCCCGAATTGCATCAGAACATCCCCGGACTTGACCACATTTAAAAAGAACTTAAAAACACACCTATTTAGGACAGCATTTAGTGGGTCCCTGTGATTCATCCTTCATGTGCTTATGCGTGCTGACACTGTGCATGCTGCCACTAACCACATTTGCATGCTGACCCTGTGCATGTCACCCCCAACCATTTTATTCATGTTGTTTATCAAACATGATATTACTCACCATTCAATTGCATTTCCCTTTGCAGCAAATGTAAAGCACCTAGAAAGAGATTGAGTTCTTTGAGGGCGCTTTATCAAGTGCATTATTATTATTATTATTATTATTATTACATAAACGGGGCTAGCTAGGTCTGCATGACACCATTCTGCAATAATGATTCCACCTGCAATAATGGTTATACCTGGTCTCGCTTTAGTGAAAACGTTTCCTCTTCGGGCCTGAAAAGACTGGATAGAGATTCGTTCTACGAGGGCGCTATAAGAATGGATTATATGTTTTTTTTTGTGACTGCGCACACTCTAGCAATGGAATGGGATTCTCGTGCAAGTACGTGGGTCATCTTTGGTGCACCACCTGTCATGTTTGGTGCACTCTCTGTCTCAATCACTCTCGTCATTCCAAAATGAGCACGATGACCGAGACGACGATTTGGTGGGTCCGAGCAGTTCCTTGGTCAACAGCTCGACCGAATTGACAATTATGAGGCATCTGCAACGAAAGTGAGCAGCATGGCAAAGTTGAATTAACGCATATGCATAAGTGACAAGGTCATGACACCGAAGGCCCGGTGGTTGATGCTGGGTGGGAATAGTTGCGGATGGCTGAGAGTTTTCCAAATGCATTACATGCGAGACAGTGATCACTGACTTAACTGTGGCAGCCAAGGCCAAACTTCTGTATTGATGCAGCAAAGTTGGCAATTCAAGGCGGGCTACCTTTGACGGCGATGGCCATAACAACTAAAAATGTCCATAGCAACGGATTTGTAACCAAGAAACGAGATTGGTAACCTGCTCACTTGCTGCAGTGCACTCGCAGGAGCACGGATTAATGAACAAATATGCATACAAAGCAAGCTCCGGGTACCGGATATCCGAGTATCCTGAGTACTGCACACGAAGCAGCAACCTGGGGCAGCATCGGCATAGAACGGAGCATGTGGCTGCTGTCTTACGGCTGCCTTCAGCTGCTCAGTCACGTGCTCACCATCAGCATGTTCCGCTCGGCTTGCAGGCTCCTGTTTTCTGCCTCCAACCGCTCAGTGGACTCGGCACAGCGTCGTCGAAGTTCGCTCACCTCGTCCCGATGTCGGGCCTGGTCACGTCCGAGCTCACGTTCCTTTCTTGATGCCCATACTTCTATAGCATGAATAAGCCGGGAGATTAACCGATGAACAAGTAAGGGTCACGTGCCCAGCCAAAAAGCTGGGGCTGAAGTAGTCAAGCATCAGCTGCAGCATGCATTGTAGCCAGCAGCTGGGCAGCGGAGGTGGAGGCAGACGTCAGCAGCTTCGGCAGCAGCCACGGCAGCAAACTCGTCTCACCGGCTTTGGCTAGCTGCGCACGAGCGTCTGTCAGCTGCCGCTGGCAGGCGAGCAGCTTGCCGTTCCAGCTGTCGGCTTGCTCGCTCCTCGCTTGCTCCACAGCTGAAAGGAAGAGAGATCACTGTTCAGCAGAGCTCCCAGGTCGACTGCGAATACGAAGCGATGTCGATGGCAATAATAAAAAACACAGTAATTTAAGGGACAAACATACCAATATTGATACTAGGACAGTTATGCAATCAAAGACAGAGACCGAGAGAGAGAAAATTATAGAGAGAGAGAGGGAGAGGAAGAATCAGAAAGAGAGGAGAGAGAACGACAGATAAATAAACAGACAAAAAAAGCCGGACATGTGTAGAGAGATGAATCAAGACAGTGGAACAGATAGAGAGAGAGGTAGTAAAAGAAGGGAGGACAGTGGCAGAGAGATTCTGATTAAGACACGAGCCGCACCTTGCTGAAGGTTATCTTCCAAGGAGCCGACATTCTGCTCGAGCTGTGCACTTCGACTTCGCAAGAGCTCGAGCTCATTTTCACTGTTACTCAGCTGGCTTGCGAGAACCGAGAGCTTCTGCAACATCCAGGTAGCAACCAAGTGAGAAGATGGAACAGTGCTGGCAAATTTTCAGGCAACCGACCAAGTAACTCGCCGATGCAACGGAGTGATGTGCCAGGGTACAGACTGAGCATGTGAGGCCGATCACTACCACGACATGCAGCAGTGAGAGCTATAGAGCTAAATCAAGAATAAACCTGTTCCATTCATCCCATTGGTGCATAAAAAAAAAAAACTGTTGAGAGAATTTTGCATCAAACGTCAAGAAGTCAGCTGGCACAAATCAGCTTGGTGTCAACTTGATTCAGCTATTTAAAAACTACTTTGGACAATATGATTCATTGTAGGGTAGAGAATTTATTTACACATTTACAGGGAGACAGGTTGAGAGATAGAAGAGAGGGGGTAGAGAGCAGGAACAGAGAGGCTGAGAGGAGAGAGAAGCTGAGTGCCGGGAATTTCATGGCAGCTAACACTTCTGCTTAAAGTAAGCAATATAGGATTGCAGGACTCAAAATCCCGATCGCGAGAAGTTCCTCTGCCTTCGGCTAAGACCCAGGGAAGAGGCAGAAAGTAAACGGAGATATAGGTAACAGGTAGGCATGCAGAGAAAAAGTGGCAGGGAGTCACAGAGAGAATGAAGTAGAGAATGAGAGAGAGAGAGACTGAGAGCAGAGAGAGAGAGAGAGAGAGAGAGAGAGAGAGAGAGAGAGAGAGAGAGAGAGAGAGAGAGAGAGAGAGAGAGAGGGTGAATGCAAGAAATGTCATATAGTGGCTTTCACTTCAGCTTACAGTAAGAAATTTAGGATTGCAGGTTTTGAAATCATGATCGGGTAAAGTACCTCTGCCTTGGGCAAATACCCACAGATTAGGTTGAAAGTAAACAGAAACTTTGATAACAAGCAGGCGTACAGAGTACGCAGAGGGAGAGAATGAGTGACAGAGAGACAAAGACAGAAAGAGACAGACAGAGAAAGAGAGAGGAGGAGGAGGAGGTGATGAGGTAGTAGGGCAAGAGAAAGAGAGTGCTTGAAGGCAGAGTTAGAGCTGAAGGGTAGTGAGAGAAGAGAGAGATATATAGGTAAGGATATGGATAGGAGCAGAGATAGAGAGGTGTACAACCGAGTACAGTAATATAAGAATCAAGAGAACCCAGAAACTGAGAAACTACACCCTTATCCTTAGACTAGTGAGACTACACAATTGGATATCGATAAAGGTGTATGGATAGTCTACACCACAATTGGATATAGTCAAGTGCATTTACACGCATCAGCAAAAAGCCAGCCAGCACATAGGGCTAGGCTTCTGCTCGTCAATATCCCTACACAGCCGCACAATGCAGAGCACGTAACTAGATGGATGAGCATGGATATGACGATCAATATCGGATCTAAGTGAACAAGACGAATTGTTTTTCCCTTTAAGATGCACAGCGAAACTACCCAAGAATAAGTCTATCTTATTGGTAAAGGCAACCTAGGAGACAGATTAAGTCCACTCGGAGTTCAAATGTGTGGCAGTTAAGGTCACATACACAATCTGAGATATGTAAAGTTGTATGCTGAGGACAGAACCTTCTCTTGTATTGCTTGTAGTTTGGTTGCCGTCGCGCACTGCACAAAACACCAGCCGACGAGCAACACCACCAGTTTATTCGACCGAGCCGGCGGAAGCGCCACTGTCCGCCCGCAGACGTTTGCCTGCTTCTCTCGGCTGCCGTACCGAAACGCTGTGCTCTGATTCGCTAGCGTTGTTGCTAACGCATAACTGCGCTCCGATTGGCTAGTCGGTGGTTGGGATGGCAACCCAGCCTAGTATTGGCCGATTACACATTTAGGCGCTGTCACCGTCGTAGACTGGGATACGAATAAACGAAACCACATGTTAACAAGTCTACAAACCAGATCACTAATATGACCGAGAGCTAGGATCAGTTTTAAAAAAAAGTGGGACAATGCTGTGGTTGTGCATTACAGCAGCAGAAGCAGTAGCAAAGATATCACCCAGAAAACAAATCCAGCAGTAGTAGTTACAGGAAAGATATGTTGGTAGGAAACATAGCACACATCATTTTTGCTTATGATGCTGTTTTCAAGTGACTGGATTTTTGTCTGAATTTCTGACATCTGCAGTGCGTCTGCAAGATACAACCATTTCACAGTTTCTGACCAGCAGTCGGAAGAACAACACAACTGGTGTCACGAATCTTTGCAATATTACATGATTAGGTATGCACAAATACTTGCTTTCCATCAATCTAGATCTAATCGTGCTCCACAGGCGAGCCGCGGTATTCGGTTAGCCGTGATGGTGCACTAGGTAAGGCGGTTACTTTCTACGACCTCGCTACCGAGGTCGTGGGTTCGAATCTTGCAAAGGGTGATCCTATATTGCCACTGCAAGCAGCCGTGATAGCGGTAAAGATTTTTCAGACGCTATTAAAAAAGAGGCTACTAAATCAGCTAGTAAAAAACTCATTCCCAAAGAGGCTGGGCGCTAATGGATTACCCAAAATGCATCTAGCTACGTCTACAGTGATTGTGTATCACTTTGCAGCAAATGTAAAGCGCCTAGAAAGAGATTAAGTTCTCTGAGGGCGCTTTATCAAGTGCAATATTATTATTATTATTATTATTATGCCCCTAGGTCTTTACCCGAAGAGCAAACTGCTGGCATTTCGCGACCCAAGTTGGGTGATAATAATAATAATATAATGATAATGCACTTAATAAAGCGCCCTCAGAGAACTCAATCTCTTTCTAGGCGCTTTACATTTGCTGCAAAGGGAAATGCAATTGAATGGTGAGTAATATCATGCTTGATGAACAAACAACATGAATAACATGGCTAGGGGTGACATGCATATGGTCAGCATGCAAATGTGGTTAGTGACAGCATGCACAGTGCCAGCTCGTATAAGCACATCAAGGACGAATCAAAGGGACCCACTAAATGCTGTCCTAAATAGGTGTGATTTAAGTTCCTTTTAAATGTGGTCAGGTCAGGGGATGCTCTGACACAGGTCGGGAGGGAGTTCCAGGCTTTGGGAGCATACGAACTAAATGCACGGTCTCCGAAGAATTTAAGGTTTGTACGAGGTATTTCTAGACTGTTGGATTCCGAAAAGCGGGTGGTACGGTGCTTGGCCTGGTGGGGGAGTAGATCTGAGAGATAAGCTGGAGCCAAAGAATGAAGTGACCTAAAAGTGAGCGACAAAACCTTGAAGTCAATCCGTTGCTTGATTGGGAGCCAGTGCAGGTCGGCGATCGGTGATGGAGTTCGGTAGCTGATAATCCTTTATTGCCTGCTGAAAGCTGTGGTTAAAGCTGCTAAGGCTTTTCTGCCGCTTCTGTGAATAGAAGCTCAAGCTCTTTGGCGGTCCAGGTGCGCCGTACCGTCGTTTGGGGTTCGACGAATGACCGAAATCCATCGAAATCTACCGCAATCCGCTCTAATTAGGCTAACGTCGATCAGAAATTAGCATTACCGAGCTCACATTTTTCGCCGATTCTTTAGTACAGGTTTGATTTTGTCTGTCCAAAAAAACTTATTGTCGCTGTGCACACCCCCACTTAATAATAATAATAATAATGCACTTGATAAAGCGCCCTCAGAGAACTTAATCTCTTTCTAGGCGCTTTACATTTCTTGCAAAGGGAAATGCAATTGAATGGTAAGTAAAATCATGCTTGAAAAACAAACAAAATGAATAACGTGGTTAGAGGTGACATGCACAGGGTCAGCATGCAAATGTGGTTAGTGGCAGCATGCACAGTGTCAGCACGCATAAGCACATCAAGGACGAATCACGGGGACCCACTAAATGCTGTCCTAAATAGGTGTTTTTAAGTTCCTTTTAAATGTGGTCAGGTCAGGGGATGTTCTGACGCAGGTCGGGAGGGAGTTCCAGGCTTTGGGAGCATACGAACTAAATGCACGGTCTCCAAAGGATTTGAGGTTTGTACGAAGTATTTCTAGACTGTTGGATTCCGAAAAGCAGGTGGTACGATGCTTGGCCTGATGGGGTAGTATGTCGGAGAGATAGGCTGGAGCCATAGGATGAAGGGACCTAAAAGTGAGCGACAAAACCTTGAAGTCAATCCGTTGCTTGACTGGTAGCCAGTGCAGGTCGGCGTTAAGTGGAGTAATGTGGCAACTGCGACGCTCACGAAAGACAAGCCTAGCTGCAGAGTTTTGCACCAGCTGCAATCGCCTGATCGCACATGCTGGTAGGCCAGTGAGCACTGAGTTGCAGAAGTCGAGACGAGATGTCACGAATGCATGGACCAACTTGGACGTGGTATCCTTATCTAGACAGGCCCGAATTTTAGCAATATTATGAAGCTGAAAATAGGCAGATTTGACTGTGGAGCTGATATGGTCGTCTAACGAGAGGTCGCTTTGGAATATGACAACTAGATTTCGAGCTGATTCGACAGGAGATATGCTGGTAGAGCCAATTTTGAGAGTCAGCCTTTCCAATCTCTGAATCACACTGGGCTTGCCCATAACTAGTAAGTTAGTTTTGTCATCGTTTAGTTTTAGAAAATTTGCTGCCATCCATGTGCGGATGTCATCAATGCCACGGCCGTTTTCGTGCAATTTGCTGCAATCGACTGCAGTTGCCCGGGCCCATACAACAATCCACTTCAATTCACTGAATCCCCCACCACATAGAAATCGAAATAGATTTTGCCGAGCTCCAGTTTTTATTGCATACTAAAGTTCACCGTATTGTGTGCACAACCATGTAAAATAAAATAAATTGTGCATCCTCGCACTGTGGCAATAGGCGGCAATCGCCTGAAATGACCTGGGAAACTACGGCAATCCACTCTATGTTACTACCAGTCATCCTCAAATCGCCATCGCAAAGATCTAATTGACATTGCTTATAGGACTAGACACAGTTAGAAGTGCATTCACAAAATTTCGCTCCATTGTGCACAGACATTCTCATGCAATGAATTGCAATCGACTGCAATGACCCGGTTCTTTACCGAAATCCACCTCAATCCGCCGAAATCCACTGTAATCCGCAGCACAGCGACCATAACGCGCACACTAAACGCTCTAATTACGATTGCACGCTGTTCTGGTCTTCGGTTACTGTGTACTCGCTTAACTTCCCTGTAATTTTCTCGACCATTCTAAAGTTCTTAAATCGTTTATCCACCAGTAGCATTACTCCCAGCTAGTGAGCCCCAACTGCTCCGCCGCGAACTAACTTCCTCTCTACCCCTCTTCCCCTGGTCGACTCCGATGACTCATTGACCACAACTGTGCACCGCCCGACCCTGATTGTGAATCCACCATCTGGCCACCGGCTGGTTCGTGCCACATCAAAGGCGGACCACAGCAGTGCACCTGCCGACCCTGATGGTGAATCCACCATCTGGCCACCAGCGGGTTACCGGCCTGTGTCCAGGCCACATCACAGGCTCATCAAAGGAACCGGCATACAATACATGCATACACACGTACATACGAACTACACATTCTACCTCAATGCACTGCAATCGACTGCAACTGCCCGGGCCAGTTCGTCAATCTACCGAAACCCGCCGAAAAACGACCAGAATATGTACACTTGTAGCTCTAATAGTGATTGCATGTTGCTCCAATTTTTGGTTATTGGGTAACCGCACATCTTCACTACAATTGCCTCGATCATTCGGGAGCAATGCACGGCAATCAACTGCAATGGCCCGGGCCAATACGGTAATCTACAGCCATCTGACACAGAATGCCCTGAAGTTGGATTCGCAATCCTCCGATTTTAAATTTATGTCGCAAAGCACACTGATTAAAGTCAACCTCATCATTTTAAGCAATTGCACTAGTACAATATTGGCCAATGCATGGCAATCTGGAGCAACGGTTCGGCTAGTAGCAGCAATCCACTACAATCCGTGGCAAGTTGACCACAAATTGGCTGCACGAAGTGCCACCTGTCATCGCATTTCCTATTTCTTTATGCTAAAAGTGAAATCGTAGGACTTTCAAGCTATTTTGCAAGTTAGTTGTCAACAATGCACGGCAATCGACAGCAATGGCAGGGACCAATACCAAAACCAAATTGATGAGAAATCGGCTGCAGCAAGCTCCAATTCCCATTCCACGTAACACCTCACTAGCGGCACATACTTTCGACCAGCTCTGACCGTTTAATCTTTGTTAATGCATGGCAATCAACGGCAATGACCCTGGCAAATACGACAATCCATTATGATCATCAAAAATCGCTGAAAAGTGACTGGGCCAAGATCAAATATATCTTACCTGCCACAGCGAACTGTGCTTAAAGTCCAACCACATCCTTTCAACCAAACGTGCACGTACAATCGCGTACAATGAATGGCAGTCGGCAGCAATGATCCGGGCCAATACCCCATATCGCGACAAATAGACGAGAAATTGGCCGCTCGAAGCCCCAATAGTCATTATATATAACATTCCGCTGCGTCCAAGGTAAAACCGTGGCATTTTCAAGATACTTTACTCGTTAACTGTCAGCGATGCATTACAATCCGCAGGAATGGTAGGGGCCGATGGGTCAATCCGTGAATAATTGACAAGATTGGCTGCAATAAATTGCAACTCTTATTCCACGTAACATGTACCTGTGCTCGCATAGTTTTCACCTGTTGTTCGAAATCGACAGCAATGCATGGTGATCGACGGCGATGGCCCGGGAAAATACGCCAATCCATAGCGGTCCGTTACAAATGGACCGACAGTTGCTGAGAGAAGCTCCAACTTTTCTTGCGTATTGCACTATACTGCATTAAAGGTGCAGCCACATCCTTTTAGACAATCGACAAAGGCACAATCGAGGGCAATGCACGTCAATCGACGGCAATAAGCCAGCATCTACCTCAATTTGTTTCCAATTTTCTGGAAATCGGCTGTTTGAATTTGTAATTATCTTACCACATAGCGGGAGAAGATCAAATTTTTCTTGTGTATTAGAGTACGCTGTATTAAAAGTGCAACCGCATCCTTTTAACTAATCTCGAACATACGTTCGAGGGCGATGCGCGGCAATCTATGGCAACGGACTGAGAAAATTGTAGGGAGTGTGCTGTCATATGTAATCGAAAAAGGAGATTTTCGGAAAGAATTTCTTTCGTTGCACGGTGGAATGCAGTGAATTGCGGTATTGGCCTGGGCTACTGCTGCTATTTCAGTGGGCTTCGTGAGAACGCCTGAGATTTTCTAGGTACATTTTACACGTAGCCTAGTTCGATATTCCAAACTTTCTGGAGCTGTTCGTAGCTGATTTGTGGTGGATTTGACGAGAACTGGAATGGATTTCGGTCGACTGAGGTACAGGCGTCCGGCGTTAAAGCTCATTTTCGTAAGTCCGGGTGTGCACGCGATATGGAATTTTTTGGACAGATAAAATCGAACGTGTATTACAATATCAGCGTAATTGGAGCTCGGCAACGCTAATGACCGTTCGATGTTAGCATAATTAGAGTGGATTGCGGTAATTCGTCGAACTCCAGTCGTTAGCTCGATTCGTGAGTGCATTAATATGCAGTAGCTCACCTCAGCATGGTTTTTACTGCCAAGCTAAGGTAAGCTAGTGTAGATTCATACACATGCTCTCATGTGAGTCGAGCTAACAACTCTGGTATACTAAGACCGCCAAGGGGGACCACCATCAGCTTCTGATATCCAAACGCTTAAATTAAGACCAAAATACAACAACGGTTACTGCTGTCCAGGAGGACAGACAGTGGAAGCCTTTGGCAATCTTTGTGCCGCAATTCGCTGCCATTCCACATGAACAACGTGGCACGTTTTTTGAATGGTCGAATTTTTTAAGAGGTGGTTGCTGGTTGGTCAGCCTATACATTTAGGACGACTGCTCTGAGAGCCCGACGTACCGGAACATTCCCTGGTCCTAATACAGCTGGCATAGCGAGTGTCTCGTCAGCCTGCTGCTCTGAGTAGCACCAGTCGTCACGCTCATGGTGCATGTACAGCTGCTGCCTATTTATGCCGTGTTGCTCCGAGGGAGTGAGGACAGCAGCACCAGCCAAGGGAACTCGGCTGGTCGTATCTCTGAGTAAAGGCTTGCCACGTTGTCATCGGCAAATCATCTCTCACGATGACAACTCCCGAGCATAGCATCCACTAGCCGCAGATGGGCAATGGGTCAATCTCAGCTGCTTATAATGTTCCACAAAGACTATGTGGGTCTTACGAAGAAGAGTTTTCTATCGAGCACACTTCAAGCCTATTCATTCATCAGATCTTGGCCGACATCTCCACATCATGAGAGCAACAGTAACAGAACTTTCAGCATCCTCACGTTGCTTTATGAACCAGGTCTCGTTGATTTGCTTATAGCATTTTCGACTGAAGTAGCTATCTCACGTCCGACAAGCCCTGCTATCTGCCGTGCCTGCATGTCCAAGCTCTGACAGTTGCCAAGTACGTTTCCCATACGTATAGCGACTAACCCACGAGGCCAATGCTGTCTATAACGGAACAATGCCTCGATTTGTCACCTAAACACAAGGCACCCACAGCTCTCCCATCAGCAAACGGTTTCTATGCTGCTCGAGAGGCATACCTGTCAGGCATGGTGGAGGGGATCGACAGTTCCAGTTGCCCCCCCCCGGTAACCACAACAAGACCTTCTGGGAGAGAGAGAAAGAGAGAGAGAGAGAGAGAGAGAGAGAGAGAGAGAGAGAGAGAGAGAGAGAGAGAGAGAGAGAGAGAGAGAGAGAGAGAGAGAGAGAGGGCCGAGTTGGCCAGAGAGCTCAGCGAGCACGTAACCACAACCGGCAGGTACTCGGTGCTCCTCCAGCAGCTGAACAGCTTCGGTTTTTCTCTTTATAAGCCGTAGCTGATTAATGCCTGCACTGGCCGATCATGGGAACCAGCTTCGGGTCAGTGCTGCTCATCTCGATCGATCGGCACAGTGTTGTGTGAGCCTGCTGCTTCCACTATTGCAATTAGTGCAGTAGCATCGGCTACTAATGTATGCCCGCCTGCAGCAGGTAGTTCGGCAATTGACTTGGTGCGGCTTCCGGCCTTTAATTTAAGGTTCTGGCCCACCACAGATGGACTCCCCCATCTTCGGTGAGTCAGCCAGCTTGTATATGTACCCATTGAGGGAATAAAGATTGTGTCTCGTTAACCGCTCACGTCCATGCTGTGATTCCGAGAGACTACGAAAGAACAGCCACCGCCAGAGACACTGTCATGCCACAACAGCGACAAGCGGCGCTGCGATGGCCGAGTAGCTACGGAGCTGGTATCTTTTCCCAACCACCCCTCGCCTGGCGAACGGGCGGTGCCAGACGCAGGGAGCGTTCGCTCACAGTGTTCGCTCGTGGGCTGGGCTCTAGTCCAAGTGATCTAGTAGAAAGCTGGTCTTTCGCTGTGTCAGCGGTCTGTACCGGATGTCACAAATGCTTCGACCAACTTATATGTGGTATCCCTGTCTAAACAAGCCCGACTCTTAGCAACTTTATGTAGCTGAAAGTAGTTCTTCTCCCCTACTCACAGTTCAGCATGATGGCTGAGGCCCGGGATACTTATAAAATGCTTATGAACGCTCGTACTGACTTTTTTCTTGCAAGAATAACTTTATCTTAGCTTGTCATGGCCATGAATGCACGCTCAAAGTCGCATATTTTGGCATAGGTTGGATCACACAGGCGGCAGACCACCAAGCAGTGCTCAAGTCAAGACGGGATGTAACAAATGCATGGACAAATTTAGATGTGTCATCCATGTCTAGACAAACCCTAATTCTAGCGATGTTATGCAGCCGAAAGTAGGCAGACTAGACTGTGGAACGGATGTGGTCTCTAATGAAAGATCACTTCGGAACAGGACACCTGCATTTCGTGCACGTTCAACTGGAAATATGCTGGCAGAGCCGACAGTGAGCGTTAACTTTCCAATTTTTGAATCACACTTAGTTTGCCCATAACTATTAGGTTGGTTTTTATCAACATTCGATTTAAGAAAGTTTGCTGCCATCCATATGCGGATGTGATCAATACATGCAACAAGGGAGTTAGGGAATTCGACGTGATGGAGGGCTGGGAGGGATCAAAGCCAAGGTGCGACTGAGTGTCATCTGTATAGAAGTGAAAGCCTAGATTGTGCATGCCAATCAGATCGGCAGGAGGGAGAGTATAAACCGTGAAAAGAACGGGACCAAGCACAGAGTCCTGAGGTACCATATAATAGTAGTAATAATAATAATAATAATAATAATAATTTGATGACGGACCCTCAGAGAATTCAATCCCAAAGTATACGTTTTATATTTGCTGACACTTGAATGAGGTTCCTCAGATAATCTCTGTCCATTCGCATCCATACTATGGAGGCTCCCACTGAGATAAGTAAGACCAAACTATTGCCTTGCAATGCCAGTGTGATGAGAGGGGCTCGAGAAGAACTTGGTGTTCGATAGCATCAACTGCTGAAAAATCGAGCAACATGCCCATATAATCTACCTATGTCTACCTTTCTAAGTAGGTCGCTATTCCTTCGATGAAATGCCGACTCTCTGGAGTGATTAGCTTGACTGTAACTTACTAGGAAGGTTTGAATTTTCAAGACATGAGTTCAGCTGGTCTGCCACGACTCGTTTGTGTTTTTGATAGGAACGGTAGAAGGGAGACTGGATGGAAGTTGCTCAAGTTGTCTTGATTTAATGTGGCTTTCTTGAGTAGTGGCCTGATTACAACCTTTTTGAAAAGTGCTGTGACATGACCCTAGACAAATGACATCTACGATATTAGTCATGCATGGCAGCAGCAGAACGTAAAAACAGGATAGTGGGAATAAGGTCCAGAGTACTAGCTGTCTTTTTAGACTGAGATATGAACTTCAGGTTTAAGGTCACTAACGACCTTGAATGTAGATCTTGATGTGCCGCGTGGAAGTAAGGGATAAGATTCCATGGGGTGCTGCGATCTTAGGGATTGAGTCGCTATTCTTGTCGACATGTCTATTCGCTATCTCGTTGACAAAAAAGCTAGAGAATCGATCAACTAGATCAGCGGTTCTCAACAACCCTAATGCTGCGACCCTATTACACAGTTCATGTTGTGGCGACACCCCAACCATAAAATTAGTGTACAAAATGCGTAATTTCTTAGGCGACCCCTGTGAAAAGGTCGTTGGACCACCAAAGGAATCGCGACCCACAGGTTGAGAACCGCTCAGCTGGATAATCACAGGGATCGCAAGGTAAGGAGCTAACCCGGGAGTGATTAAGGTGGTTCATCGTAGGCATCAGCACTTTTAGATTGTACACCCGGGATTCAACAAAGTTTTTATAGAAGCTAGCCTTAGCCTTTATTGATTGATTGGTACGATCTACAGTAGTCCTAGTGTGCCTGTCAATAGACAGGCATTCCTGATCTTATGAACGCTTTTTCAAGCTTGCACTTGGTATAGCTAGTGTGCTTTTTCAAGTTCGCACTTAATACGTATAGCTAGTGTAATGTCTGCGGTAAACCCAAGGCCGTCTGGGTGAGGGCGAAGTGCTCTTAGTCAGAGGTGCAAACTCATCAAGCATGTCAGCTAGTGACAATCATGTTGTAACAATCTACTAACAATGACAGGTCAGAAGAGTGATTGAGGAGCAGAGGCAAAGTAGATATTCTCGCACGAACAGCAGCAACGTCGAGGGTTTTGAGATTCACATGCAATTTTATAGGAGGGCACACATTGAAGAGATCTGCATGTGGTCAGACAAGCAGAATTTGCTAATAATTGGTAATGACAGAGTGGTTGTGTGAAAACATTTGGTCAAGTGTGTGACCCTTGCTATGCACATGAGCCACACGAGACAATGAATCAGTCAAAACAAAATTCGGTGCTGAAGGCGTCAGATAAGCTATCAAATTGACCGTCAAAATCACCCATAATGTGGAAAGATCTATTTCTTGCACACAGAATCGAAAGACATCAGATAAGTCAGGGATAAAGGAAGAATTGGTACCTGGTAGGCGATAGACTACTGCCACCATCGGTAGCATGTTGTCGGAAGAAATCAAGGCTAGATTCGAAAGACTGCTTCGAGGATACTGCAAATGGATTAAAATTGAAATTCGAGCTCGTAATAGTAGCGACTCCACTGCCAGTTTTGATTGACCTAGGGGTGCGAAAGGAGGAGCCACTCGACATTGCGTGATTACTTGTCGGGCAGTTTTGCAATTTTAGACAACTTTCAGTCAACGCGAGCAGATCGATGCCTTTTTCAGAAATAAGGTCGCTTATGAATAGGGGCCTATTGCACGTTAAGCAACGATTCCAAAGACAAGCGTTGAGTTGGGCCACCGGAGTTGGAGGAGGCCAGATAACCACAAAGTTAGAGAGACTCACAGTAAAGCTCGAGAGAACTCACTGAGCGGTTCGAGACAATGCTAGAAACACCAACACGAACTGATACTCAGCTCCCACCAGACGAGCCCTGACTCAAATCGGGGCCAGCACCCCCAGCCGGTCTGCTCCGAGGCGTTTCTTTTGCTAATGCATAATTGACGGGATCTTAGCAACAGCAATAACATTTAGACTGAATTTGAACTACGTTAACAAAACTAAAAAGTACTTACGATCATAAGATCATAACACGCAGGTTACTAGCTGCTGGCAAATCTTATGCAGCCGCCGGCTTGGCAGAACCAACCTTAAGCGATATGCATTTAGATGCTCATAGGCACGTAAATTATTAGGGGCTATGGTCAAACAACAAACTTTAACTAAGTCTTACCTGTATCGGTTTCTGTATTCGAATAATATAAGTACAAGAATGCCTTTCCAAGGCTCAATCCAGGAGACAAATCTACTACACAACCATGGCTGTTTGCATGAAGATGGCCTGTACAGATCTGCACCTTCTGTGGTCCATTTAATTTCGGAGTAAATTAAAGAGTAAATGTCATCAGATTTAAACATTGTCTTGTATCGCTCTAAGCGGTCATCAGGCCAACCGACAACGGCCAATGTTGCGACAGCTGGTCAGGCCTACGACACCGGCAACGATGCAATGCAGGCAAGAGATGCTATATCTGTATATGTAAGCTCGGGCTGGCTAAAGTGCGGGTTTGGCATGCCCAAAGAATACCGAATGCTGTAACCAAGACCTAGCTTTTCCACCCCTACAGGGCTTGTCTCTTCAATACTTCGAGATAAATCAAAACTGGAAGTGAAGAGATTATTCTTGTTTTCCCCCTCACTTAAAAGAAGCTTAGAATCCTCTCGAAGGAGTATCAAATCTTGTATTGAGTCTTTCCAACAAGCCCATGATAGCAATATATTCCCGTTATCAAGTCTTGTTTAATTAAACATTTTTTGACCCAATTTTGATCACACATTCTAGAAATTATCATTTCCTTGTACTAAGTATTTTTTTATCCTTTATTTCACTGACCCAACTGTCGGCAACTCGTGGCAAAATGCGAGAAAGAGAACACCTTAATTATGGAATAACAAGCACCATAGAAAGAAATAAAAGTGTACTGCTGTGCATTTGGTCAGCATCAACATACAGCATGTACATAGCAAAGTTGATGCCAGACACGAGATTCAGTAAGCGGGCCTTACGGTCAGATCAGAAAAAGGAGCAGGGATCGAGAACATACGACAGCAGCAGTGCAATCAAGATTTGCAGGGCTAAGTCAGCACCGAGAATAGGCCAGCTACAGCTGCCTTGGAATGATAGTGATCATGACTAAGACTGAGCAATGGTTTAGCTGCAGCACTGCATCGAGTGGTCCGAATCATGGCAACACAGCAGTCACGTGCTTGATCGAGCGAAGGGTCGAGCGTCGTCAGTAGATGTTTGGCAGAATGATGCCACGTCCATGTCCGACGCCAGGGGCAATGGTGAGCTGCAAAATAAACAGCAGCCACGCCATTAGCGGTTGCATGATGGCCAGGTCAGAGAGCAGGGAGGGCTGAAGGGCCGTACTAGCAGGCCAAGGTTTAGGTAGCGCACCGGACAGATAAAGCATAGCGACCCACAAGGGGCAGGGACGGCCATGGCAGCAGCAGTGGGAGCAATAGCTACCTAAGCCGTCGAGGCGATAAAGCCTAAAGCAAAGTGCCCTCATCCGCCCAACCCCACCCCAAGGCAAAGTGCCCCATGAATTGTGCTCAGGCAGCTCATGGCAGGTGCAATTGTCCTCTCAACGACAACTACTCCCTGAGCTGCTACTTCCATGCTACTCACTACCTCAACTGCTCTCCTGACTCTGCTATGCTTCCCACTATCTCTTTGTTGCGTGAGACGAAGTCTGTTGGGTACCGAATGCGTACCGAAAGCCGCTTAGGCTGTGAGTGCGCTATACAAAACTCTCCTGCATAACACCCACGTGGTCTTTATGACTGTGCGGAGTTACAGACGGAGATACATACATACATAAATACATACAAGGTACATGGCCACGCCTCCCACACTCCCCTCCCCCACTTACTGGGGGCTCTGCCTTCACTTTGAATGTCAGGTGCAGCTGCTGACATGCCTTTGTGCACATGGCTGAGGAACAATCCTGGCGAGGATTCGCGAACGAAACGAATGAACCTCTTGAGAGTGAGAGTCAAGCAGTCGCCCTAGAGGTGGCCAGTCGGCGTGACTGAGCTTAGTACAATGGAATGAGTGCACAAACCGTTGGAAGAATACACTGAGTAAACCATTTGTATAAGCAGATGCATGCTGTTGCTTCTGGAAGATACGAGGTTTGCTTTATACAAAAGCCCAAACAGCATCACTATACAGACTACACACGTTCCGAGCACCGGTGGCCTTCGCTCGAAAGCAAGAGAGGCATATGGTAGTGCACTGCATATCAGCAAGGTGGTACTATTTTTTTTCTTCTCATGGGCCGAGAAAGCCCAAGCCCAGAGAAGAAGGTGCGTGCTCTTCACGACCCAGGTTGTAGATTCGAATCCTGCAGTGGGCGATTCCTTATTGCTAGCTGCAACCAGCAAAGGTAACGGTAAAGGTTCTTCTGCTGCTATATGGATGAGGCTGTTAAATCAGCTAAGCTTTTGCAAGCTAGTGATGTCACCTGTAAGCCAGACTGGGGTGGATAACACAAACCCCGATGTCTGCTGCTATCTATAAGCCTTTTTAAGACCTGGCACCATGGGTCATGGTGTGCCTGAAATGTGCTTATAAAAGCAAATGAGAGCAGATTATCTGCATGGTCAAACAAACCTTCTGCAGCCACAGCTCGTCCCCAGCAGCCAAAGTGCACGCAACAGAAACGAATGTCGGCTACGTTAAAAGAATGGATTACAGACCAAACCCAACTAACCCCCACTCATCGTCAACAGAAAATTGCTGCCCGCCTACATCCCCGCAGGAAATTTGACGAAGCTTCGCGGCTCACCAAATAGCCGGGCATTATGGCTTGCTTTCAATGGTTCGCTCCATCGAGGCAAGCAAAGCACTCACACACGACCGGCGAGAAATCAAGAATCACAACCAGCAACGACAGCAGCAAACATGGCAGCAAGTGGCAGCCATAGCCACGGGCCAAGTGCCGAGAACCATGGAGCCGACGCTCACAAGCCAGCCCAGTTTCTCACTGCAGCAAAGGCTACCGCAAAGGAGGAGGAGGTGGCCCTCGGTGTCAGCATATCACTCACCGAGCCCATCCCTCTGCCTCGACCGATCGAAACCAGTCCATCGATCCGTTGACCGTACGATGGCTTGCTCGACACATCGGCCTTCAAGGCAAGCTTATCCATCCGATCAGACACTGGCCCACCTTCGCAGGCCAAGTCGGCAATCGGCTTCGGCCTGAGAAGACAAGAAACTGGAACTCAGTATCGGTCATCAAAGCAGCGGCACAAGCAGCAGGAGCATAGTCAGAGGGCTGCTTGCCTACACCTGCTAAGGCCCACCAGAAAGGGTGCATAGCCATCGAGCAAATTGACAAAATTCAGCCTCACTTTTAAGGGTGATTTCCCAGCAAACACCTCTGGTCAATTGGCAGGCAGTCTCCCCCCACCAGAAGTGTCAGCACTCCAAAAAAAAATTGCTTGCAACCAGATGCAGGGGGGGGGCAAGCACAGCAGCAGCAGGGTGGGTGGGTGGCGGTTGACGTTGGGATCACCGGGGCTGGTTCCCCCTGACGACATTGCAGCTGCTGGATTGCTGGCTAGCTGCAGCTGCACACGTACGGACAGCAGCCGACATCGCCACCAGAGGAAGCCAGCGGTGGATTCACTATCGGTCGATGTTTCGTTAGCTCAAAGAGGCGAGCACGTCGGTAGTTTTCAGAATCCTGGCTTGGCAGCTGTGGAACAACAATGAACAAAAACGGTCAGATCTTGCTATAGGCATTCGCTCTAGGCATGTGCAGGCCAAACACACATAATGTGGCCTCGCAGAGCCACCTCACAGAGCAGGCGATCGCGCACATGACAAGGCGCTCTGCACGGCCTAAGGACACACAGGTGGACTCGCAAAAGCATTGACGAAACTATGCCAGCTCACTTTCGACAAGTCGGTGGTGTCAAAACGTCGAAACGCCTGTATCACCTGCTGATCCTGGCAGCCTCCAGCCACAAGCACGGCACTGATGCTGTAACGAGGCCGGTGAAAGAGGCGTGTCGGTTGTGCACTCACACAACTGCAGGTAATAATAAGACACTTGATAAAGTACTCTCACAGAACTCAATCTCTTTTAAGTGCTTTACATTTGCAGCAAAGGAAACACGATCGAAAGTTTAGTGGTAACATGCTCGATAAACAACAATAACATGGTTAGGGATGACGTGCACAGGGTCAGCATGCAAGTGTGGTTAGTGTCAGCATGCACAGTTTCAGCACATGTAGGCACATAAAGGTCAAATCATAGGAACCACTAAATTCTGCGATAAACGAGTGTGTTAAAAGGAAGCCGATGGCAGTGCGGCACCGTTAGTACAGCCCAGTCGAAGTCCTGTCCCCAACTTTGGCCGACTGCCCGGTCAATGCTTTTCTTCTCGGTAAAATCCGCTAGCACAAAAAAAATGGTTCGCTCTAAACGAAACTGGCGACATCGCTGGAACGTAAGGCGAATTCAGTTCAAATGAGTTCTTTCAGCCGTCAACATCTTTCGAATTCTGGCATCACGCGAACAGCCCAAGCCGGGTCCACCGTAATTTGCCCTTTGTGCGCTTATGCATGCTGACACTGTGCATGCTGCCACTAACCATATTTGCATCTAAACCTGTGCATGTTAACTATAACCATGTTATGATGTTGTCACTGAGCATGCTACCACTAACCATTCGATCATGCTTCCTTTGCAGCAAAAAGCAAAGTGCTTAGAAAAAGGTTTGAGTTCTCTGTTGTACAACAAATGTACTATTATCATTATGCTGCTCTCGACAAAGCTAAGCTATCTAGCTGCACTCCGACAAGAGCACAGCAGACGATGATACAGTGTCTACAGTTAGCAGGACGGCTGGCTATTCTCTCCCCCACACACAGCTAGCCGGAGCTGCTTGCCGTCAGAATTAGCAGCCAATCTGTCTGTCTGTCTGTCTGTCTCTCTCTCTCTCTCTGTGTTCCCGTCTATCTCGTTATATACAACACACGAGCGGGCACACACAGACAGGTATGCATACAGGCATATGTTCATAAATAAATCCCTCTCTTTGATTCCGGCAGTAGCCACGACCGCCAAAATTACGAAGTTGAGTTCGACACACATTTACATTATGACATTCTCTGATTTTGGGGATATTTCCAAGTTGAAACTAGGCTGGATAGAGGAAAAGTGCTCATCTAATGAAAAGCAACTTTTAGAAAGGTATACCAAGGCCGACATGATAGGAGTAATGCGGTCTGAATCAATTTCTAGGGTTAGGAATTCAAACTTTCGGGCAACACTAGGTTTTTGTGGGACAGCTGTCTGCCGACTATACAACAAACAGACACACGAGAGCTGCCGCTGCTGCGCCATCAAGACAGCCGTCATACTCTTGCAGTTCATAGAGACTGATGCCAGAGCAACCTTCGTCGTCACATCGTAAGCCGAGCCTTCAACAAACGCAAACAAACAACTCTCAACTACAGCAATGTCAAAGCAGCAGCCAGTCCAAGTTCAGGAGAAAAACAAATTGTGCCGACAACAATTAATCTCTGTGATATGCCAAGTAAGTAATCGCTTGCAGCAAAGGCAATGCTGAATTAAAAACGAGGCTCTCCTGTCTGAGTACTGTGCAGCAGCAAAAGGTCAAAGGCCACCCTGGGATGTCAAGAAGGGGTGCAGCAAATGCAAAACAGCATATTACACCATACCAGCCAACCATAAATACGATGGAGCCGAGAGCATGTCATGCTGTAGCTGACCGCAAGAAGAGGCTCGGGCAGAATGACATCGTGAGGAGAATAAGAGGAGGGGAATGAATGGCAAAGCAGGGAGCAGCAGCCAGAGGCTAAAGGGAAAGCATAAGACAGAGCAGCCGCGCCATGTGATGGCTCGCCGGTGAAGCTGCAGCTGTGTGGCCTGAATGGCTACGACGACCGGGCCGTGTAAGAATCGCCAATCTCTCACAATCGGATCTCAAGGAATCGCCTGGTGTGCTTCTTTGGGAGAATTGGGCCTCCACAGATGACGTTGCTGCTTTACCTACATACTGTGCTAATTCCAGAAACGACCAGTGACTTGTCAGAGCTCTTGCTCCGAGTTGCGTGTAATTGATCAGTTGTTTGATGCTGCTCTTACTACTGCCCCTACCACTAACAATTATGGCAAGCAGCACTTCATCTACACAGGCTAAAAAAATCAACGAAGCCCAGAAAATTCAAATTCACATACACAGAGGCTTTGAAAAGACGTCAGTGTCAAAGCCAGCCGGACTTTGGCCTACTCAACACAACAAGGATTCTGCATAGATCACCAGATTGTAAGAAAAACCTTTTTCCTTAGCATACACATAGTTCACACTATAATAAACTGTCTTAATTTGGCAGGTTTTTGCAAGCAAATCAATAGCTAAAGCCTATGAACGCCTGCTCAGCTCCCACCAAATCTCACAAATTGCTAGCTTTCAGAATGCACACGCAAAGTTTTGACTTCGATCTAGTATAAGGCCCCGATTGAAGCCAAGGCTGATGTAAAATAGAATGTGCGGAAGATGTGACAATATTTTCTTGCATCAGCAGTTTTCAACAATGGCTGAGTATAGGGTAGCAATGCGTGCTGACCGCTTGCTAAACTGCTTAGGCACATCACAGGCAAGGCGATCAGGTAGTTCCATGTCATATGTAATTCACAAGAAAATGGCAACATGGGCCAAAAATAACAACAATGTTTAATCTGCTTTACGAATTCTGATTTTTAACGAGACAAGACATTATTAAGACCTGTTTAAAAGTTGTAAGTAGATGTAAAATTTGGGTGTTACGACTAGCTGATAATGAATGCATCGGCCACAAATCCGCCAAAATCGAGGACTACATACCAATGGCCTACCAACACTTGACACCTACATATGCCGAAAATATGATTTTGATAGCAGGAATTGAACCTAGAACCTCACAACCCAATATCCACTAATCTCACTCCACACTTGATCATGAGAAGATCTTGCAGTCAGGCCAATACATCGGTTCTGCAGCACAGAAGCTCTACGAGGGCTGCCATATCACCAGAGCACATAGTAATTCCATCAAGTCAAGATGCTTTCCTCTCAACTATCCTTTGCTGACTTAAACGCTATAACTCTCTCGGAAACTGGCAGAGCTTACTACAAGTCGAATACGAATGACATTGGAGTGCAAAACCTCCGAGCCTCACTGCCAGCACATACCTTCGCAGTTCCTTGGTAAGGCAAATACTGTCTTCGATGCACAGCTTAATGTGTGGGAAACCCCACTGCTCCAGCATCTCAGCCAGTCGCTGGGGACGGCAAGCCACGTGAGTGTACAGCTCGCTGCTGGTCACGTAGTCTATTCCGTCGCAGTTCACGATATATATCTTCAGCCCTTGGTCGTTCAAAGCAGTTCTGCAATTGACGATGGTCCATGACTAGAGGACAAAAAAACACGGTGCTTGGCCAGCTACCACGTCCACGACGACTTGGCACTCTCGGATCAAATCTCGGATCAAAGCCGACCGCAGGCGCCACAATGGCAACAGGCGAGGATGAAGCAAGCAAAGTCACGGACAGGCTCCCGTGACTTCCGGCAACGGAGGCAGAAATGTCAATTACGACTGGATTCGACTCCATAGACAGAGCTGTTGCGGCTGTGTGTCGGGATCTATCGAAAGTTCCACTTGCATTCGAGTCGCACTGGGCGTGCCACATGAGCTCGTTTTCGGTTGCAGGTTACCAAACAAATCGGTTGGGCTAACAGCTAAATGCACCAGCTTTCAAGCCCCACACGAGTCGCACACGCTAAGGGCCACCGTGCACCATCTTTCAGCTTTGCCTTTCTGCTCCTTGACCACGAGCTAGCCCGACGTACGAGGAAGCTAGCTGGTGTGCATGCAGTGGCAGTCGGTCAAAAACAACAGAACGAAGCCAATGAAGACTGGCAACAGCCAGCAGCCGTGTCTGCAACTGACACAGCATCCAAGCAGGGCACCGCCATTCCGACGATGGGGGCCCAGAGAACGTTGCCAGAGGTTTAACTCCACGCCACCTCCAGGCCAGAGTCAAAGCAGCAGGTCCGAACTGGCCCAGGGCTTTGCTCTGTGGTGAGTCTTACCGTCTGTACAGATGGCTCGTTCTCGATATGTGTGTCACCTCGTCACCATCGTCGTTCGAAAACTGATGCCGAAGAAGGCCTGCATCGCAGGCCGGTGCACCGGAAGTGGGTGCCTGCAACGGCAAACGCGAGGCGTGGTTCGATGGTTCCAAGTGTGCGCAACAAGGGGCACAAGCTCAGTCGGGGTGGGTGAAAGCGAGTCAGAGGCAAAGCGAATAGCCAAAGAGCGACTACTAGAATGCACAAGAGAAGGCTCCAAGCAGAATCGTCACCAGCTGACCTGCTGATCTCTGCAGACGTTCAACACTGCAGCAATAACTAAGGCCATGCTACCGGAAGGCTGTACAGACATCACAACAGAATTCAGTGACATCAAGTGCACGGAGATAGCACACAGAAAGCCGCTTGAAATACAAGTTTGCATGGACTTTAAAATAATCCCCCACACGTAAAAAGAAAATGCTAAAATGGCCTGACCGTGCTCACTGAGCTACCAGCTTACACATCACAGCAGCCTCGGCATCAAGTAAAGCAGCTCCAGCTGCAGCCCAGCCAAAGAAAGGAGAGAAAGAAAAGCCACGTGCTCAAACAAAACCTCACAAGAGTCTGTGCACTACAGCAGCACAGTAAGCTGCATGCCACACGGTGCCCCCATTTGCCTCGAGTGTACGCACCTCCGAGCAAGCACGGATACTGGAAGAGGAGACAGCACACCTGCTGCCGCCACTCTCTCTGTCAGCTGAAGCGGCGGCACCGGCAGGGGTGGCAGCACCTCCGTGTGCAGGGTCGAAAGGCGGCTCGCTGTTCGAGTATATCGCATAGGAGAGCTGCACGAGCATCTTAGCGACGTCGATGCGCTGCGACCCGCTGTCATCAAAGAGGCGAACGAGTTGGCGGCCCTGAAGCAACGACCGGAGGAAAGTGCATGCAATTAATGATGCACTCTTACGAATGTGCCAAGCCGGCATTGACTCAAGGGCACCGAGCCAACGAAGCGAAAGGGTGGCCGGAGGCAGCATCAAGTGCTAGCAAAATGGTGGCAGCTACAGACACGAGCCAGACGAGACCTCTGGCTCCTTGTCCTGCTTCCTATCATATCAACAGTTGCACTTGCTTGGATCGTATGGCTGTGCCTCTAGCGAATGTCAAGTCCCAAAATCCGGAACCCAGTACCGACTGACTGGCATGGCACCTCTTCATTTGATGACATCAAAAAATAAGCTAAACACCTACCTGTTCCTCACAGCCTTCGTGCTGTCCATGCGAACTGTCCCCAGTGCGACTGTGTGGGAGTTTCCATCGAGCACGTTAAGACTAACCAATCGACATGCTTCTTTTCCAGCATATGCATGGCGACTAGAAAGAATTACGTTCTCCTAGGTGCTACATCAGTGTTGGCAGTGTTTTTTTATTAGGAATGTATAAATATAGTATACGATACCTAAACTCGAACCAAGATGCCACTGGCTTACATCGAGATGCTGCTCACGACAGCTGTCCCGTAACCTACTGCTCAAAGTGGCGTGGCGAACCTGTACACACTCGATGCTGTAAACCCAGTTAACCTCGTATAACATTTTCTGGCCGATCGCCAGTCAAAATGAAGGGCACAGTCTACTTAATGTCTCTTGCATCCTTCCACTGACTGATTTTTCGCTGCAGGTTCGTTTGAACGTGCCAGTGCAAGCAGTTCACCGAACATTCAATTGAAGTCCCGACACAAACTAGCTCTACCATAACTGAGGTGTGCCAAGTGCTGCAGGAAAAGAACAGAGCACCCATCCTCTCAGTTCGTTTGCAAGGGTGGCACTGGCAGCTTACATCAGATGTAAAACCAATGATGTCGGCTGTGAAGCATTTCCTCTGACAAATTCGACGCATTTCGACGGCTGCAGCATCCGTCCAGCTGCCACCATCACCTGCTCTACCATAGGTAGCTGGAGCTATTTCGGCAAGGCAAGCCGCGATGGCTTGACTGGGCAGCCGGAGGAACTCGGGCCTGCAAAGAAAACGCAACGACAGGTCAACGAAGTGCACCGACAGCCGGCCACCGTCGGTGACAAGAGTCCTCGACAGCAACTGTCAATGCTTGCTGCAAGTGTTGCCACAATCAGCAAATGTAAAGCACCTAAAAAGAGTTGTTTAAGGGCGCTTTCTTATGCGTATTATTATTATTCGTGTGGGGGATCAAGCTACAATTCCGAGCTGGTCGCCCGAAGGCCAATCCAAACTGGAGCTGCTTGCCTGACAAGGACTGCTAGCCAGTCGCTTCAAGGCAGGCGACCAGGGCTGCGAGCAAAATAAGTGAGACCCTCTTCTCAACCACTTACTTGAGCAGTCGGAGTGACGTCACGTTGAGGCAAGCAGTACTGCCATAGTCGACGGCTGAAACCTAAGCAAGCCAGACAAGAGAACTGTGTCAGTGACGTCACCACAAGCCACGTGAGAGGCAAGAAGTGCATCCACGAACGAGCTACACTGACAGCCTCCATGCTGGCTGCACTGCCCTCCCAGCACAGCAGCAGCTGCAGTGCCATGCAGCAGGCGACCGCAGCAGCTGTGCACACACCTGCACGCGCCCCGCCTCAGGCACGGCGACCACGATGGAGCGGTACCACTGGTTCGGCCCGAACTGAGCAGCACACAGCAGGCCGACTTGAGCGATCGCTGCTGACACCACACACTCCCGAGTAAGCAGGCCCGGCATAAGTCTCTCTGAAAAGAGGATGGAAATTTAAAAAATAACACATTCAAACAAGCACCACAAGCAGCTCTCTGGCAGCAAACGTGCATGCCTGCTCAGATGCACTTGTGGGCAAGAGTGAGCTCGGACGAAACTAACAACAAATCGTCCTATTTAGTGTCATAAACAAATAGCAACAAACGGCTGCTCCAGTAATGTTCAAGTCAGGCAATTTTGCCATAGGTTACTGGACACGCGTTTAAATGGGTTCAGATGGCATTACTGAGAGCTCCGAGTTAAAGACACCAGCCAAAGAAATGTCAGGCTGCTGTCGCGTGCAGAGAAAAAAACAGCAAAGTGATAAATGCTTGATGCACACTCTTTTGCCTTAGTCACAAATAACAGCAAGCTCAATTTCAGGAGGGTCAAACGTAAGCAAAAATGTAAGATTTTGAGCATGCATGGCCAAGACATGCTAAAATAAGGTTATTCTTGTAAGAAAGAAGCCCAGTCCTTGCGTTCATAAACATTTCATCAAAGTCCCAGGCCTCAGACATCATGCTTGAGATGTGAATGGGGAGAAGCACTACTTTCAGCTACATAACATTGCTAAAATTCGGGCTTGTTTAGACAGGGATACCACATCTAAATTGGTCCATGCATTTGTGACATCCACACAGAGCCCTGAGAGAGCAAAAGGCTAGCTTTCTACTTAACCACTCAAAGACCAGAGCAAATACTGCAAGCAAACGCTCCCTGTGTCTGGCACTGCCCGCTCGCACATGCGTTTAAATGGGTAAAAGTGGCATCACTGAGAGCTCCGAGTTAAAGACGACAGCCGAAGAAATGGAAGGCTGCGGTCGCTTGCACAGAAAAACAGCAGAAATGTTAACGTTTGATGCACACACGTTTGTATTAGTCAAAAACATGAGCAAGTTCGATTTCCTGATGGTCAAACATAAGCAAACAATTAGATTTTTGAGCATGCATGGCAATTCTTGGCCAAGATATGCTAAGATAAGGTTAGTATTGTGAGAAAAAAAAGGCTAGTCATTGCAATCGTAAGCATATCATGCGAATACTGGGCCTCAGCCATCATGCCTGAGGTGCGAGTGGGGGAGAAGCACGATTTACAATTGCTCCCAGATAACGCTGCTACCATGGTTGCTTCCATGCTGCTACTGCTGCCACACTAGGGCACAAATAGACATTCTGAAGAACTAGATTACGAGCAAAGATGTGCTTTCTTCAGTTAGCTTCTCGACTGCTTAGAGAAAATGCACGGTTTTTTGTGTGGAAACATACTCGAACGCCGGCGTCGCAAGCACCAATTCTCGCCCTTCTGCCCAGCTAAAGGACGGTGTGGCAGCAGCAACCAGACTGGCCTAGCGCAACGTGTCACGGCCAGAAAAGGAGCCTCGGCTAACTGCAGGAGAAACGTCGCTGCAAAATGTGAGCCTTGACAGAGTGAGGCCATGTTTCTACCAGATCACTCGGACCAGATGAAGAGCCCACGAGCGAAACGCTACCGGAGTCTCGTGCTGTCAGGCCAAGGCAGCATAGAAAAGATGCCGGTGTAGCGACTCGGCCATCGCAGCGGCAGCGGGTCAAGGCGGCTAACGGGTCACACCTGCTGCCGGCACCCCTACCTCAGCTGATCCATAAGGTCGGTGAGCGCTCTGACTGTGCTTTCGGCGGCCAGCTGCACGTGGAGTCGCGAGGGCGACTCGATGCAGGCCACTCGCACTTTGAGCTGCTGCCGCTCGGCTGCTGCCACGGGCAAGACCAGCTGGGACAGGTGGGCTGCTCTGCAGGCCGAGGCATCGGCCGGAAGGCTCACGATGGCAGCAGCAGCCGTTGAGCACCCAGCACCTCCGAGATGCTGCGGCGCCACTGCAGAAGCAGTAGCCACGTGTGCTCTGGCTGTCGGAGCACCGGCGCGAGAGCACGGATCTGTGGTCGCTGACGACTGGTGGTCACTGACAGAGGCTGAAGTCGCTTGCACGGCAACGAAGCGCACTTCGGCTAAAACGAGAAAGGGAGCAAGCTGTTGCAACTCAGTCACCGACAAGAAGCTGATTGCCCCAGCTTGCCGGAAGGGGATGCAGCTAAATGATGCCACGAGGCAAGCGATGCCCAGCATGGCTTCTGCATTGACTGCGAGTGCCTTTGTCGTTGGAGGCACTCAAGTAAAGCTATGCAGCAGCACAGCCACTTGCACTCACGGCCGATAGAAGCAGCAAAGCCTTCACTCCCTTTCAGACTCTTAAGGGAAGTACAACCTAGTGCTGAGCAGCTGCAGCCATAGTCTGCGTAAACTCTAGCTCTGTTCGTCTGTCTCTCGGTCTCTCTTACCTGAAGGCAGAGAGCGGCTGGCAGCTGGTGCTGCTGTCGTGGGCCGACGCAGGGTAATCTGCAGGTCTTCAGCCTCTCTGCCGATCGCGCTGACGCTGATGCTCGGTGCTTCGTGGGGAAGAGTGAGCACTGCTGCCCGCAAATTGGCAAACCCGAATCTAGCCACGTTCAGCTCTGCCCCATAGTTGTTCCAGTAGGCGGCTTCGAGCTGTGAGAGCAGCAGCATCCGTCCTTGCGCACGGTGCTGCTCCAGCAACGCGACGATTTGGCCCAGCACCGGACTGGGCAAATGGGGCATCGACGGCTGCAGCAGTCAGGATAGGCAAAAATCGCACTATGCTTCGAGAGTCAGACCAAAGGACGCAGCAGCAGCTGGGTCCGGCAGGCACAGCAGCAAAAGCTCGACAGCAGCGGAAGCCGCAAAGGTCACTCTGGTCAATGAGCAAAGCAGCATGCGTGTGCAGACATCAGCCAAAGCTATACAGAGCAAAGTTCTTACGCTGACCCACAAGGCCCGCCACGGCTTGGCTCCTTCGAACCTAGCTGAACTGCTGCATCAGTTTCAGCCTGTTCGCGCCCTCAGGTCCTGTGTGGACAATAAATTAGCTGTCCCATTCCTCTGCTTAAAGACAGTTGGCGACAGAAGCTTTAGCTCTGCAGGTCCTAAACTGTGGAACTTGCTCCCACAATTCTTATGCAACGACAACTACTCTCGTACTGCCGACCTATTTGCCGTATTGCACATCCTTTTCAGTGGTCCTGAGCTGCAACTTCTATGCTACTCACTACCTCAACTGCTCTCCTGACTCTGCTATGCTTCCCACTTTCTCTTTGTTGCGTGAGACGAAGTCTGTTGGCTACCGAATGCGTACCGAAAGCTGCGTAGGCTGTGAGTGCGCTACACAAAACTCTCCTGTGTAACACCCACATGGTCTTTATGACTTTGTGGAGTCACAGACGGAGATACATTACATTACAAAGCTGGAGTCGAATCTGAGCATCGGCTGAACCGACCATGCACACGAGTTTAATATTTACCAACAGCATAAATCATTTCCACACCAAGACAAACATTGTTTTTGAAACTTACATTTTTATTTGATAGTTTCAAGAGTTATGCTTGGACCTGACCGGAAGTCAGGTTGCCCAGCCCGGTAAACCAGACGTGTGCTCAGATCAGCACTCCTGCTTAGTGCAGCCATATTGGCAAGATGAGCAAGGCAGCCGAGAAGCTAGAAAGGATTACAACGGAGCTCAGGAGCGTGCTCGAGTCCGTTATGCAGCAAATAACTTAAAATATCTATAAATATCTAAATAAATAAAAATAAATAAATATATATATCTAAATATAAATATATAAATATCTTAACCTATTCTGCCTGGCTACTGGCAACCGAAATGGGATGCCATTTGAAGATTGAAATAAAACGTTAAAGCAGCCCCGGCTATAATAACATTGACAGCGCCGGACGGGCAACGAGAAAACAAACGCTGGCTGTTATGATGGTGCCTAGTACCTACTTGCCATAAGCTGCCGAAGTGAAAAACTTACTTGTAATCTGATGCTAGACTTTTTACGTCGAGTCCGTTATGAAAAACAGTACCTGCATCCTGCTAGGCTGCATCACAGCTGCATACCTCTGCTAGAGAGGGTAATAACGTGTGAACGATTTTTTTACCATCCACGCGATCAGAGCAGGCCCTGAGCAAACGAACGAACCAACTTTCGAGAAGGAACTCTATTGGTCCCCTCAGACTTTGGGTGCGCCACAAAAAAGCTCTTTCAGGGTATTACTTACTTAGTCCTAGTGGCTTGGTGGAAGTACGAGCCGGATATACATTACAGTACAGTGAAGAACTGACCTGATGGCGAGTATTCTGCAAAGGCTTCTTTTTCTTCTTCGAAGTGACCTGGCGTTGCACGAGTCGTGTGAGGTGTGCCGTTTTCTCGTCGGGTGCCTGCAACCACCAAGTAAGCAAGTGCAACTCTGCTGCTCTGCAGAGGCGACGGAGACGAAAGACAGGAACGAGATGACAGAGGAGAAAAGGTTGGAGGAGCAAGAGAAGGAACGTCCTTTTTGACAAAATGCCCTTTCAGCCTTACTTTTTGTCACTCTGTGGCTCGGCAGCTGGAGAGGACGAGCAATCTAAAGCACTGCAGCTAAGCATGTCTGCCACGAGCGGCCAAAGGTGCCACATCACACCGAATCTCACCGACCTGTCCTGGCACCCAATCAAGCAGCCTAACGACTTCAAGGCTCTGTCACTCGTTTGTTTTCAGGTTCCTTCATTGTCTGGCTAGAGCCTGTCTTTTAGAACTACTCGAAAAAAGCACTTTTCTCACAGCATTTTGTAGGTCCTTGCGATTTTTCCTTTGTGTGCTTAAGCCTTCTGACACTGTGCTTGCCACAACCAACTAGATTTACATGTTGACATTGTGCATGTCACTTCTAACCATGCTACGCTTGTTGACATGTCGACGCTACCACAAACCATTTGATCATCATTACAGCACATGTAAATAGCCTTGAGAGATTAAGTTCTCTAAGGGTACTACATAAATGTATTATTATTACTATTAAGTCAGAGTGGTTTGGTGGGCTGGTTAATAGCTGTTGCCAGCTACCAGTCAGTATTAGCCGGAGTCAGGAATGTGAAGCCTGCGTAACCCAGAACTAATTCAGTGATTGCAGTGATGTTACAGCTTGCTTCATTAATCATCAAGTTATAATGCTCGGTAGGCTGATGGAAGCAAGGTACCCTAGCTGGTTCTCAGTTAACTATAACATCGGCACCCAAGCAATATTGTTAAGGCACAGCTTGCAAGCTTGCGCCCTGGGAAGGAGGGGAAATGCATACTGATTACATGAGCACGGTTCCTGCTCATTACCTTAATCGTGGAAGAGCCTTCTCTGACAGATGGATGCACTGCCCCCCAAAGCCAGGCTAGATTATTCACCAACAAGCCACCAATGGCGCCGACAAGAAACTGCTGGAGCAGAACTTGTAAGCACTTGTCAGTGCTAGCTGGTGATATCTATCGGAGCACTTCTTCAAAGTCTGCAGAGCACTAATATAAAGGACTCTCCTCTCTCCTGCTCTCTCTCTCTCTCTCACTCCCTCTTAGTCTCTTTCGTGGCACCGCAGACACGTCTCTTGGCCGCCTTGCTTTGCTTGCTTCACCTTGGACGACAGCACGATTTGTGGCTAGGCACCTACACTCTTGTGGCAGGTGACTCGGGAGTATTAAGTCATGCTTGATCAGGAAGTGGCTCTAACCGTTTGAAGATGTATCTTTCGATGTAGTCCTTTGATGCTCCAGACACGAGAAGACCCTGAAGTTATGGCCTCTGAAGCTCTTTAATCGTTTCCAGTCTTTCTCAGAAACTCGACAGTCCACCACTGAGCTGTAAAGTCCGTATATATGGAAGAAAACACTTTTTCATCCCTCCACGGCTTTACCACAGGTCTCTCTAAAGTTAAAACCACTCGGGGTTAAAGTTCGTAACCTTTCAAGACTGTCTAACCTGGCCGGCACACAGCTGGTGAACCCAGCCGGCACTGGCATGGGCTTTCCTAAGGACGTTATGCATGTTTTAGATAATAAAGCTGGGAGGGGGACAGTTGCACAGGCAGCCAATTACAGGAGGGCAGAAGGACTGTGAGAGCCTCTCTAACATGAACTTCCAACCCGCTTCCAAGCCAAGGTAGGGGTAGGCTGAATCCCTTACGGTGTGAATCACTAGTGCACGACGAAGTGCGCTGCAGGATGGCAAGGCAAGTGAGATCGAGCTAGCATAGCGTGCCTCTGGCACTCACCGCGGAGACGAGCAGTTGACCGCGCTGGTTGCTCTCCACTTTCAATACACCGTTGATGGCAAGGTGCAAGACAAAGTCTTCAATTGTTGAGAACCCCTGCTCTCTCACTTCGCACCCCAAGTCACGATAACACAACAGCCTATAAAAGATCGTAGCGGCCGTGCAAACGCCAGCCATAATCTGCCAGTTTGTGTCTACACCGACCTTGAGCTAATAGCCGGTTGCTATGTTAACCTCGAGCGGCAACGAGCAAGAATAGTTATGCAGCAAATAACTGTATCTTGACCTATTCTGCCTGGCTAGTGGCAACCGAAATGGGATGCCGTTTGAAGATTGAAATAAACGTCAAAGCAGCCCCGGCTATAATAACATTGACAGCGCCGGACGGACGGGCAACGAGAAAACAAACGCTGGACCATCGCTGGCTGTTATGACGGTGCCTAGTACCTACTTGCCATAAGCTGCAGGAGTGAAAAACTTACTTGTAATCTGATGCTAGACTTTTTACGTCGAGTCCATTAAAATTAACAGACTCGAGCACGCTCCTGAGCTCCGTTGCCATCCTTTCCAGCTTTTCGGCTGCCTTGCTCATCTCGGCCAATATGGCTGCACTAAGCAGGAGTGCTGATCTGAGCACACGTCCGGTTTACCGGGCTGGGCAACCTGACTTCCGGTCAGTTCTAAGTGTAACTCTTGAAACTATTAATTAAAAATTTAAGTATAAACAATTCCTTATTTGTGAAAACTATGAAGACAGTAGGATCGACAGACCAGAGAAAGGATCCTTCGAAATACACATTGACCTTTAACCTTAAGGCCAGGTTTGCTAAAGCCGGCTTGAAACGTCTTGAATCCAAGGCCTGGGTATGCACCTCACCAGTTCTACTCACAGAACTGCTCATCTCGATCCAGCATTCATTACCGGAATGGCTTACAACCTAGTGATTTTGCACTTGCAGCCAAACACGATGAACTGAGATTATAACGAACCTACAAGGGACTGAAGATTTCCGGTTCTTCCTTTGTAGCTAGAGGACGCAGTAAGAAAGGTCCACTGTGTCCAAGCAGGCAAAAAGCTAGGAACAACCACAGTACTAAACTATTTTTGTAAGTTTATAATGACTAGGTCAAGACAAGGTGGGGATAGTAGGCAGAATCCAATATGGTGTGCCATGCACACGCACGAAAACGAGGCAGGCACGAGCAAGCTAGCATGGCCCACCCCTAGCACTCACCGAGGACACGAACAGTTGACCTCGCTGGCCGCTTCCCACTTTCAATGCACCACTAGCGGCAAGGTGCCAGAGAAAGTCTTTTATCGTATCGTTGCTTAACAGCAAGGTGCCGGCAAAAGTCTTCAATTGTTGCATAGCCCTGCTCTCTCACTTCGTGCAACAAGTCATGATAACACATGAGCCTACAAAAGATAGTAGTGGCCGTGCAAATGCAAGTCACAATCTTACCAGTTCGTGTCGACACCGACCTGAAACGTGACCCAGCACATGACCAGCCCCACCCACCTGATTCACAACAGGGCAGCAAGTCAAATGCAAGCCAACCATGTCACTGCTCAGCACCAGCTGACAATCGTGTTACAGGGCCTGCTCTGGCCCATCGGTGAGAGCCCTCTACGAGACAGATTGCTCCAGCTCAGCTAATACGGCCTCGTTTGTTCATACAGCAGTATATGTCTGCTGTGGGCGCAGTGCTTGTAGCAGGGTCTTCATGGTCGCCGGCATCTGTTTATATTTTAAGTTTAAATAAACTCGTTTTTGGTTATCTTTTCCATTGAGAGTTTCTTTCTAATGCTTATCTACTAAACCCTAAACCTTATACCTAAACTCTAAACCCAAAACCCACAGTTATTAGCTGAGCTAATAATACAGCCTCCTTGTTCATACAGCCGTGTCAGACTGCAATGGGCACAGTGCTCGTGGCAGACTGTTCAACATGGACCATGGCGACATCGAGTGATACAAATGTGGCAGACGGGTAGGCAAAACAGCAAGTCCCTCTAACATACATACTCGACATGAAAGTCTAACGGAATCGACGACCTCTTTCGAGAAAGCGCACAGGTGCCGAGCACTTTCCACTTCCTGTCTCTTGTGAGCCTTCCGTTCGGCGCCGGCCGGCCGGCCGGACGGTGGTACAACAAGTGGTCATGTCTCACAAATTTTTAACGGCAAGTTCAGCCGTTTGGCTCCCTTCTCTTAAACGAGTCAACAAACAGTGGTCTACGGTTGACTACAAGCTGCTACAGCACTAACGCTCCACTTTTCGTGGCACTCCCGAAGGCGTGAGTGCTATGAAGGCAAATTGGCAGCTATCCAACGACTTGGACAACCAAACCACAAAGGTACGTTATAACGAGTGGCTGCCACCCGAGCAGCTCGAAATTTGTATTTGTGATGCTTGTTGCCTCACAGAAGGCTTAGGTAAGGTCAGTTTATTTGCAGACCTGGCCGGGTTACACCTAATCAGCTGACTTCACCATTTTGGAAGAAGGCTGTGGCTCGACCTGCAAGACATGTGACGTTGAATCGACTGATGTCATGCCCTTATTGCATTCTTCTACTTCTCTCCCTCATAGCATGAGGGCACGAGTGTGGCTGCCTAGATGCTAATATGTGCACGCCTTCACTGCCCAGTACGAGTATGCTTATCAAGTTTCTAGATCAATCCTAGCACTGTTCTGGGTAGCAGTCTCCCGTTTGCTCACCATTCAGCACTAAGAATGTTCTCAGGAGGCTAAGCCCTGCTGGTCTGGATAATGATCCGGCAGGCACTTAAATGGCCAGAAATTGACAGGATTACAGGTTAATTTTTTTACGTGCTGCTAGTTCTAGTGTCTTTTGACGCCAGAACCTGCAGGCAATAGCACCTACAGGCTGCCCATGTGTTAGCACTAGCAGCTTGCCATATATTAGCATGCTGCTATTTCTACTCTCTCTACACCCTATCTCAGCCAACCTCTTCGAACACTTCCAAAAGCAATTGATATTCCAAATAGTTGCGAATGTGCATTGATCGCTGCCATATGTGCAGCTTACTCTCTTGTCCAGGATTGGCTTAGCCAGTAAAAATTTGAATAGATTTACTCTGCTTGGATAGTTCCAACCATCAGTCGGAAGTGGTTACTTCAAGTCTTTGTTTTTATGCGATGGCACCGAATTCATGCTTCCCTTGCAGTTCATAGAAGCTTGCATTGCCCTGTAACTGCCAGGCAGGTGTTCGTGTCTGCTAATCCTGCAGGTCGATTCCTTAGAGGCACTGCCAAGATACTTGGACCAAAATCAGCTCGCATTCACCTCAAAATTCAATATTTCGCTGGTCTATGCCAAAACATAGGCCCATTGTAGTGTTACTACTTCGTTAAAAACGTGCTAATGATGCCGCTACCGACTAGCAATCGACGGTTCTAATCATCATGGCTTGAAGTCGACAACGAAGCACTAATGCTAGCAATTGCACAAGAACATATACGTTACACCAAGCTATAAAGCCTATCAAAAGCCTACTGGAAATTTAGTCCACAGACTTGTCTGTTACATTACATAGATAGATACATAGATTATATACACAGACCTTGAGCTAATTGCCGGCTGCTAAGTCAACTTCGAACGACGACCAGCAAGCAGATAGTTATGCAGCAAATAACTGCTTCTCGGCCTATTCTGCCTGGCTAATGGCCGCAGAAAATGGAATAACATTTGAAGATTGAAATAAAAAGTCCACGCAGCCCCAGCAATAATATTGACAGAGCCGGACAGGCAGCACGAAAACAGAACATGTCGGACCGTCGGCGAAAGATCTGATGGCGCCGGCGCCTAGTACCTACCTGCCATAAGCTGCAGGAGCGAAACACATACTGTAATCAGCTGCCAGACTTTTTAAATCGAGTCCCTTTATATTTACGGACTCTCCTGAGCACGCTCCTGAGGTCCATTATTAGCCTCACGAGCTTTTCAGCTGCCTTGCTCATTCTGTCAAGCGGCTACTTCCAGCCCGAGGGCTGATCTGAGTACAAGTACGGTTTACCAGGAGGGGTAACATGATTTCCGAAAACGATTGAGGAGCAAACCTAATTCTTGAAAAATTATTATCCAATTTAAGTTTCAAAAGAATCCTTATTTACAAAAATACTGGAATACGCCCTCAGACCGAAGGACTGGATAATGGTCAGTGGTAATGTACCTTGACCTTTAACCACACGGCCTTGTTCGCCGAAGCTGGCCGTCGTCAAGAATCCGAGACCGCCGTAGGCGCCACGACAGTTCTGACTCGAAAACCTGCTCGTTTCGACGCAGCATTCGCTACCGGCTAGCTTACCCTCTAGTGGTTTTGCACTTTGATTCAAACGCGATGAACTGAGATTATAACGAACCTACTAGAGACTAAAGATCTTCAGTTCTTTCTTTGTAGCTAGTGACTAAGTCAAGACTCTGTACTTGAGAGATCTTGAGCTGCCAGTAGTACGCTTCGGAAACTAGTTGGGCACAACCTAAAGGCCCTAGATTGGAATCCCGCCTGGCAACGCAATGAAATCTAAGCATTCTTGCTACATGTGAAACCACTAGGCCTACTAAAATAGCATTCCAGTATAGTGTTCGATCAGTTTATCCCTAGCGCCCTTCAATCAATCTTGACAGCAGCAGCAAAAAAGACCTCACCCCAAGACCAACCGGCTGACCAACCTTTTCGTTTACCTCCTTTTAGCTTCTCCTTTTACCGACCGTTCTCTAGCGCTCTATGTCGGGCGCCCCACTCCAGCGTTGGTTGACCACTCCCTCCCGGACTCCCGATCTCTAAAGCCGTGCCAGTAGTCCGTAAGCCAGCTGCACCTCACAGGTCGCTCGCTAATAGCACTACTACCCTACGCAAGCTGGCTTCAAGCTGTGCCGCACTAAAGAATCGGTCGGTGCTCGCTCAGTCGAGTTCCACAGGCGCTCCCAATCGTCGAGGCTCACTTCAGGTGCTCAGTCTACTCCCTCCATCGGAGCAGGCTCCTTGCCCATATTCTGGTTCGAATGAGTCTTATAAGTGCCGTTCTACCCCGTAACCACCGTGTTAATAATTATTGTCCTCGCTTGCCTTCTGCTTTCAGTCGCTCAGCAGGCATCAGTTAGCTGTCATTTTTTCCTCAGAGTTTTGCACCGAGCAATAGCCTCTGACATAAAAGAGGCGACGTTCGGCGACAGTGCGAAGCTGTACTCATCATTTAATATTGAGCGTTTATCACTTCAATGCAATTCAATGCAAAAAAGTGCAATTTGGACTAGAGGCGATTGCTCTTAAAAATAGACGCTGTAAATAGTAATTAACTGAGTAAACTGAACTTGTATCGGTTCATTCTGTCGAGTTGGTATCGTAAAAGCTGATGACAACTACGACCCCTGCATGGGATGACACATTTTCTAGAATTTTTTACAATTGATACTTGGTCGATTTACCAGTGAATGGATCCAAAGGATAACGGCAGAATTGTATGGCTTCTATTCTTCTGTAGAAGGTTTGCAACTATGAGCTGTAGATCAGAAGCTACACAAATCAGGTCGTTCTGGATGTTTGCCTGTTTTTCAGAATAGACTTGAGAACTTTAAAGTCAGTAGGGTAGTAGTGCTTCAACTAGCAGCTAAAAAATCAGTCTGTTTGTGTCGTTTCTTCGTCGTCATACCTAGATATCAGTACCAAATTAAAAACCTCTGCCCCTACTGAAAGCTATAAATTCGTTTCAGCTGATGTTAACGTTTCTCAATCAATAGCTCTCCCAATCTCCAACATGGGCCTGCCATCAATAATCAATAAATCGTCAACCATAAATAAATCTCCAGCATGGGCCAGCTCAGGCATCGCACCTGTAAAAATCCTCGCCCTAACGGACGTCCACGAATGGGTTTTTCTTGTTCTTCTGTGAAAAAGCATTTCGCTACAATAGAGGCATCTTGCCAAGCAGACTGAGCTTGACTGAGTTGAATATATTTTGCTGGCATGGCACAGTCTAATCGAACCCTTCAGTTTCCGACAAATATTGGCTCAGCTCAGCTCAGCCTCGATGTATCTCATCAGTGAGGTGAAGAACAAATAGGCGTTATGGATGTCGACCCGTTGTCGACCTTGCCCTTTGCCTCTCTCAATCTGGATGAAGCCTGCATGCGATGCTGAAGTGTGTGCGCCTCGCTGAAGAGATCTGAGAAAGACAATTGATCCGAGTTTAACGGTTTCTAAATCGGAACAACGAAATGCCGCAAATTTCAAGAATATTTAGATTTAATTTCGAAAGTTAGTGCACTAACAATTAAATGACTAAGCTAGTCCTCCAGTCGCTGCCGTGAGCTGCCGACTTTAACATTCGGCTGCTACCGGTAGTTGTCGTCGGGTAGTCATTCAGTCCTCGAGGTTGCCCCTCTCGGTCAGCGAGGCCGACAGCTTCTCCTCCTCTCTGTGGCAACAGCTCTTCGTAGTATAGTCGCTGCACGAAACATGCTCCGCAAAAGGTTTCTGGGGAACGTACACATGTAACACTGCATGCCTAAAGCAACAGTGGTTCTGTTCAATCTGCTAATTTTATTCTGCGTAAATCTGGCTTATCTTATGTAGAAGCACTTTCTTTGCTCACGTTCTTTGAGGTCTGCCCTCGGGCATTGAGCTGAATGCCGACCAGCTAAAACGCACACTGCATTTTAATTCAGTCTTTCCTAGCTCTACATTAGCAAAGCTGCTTGCTCTCTTCTGCTTAGCGAAGTGACGTCAAATGAGACTCGGCAGCGCAGACTTAGGACTACTAGGTCACGCACCGTCACCTCTTCCCCTATGCATAGTCTCAGTGAATCCGCGGGAAGCTGCACGACAGAGGTCGCGCATACCAAGTATGCCTGCACAGTAAGTGCAAACGATGCTAGCAGTGCCGATGTTGCAATGGCTCAAAGAAGTCAAAGAGTAAGAGAAGGTACAATGCAAAAAGTTGGTCGACATTTCCCTTACCAGTCCATGAACTGACATGACCAGCTTTGGAACCAAAGAGAATCGAAGCCTGCGATAATTGAGTTTATCTTTCCAGTTTATGTTTCCAGTATTGCTGTACAATGCGATCAAGTTGGGCATCCATTCAGCACAGCTCCCCGAAAAATGCTTTGGGTGAACTAGCAGCAGCATACACAGAATACGGCACGGCAGCCCACGATGGAGCGACTCGATATAAAGCTGATCAGTATCAAAACGAGACGACACGCGACTGAAGATGATGGTCAACAGAGCAATCGCGAGCGAGGTTCGACCTGTCACAGTACCGGCAGCCAAGCCACCAACTCGGGCAAATAGTCAGTGGGAAGCCAAATTTACCTTGTATGCTGATAGAAGCTCGTCGCTGATCATTCCTCCAGGCCCCCTGCCTACAGAACGACTCAATAAACTGCATTTTGCATGCTATTCCTTAGAAATGCAAGCTTCGTATTTGATTGTGGAGCCTCGTCAGAGCCGGAAACTGCTGCAGCTGCTTCCACCGAACCACGTGCCGAAGATCATGGTCAAAAGAGCAATCTCGAGCTAGATTCGACCAGTCACAGTGCCGGCAGCGATGCCACCAACTCGCAGGGAATGCACGGCCATCAGCCTCGAAAGGTCTCGAAATGCTCTTTCCCTAGGCAAGCTCTTGTGCTGACCTAGCAGTCAACGAAACGACAGTCGCGCCGGCGCCTGCATTCGGGTCCGTCGAGGCAGGGTTGGCCGTCTCGACTGGAAATACCTATCCATTGTCCTAAGATTAAGATGTTGTTATGTACCCACGATATTAAGCTTGCATAAGAACCCTTCAATTATCGTATTGACTTCAGCTCTATTGTCGAGCTGGAGCCTCTAGCCTGTATCGTTATCAATCATCATTTCTCTAGTGCAAGAGTGCTCTGACCTTTCCTTCTGAAGACACCAATTCCTTCCGAAGACACTTGCACTGAATCCAGTGAGTCCAGGGTCGTTGCCTCCCTGTACGTAATGCAGGATAGCCTGGCATTGACTAACTGATTGCAGCGGCCGAGGCCACTTGATGTATTGCTGCGATATTCCTGTGCAGAATAATCGACTCGCTACACTCTGCGTCGCCGATGGCCGTTCCGGCTGTTTTCCAACAATAACTGGCATGCAATCTTAGGCTGATAGATATATAGCGAGTGGAAATCGCACATTTCCTGCCATATTGACATCAGCGAGCTGGTCTGCCTCTTGAAATGGCCGAGATGTCCGAAGGGAGCTCACAATGTGGCCAAGTCACACCCTCGAGTTTCCATTCTAACGTTCCGAATTTCCTGTATAGTTTCTGACTATGAGCTATCGCCACCAAAGCCAGTGTTAAGACCAAAGTTAGCACCTGCTTTTCGTTGGATGCATGCACGGTTTCGTGTGGCAAGCGGTATTATGCCTTCTGACATTGACAAAGCGGCCACCTATTGAACGACAGATTCGTCGGTGCCTAATGGCTTCTTCTTTTCTCATCTGTCGGTTAGATCAATCACACATGCTCAAACATCTTATCCATTGCTTCTTTCGTGGTTGGTACTTTTCTGATGCAACGTCTGAGCTTTTTGGTCCACCGAGAGTGTGAGCTTGGCACGCTCTAGATCAAATCGCCGATGGTGGGTTGCTTCATCCATCAAGAGTCATGTAATGTGAGTAGTAGAGAAGAGATCTGTGATCTCAGAAAGCAGAAGCGTGTTCTTGCCAAGCAGAGAGAGCAGTCGTTCCTAGTGGAATAGGCCTTTGACGAGGCCAGGGATCGGCAAGGAGCCGGCATGGTCTACTCGGCGCTCCTCGACATGCTAAACGCCGTCGGCAGCATTCCTCACGTTCCTCTGCCCCGTGCACTCCGGCTTGCCGAGGTAGACGAGGATTTCTGTGGCTTCGTGGAGCGTCTCTACGCCGGCTCGCACCTGGAGCTACGGGTGTGCGACGAATCATTGACAGCTTTCCCAATGACTGATGGTGTCTGACAGGGCGAGACTCTATTGCCGATCTTATTTGATCTGGCGATGGATCCATCATCAGGCTCTCCAGCAGCACCCTGGGGTCCAGCTTCATGGTGGGCGATACCACTGTGTCTGTCTGCGCCCTGGCAGACGACCTTGCTTTATTCTCGGGCTCGTCCAACTGCCTGCAGGCCCAGGTGTGGGCTGCAGTGTGGAGTGGTCCTTCCTGACGCCGGGCATGCAGTTCCGGCCGGAAAAGTCCTGCATGGACGCCTGCAGGAGCACGAAGGCCGTGCCTGCTTTTGTCTGCTTGCAGGGCCAACAGATTTCCGAGCTGCCGGAGAAGGAGTTCGTGACCTAACTCGGAGCTCCACAGGGCCCCGGGCTGCCAAGGACCGAGATTGAGCAGGCCTATTCATCCATTGACAGGGATCTTAGCTTACTGCAGGCAAGTATTCTTGCCCCCTGGCAAAAGCTCCATGCCTTGCGGACTTTCCTTCAGCCATGGCTCGATTAATTCTGTTGGGTGCGGCTGGTGCCTAAGCCGGTCCGTGTTCAACCCGAAACACTTCCCGTTCGCTCAGGCGGAAGCCTTGGTCTCACAAGCTTCGCGACCAACAGGGCGATCATCAGAGTCGTTAAGGCCTGCCCCATGTGCTCCTCCGACGTGTGCGTGTAGCACGTCCCCGGCTCGATCGGGCCGTCGACAGAGTGGATGGTACACATTCATCTGACGAGAAGCGCTCACGGAACCTTAGTCCGGCCGTCGCCGGCCATGGAAACAGGGTCGGCCCAGCCTCGCTGTCGGCGGATGTGCGATGATTCCTTAAGCGGCTCTCCTTCTGCATCTCGCTGGCCGCGGCTCGGACGTCCTGGTGGTCTCAACCAACCCCAACGAGATGGAGCACTCGTTCGTGCCGATCAAAACGCAAGAGTGCACCAGGTTGGATGAAGGCCATGCTTGGGTGCCACAGCCTGCTTAAGGCAGGGTCAGCCCTTGCCTGGCCACGGTCAGATTCGCGACTCACAGCCACTTTCAGGCCACGGGTCTTGGCCTGGTGGTTTGTTCACCGTGCTTGCCTGGACGTGCTGCCGTTGGGCCCGCTAGGAGGCAGTCATACCACAGACCAACTGCCACCTTTGCTGCACTGAGGCTGAGACAGTCTGCCACGTCCTAAGCTCATACCGGCCGATGCTGCAAGCCATAACGGCTAGCCAAATTCTTGTTCTGGGATGCCTAATCGATGCTCTTCCGGCCACCATGCTTTCCTGCCTCTCGGCATGTCGCACTTCCCCCCCACACCGTGGGGGGGGGGGTCCGGCTTGAGAGCCACACCTGGTCACCGACAACGGGAACCGACCCGGTCATAGTCGACATAACAGTGCCGTTTGACGGCAGAAAGGATGCTCTGGTGATGGTTGCTAGAAAAATAAGGTTGATAAGTATGAGGCCATTGCTCGGTCTTTCCTGACCGCTGGCTATCGGTCGGCAGTGGTAAGGCCCTTTGCGGTTTGTGGTTGGTGCTCCTGGTGGCCGGATAATGAAGCTCTCCTCGCGGACCTCGGCATTCCGCAAAAGGAACAGACGGCACTGCAGCGGCTGTGAGTCTCCGACGCCATTCCTGGGTCGGAGGCCGTGTGGTCCCTGTTATTGAACCGAAGGAGTGGGTAGCTCCCCGAGGCCCCGGCGGGGCAAGGCTCCTCAGGCTAAGATATAATTGGTTAAAACTTTTAAAATATATGCATATTATATATATATATATATATATTTAGGTATATGTTTGGTCAGTCGAGGCATCTACTCTTTAATGTAGGCTTCCAAGTCTCGGAAGTCATGCACCATGAATAGATGCTTTCGGGAGCTTCCCTGACTTCCTTGACCTGCCACACTCAGTGTATTGAACTTCGTCTACCTTGTGGTGCTACATTTCATGCAGTGCAAACTCATGTCGACGCCGGCTGGAGAATCCGCAGCTGCTGCACCGGCGCTCTATTACATGCCCACGTACGCGAGTGCCTGCACACACACACACACACACACACACACACACACACACACACACACACACACACACACACACACACACACACACACACACAAATATATGTATATGCAGGCTGCATTGAGTATGGACTATGCATGATATCACAGAAACAGGTTTAGCTTTGATTGGCAGAGTTACTAACTTCTGGCCTATAAAAAAATTCAGCCCATTCTTGCTTCAGTGTACCACACTAGAAAAAGCCTTGTTTTGACGGTGCTGTCTCTGCTTGTATCGATGGTTAATAATAGTAATAATAATACACTTGATAATAATAATAATAATGCACTTGATAAAGCACCCTCAGAACTCAATCTCTCTCTAGACGCTTTACATTTGCTGCGAATGGAAATGCAATTTAATGGTGAGTAATATAATGCTTGATAAACAAAATGAATAAAATGAGTAGAATAAAATGAATAAAATGCAAATGTGTGTCTAGACTGTCGCTTGTCTTTCGGAGATGTAGGCAGAGCACTGTCTTCCATACAAAGTTGACTTTGTCCATAGGCAATGCTTCTCAAGCTAGATTTCGCCCGTCAGCGAGAAAGGCTCATCGTTCATACTTCAGCTATTTTCTCTCATTTTCCGGTCGAGAGAGTCTGCTCTGAGTCGGGCAGCTCTGCTCCCATTTCTATTCGAGCTGCTGCTCTATTAGCCGGAGTGTAATTCTCCCGTTCTTTGCGTTTCGAATTGTCGATGAGTAGTATACTGTGTGGTGGAAGAAAATTGCAATTGTACGGCAGGGGCATCCACTACGACCGAGGGCAACAGACCTAGTGATTATATTGCGTACATAGGGTGCATAAAGCAGGGCGCACATTGCACACGATGCTAATATCGTCCCCACCGAATAGATAGCTGCCTCACAGGGCAGCGACGTCAGCCACCTCGTTTGCTAGCGGCTCAGCACTATTTTTGCTTGGTAACCTTGGCTACATGCTGGATGAACATTTTCCCATTTGACTTCGGTGGTGCTTCATGATGATGGAGAAAACGACATATATATCTATCTCGGGCTTACTGAAATTAAATTACAGAATTACAGACTTCTCTCGTAAACTTTTTCGACTATGTGAAGCACCTGCTACTTCTTGTAGCATTGTCAGCGTAACTGCTTCTACGGTTAAGCAGTTGAGGTTTGATCTTCATGAATGAAATATATTGATCTTCGCACCCATGCCAGTTTGTAGCCTTACAAGCTGCACTGCTGCAAGCCGAGACCCCATCAAAACGCAAGCATTGCCCCACAGCCAAGAGGTAATAGTGGTTCATTCGGCCCGGAATGGGGGCCCAGGCTCTACCACACACAGCAAAGTGAGCTTGCAGTGTGAAGTAGGGCGCAGCGCCACCACCTGCTTTGTGGTGCATCCTATCCTATTGAATGCAACATGGCTGGGTCGCTCTCAGCTTGGTCTGGGTTTTCCTGCGATGGAACTGAGCTGGGTCGGCGCAAAACAGGAGTATGCAATAAGTGATTGAACGCACAGAATGGGTTGAAATACGTTCACACGGTGAGATGTTGCGTGGAATTAGAACTGAAACTTAGTGCAGCCGATTTCTCGTCGATTTGCCAGGAATTTCGGTTTTCTCTCCTTCCATTGCTGTCAATTGAAGTGCATTGTTGACATGTAACAGGCAAAATAGCTTGAAAATTCTATGGTTTCACTTTGAGCACAATGAAATGTTACATGCAATGACACTTAGAGCTTCGTGCAGCGACTTCGTGGTCGATTTGCCACGGATTGTTATGGATATTTGTTTCGAGCAGTGTCATTGCTGTAGATAGCCATGCATTGCCCCAGATTGTGCAAGTTCGATTAATAATAATAATAATGAACGATAGTACACTTGTTAAAGCGCCTCCAGAGAACTCAATCTCTTTCTAGGCGCTTTACATTTGCTGCAAAGGAAGCACGATCGAATGGTGAGTGGTATGCTTGATAAAAAAACATGAATAACATGGTTAGGGGTGACATGCACAGGGTCAGCATGCAAGTGTGGTTAGTGGCAGCATGCACAGTGTCAGCATGCATAAGCACATAAAGGACGGATCTTAAGGACCCACTGAATGCTATCATAAATAAGTGCATTTTTTAATTTCTTTTTAAATGTGGTCAAGTCAGTGGATTTCCTGACACAAGTCGGGAGTGAGTTTCCTGGCTTTGGGAGCATACAATCTAAATGCATGGTCTTCAAAGGATTGGAGGTTTGTACAAGGTATAGGTAAACAGTTAGATTCCGAAAAGCAGGTGGTACGATGCTTGGCCTGGCGTGGGAGTAGATCTGATAGGTAGGCTGGGGCCAAAGAATGAAGGGACCCAAAAGTGAGTGACATAACCTTGAAGTCGATGCATTACTTGACTGGGAGCCAGTGCAGGTCAGCAAGAAGTGGTGTGAAGTGGCAACTGCGACACTCACGACAGACAAGCCTAGCTGCTGAGTTTTAAACCAGCCCTAAGCACCTGATTGCACATGCCGGTAGGCTAGCAAGAGTGGGTTACAGAAGTCAAGGCGAGATGTCACAAATGCATGGACCAACTTAGATGTGGTATCCTTATCTAAACAATCCGGAATTTTAGCAATGATATGTAGCTGACAGACTAGACTGTGAAGCTGATGTGGTCGTCTAACGACAGGTCACTTTGGAACATGACACCTTGATTTCGTGCAGATTCAACAGAAGATATGCTGGCAGAGCCGATTTGATTATAGCGATGTGGTTGCACTTTAAACAGAGTGTTTTGTAATATGCATTCAAAATTGGAGCATTAAGAAACCTGTCTCGGGGCATTTTGCAGCGGATTGCTGGGATTGTGGTGTTGGTCTGGGCCATTGCAATCGATTGCAATGCATTGCACCAGGATGCTTAAGGCTATTGTAGTGAAATCGTGCGAGTAAACTATACACAAGAATTCGAGCAACGTGCAACCACAATTGGAGCTTCAAATGAACGCTTCTGATAGTTTTGCCACATATTGCGACATTCATCCGGGCCATTGCAGTGCATTGCTGCTTAATGGTCAAGGCAATTGTAGTGAACTTGTGCCAATACACGATAACCGAAGAGTACAGCAATGTGCAATCACAATTATAGCTTCTAATGTATGCGTTCTGGTCGCTAAACGGTGGATTGCGGTCTGGGACCAGGCCGTTGCAGTCAATTGCAGTGCAATGCATGAGAACACGCATTCACAATGGAGTAAAATTCTGTGTGAGCACTTTGAACTGAGTCTAGTATTACAAGCAACATAAATTAGAGCTACACGTTGACGACTTGATGATTTGCAGTGGATTAGAGTGGATTGCGGTATTTGCCAGTGCCATTTCGGGCGATTACTACGAATTGCCAGAGTGAGCATATATAGTGGGTGTGCACACGACACAATGCGATTTAATGTGTAATAAAAATTGGAGCTCGGCGCAATACCACTGCATATTTCGAGTAGTGGAAAATAAGAGCAGCAGCTCCAAGCACAGCAGGAAAATAAATACTTTATAATAAGCTAGGTTTGTCCGTGAGGCTGCGTAAACACTAGCAAACGTTCGGACTCGAGACACCCGGATTTTGAGGTCACATCATCAGTCTTCACTGGTAAAAGGTAAGGACTGGTGGCTGACGCGATGGATCAAGGAGTCTCAAGAGCCGGGTTCGAAAAATTAGCCGGACGTGTCTTCTTCTTGGCAGTAGATCGTAGACTTGGGAGGTAGCCAACCAATTAGGAACGGACCATAAAAAGCACCATGGAATACCGCCTTCATAGACAGGTTGCATGGGGATACCAGTATGGTGGGAGTGCAACGGTTCAGAAGACAGGAATGTCTTCATAAGGGAAGCTGCTTGTAGGAAGATCGGTAACTAAATTTTCAATGACTCATATGTAAGCCTATATATGCAGCAGCAGATAGGTGCCCGTAGATAGCATCCACTCAATTTCCAGTGCCGCCAAATGAGAAACCTCACGACCTTCACACTTCAGAGATCTCCCTTGCTGCCAAGTGAGAGCGATTGTACCATCCACGGCCCGAAAAAGTGGCTAGTCACGACTATGAACTGTCCCACGTGTAGGCAAGGCTGATTCGATGCTAGTTTGCACTCTCAAGTTCTTGGGAATCTTAAGCCCGAACGATAGCCAGTGTAGACCTAAGGCTTTGTGAAGTTACAGATGGAGTTACATACATACAAATACCGAGCTAAAGTCTGTCACATTCATTGACGTCATATCTACATTATGCCTTTAACTCGATGTCTAGTAGTACTACGATTGCATAGCAACTATGCAAGTCAAAAATAAGAGAAGATAGTTTACATACAAAAAGGCCTACATTTAGGTGACTATAAATGAACGCGCATCCAAAATATATCTAGAATGTACAAAATATTGGATACTCTAGCCACATTTAAGGACCTAGTTGCATACATAAAAAAGCTCTGTCTAATAACGAGTCATTATTTAGAAAGAATGCAGTATCAGGGAGCTGCCTAAACTGAGCCCTGAAAAGGTCAGTCAGATGTTGTACTTCCATGCTGCTACTAATTCTTGGAGTTCTCATTAGTCAACATTTGCAATTTTAGCGAAGCTGACTTTTCTTGCTTAGACATAATGCAGCATTTGTAACCAGAGCAGTATATTTCATATTTGTGTTACAAACTGGTGAAGCAGGGCTACTAGCAGTGCCACATATCTGGAAGACGTCCACACGGAAGCCACAGGGATGATAGTGTACCCATTGGCAGGCCCTTTTTTAGAACCCTAGCTGCATGGTAGCATGCCTACAGGAGGCCAGAGAGGGGAGGTATCAAATTGTGGAGAGCAGTTCTCACCCGAGTGGGCAGGCGAGTTCTTTTCGATGAGGCTAAAAGACTAGGTCGCAGCTAAATATTCAGCAGTCAAATCTGGCTTTCACACAAAGATTGACACTGGGGTAATGAGGGGTAATCATGGGGGGTAGCTGGTGGGGGGGGGGAGGTAATCGCACCCTTTACGAGAGTGGCAGCAAACACCTTTTCCAGAGCCCAAGACTGCCCCTGAGTGCACGGCTGGCATTGGGCAGGGTCAACGCGATGAACAGCCACGATCCTAGTTACTAAGGACATAAGAAGGGTGCTATCTCATGGAAATTGATATGAGCAATGCTCACGTGGCAACTTAGACCACCGAATACGGCAAAATTGTCGTACAATGCTGGCCATTGTCAAGATAAGCTGCATAAGAACAGAGCACCAGACGGACCTAAAAAGCCAACTCCGTGCTCAAAGCAACGAGTCACAAGTTTTTAATCGACTGATAAAGGGACTAGGTCTGCATGACACCATTCTGCAATAATGATTCCTGAAATAATGGTTATACCTGGTCTCACTTTAGTGAAAACGTTTCCACCCCTGCTCTTTCTCTATCGGACCATATCACCAACCCCATCTCTCTCTCTCTCTCTCTCTCTCTCTCTCTCTCTCTCTCTCCCTCTCTCTTTCCACCTGCAAATGATTACAGGCTTCTCTCAACATGTATGCAGAAGCAGCTGCACCATGCTGATTATATCGAGCAAAGGGTGCTCGTCTTAACCGACTAAGATATAGGTGCTCACCATTAAGGCCGAGGTCGTGGGCTCAAGGCCCTCAGGCACATGCAAAGCACCTGGATAGAGATTCGTTCTCCTAGGGCGCTATAAGAATGACTTATATGTTTTTTCTTCGACTGCACACACTCCAGCAAGGGAGAGGAATTTTCGTGCAAGTACGTGGATCATCTTTGGTGCACCAATGGTCACTGTCACCAATGATCTCAGTCACTCTCGTCATCCGAAGATGAGCATGACGACCGAGACGACGCTTTGGTGGGTCCGAGCAGTTCCTTGGTCAACAGCTCGACCGAGTTGAGCAATGATGAGGCATCTGCAATGCAAGTGAGCAGCATGACAAAGTCAAACCAACTCATGTCCATACGTGAAAAGGTCACCACAAGCCTGGTCATGACACCACAAGCAACAGTTTGCTAAATGCATTGCCTACGGGACACTGATCACCGGTTTAACTACGGCCAAACTTTGGCGTTGCTGCTGAAAAGCTGGCGATTCGAGATGGGCTACCTTTGATAACGAAGGCCACAAGAACTAAAAATGTCCGGAAAGAAACAGGATTGGTAACCAAGTGAGTGTCGTCTATTAAGTTTAAAACATCGGTGCACACGAAGAGCTGCCAAAGGTAAGTTGTGCACCCAAAGATACTGGTGCTCTACAGCTGTGAGCTCAGGTCAGAATCTGTTGTACAGACCTTTCCAAAGGTTCCCTAAGGGAGAGGTGTGGGGAGGGGGGATGTGAGGAATCACTGACTACAGCTAATAAGACATCACTCTTATCAAAGTGTGTTCCGAGTTCAGCATGCAGGCCAACGAAAACAATAGTGGCATGCCAAAAGGATTCTCAAACCTGAAAACTGCTACACAAAATCGACACCATTAAAGCGTCGAATCGACTTCAAGATCCCCCCAACCACGTGTGACACGGAGCTCCTCTAGTGCAGCCTCACACCTCTAGTGTACATGGGTTTCCATTCGCCGCTGCATTTCTTACATTGCATCGAAATCTTTCGGAGATCCTCTGGGTCAATGCTGAGACAATACAGAAAAGATTAGTCCATTAATCGAATAATTGTTTATGTTACCTTTCAAAATACAAATATTCAAAAGACAAATATCCTTAATTTTACTTCCATGGCAACCTCTGAAATATGAGGTACCTCAGGGCTCAGTGCTTGGTCCCGTTCTTTTCACGGTTTATACTCTCCCTCTTACCGATATGATTGCAAAGCATAGCCTAGGCTTTCACTTATATACAGATGACACTCACTTGTACCTTTGCTTTGATCCCGCTCAGCCTTCCAGCACGTCGAATTCTCTCAACTCCCTTGCTGCATGTACTGATGACATCTGCACATGGATGGCAGCAAACTTTCTTAAATTGAATGGTGTAAAATACCAACTTGCTAGTTATGAAAAAACCAAGTGTGATTAAAAAATTGGAAAGGCTCATGCTCACAATCGGCTCTGGCAGCATATCTCCTGTTGAATCTGCACGAAATATATGTGCTATATTCCAAGGTGACCTTTCGTTAGACGACCACATCAGCACCACAGACAAGTCTGCCAACTTTCAGCTAGATAACATTGCTACAATTCAGGCTTGTTTAGACAGGGATACCACACCTGAATTGGTCCATGCATTTGTGACATCCCGTCTTGACTTCTGTAACTCACTGCTTGCTGGTCTACTGGCCTGTGCACTCAGGCGCTTACAGGAGGTGCAAAACTCTGCAGCTGGGCTTGTCTGTCGTAAGCATCGTACTTGCCACATCACACAGCTTATTGCTGACCTGCACTGGCTCCCAGTCAAGCAATGCATCGACTTCAAGGTTTTGTCACTCAATTTTAGGTTTCTTCATTCTTTGGCTCCAGCCTATCTATTACATCTACTGCCCCACCAGGCTAAGCATTGCACCAACCACTTTTCGGAATCCAACTGTTTGTACAAATCTAAAATCCTTTGGAGACTGTGACTTTAGTTCGTATGCGCCCAAAGCCTGGAAGTCATTACTGAACTCTGTCATATCTCATGACTGTAATTGAATTTAGTGATTCCCTGTGATGCATCCTTAATGTGCTTACATCATGCTATAAAGACACTTTGTTATTAAATAAGACAACCAAAATCTCAAAGTCTAGTCAATATAGATAAACTAAGTTGCATAGACACAGCAGATTGTGCAGGCTTCAAGATAATCCCAACCTAAATACTGAACAGATTGGTCCAACAATCAAATCATTGTTTAGGTTATTTGTTCAGGGGAGGTAATTGCAGTATGCAGTCATTCGGCAGCCATAAGGAGCACTGCATCTTGGCCTGGCTGGCTTAGAGGAAGGGGCATGTCACTGCTGCCAAGTGCAGAATGGCAGGAAAGTGTCGAGTCTGCATGGATGGCAGCTCAGTGCCTTCTTACCTTTGTTAAGGTGCTCCGAAGCAGCCACGATCGGAACCCCTGTGTCTTCCACAGGTCTCTGCCGAGCAGACTTTAGTTTGCTCAGAAGCCCCTCCTGTCGAATGGTGGTCTACAAAGAGCAATTCGTGACATAGAATGAGCAAACTCAGCCATTACTGCAGCAGAAACACGTTGCTTCGCAAAGACTGCCAAAGAGGTGCCAAAGGTCTGCCGAGCGCCCAAAACGACGAGGCGGCAAGCCAAAACCGGTACGAAATTCAGCCACTGTGCAAATACTTTCACAACCTTGAAGAGAGAAATAGACAGAGAGAGATAGAGAGATAGAGAGATAGAGAGAGAGAGAGAGAGAGAGAGAGAGAGAGAGAGAGAGAGAGAGAGAGAGAGAGAGAGAGAGAGTGAAGTGGGCATGCGAAAGTTTATCGCCAGTTGAATGCACACGGCAACGAGAGAGTACTGAGTGTGGGGAATGCAGCCGATCGCCTGTAAGGTCCTGGGATCCCAAACTGAAGTTGCATTCGAATGAAGCACTCGAGTCGGTCAAAGCACAGCCACAAGGAGGCTCGCATGACGGGTAGGCGTTTAAGGCACTCGAGCAGAACGAGCCCAGAAAGACTGCCGTCTGCTGCAGCATACTCACGGCCTGCTCACTTGCTGCAGCACACTCACGGCCTGCTCACTTGCTGCAGCGCACTTGCAGGAGCACGGATTAATGAACAAATATGCATACAAAGCAAGCTCCAGGTACCGGATATCCGAGTATCCTGAGTACTGCACACGAAGCAGCAACCCAGGGCCTGCCTTCAGCTGCTCAGTCACGTGCTCACCATCAGCATGTTCCGCTCGGCTTGCAGGCTCCTGTTTTCTGCCTCCAACCGCTCAGTGGACTCGGCACAGCGTCGTCGAAGTTCGCTCAGCTCATCCCGATGTCGGGCCTGGTCACGTCCGAGCTCACGTTCCTTTCTTGATGCCCACACTTCTATAGCATGAATAAGCCGAGAGATTAACCGATGAATAAGTAAGGGTCACGTGCCCAGCCAAAAAGCTGGGGCTGAAGTAGTCAAGCATCAGCTGCAGCATGCATTGTAGCCAGCAGCTGGGCAGCGGAGGTGGAGGCAGACGTCAGCAGCTTCGGCAGCAAACTCGTCTCACCGGCTTTGGCTAGCTGCGCACGAGCGTCTGTCAGCTGCCGCTGGCAGGCGAGCAGCTTGCCGTTCCAGCTGTCGGCTTGCTCGCTCCTCGCTTGCTCCACAGCTGAAAGGAAGAGAGATCACTGTTCAGCAGAGCTCCCAGGTCGACTGCGAATACGAAGCGATGTCGATGGCAATAATAAAAAACACAGTAATTTAAGGGACAAACATACCAATATTGATACTAGGACAGTTATGCAATCAAAGACAGAGACCGAGAGAGAGAAAACTATAGAGAGAGAGAGAGAGGGAGAGGAAGAATCAGAAAGAGAGGAGAGAGAACGACAGATAAATAAACAGACAAAAAAAGCCGGACATGTGTAGAGAGATGAATCAAGACAGTGGAACAGATAGAGAGAGAGGTAGTAAAAGAAGGGAGGACAGTGGCAGAGAGATTCTGATTAAGACACGAGCCGCACCTTGCTGAAGGTTATCTTCCAAGGAGCCGACATTCTGCTCGAGCTGTGCACTTCGACTTCGCAAGAGCTCGAGCTCATTTTCACTGTTACTCAGCTGGCTTGCGAGAACCGAGAGCTTCTGCAACATCCAGGTAGCAACCAAGTGAGAAGATGGAACAGTGCTGGCAAATTTTCAGGCAACCGACCAAGTAACTCGCCGATGCAACGGAGTGATGTGCCAGGGTACAGACTGAGCATGTGAGGCCGATCACTACCACGACATGCAGCAGTGAGAGCTATAGAGCTAAATCAAGAATAAACCTGTTCCATTCATCCCATTGGTGCATAAAAAAAACTGTTGAGAGAATTTTGCATCAAACGTCAAGAAGTCAGCTGGCACAAATCAGCTTGGTGTCAACTTGATTCAGCTATTTAAAAACTACTTTGGACAATATGATTCATTGTAGGGTAGAGAATTTATTTACACATTTACAGGGAGACAGGTTGAGAGATAGAAGAGAGGGGGTAGAGAGCAGGAACAGAGAGGCTGAGAGGAGAGAGAAGCTGAGTGCCGGGAATTTCATGGCAGCTAACACTTCTGTTTAAAGTAAGCAATATAGGATTGCAGGACTCAAAATCCCGATCGCGAGAAGTTCCTCTGCCTTCGGCTAAGACCCAGGGAAGAGGCAGAAAGTAAACGAAGATATAGGTAAAAGGTAGGTGTACAGAGAAAGAGTGGCAGGGAGTCACAGAGAGAATGAGGGGGAGAATGAAAGAGAGAGAGAGAGAGAGAGAGAGAGAGAGAGAGAGAGAGAGAGAGAGAGAGAGAGAGAGAGAGAGAGCAGGTGATGAAATAGCAGGACGAAGCAGGACGAAGCAAGAGAAGAGTGTGTGAGAGCAAAGTGAGAGCTGAGAGATTGTGAGAAAGACATAGAGATAGGGACAGGAGCAGAGATAGAGAACTGTACAACCAAGTAGAGTAAGAAAAGAATAAAGAGAAGCCGGAAACTGAGAGAATAAACCCTTATCCAAAGCCACTAGACTAGTGAGGCTACACAACTAAATATCGATAAAGGTGCAGTGAGGCAACACAATTGGGTATGGAAAAGATCACTTACGTGCAGCCACAAAAAGCCAGCCAGCACACAGGGCTAGGCTTCTACTCGTCAATATCCCTACACAGCCATACAATGCAGAGCACGAAACTAGATGGATGAGCTTAGATAAGACGACTAATTTCGGATATAAGCGAACACGACTTGGATTGGCTCGAACAAAGACAAGATTCCTATTATGACAAGGGTTCAAAATGCTGTACCGATAAATTTCCCTTTAGGATGCATAGAAAAAATACCCAAGATCGGTGAATTGTGTAGGTAAAAGCTAGCTAGCAGACAGATCAAGTCAGGACTCTGTCATCAAAATATGAGGCAGTTAAGGTCATCTACACAGTGAGATCTGGAAAGTTCTTTGTTGAGCGAAGAACTTTCTCTTATATTGCTATCAAGTCTACAAAACCAACCCACTAATGAGACCGGAGCTAGGATCAGATAAAACAAGTGTGGCAATGCTGTGGTTGTGCAGCACCGAAGCAAATAGCAGTAGTAAAAATGTCACCCAGCAAACAGCTCCAGCAGCAGTAGTTACAGGAAAGAAAAGTTGGTAGAAAACCTAGCTCACTTCATTTTTGCTTCGGATGATGTCTTCTAGTGACTGGACTTTTGTCTGCATTTCTGACATCTGCAGTGCATCTGCAAGGTACAACCATTTCACAGTTCCTGACCAGCAGTCAGCAGAACAACACATCTGATGTCACGAATCTTTGCAATATTGCACAATGATTCGGCAAGCACAAATACTTGCTTTCCATCCATCTAGATATAGTCGTCCCTACATGCTAGCTCATCCACTGAAGAGGTGGGGCACTACTGGGTTATTACAAATGCATCTAGCTGCCAATAAAGTGGTGCCCCTAGGTCGTATCCGAAGGGTTAAGTGCTCCCAGTTCACGACCCAATTCGGGTGATGGAGTCCGGTAGCAGACAATCCATTATTGCCTGCTGAAAGCTGTGCTTAAAGCTGCTAGGGCTTTTCTGCTGCTTCTGTCAATAGAAGCTTTTTGGCAGTCCAGATGTATAATACTGTCGTTAGCTCGATTCATGAGTGCATTAATATGCACTAGTTCAGCTCAGCATGGTTTTTACTGCCAAGCTAAGGTAACCTAGTGCAGATTCATAAACATGCTCTCATGTGAGCCGAGCTAACAACTCTATGGTACAACAAGACCGCCAAGGAGAACCGAGCTTCTGATATTCGCAATATGCTTAAATTAGGACCTCGATAGAACAACGGTGGCTGCTGTCCACGAGTACAGACAGTAAGCAGCCTTTGGCGATCTCTGTGCCACAATTTGCTGCCATTCCACATGAACGTCGTGGCACGTTTTTCGATTAACCGAATTGTTAAAAGGCGGTTGGTGGTTGGTCAGCTGGCTAGACATCAGGGACGACTGGTCTGAGAGAGCCAGGTGAAACATTCCCTGGTTCCACTACTGCTGGCATGGCGAGTGTCTCGGCTGCCGGCTCTGAGTAATAATGATAATAATAACATACTTGACAAAGTGCCCTCAGAGAACTCAATCTCTTTCAAAGCACTCTGCATTTGTTGCAAAGGAAACACGATCGGATGGTTAGTAGCAGCATGCTCGATAAACAACAAAAATAAACATGGTTGGGGTTGACATGCACAGGGTCAGCATGCAAGTGTGGTTAGTGGCAGCATGCACCGTGTCAGCATGCATAAGCACATAAAGGATGAATCACGGGAACCCACTAAATGCTGTGATAAATAGGTGCATTAAAAATTTTTTTGTAAATGTTGTCAAGTCAGGGGATGTCGTGATGGAAGTCGGGAGTGAGTTCCAAGCTTTGGGAGCATATGAACTAAAGGCACGGTAGCACCAGTCGTCACACCCATGATGCATGTACAGCTGCTGCCTTTTTATGCTGTGTTGCTCCGAGGGGGAGAGGCTAGCCGCACCCCAAGGCAATATATGGTCATATCTATGAGTAAACGCTTGTCATGCTGCCATCGGAAAATCATCTCAAGCTGACGACTCCAGAGCATAGCAGCGACTATGAGACTATGTGGGTCTTAAGAAGAAGAGTTTTCTATCGAGCACTTTCCAAGCCTATTCATTCATTGAATCTTGGCCTGCATCTCCACATCATGAGAGCAACAGTAACAGAACTTTCAGCATCCTCACGTTGCTTTATGAACCAGGTCTCGTTGATTTGCTTATAGCATTTTCGACTGAAGTAGCTATCTCACGTCTGACAAGCCCTGCTATCTGCCGTGCCTGCATGTCCAAGCTCTGACAGCTGCCAAGTACGTTTCCCATATGTATAGCGACTAACCCACGAGGCCAGTGCTGTCTATAACGGAACAATGCCTCGATTTGTCACCTAAATACAAGGCACCCACAGCTCTCCATCAGCAAACGGTTTCTATGCTGCTCGAGAGGCTGTGGATGGAGCTGATGTGCAAATAGAACTGTCAACCCCTTCCACCACACCTTACAGGTGGAAGAGGTTAACAGTTCCATTTGTCCCTTAGTAACCACACCAAGTCCTTCTGGAAGAGGGGGAGAGAGAGAGAGAGAGAGAGAGAAAGAGAGGGGAGAGAGAGTAGAAGAGGAGGGAGCCTCGGTGGATAGAGCATTCAGCGAGCACAGGCACAAGAGACCGGCACTCAGCACTCCTCCCCTGCTCTCACTCTCACTGCTGCCAACAACTGAATGGCACACTGAAGTTTTTCTTTCACTATGCCTGCAATAAGATCCCCAGCTTCGTTCCCAGTGCTCGAGTGTGCACGAAAAAAATTTCTCTGGCATCGACAAGCACACCCAAAAGGATGTATGTCTACAAGCCACGATGCACAGTCGTCAAATCTATAGACAATAAATGAGCTCTTCTATTCCTTCACTTGAAGACCGTTGGCAACAAAAGTTTTTGCTTTGCAAGTTCTACCTGTGGAACTCGGTTCTAAAATTCTTATGCAACGACATCTACTCTCCTGTTGCCGGCTGTGGCACATCCTTTCCAGCCGTACTGAGCTGCTACTTCCGTGCTACTCACTACTTCAACTGCTCTCCTGACTGCTATGCTTCTCACTTTCTCTTTGTTGCATGAGATGAAGTCTGTTGGCTACCGAATGCATACCGAAAGCAGCTTAGGCTTTGAGAGTGCACAATAGAAAACTCTCGTGTGACACCAATATAATCTTTGTAGTAGTTTTGTGGAGTTACAGACGGAGATATGTCGCGCCATTCGATCACAAGATAAGGTTCGGGTCAGCGGCATTTGCACACTACTATACCAGTGCTTCGCCTCGAGCAATCAGTGTCAGCTTGACCGACATTTTAGGCGATGTTAAGACCACCAGCGGGCAAGCAAGCCGAAACTAGCCGTTGGCCAGGCAGAGGGCAAAGCTTAGCTGAGCAGGTGAAGCTTAAATTTTCCACCCAAGACCACGAGGTCGTGGTGGTCGACTGCCGGGAACCGCCACCACTGTCGCAAGTGACAGATAAAACTGCTGTGTGCAGGCAATCTTTTACACTGCTCGTACACATCAAGCAGTCGGCAACTCTGTGCTCTTGCCGAGCACAGGAAGGTCAGCCAGTGTCGAATGCATTAGTGGCAGATTGAGAAGCCACAGCCGAAAGAGAAGCCGCCGGACTCATGCGCAGTGATTGCTTACGGTCGCGCTTGAGGTTCACGACCGTCTGCTCGAACAGACACGCGTCCTCCTGGAGCTTCGACGCGAGCAGGTCGCGCTCCTTCGTCACCTGCTCCAGCTCAGAGAAGCAGGCCGGCGAAGCTGCTGCTGCAGAAGCTTCGTCGCTGGAGTGGCGCGGCGGCATCGGTTAAGTGAGCAAGAGTGGCGGCTGCCTTCAGAGCGAGCGCCGCAAAGCCGCAGGATGCTGGAGCGAGCTGCTACCTGATCCGGAAGGTCTGGGATCGGGCGTCGGGCGCTGAGCCATCCGACGGATGCGGCTGACGAGTGGAGGAAGTACGCTCAGGCTCGAGCGCGAGCTGGACCCTCATCTTCCTCACCATGTAAGCTGCAGCGGTGCGCCGGTGGCGATCAGGAAATCGGCAGGCGGAAAGCTAGCTAGCCAGCAAGCACTCGGCAGACAGGGAAGCTTTAGTGCAATCCTGTGCACCACTGGTGTGCCGCCTGTGGCCTAGAGACGATGCGGTAATAGCCACAGTGGCATCGGCACACATGCCAAGTCTGCCTGGCCTCCCCATTTTTTCCCCATCATCAAACAAACTTTCAGTGCTATGGATGCGGACAGCTCAGACTCGGACAAATTCAATAAAGATTGTACGGCTAAACGATGTACGTGCACATACGACACTGTACTACTTTTGAAGCTAGGATCAAAGGGAAATGGCAATCTACGACCGCAAAGGAAAACCGGGAAAACAAGGCTGCTTAAATTAAAACTAGCTATTTTTGAGTAATAGGTCTGCCGACTCAACGGTCTCATGTATATGGCAGCAAAACAGCCTTAGCAAAATTCACGCACCCACTAGCAGATTGCAAGAAAATTTTTCTCCTGCATGATTCTAATCCACGATCAGGGCTGTGAAGTGCAATCACCTTACCGTCCCTAACATCGAAGAAACCGGGTCAGGAACGCCCGAGTCTATGTCAGGGGGCGGAACGGGGATGCAGGGGGCGGATTAGCTCGATTGCTAGTAATACATCTCTGTCTTTACCTCCACAAAGCCACAAAGACTACTCGGGGTGTCACGGATGATAGTTTTGCATAGCGTACTCACAGCCCAAGTGGCTTTCGGTACGCATTCGGTAGCCAACAGACTTCATCTCACGCAACAAAAAGAAAGTGGGAAGCATAGCAGAGTCATGAGAGCAGTTGAGGTAGCGAGTAGCATGGAAATAGCAGCTCAGGACCCCTGGAAAGAATGAGCCATAGTCGGCAGCAGGAGAGTAGTTGTAGTTGCATAAGAATCTCGGAAGCTAGTTGCTCAGTCTTGAACCTGCAGAGCTAAAGCTTCTGTCGCCAACGGTAACGATCTTTAAGCAGAAGCATGGAACAGCTAATTTATTGCCCATGCACGACCTGAGGGCGAGAAGAGGCCCTTGTTGGTCAGTGTAAGAACTTTGCTCTGTATCCGTTGATCAGCCATCCTAGCTCTTTTAGCAAAAGAGACACACAGTGAAACCTCTGGGACTTGAAAAAACTAGCCTTGCAGCCATATTCATAGCTTTTTGCAGCAGCCTAGCTTCTTTTTTTTGGTAGCCTAGCCAAAAGGGAATTACAATAATCAAGCCGACACAGAACTAAGGAGCTAGTTAAATTGTTTGCAAGCCACCATAGAAGACAGTTCCTTAGCTTAGATAGGGATCGAATGTGATGGCAAGCTGTAGAAGCAGTCTTCTGAATGAAGCTTTTACAATTTAGGCAGCTGTCGGAAAACGACAGCTAAATTTCGAGCACGCAGAGATGGTCGCACGACAGCATCACCTATTAGAAGAACAAAGCCTTCTAATCCAGCCACACGCTAAGGGTTTCCTATGAGCAGCAGTTCAGTTTTATCGCCATTTAGTTTCAAGACATTTTCCGACATCCAGGATCGAATGTCGGCACGGCAAGTTAGCTGGGTTTAATTCTAATATCCATAATAATAGCAATATCAGTAGATCGTTTTAATAGCGCCCTAAAAGAACTTACTCTCTATCCAGGTATTTTACAACTTGCAGCTCGAGGATTAGAGGTTAGAGACACACATCAATACACACATCAATACACAAGGGTTAGAGACATGCCATATCCAGTGTGCACGAACAAACAAGCACCATTGCAGCAAATGTAAAGCGAGTAGAAAGAGATTGAGTTCTCTGAGAGCGCTTTGTCAAGTGTATTATTATTATTATTATTATTATTATTATTACCATGTTTAGGAAAGCATGAAAAAGCCATGAAGACATTAAGAGACTCATGGCCACCAGTTAGTTAAATCTCTGGCTACAAACATGCATTGAATCATGCACAGATAAGCACGTAAAGCGCATACAGAACCAATAAAAAGACACGTTTACGGGACCAATGAAAAAACTGACAGGAGCAGATGGCCTTTAGCTGAGACTTAGAGGATTCAAGGTCATTGCATGTAGTGACCATAGCCGAAAGCAAGCTCTGGACTATCGGTGCTTATGCACAGAGACTAGATTGAATCACTAAAAGATTTCAATTTCGTGCCAGGACGGCCACACGACTAGATGCCGAGGAGTGGGTGGTGAGACAGCACACTGGAGGAGCAAGGTGGTCGGATAGAAAGGCTGGTGCAAGCGACCAAAGTGACTGGTAAGCCAGACTGAGAATCATGAATCGTTTCAAACAAAGAACCGACACGAGTGGTGCGATAAGGTAACTACACCATTGACGACAGACCATACGAGCCACTGAGTTTTGCACCTAATTTTGAGGCTTGCATCACCTGCAGTCAGCCAAATGTAGTGCCCCGAATTTCATTTCGAGTGTGCACAGCTCTAGATGCCGATGCCTCGAATGCAGTACCACTTACAGACACTGACAGCCCGTGATAGATAGAAGAACTTCGATAACACTAGTGAACTTACAGCAAATCCATTTAAATACTGCATGCTTAGGCAGGGCTGAAGGACACGGCATGAACAATGGTGAGTGACCAGGTGAAAGCCAAATCAAAGTTATTAAGCTGAGAACGGCCAAGGAATTGAGTCATTACTCTTTAGTTCAAGTAAAGCCTTCCGAGTAGTAAATAAGAAGTACGGCTGCGTGCAGGGCTTTCAGTGTTGGCTAGTAAAATAGTAATGCACCTCTTGGCAGGCTCATTCAATTCATAGTAACGAGTCAATTACAACGCTACCCATTGCACTGGAAGAGTTTTTAATTGCATGTTTAATATGACAGTACCATAACGTACTGAGTAAAATTATGGATCAACACACATCGAGCAAATGTTCCCTCAAAATCAGCTGGAATACATGCCATTGAAGTGAAGTATGCATGCAGAAACAAATGAAGAGCTGTCAACCTTTCACATTTAAACCATGCACATTCTCAATGGGCCACAACGGCCAGCACTAATGTGACTAAAGAAAATGAGCCCCACCAGGATCAGTATTCTCGATGCTTAGGTGGTTGCTTGCTATCATAAACTGCCACTTGAAAGCCAAGAGCAGATTTCTCAATAGCAAATATCCATTACAAGGATAGTTTGACTCGGTTCCCAGTAAAGCATGTGGCCTAATTCTGATAGAAACAATCGCCTGGTAGATGAAAGCTACGACAGGAAGCTTCACGGTGAATTGGGTGAAAGATAAAAGAAAGGAACAGGTGGATGTAGCACAGTCTAGCACCCGTGCATTCAGACTAAGCTACGAGATGAGGCTTCTCGAGATCCAGCTTAGGAAACGTCCAGCAGCCATTGCAGCAGCAGGTGCTACAGCAATGGCTGCTACAGCAATGGCTGCTACTGCAATGGCTGCTACTGCAATGGCTGCTACTGCAGTGGCTGCTACTGCAGTGGCTGCTACTGCAATGGCTGCTACTGCAATGGCTGCTGCTGCAATGCTTGCTGCTGCAATGCTTACTGCTGCCGACTGACCTTCTATCATTTTGATACGCCCTCCAGCAAAGTGCAGTCTCTGGCACAGAACCTTCATGGCTTCAGCATTTTGAGTGAGCGACTTCTCTGCAGCCACTTGCCAGGTGCACCACCTACAATAAAGCAGCCGAAATAAAGTTGAAAAGGGTCTGAGATGAGGTGGCACCAACCCCAAAAATTCATTTGTTACCTTGCCACTGTCATTACTGCCTGATGAGATAATGATAACAATCATGATAATGAGGTATTTATACGGTGCCCTCAAGAAAAAGGGAACTTCAATCTCTTTATAGGCACTAGTACCATGTAAATATGATTAGTGATAACATAGACAATAAGCACTGTAGGCAGTAAGGACAAGCATTCAAAAGACAAATTCACACAGACCCAGTTAATGCTGTGAGAAACAGGTGTGCTTTTAGCTTCATTTTAAATGCCTTTAAGTCAGGGGATATTGTGATGCCAGTCATGAGTAAGTTCCAGGTTTTGGAAGCAAACGAACTAAAGGCAGGGTGGCCAAAAGGAAGTTGATTTTAAAGATTAGCTGATTAACTAGCCTAATTTGTATAGCAGCAGACAAGCCTTCACGGCTATTACCACTGCTTGCAGTGAGCAATGTAGGATTGCCCATTGCAGGGCTCGTGCCCACGGTCGTGAAGAGCGAGTTACTTACCTCCTGTTCTACGACCCAAGTGCATTGCAGAATCACTAAAGTGAAGTAAAAACTAAAGGTCAGCCGATCCAGCCGATCCTCATTTATATAAATTGGCTCTGCCAGCATATCTCCAGTTGAATCAGCTCGAAATCTAGGTGCCATATTCCAAAGCGACCTCTGGTTAGACGACCATATCAGCTCCACAGTCAAATCCGCCTATTTTCAGCTTCATAATATTGCTAAAATTCGGGCTTGTTTAGATAAAGATACCACGTCCAAGTTGGTCCATGCATTCGTGACATCCCGTCTCGACTTCTGCAACTCACTGCTTACTGGCCTACCAGCAAGTGCGATCAGGCGATTGCAGCTGGTGCAAAACTCTGCAGCTAGCTAGGCTTGTCTGTCGTGAGCGTCGCAGTTGCCACATTACTCCACTTCTCGCCGACCTGCACTGGCTACCAGTCAAGCAACGGATTGACTTCAAGGTTTTGTCGCTCACTTTTAGGTCCCTTCATTCTATGGCTCCAGCCTATTTGTCAGATATACTACCCCATCAGGCCAAGCATCGTACCACCCGCTTTTCGGAATCCAACAGTCTAGAAATACCTCATACAAACCTTAAATCCTTTGGAGACCGTGCATTTAGTTCATATGCTCCCAAAGCCTGGAACAGCCTCCCGACCTGCGTCAGAACATCCCCTGACCTGACCACATTTAAAAGGAACCTACAAACACACCTATTTAGGACAGCATTTAGTGGGTCCCTGTGATTCGTCCTTGATGTGCTTATGCGTGCTGACACTGTGCATGCTGCCACTAACCACATTTGCATGCTGACCCTGTGCATGTCATCCCTAACCATATTATTCATTTCGTTTGTTTTTCAAGCATGATTTTACTTACCATTCAATTGCATTTCACTTTACAGCAAATGTAAAGCGCCTAGAGAGAGATTAAGTTCTCTGAGGGCGCTTTATCAAGTGAATTATTATTATTATTATTATTATATAGCAGCAAGAGAGCCCTGGAGGCTATCTCCCCGACTGCATCAGGTTATCGGGCATTGCCTGCTTCAGGACTCGAATTCGTGTCTTGATGAGCAAGCGACTTACTCTTTGGCATACATACACAGATACAGTTTGCTAGGCTTAACTGGCACTAAGTTGAGAGGGTTTAACTGGCACTAAGTTGGGAGGCTATCCCCATGAATGGGGCGAATATGCAAGCAATGGCAATTTCCAGGACGGCAGCACCAAACAAGTACCCCCTGCCACTCTGATTAACCCGAGTATCGAAGGTACACAATATGCACAGGTATCACAGCCAGGCCCATAAACGAGACCAGCAGCAGCATCAGCAGCACGAGCAGCCACGTACTGTTGCAGCGATCTCCAGAGCAGCTCACATGTGCGCCGTGCCGCTTCCCTCTCCTGGTCGGCAGCAGCTGTGCGAGTTAGGGCCAGCTCGTGCTGCCTCTCTGCAGCCTGTCACGAGAAAATGCAGCGGGCTGCTGGTGGTGCACGTGGCAGCCATTGGCAGCCAGGCACCAAGCCAAAGGGGGAGCCGAGCGGCTCGCGCTGCCTTGCCACCGACGAAGGTGACATTCCAAGTGGTGCCGCGCTCATCACCAGCCGGGCCTGCTTTTCCAGTCTGAGCTGAGCGTCCTTGTCCTGCAGCTGTTTGACCACGACTTCAAACTGTGCTCTGCTTGCGTGAACTTCGTGCTCGACAGCAGAGACCTGTGCACAACGGATGGACGACCGCGCTGCCGAAACGACTGCTTCGCCTGAGTCATGCTCTGTGACAAGCAAAACCAGCACAGGAAGCTACAGGACGCCCAGGTCAAGTGGTCATAGCAGCATCAGCAGCAGCAGCGGCGTGCAGCAGAGCTTTGCTGAGAGAAAACCCTTGCTTCGACAGTGACAGTGCCGTATCACACCGATCTAGTGGCACAGCTGAGCCAAGAAAAATGCATGCAGACCGGTGATGCATCCTGGTCAATCTGATGATCGATGATAGCCAAGTTGACAGCACGGCACACTAACATCCTCCCTGGCGAGCTGGTTTGGTCTAGCGGTTAAGGTGCTGGCCCCAACCAAGGTCTGACTGAGGTCGTGGGCTCGAGCCCCGAAGCATATGTGAAGCGCCTGAATAGAGATTAGGTTCTCTTAGGGCGCTATATAAATGAATTATATTTACTCCCTGCTGTCCAGCTTGGCATCGACGCACATCGAGGACCGACTTTGATGGTCGTCACCGACTTCAGGCAGACAGCTTCGGTATTTGCCTCGCAGTCTGACAGCAGGCAAAACTCGGTCGTGGCAGATGCCAGACGAATTGCTACGCCAGCAGGGATGCTGCAAATGCACTTGCGGAGGGTCTAAAATCGGCAGCGGGTTGCAAATCTGGGGATTCTACATCTGCATCCCTACCCTTAGCCTGAGCCCACCCCGCAAGGGCTTGTGAAGCCCTCGTAAAAGGATGAGCTGTCGATCTCGAGAGTTAAACCAGGACAAGCCAAATCGGAGTCTTCGGTAAAATTAAGTCACTCTTGTCGGAAACAATTATCTGACCTTGACCCAATGGTGGTCAGTAAATCGCCAAGAACTTTCTCGGGAAGGCTAGGCCACAGGAAAACCTGAGCTGCATGCCAGTAGGTACTTACAAAGCCAGCGAGTGCTTTCTTGTTCACGAGAGTTAGATGAGGCTAGGATGCAGAAAGAGGGCACCTCAGCCCTCAACTACCGAAGCACGGGGTATCTCAGATCTCTGTGCTCCCTCAGCTTCTTTCACAGCTTATACTCTCCCTCTTGCCGAAGTGATCGCCAAGCACAATCTAGGCTTGCATTTCTATGCAGATGACATTCAGTTATTACTGTGCTTTGATCCCTCCCAGCCCTCTAGCCAGTCGAATTCTCAGCACACACTTGCTGCATGTATTGCTGACATTCGCATTTGGATGGCAGTAAACCTTCTCAAATTAAATAATGACAAAAGCAACTTACTATGGGCAAACCAAGTGTGATTCAGAAATTGGAAAACCTAACACGCACAGTCCACTTTCCCAGCATATCTCCTGTTAATTCGGCACGTAATCCACGTGTCCTATTCCAAAGTGACCTGTCACTAGATGAACACATCAGCTCCACAGTCAATTCTGCCTACTTTCAGCTCCATAAAATTTGCTAAAATTCGGGCTTGTTTAAACACGAATATACATCCAACTTGATCCGTGCATTTGCAACACCCTGTCTGGAGTTCTGTAACTCAATGCTTGCTGTTCTACCTGCGCATGCAATCAGGTACTTATAGTTGGTGGAAAACCGTGCAGCTAGGCTTGTCTGTCGTGAGCATCGTAGTTGCCACATCACGGCACTACTCGAAGTCAAGCAGTGTATCAGCTTCAAGGTTCTGTCACTTACTTTTAGGTCTGCCCAATCTCTGGCTCCAGCCCACCAATCAGAAATAATCCCCTACCAGGCCAAGCATCATACCGCCTCCTGTTCTGGTTCAAATCGTTTGGCTATACTTTGTACAAACCTCAAAACATCTGGACACCGTGCCTGTAGTTCATATGCACCTAAAGCCTGGAGCTCATTCCCGACTGACGTCAAGACATCCAGAGACATGACATTTAAAAAGAACTTTATGCCTGCTGCTAACCATATCTACAAGCTCACCCCATGAATGCCCCATCTTACAATGTCATGCTTAAAGACATAGCAAATGCTACCACTAATCATTTGGTCATGTTTTTTTTACAGAATCTGTAAAGTGCCTAAAAAGAGATTCAGTTCTCTGAGGGTGCTATACATATGTGTTACTATTAACCCTGCTACTTGCCAAGTCAGAAGATCCAAAGTGTGAAATCAACCTCTCCCTATACGTCGGTGAGGTTGCTGTGATGCCCTTCACTGCCTACTCTTGCAAACCAGAGCCATTAGAAAAGACCATAATCAAAACAAAAATCACTGCATCCAAAACAAAAAAAAAGCCAAATATAAGCCAAAGCAAAAGATGAATACCGACACGATGCAGAGCAACTGCAGCCATTCTTACTTGCACCACACCAGCACCCAGAAGGCCTTGGCCACCTCATCGTGGCAAACGACTTTAATTCATTATAAAGGAGTTAATTAACTAGTTTGGAGTTCATCTCAGATGCTACACTTTGCAGTCACATTACTAGCTTGTGCGACCACGTGCAATTGCAATCGACAGGCTGCTCTGTAGTGCTGCAGGTGGACATGAAGTAGCTTATATGCAAGATCAGCCAGAACAGTTAGTCTCGTTAGTTAAACACGGGCCTCTGATGCCGAGGATCAGCTCGTGGCTCTCTCCGGAAGCCAGCAGCAGGTACAGCCTCGCAAGGCTGAGAACACCCACCATGAGGTCGCTCACCTTTGCCTTCCAAGTGGCTTCCTCCTTCTTTGCTGCCATCTCCAGAGACTTCCTTTGGACCAGCAGCTCGTACACTTTTTCGCGCCACCTTCAAACACGCATAGACAATAGGGTGCAAACTGTTGGATGCCATTCTGAGCGTTTACTGGCGACTTCCGGCTTCTGTTACTCTATTGTGGACTCAGGCAGAAAGCTTAACACCACAACAGTGGCAGTGTAAGCATGAACACTCACCGAAGCAATACGAGACAGAGCTCAAACTCAAACTCGATGACAGAATAAGTGTAGGGACAATCACGATCTTCCAGGCATATTCCACAACACACGGTTTGCTGATTTGGTCTATGGATAAAAAACTTGATGGCTTAGAACTCGAATGCCTCGACTTTCCTCTATACCCTTAACGAAGAGCACGAACACTAGCCTCAGACAATTTGTGGTTCCGGCAAAAAAAGTGTGGCAACCTACCATTATTACCAGTTGGACACCACATATTTCTCTTCTGCCTGACACTTAGCACGCTGAGGCGCTCAAAGATTCTGTTACAGATTATTATTTCTTTTTACCTTCTAAAGTAAAACTAATCAGATCCAAATAAGCACGACAACTGAGGTTCGTTATCATCAAATTTTTTTTTGCCAATGCATTGTAAAGTAAGAGATCAAACGTGGGCAGCACGACATGCTAGCTTTGGCCGTGCTAGTATAGAATTCAACATTCCAAGCTCCGGGAGCTTTCCTTCATAGAAGCACGCATTCTGCATTCGCTCGTCAAGCCTTCTTCGAGGAGATCAGAAATACTCACCATGGAGCATATGTGCAGCAGCCTCTCAAGCTATAGCCGTTGATAAGAGCAAGCGAGCAAGGAGCACAGCACCACTGTGCTTACTCCTCTGCTTCATCCCAAACCAATGATCAATTCTGACAACAGATGACTGGATATTGCATGGGCTCACCTGCTGAGCAGGCCCTTCCCTTTCTCTGGAGAAGCATCCACGAGCTGAATGGAGATCACGGAGCCATTGCTGCTGAGGCCGCCACCTAGCTCCTTTTCGTGAAGGGCAAGGATCTCCTCGAGTGCACGCAGCCTCACGTTCAGCAGCTCCACAGTAGAGGCAAGAGCATCCCTGGCATGCTGCGTCTCCTAGCAACGACCAAGCGCACACGGGCAGTGAGCCCCTTTGGGCTCTTTGTTCAACAGCACAGGATGCCCGGGGCAAGCTAAAATAAAGCAGTGTAAAAGCTCGGCACCCGCTCCTAGGCTCAGCGCTGCTACTGCAAGACGGAGATGGAGCAGAGCACCGACCTGTAGCTGGGTGGTGAGTGCCTGCTTGGCTGCCGACCACTCACTGTATTCTGCCGCCAGAGCCTGCTGCTGGCTCAAGTAGGCCTTCAGCTGGCCTATGGTGGCCTCGTGCGCAGCGACGGCCCGCTCGGCCTCCCTTCAACGGTGCCACCGTTGTGAGCGCCAAACGCTTCAACGAGGCTGCTGCGACCTCAGACCGAAGCAGCACCCTGGAGCTAGCGACCGAGGCTACTGCAAGCCAGCTATACCTTTCGTAAAAGCAATGTAGGGTACTGACGACCAAGCAGGCATGCACATACACACAGACACAGACACACACACACCACAGCATACTCGACTGTTTGTCTGTCTTTCTCTCTCTCTCTCTCTCTCTCTCTCTCTCTCTCTCTCCCTGTCTCTCTCTGTCTGTGTGTGTGTCTCTCTCTGTCTCTGTCTCTCACTCTGTCTGTCTGTCTGTCTGTCTGTCTGTCTGTCTCTCTCTCTCTCTCTCTCTCTCTCTCTCTCTCTCTCTCTCTCTCTCTCTCTCTCTCTCTCTCTCTCTCTCTCTCTCTCTGTGCTTCTCTGTCTCTCGCCCTCTGTCCCTCACCCTCTGTCTGTCTGTCTTTGTCTCTTGCAGATCAGCGAGTACTGCTGTCACAGTGCACTAGTGAGACAGGGAGCAGCAATTAACAGCAATGATACCTGGCCTCGGCTGCCTTTTGCACCGCCAGCTGTTCACACTGCTTGCTCACTGCAGCCAATTGAGCCAGCGCCTCTTCTAGCTGAAGGTCCTTCTGGTGGACAGTTGCTTGCAACGCCTCAAGCTCCTTGGCTTGCGCTGAACCCTTGGCTGCAATCTCGCGATCGTAAGAAGCACGCAAAGCAGTGACCTAGAGGAAAGAAATGAGACACAGACGTGTGCGATGATGCCCAATAGTGTGAGCCCCATTGTTTATGCGTGTGTCTGTGTGTGTGTGTGTGTGTGTGTGTGTGTGTGTGTGTGTGTGTGTGTGTGTGTGTGTGCGTGTGTGTGCATAAGACTGAGAGAAATAAAGAAAGAGAAATAAATCGAGAGAAAGAGAGACACAGTAATAAAGAGAAGCAAGAAAAACAGGTATATAGAGATGGAGGGAAAGAGACAGAAAAGAGAGATGCAGAGGCAGAACAAGAGAAGAAAGATATATAGTGACAGACAAATGAAGAAAATAGAATCAGAAACAGAGCTTGGTAAGAGAAGGCAATCGCTGCCAAAGAAGAGGCAGCTTCGGTTAGCTTTGGGTGAGGGATAGTACTGCTGCCGGTTACGCCCATCGTTGCTGACTAGGTGGTGAACAGCTTTCCCACCTCGGACTGAAGCCGAGCTCTGGTGGCACTCAGCTCCTTCTCCAGCTCCTTGGCTGTAGCACTCCAACGCTGCTCCGCCAAAGCAGTCGAAGACTCGCCGGTGACCTTTGCACACTGCAGCTGCCTGTGCTCTTCGGCAAGCTAGGCAGACAGAGGAGCATCCGTCAGAGCTCACGACAGCACCAGCAGGCGGTTCATCGACCTGACGGCCACTCTGACAAGTCCAGAAATAATCAGCCGGTAGAGCAGGCACACACTGGTTGATCGCAGAACTCGACTAACAAAATATATTAAGCTCGTTCGTAACGAGGCATCGACAGAAACACGTCCAGGCTTAAACATATTCCCAAGTATGTGTCTACCAAATTTTAAAATGTACACCTTTACCAAACTGATGCGCGAGCCCGAAATGATGGCACCGAGCTCACTACTCAAGCTACACTTATTGTGAGTAATGGAAAGCCGGGTGCACACTTAAAGCAGCTCAGAGCAGCGTTCTTACTTTAGCCTGCAGGCTAGAGATCTCAGTTGCCTGACGTATCACGATGTCTTCCAGGTGACGAGTCGTCACGGACGCCGCACAGCAAGGTACACCGGGGACGACTCCTTCACTTTTTTTGTATAATTCTTTTTGTGGCCACCGGGCATCCAAGCATTCTTCAGCTGCTGCTCCGGATTCCTGCCAAGCATGGTCAGAGAGCATCGTGGCTGCTGCTAAATGGCAAGCACAAGTCTGCGGCCAGCACCAGACACGGTCGATCTGCAAGCCGTCAAGCTGTATGCACTCAGCTCGGTGCAGATCAACGTGCAGATGCAGCTCCGTGCAGTTGCATCCAGCTTGATGGGTAACACATCGTTGTGCAACATGTGCAACTCACATCGGCAAATCCTCATTTCACTGGAAGGCATGAGAACATCGCCATACACGAATCTAAATGCTTACTCATGGCACGTCGGGGCCAACGAAGCAGGATTCGAAGGGCAAATGCACATATGGTGTGCTTACCGGCTTGTCACGTATAAGCCGAGTTGAGTTGCAAGTTAGGTTGACAGTAATCAAAAAGAAAGTGGTCAGAAGTTTTTAAGAACAGCCTACATCAGGTTGGTAACCATAGTTCTTACTCATGGACTGACAGCTCAGTTGAAAACGTACCGGATGATAAAAGAAAGTTAATAAAACTGTTCGAGGAATGTCACTATTGTTTTTGAGTAAGAGTTCGCCCTGATGCTGCCGTCATGACCGGGATCACAGTAGTGGCAGAATTGATGTCACTGTACTTGCTTGCCCCCCCCCCGAGTGCCTTGCCTTGCCCGAGCTACAAATGCAGTCCTCAGTAAGCAGTAGGGCCAGTTGCCACACAATCCGCTCTGCTGTGCTGAAAGGAACGAAGGACAAAGGTATACAGATAACTACCTAGGAGCTCCTCACATAAGAAAGAAACGCCCATGTCACCATCACGAAAAGAAGACATGCTACAATGCATCCAAGATGCAAGCCTTTTGCAGGACGAAGCTATCTGGGAAAACTAATTAGTCATTGCTCCCTTACAGTAAACAGCATGTAACATTGGAAGTGGTGGGCCATAGCTGGGTATCCATGTGGGAGTTTGACCAGCCGGCTCTCTGCTAACCGAAGCATGCACAGCCGTCCTGCCTGCTGACCTAGTGAGCTCAAAAAGTCAAGCTGCCAGCAGGAAGCTGGAGCAACAACTGCCGTGGTTTTGCAAGGTTCGGCGGGCACAAAAGAAGCACAAAAACAGACAGCACATTGCTGCTAGCAGGACAGATGGGAAGCAGAAATTAAGCTGCTGAACGAGTGAGGACAACTTCCTTGCAGTTAAGGCCAAGGTGCAAAAGCTTGTAGACCTGCATCAAAAGCAAAGAAGACATGCTCCAGGTCATACCAACTCGCAAGATCAAGATTGAATACTACCTGGAATGGTGCACTCAAGTGATGCTCATCTGTTGGAACGGGCATTAAAAAGCATAGGATGAGTGACATGCTTAAATTGGGAATAGCATCAACGCACCTCGTCACTGCACAGCTGACTTGATACCACATCTTCCAGCTGTCTCTGCCTACAAACAAAGGTGTCTAAGATAGGCGGAGAACCGAACGGGGTGTATGCTCAACAGCAAACTGAGCTCAAAGGCATGCTGAAAGATTGAAAGCTGAACGGTCTAAGGCAGTGGCCAGTCACAAAATGCTGCACTGTTCACCAATGAGGTTGGCAAAAATTAATAGCGTCACACCAGAACACATCTGTTGCAAAGCAGAATGGCGACACCACAAAAGCACACAGGCTATCAAGGATACTTCACTCTACATTTCCTTGGCTAGTGAACGTCCATTTAGGTCAAGGGAAAATTAATGCCAAGTAATGCCAAGCTTAATGCAGGGTTCATCGTCTACACAAAGCTGCATGTCAACTACTGAAAAGCTTGTGTCAGCGGCACCAGCACCAGCAGTAGCACAAAGAGCAAAAAGCTGGTTCGAGATACAGCCCGATTCTTATGTCTTAGCATCGACTACGTATCCCATAGGTCTTAGCCCAGGCTGTAAGGTGCTCGCTCTTCACGAACCAGGTCGTGGGTTCGAGTCTTGCAGTGGGCGATTGTGTGTTGCCACTGCAAGCAGTGATGATAGCCACTAATGGTCTTCTGTAGCCATACAAATGAGGCTGTAGAATCACCTACTACACATTTATTTACTTATGTACATGCTAGGGCTAGCCGCATGCATATAACCAGCATGCATATAACCAGCATGCATATAACCAGCATGCATATAACCAGCATGCATATAACCAGCATGCATATAACCAGCGAACAGCTCCCTGAGGCTGAATTGAGGCTTTGCATCTGTTTCACTTCGAGATTGGCCAATCTCGAAGATGAAATGATCTTCAATCTCGATTGTGGCCACAATCGAGATGAAAAATGATTATGGCCACAATCGAGCCGGCCGGCAAAGACACGGTTGAGCATGCTTCTCTCAAACTGCTTCAGCAAAGTGAGCAGCCAGCACATAGCGAGGAAACGGCCAGTAACTAAAAATTAAAACCAACAGACTTAGAATGCGACAGATTTTACATACAACCATGGATTCCGACATTTACTCGCCTAAAAAACTGGCTGCTTAGCTGATAATAGGCTCATGATACATTCACCTTGATAGGAAAAATGGTAAGAAAAATATACACACACTCATATAATCCATTTGCATAGGATCCTAAGAGAACTTGAATCTCTAAAGTGGGTGTTACACTAGAACGTAATAAACAGTGCACCAACAATCTAAACAGCTTTAGGTATCCATACGGTAGCCAACAGATTTTAACTCACTCAAGCATTGAAGAGACAGTAGGAAGAATAGCTGAGTCAAGAGGACAGTCAAGGAAGTAAGTAGCATAGAAGTAGCAGCAAAGGCAGGAAAGAATGTGCCCAAGTCGGCAGCAGGTGAGAATATGCCACAGCTAAGAAGGCAGAGCGATTGAAGTGCTAAACAGGTTAGAAAAGAGAGTGCTTGCTGCTGGGCAGAATGAGCAGATGTATCTTTGCAGCAGCAACTGAGCCCCTCCTTGAGAGTCTTCGGCGTGATGGCCAGCAGAATGACGGCCGATGTGACGACACGTGGCATCGTTATAGCCAAGGTTACTCATGCACCTGCAAGCACGCACACATGATGAGAGATCCACAACTATGGGAACAAAGGGGAAACAAAAAAGCCTGCTCCAAAACGCAGTAGTAAAGCTTCAATGAACAATTCCATGTTTCATACTTGTGCCACCAACTTTACTTTCTTGTTCAGGGAGAGAGGGAGAGAAAAAGGTGCAGATTTCAGCTAGCCAGTACCCAAGGATAATGTGTCGTAAATTCTCGCTGAATGGATACTTAGCATGCATCAACACTCTGCACCACGGACCTGCTAATAGGTGAACACAGTGCTGCAGATGACCTAGATTCAATGTATGTGCCATGTGCTCAGTGATGCTGCAATAACAGCCTCCTGCTTGGCACTCATCACTGAGCATTGACGAACAGCAAAGCAACGAGCATTGGCCTCTAATTCCAGGTGCTGTTGAGGAGAGCTCGGCAGAAAAAAAGAAAAAGAAAAAAAACAAAGATAAAATGGGACGAACCTACGAAGTTTGAACATCATTGGGAAAGCTAGAGGAGCAGAAAGTCAGAAATTATTTTCAAGATTGTAACTGGCAGGTTGATCCCAACAAACCCATACATGTAGGGATGTGTTCAGGCTCCCCATCTCAGTGTTCCGCATCTCCACAATCCCCTGCATTGCGGGACTAGTGTGCACTGCTAATGAGCAGGAACCGGAATGCACTGAACACGTAGGGCGCCGCCATCTCGGAAACACGTTAGCTGCATGTCAGTGTATGAACCAATCCTTCGCCCAATCCACGGAAGAGCGAATGCACGCTCAGCTCTCTGCCACCATCCCACTAACCTCCCAAGAGGCTCTGCAACGGTGCCGCTGGCCTCGGCCGTGAACGCTTTGAGCGACCAGTTTGCGACTTAAGGAAATATGTGCCACTGAAGAAAGGTAGAGAACTATTCTGTGACCCTAACTGCAGGGTGGACACCATGGAGCACCTGCTGCTGCTGCTACTGCTAGGGCCCACAGTCGGTGTGTGAGACGCTCTGCACACGTTGAACGGCGCGGTCACGTGAGGCAGCACAATTAAGCATGCCTATACCACCGGTAGCTTGGTAAAAAGCACCGATACGGCATGACTACATACATCAAAGCACACCAGCCTCGGGCAGTCGAGGCAGAGGAGCTGGCTGAGCTCTTACACGCTTGGCCCGATTGAGGTCACGCTTAGGACGCCAGCCACAGTGGAGGGGGAGGGCGCATGCGGCTGTAGTGCGACCCTGAAAGGGGTCAAGGCCGCAGTCGGACTGTGCTTCGGCAGCTGCAGCACGGCTGCTAAGGCGCAACCGGACTTTAGTGGGCAGCAGCCACCGGAGCCGGCCTCGACAACAGAAATGGCCGCCGCATCCGTGCATGTTACTTAGGACGTCCTTTGTTGCTCGCGCCTTTCTTGGCTGACTTGTCTCTGCACGACGTGGCTGCTTCCCGTCGCGTTGGCACGAAAAATGCAGACGGCGGAAGTAGCTGCTGCTGCTGCTGCAGCTCGCACTCTACAATGAACGACACGCGGGTGACGATGCAAGCACAAAGCTTGCTCGCTCGCCCTTCGGGGGCCGTTGCTTTGGCCCGCAATTCGGCTCGCAGCTGAGCGAAACTCGCCACCACGCGTACAAGCCGAATTTCGCTCGCTCGCTCGGTTGGCTCTCGCCGCGTTGCACAGCTCGCTCGTTCGGCATGGCGCTGCGGGTGGCAGCAGCTTCGCGAGCACGCGAGCTCGCGAAGCACGCACGCGAGCACGCGGGCACTCGGGGCACGCGAGGAAAGGCCGGCTCGCGGGCGGCAAGGCTCGCTCAGCCGGGGCTCTGCGACAGCGTCCAAGCGGGGTCGACTTCGCCCACCAGCCTAGACACGCCGAAATATCCGAAGGACGGCGAGCGACCGCACAGCAGCTCGCACCGACAACCCTTGTGGTTCCCACGCTCGCTCTCGCTCTCTTTTTCTCTTTCTCGGTCCCGCCGCGCTGTAGTACCTACTAGTAAACAGCTTAGATGCTAGTTACGTCGTGTCCTCGTAAATTTGTGGACGCGAGCACGCTTCTGACGTCCATCGTAAACCACTCGAGCTTTTCTCCTAGCTCGCTCATTTCAGCCGGGAAATACCGCGCAAGCGTGAGACCGGTTCGCGCACGATGACGGTCGCGAGCTCCCCGTCCGGTTCACCAGCTCGGACGGCACAACCGGATATCCGGAAATGGTTGAAGCCCAAACTTTCACCATCGATGGCTCCACTACTGTTTACGAATCGCGAAAATTCATTATTTGCAATGAATTTTAAGAGGACGCAATTTTAAGCCTGCGCACGATCGCTAAGCAGCTTCACTCATACACGCTGGCATCTCCAGAAGACCGCATGTCTCCACCACTCAGCGAAGTTCCACCGAACAACGCCTCGCACCGAGGAGCCCATAGTGTGAGCTCAGCATCAGCACTCTAAGCCGACACAACGAACCATTGCTAACACCATGTAACGCTAACCCTCACCGCCGACCGACCGCGCATCCAGCTCGCGCCGCTCGGCCGGTTGCACCCCGTTGGCGTGTCGTCGGCCCGCGCCGGTTCGACGGAACGACGATCAGTGCACTGCCGCAGGCGTGCGGAGCGGCTAATAGCCGCTCCACCTGACTGCAAACAGCCTCAAATATCAGAGGATCGCTGGGATGGAACACGCGAGAACCTACCAGCGCTCGGCAGCCTGCCGCCGACATGACGAACGGCGTCGCCACTTTCCGCCATTTACTTCAAACGCGTTACTCTGGACGCCGGAAGCAGCCAGCCCTTGACCTTGGTGTGCGTCGACCGGCAGCTTCGCTTGTTCCCGTTTCGGTTGCTGACATGCCGTAACTTCTTGGGGTGGTTACAGTAAAGATCAAGTCATCTATATCTTACGTATTATCTCTAAAATTAATTTTATTTCTCTCATTATACTCGTCAAGATTCGGCTTAGTGTTTACAGTGTGTGAAGTCCAGGTTAGGCGTACGGTCACCTGCCATACCTCTGTACGTATGTATGATTATCTATGCTTCAGCCACGCCCCGTATGGGTGTGATCACTGCCAATACTTTAAGGTACGCTCGGCTGATAAACAACGCGTAGCCTATGATATGCATGTTCTTTCCTTAAAATCGGGGAGGCACTGACTATATATATATATATATATATATACATATATATGTATATTAAGTATATACTATATATATATATATATATATATATATATATATATATTCACATAATGAACTCAAAATGATGGAGAGCGGCGTACTCTATCGGCGTATTAGGTTTGGGCCGTCGTGCGGAACTTCACCAGCCGTTAGTGACATGACCCGCGTACTAATCTATGGCCGAGGCGGCCATATGGCTATTGCTTGCAACTGTGGCGGACTGCGTGTGGACTGCAGGCGATACAGGTAGAAGGCAGCACCCCCGTTAAAGATTGTTGGCTGCGATCAAGTGATCATGTCGAAATGTACCTGAAAGTAGGCAGACGCTAACTGTGAAGCCAATCAAGGTCGTCTATCTGCCGTGACGAACGCATCAGGGACCACAGGCGCGATACGTTAAAAGCGGCCTTCCGATTTCCATGGCTGATAATGATCACATAAATGATACATAGCCAAGCCATACGATCCTACTCCTTCTGTTCTGTGCCGTTTCATTGGCATATAATCCACAAATAACTGTTAGAAGCTGCCGCAGACTGCACAGCCAGCGACAGGCTAAACTAATCATAATCATATTTTCATTAGTGTAACTCGATACTAGAATCATTCTCTCTATCCTAGCGCACTTTAGTTAATAATAATAACGTGTTTTGCTAAGCACCCTAAAATAACCAATGTATATTCAGGCGCTTGAAAACTCCAAGTGAGGGAAGCACTAGCCAAAAGTAATTGAAAAGCAAGGTGTCATGCTTTGACACGAATGCCAAATCACGCAAGCATCATGCTTAGCAAATCGTGCAAGAGCACAATCGTGCAAAAGCACACCAGAATTCGGTCATCGCCACTGCTTAGTTAGACCACTCATTGTATCATGCATTTCCGCCGAACTACCGCCTCCGGAACTCCTTCCGTATATAGGTGGTGAGAGTGGCGTTTGGGGCACTAGAAGTTTCTGCTGAGCTTATGGGAGTCTGATTCGGCACTGATAGTGTGACCCATGATTTCCGAGTCCTTGATCTGCGTAGGTGACGCTTGGAATATGTGGCACCTCAAGTACAGAGACGTCGTTTTCTCTGTAGTAGCGTTCTGGGTATAGGGCGACGTCGGCGTGCGTTGTGGTCGAGTGTTTGCGAGTAGAGTGAGGTAAGACTGATTTAGACCCACAGCGACATTGTGCGCTTGCGAATAAACTTCAATACAATCTTAATCTTTGTGCTTGGCATATCGGCTCAGTTCATGGTAATGAACTCGCTATAGCGTCCGAAGTGCTTTTGGCGAGATGACGCGCTTATTGTACATGTTAGTACACCAAAAAAGCACTTGGCAGCGAGCTACGCCACTTAGCTAGCGGCGGGTTACGTCCGCTGCGCCGTGCGCTTGGCTTCGCATCTGACGTCGTATCAGCCTTGAACCCTGATCTTAGCCCAGGTGTGAGGTGCTCGCTCTTCTCCACCCAGGTCGCTGAGCGGGTAGATCTCAATTGCACAGTTATTTTCTGCCCTCAATGCTGTACGTCTGGAGAAAGCCGCTAAAGCTAAGCTTCTGCAGCTATAATCTGGTTGTAAATGCGGAGTAACTAAGTAAAATGTATTGACTGAGAGGTAGGAGTAAGTGAGGAGTAAAATCTGCTGATTTTAGCTTTCGCACCGTCGGTATTGCCAAGGTGACAGCCACTATCGCAATCGACGCAATCTCCTGACTTGTCTTGCTCGCCTTCGTAACTGTCTGCATAATTTCTGGTCGCTTCGAAAGGATGCCGAATAGTTTGCAAATAAGAATAATAATCATAATGCGGTGTTTGTATAGCGCCCTAAGCATAACTTATTCTCTATACGAGCACTTCACAACTAATTGCAAAAGAATCAATCAAACAAGTACAGTGCTTAGGCCAGCATGCTAAAGCAAACATGACGACATTCAGGGCTGCAGGTATGCATTCGTATTCTGGTTAGTCTGGCTAGTATCGTATAGTAAATCATGCATAGATACGCATGCAAAGCACACGTGAAAAAGACGATTTCACTGTAGATGATAGAAAGCTAAGCAGAACAGATGCGTCTGTTACTTCATTCTTTGGCTCCATTATCTCTCAGATCTACTCCCCCACCAGGCCAAGCATCGTACCACCCGCTTCTCGGAATCCAAAAGCTTACCAATACCTCGTACAAACCTCAAATCCTTTGGAGGTCGTGCATTCAGTTCGTATGCTCCCAAAGCCTGGAACTCCCTCCCGACTTGCGTCAGAACATCCCCTGACTTTACCACATTTAAAAAAGAACTTAAAAACACCTATTTAGGACAGCATTTAGTGGGTCCCTGTGATTCGTCCTTAATGTGCTTGTGCGTGCTGACACTGTGCATGCTGCCCCTAACCACATTTGCATGCTGACCCTGTGCATTTAACCCCTAACCATGTTATTCATGTTTATCAAGCATGATAGTACTCACCATTCAATCGCGCTTCCCTTTGCTGCAAATGTAAAGCGCCTAGAAAGAGATTGAATTCTCTGAGGGTGCTTTATCATGTGCATTATTATAATTATGATTGATGAGACTTGAACGATGTACAGTCATCACAGGTTACGACCGTAGCCGGAAGCGAAGTCTCAACTTTCAATGCAAACGAGCCGAAGGCTCGATTGCCAATTTTCATGCGAGGGACAGCGAGATAACTAAATGCTGAGGAGTGGGTGGTGCGAAAACATACTGGATGGGCAAGGAGTTAGGATAGGGAGTAGGTCGGTGCAAGCGAGTGAAGTGAGCTCAAAGCCTACGGAGCTCTCAAGAAGTATCGTAATGAGGCAGCTACATCTTGGAAGACAGACCGGACCTGATGCTGTTGAGTTTTGCACACGTTGCAGACGATCCAGGGCTGTTCCTCGATGTTGGGTATTGCTGTATTCTAGATGCAATTTCACTCGTGGATTAGGCAGCTTGTTTAGGCAGCTCTATCTGTTCCAATTCCTCTCGGTATGTCCTAATAGACGGCCACCGGTCCTAGCAGGATGCTTCAAGCACTCCGTTCGGCTCTCCTTCGGTGCTGAAGTTCCTAGATGGCCTCTTGAGGTGGGGGCTGAAGGTTCCTAGAATCCCTCGTTGATTAATTTCTGGAAAACTTGTTTTTTAACAATCAGCTTCGCTGGCTGCTGAACATCAAGGCATTCCGGGTTTAGCACACAGCTCTCTCCTTAAGTTCTCTTCTTATAGACCGTGTCGTCGCCTGGTTGCTCTTGCACAAGATTGAAATGGGGCCAAATGAGAACAAAGGTCACCCTGTTCTTGATACCACCCAAAGCCTCTGGGAGGGGGCTACACAAACTAAGGAGCAATTCAAATTCTTGATGAGCGGCGCTTGTTAATAATAATAATAATAATAATAATACATTTGTAGAGCACCCTCAGAGAACAGAATCTCTTGCTATGCACTTTATAGATGCTGTAGACAAAGCATTACCCCATGATTGGTGGTAACATCCACAAGAAGCATAGAATAAGCAGGTAAACGCACAAGAAGGTCATATCCCAAACGTGGAATAAACAGGTGCCCTTTAAGCTTCTTTTTAACGTCGTCAGGAAATGTTGTGACGTGGTCCGTTTGTTCTAGGCTTTTGGAGCATATGAAATAAAGGTGGGGTCTCTTCAAGGTCTCGAGGTTCGTTAGAGGTATGGCTAAATGATTCTGGTCACAACAGCAGGCTGCACGATTCTTGGGCCTGGTTGGGGAATAGGTAGGCTGGAGCCAGAGAATGAAGGAATCTAAAAGTAAGTTTGAAAGAACCTTGCTCGATGCGCTGCTTGATTGAGAGCCGGAACGGGTCGGGGGTAGTGGCATGATATGGCAACTGCAATGCTCACGACAAAGCCTAGAAAAAAACACTAGCTGATTTAACAGCCTCTTTTATATAGCGACAGAAGAGCCTTTACGGCTATCACCACCGCTTGCAGTGGCAACACAGAATTGCCCACCTCAGGATTCGAACCCACGAATTCAGGACCGAGGCCGTGAAAGCCACCGCTTAGCTAGTGTGCCATCGCAGCTCAAACTGCCGATTTGCACAATGTGTGAGCTCCTGATTGCAAGATATAAGCAAGCAATGAGTTCCATAAATCGAGATGTCACAAATGCGTGGACCAATTAAGATGTGGTATCCCTGTCTAAGCAAGCCCGAATTGAAGCAATTAAAAATTCTAGTCGATTTAACAGCCTCTTTTTGTATAGCGACAGAAGCACCTTTACGGCTATCACCACAGCTTCACCCACTTCAAGCAGTGGGCAATCCTTCAGCAGATTCGAGCCAACGACCTCGGGGCCGAGGTTGTGAAAAGCAACCGCCTTATAGCTGAAAGACTTTACTTGAGCAGTCCAATGAAAGCTCACATTAAAATATGACACCAAGATTACGTGGGTTCAACGGGAGATGTTTGCAGAGCTGATTACTACCGGAATCGTTTCCTATTTCTGAATAGCTTATGTTTGTGCATAACTATCAAGATTTTTATCCTTTAGTTTTGCTGCCATCCATGTCATCGATACATGCAACAAGGAGTTACAAGCACCCAGGTTTAAGCAATGGCTTTTTTACTTGCTCACAGATGTGCAGAATCATCAACCAAGCCATTAGTCAACATTTTATTTATCATTGGCGGCAGCACATACAGAGCAAGTATACAGCTGCCCCCACAACAACGGTCCATCCTAGTTCAATGTGAACTAGGTGGCCATACGCCCAACCAGTCCTTCGCTGGTGTCTTTAGATCTAAAATTGAGCCAAATCCACACATTCCTTAAACTTTCATGTTGGCTCAAAAAAATAAACCGCAGTGCTCGTGGATCGTATCTAGTCTGCTCAGTGAGCAGTACCATTTGCAGGGACTTCTGCAAATCGCCAGCACTGCCATCATGATGCATGTGACAGGCGAATAAGTTAAGTCTCAGGCAACGTCACAAAGCTTATTTAAAGCTCGACCCGTTCGTTGTCATCACTATCCTGTCCCGAGGGTGGAGGCGACCCACCGGCGCCCTGATACAGCTTCGAGACGATCGGATTCACTGCCTGCTCGAGCTCTTTCTTCTGTTCCTTATACTCATCAACATCAGCATCCTTGTTATTATCCAGCCACTTGACGGCCTTTTCAATAGCATCCTCAACCGTAGTCTTGTCAGATGACGACAGCTTGCCACCAAGTTTCTCCTTATCGTTTATCTGGTTTTTCAGAGAGTAGGCATAACCCTCGAACTCATTTCTAGCCTCAACTTTCTCCTTGACCTAAAACAGGCACACTAATTAAAAATTGCACACAATCAAAAGGCCAAGGTTTATAATATACGAGCAGCAGTGAGTATGCTTACCGCCTTGTCTTCACCCGCAAACTTCTCGGCATCGTTTATCATCTTCTCAATGTCCTCTGGCTTTAGTCTGTTCTGATCGTTGTTGATCTCAATTTTCTCCTTGTTACCAGTTCCTTTGTCCTCAGCCGATACTTTCAGGATACCGTTGGCATCAATCTCGAACGTTACCTAAAGAGATTTGGTTCACATAGAATGCTTTAGAAATTAGCGGTATTACCTCCACTACTGACTAGCAGTACAATAGAAGGAAAAACCCAAGTAATTCGACAAGCGTAAGCCAACAAACACCCTATCGATATTTACCTCAATCTGAGGGACTCCTCGGGGTGCAGGAGGAATGCCTGTCAGATCGAACTTGCCCAGCTGGTGGTTATCTTTGGTCATGGGCCGTTCACCTTCGAACACTTGAATTGTTACGGTTGGCTGATTGTCGGCAGCAGTCGAAAAGATCTGGCTCTTTTTCGTCGGGATGACCGTGTTACGTGGAATAAGCTTGGTCATCACCCCACCGACGGTCTCAATGCCCATCGTGAGAGGATTGACGTCGAGAAGAACCATCTCGCCAGTCTCTTCCTCGCCGCTGAGCACTCCAGCCTGAACTGCTGCACCATATGCGACGGCCTCATCTGGGTTGATACCCTTGCTCGGCTCCTTTCCATTGAAGAACTCCTACGCGCAAATGCAGCAAATTAGAGGCAACTGCCACACCCTGGTGCAGTGCCCACTATTAATAGCATGGCCATCACACTGGCAATGAATGAGAGGGAACATACCTTGACCAGCTGCTGAACCTTGGGTATACGAGTCGAACCACCGACAAGGACGATTTCGTCGACGGCATTCTTCTGAAGGTCAGCATCTTCGAGCACTTTCTGCACTGGCTTCATGGTCGATCGGAAAAGATCCATGTTCAGCTCCTCGAATTTGGCACGTGTCAAGGTCTCGGAGAAGTCCTCACCGTCGAAAAAGGACTCAATCTCGATGCGGGCCTGATGAGCAGCACTGAGCGCCCTCTTGGCTTTCTCTACCTCACGACGCAGCTTCTGCACGGCACGGTTGTCCTTGCGCACGTCTTTGCCGGTCTTCTTCTTGTACAGCTTAATGAAGTGCTCCATCACACGCTGGTCGAAGTCTTCACCTCCAAGATGAGTATCACCGTTGGTCGCAACTACTTCAAACACACCGTTGTCGATGGTCAACAAAGACACGTCGAATGTGCCGCCTCCAAGATCGAACACCATGACATTCTGTTCACCTTTCTTGTTCAGGCCATATGCAATGGCAGCGGCGGTACTGCAATGAAAGGGCTAACATTAAGACCATCAGATCGCAGTGGGGAATGATTCAACGCCAGTATATGCAGTAGGATCACTTGGTAAGACCTGTTAACACTTACGGTTCATTGATGATACGCATCACGTTAAGGCCAGCAATTGTGCCCGCATCTTTGGTCGCTTGTCTCTGGGCGTCGTTGAAGTAAGCAGGTACTGTCACGACGGCATGCGTCACTTTCTTGCCAAGGTATGCCTCGGCAATCTCTTTCATTTTTATGAGGACCATGGCAGATATCTCTTCTGGTGCAAATGTTGTCTCTTCACCTTTCACATTGACAACAACGTTCGGTCTGTTGTTCTTGTTTACCACCTGAAAACCAATAACACAGCATGCAACTTGGGTACGAACGACAGAAAGCGAATACGATTAGTACGTGCTCCAATTTAGAATAGTACCTTGAAAGGATAAAACTTGATATCATGCTGAACGGACGGGTCATCCCACGTACGTCCAACAAGGCGCTTAACATCAAACACAGTATTCTCAGGATTTGAAGTCAGCTGATTTTTTGCGGCATCACCAATCAGACGCTCTCCCTCAAGAGTGAAAGCCACATAGGACGGCGTAATACGATTGCCCTGGTCATTAGCTATGATCTCGACACGGCCGTTCTTAAATACACCGACGCTGAAAAAGTCACGACACATTGGGCTGAATAGAATTCAGTAGTCAAGCGGCCGTCAATCTGCTCTAATTTGGCACACCTCTCCTGTCACGCGCTAAGCCCGACACGCACGCAAAACTGTACAGCAGCCATTTGCGCCTTACCAAGAGTAAGTAGTTCCAAGGTCGATGCCTATTACAGTGCCAATATCTTTGTCCTTCTTCTTGTCGCTTGAGTCATCATCAGCATCCTTTTTGCCAGCACTGGCTACTATGAGCAGTGCTCCGAAGAAACACGCGAGCAGCTCCTTCTTCATCTGCAGCGGCCCATAGCAGGCTTCGGTGAGGAACGCGTCGGGCGGCGTGAGGCGGGGGCGACAGCGTCACAGCCAAACGAGGCAACCGTGATAACGATGAAAACTCACCTTAACTGCCCGTTCAGTAAACGCTCAGGACTTGGAAGAGATACCTTCGGCCCCTTACCGAACTCAACACGTCGACGACGGATCAAGACTACGCCGGTTGCCGGCGTAGAAAGCCCTTTTCAATAGCTTCTAGCGGAGCGTGGCCAAAGATGATTGGTGAACGTGGCGATACTTGGCCGATGCTGATTGGCTCCGTTGTGCCGGTTGCGATTGGGACACGTGAAGCTGTGTGACGTCACATGTGAACGCGCCCGCGAGCAGAGAACATGCTGGAGTCGCGCATCGTTCCGGTTCCGTTACCGGAAGTCACGACGACGGTGCAGTATGTGGGCGGAGTGGCTTCTCGCTTGGTTCGCCGGAGTCACCCCCGTAGCCATATTTAGCTGTTGCTTGCTATGCAACCAGGTGAACGTCGTCGACCGCGGCAGGTGTGTGCGTGTCTGTGTGTTTGCATGTGTGTGGGGGAAAGCATTCTGAGGCAGGCTGGCAAATAAACTAGAGTGCGTGCTTGATCCGTATTAACTATAGCCCGTAAACTCTTATGACCGGCCGGTGGACTCGTGACCGGACGAGAGCGCGCGTAGCGGACTGCGCTCGAAATTCCGGCGTCTTCGGCGCTAGTCTCTCTTGCGGATGTTGGTTCGTGCACGGCGGTGAGGTTAAGCTTTCGAGACATCGTGGAAATGCTGCGCCGCGCCGTCTTGTGCCGTTGCCGTAAGTCGGTCTACCCGCGAACGCGCTGCTCTTTCTTTCCGCCTGGACATATTTGCCTGAAATGTTTGCGTTTGAACGTGCAATCTCTTATTCGGAGGCAGGCTGTGGACGTTCCTCTAACGCAGGTGGAGGGGGGTTGCTGTTTGGTATGATTGAGTGCTTTCACATGGGTGCGATGGCCCAGTACTGGCTGTATCCCCCTCGTTGCCTAAGAGCGAAGCCCGTGGTGCTCTTTGGTACTTTTCCGAAACCCGATGATTATCGACGACTCGCGTGAGCATATGGAACTATTTCGGTCACCCGTGTCGGCAGCAGTAGCAGCCGACGGCTGTTCGTACGTGTTGTCACTCAGCTGCAGCTCTGTTTTCGATCTTTAACGCCTAGTCCAAGGGCAGCGAACTTTTTTGTCTAGAGTGAGGCGTCTTTCTTGGCTATTTCAGCCACTGCAAGAGTGGCGCCATGAATAGGTGTTCATTATTGATGGTGCAGTGATAGAGCAGCCGATTTCTCGACCCAGTCTCAGCTGGATGAAGCTCGTTTGCTCTCGAGCTGGATATTGCTCTTGGCAGCTTAAAGCTCCAAGCCTTCACGTCTTTTAGCTTTCCAAATTATGAGGGGAGAACACAAACTGAATGCCGTAGGCATCGCACTAGGCTGGCATAGCGACACTATTGTACAGGTGCTGCTAGTAATAATAATAATAATTATACATTTTATAGCGACCTCAGAGAACTTATAAATCTCTTGCTAGGCACTTTACAGATGCTGTAAAGGAAGCAAGATCAAATGATTTTCGACTCCGGTAACTCACTGCTTACTGGTATACCTGTGCAAGTTACCTAAGGTTTTATCACTCACTTTTAGGTCTCTTCGTTATTTGGCTCCAGCCCATTTAGTCAGATCTTCTCCCCCACCAGGCTAAGCATCGTGCCACTCGCTTTTTGGAATCAAATCCTTTACCTATACCTCGTACGAACCTCAAATCCTTTGGACATCGGCCTTAAGTTCGTTTGCTCCCAAAGCCTGGAACTTATTTCCGACTTGCATCACAGCATCCCCTGACGACCATATTTAAAAAGAAATTTAAAACGCTTCTATTTATCGCAGCATTTATTGGGTTCATGTGATTCCTCCTTTATGTGCTTATGGGAGCTGATACTGTATGCTGCCACTTACCATATTTGCATGCTGACCCTGTGCATGTCACCCCTAATCAAGTTATACTTGTTGGTCACTGAGCACTAACCATCCGACCGTGCTTCCTTTGTAGCAAATGTAAAGTACCTAGAAGGAGATTGAGTTCTCTGAGGGTGCTATATCAAATGTATTATTATTATTAAAATAATCCTAGCTGATTAAGCAGCCTCTTTTTGTATAGCGACAGAAGAGCCTTTACGGCTATCCCCACTGCTTGCAGTGGCGATAAAGGATCGCACACCGCAGGAATCGAACCCACGACCTCGGGACCAAGGTCGTGCAAGCAACCGCCTTACCTAGTGTGCCATCACGGCAACTCTTTCTAGGCACTTTACAGATGCTGTACAGGAAGCATGACCAAATGGTTAGTGGTAACATCTACAGTGTCAACAAGCATACTATGGTAGAGGTAACATGCACACTGTCAGCATGTAAATATCTAATACACGCGTGTTGTGTGTGTGTGTGTGTGTGTTCCTCTGTGTCTGTCTGTGTGCGAAGACGTACATTTGAAAAAATGGCTTGTGCTGGCATGCCGTGATGGCACACTAGGTAAGGCGGTTGCTTTCACGACCTCGGTCCCGAGGTAGTGGGTTCGATTCCTGTAGTGGGCGATTCTTTATCGCCACTGCAAGCAGTGGGGATAGCCGTAAAGGCTCTTCTGTCGCTATACAAAAAGAGGCTGTTTAATCAGCTAGGATTTTTTTAGGATTTATGTAGTTGCTAATGGAATTGCCAATTTTAATCATGGCTTACTACACACAGCTTCACCTGTGCTTTGATCCCTGCTAGCCTTCCAGTATTTCAAACTTTGTCAGCTCCCTTGGTGCATTTATTGCTGGGATTTGCACTTGGATGGCAACAGAATATTTCGTATTGAATGACAAGAAAACCATCTATGAAAACCTAGTGTTACTCAGAATATATACACGTATATTGTTATTATTTTTGTCGTTAAATTGGAAATCCCATCCCTCAAAATGGGCTGTTCCAACATATCTTCTGTAGCATTTGAATTAAAAACCCAAGTGTCCTGTTCCAGCACGACCTCTCACTAGACCATATAAGCTTCACAGTCAGGTCTGTCTCTTTTCAGCTACTTAACATTGCAAGAATTTGGGCCTATTTAAACAGGTATACTACATCCAAGTTGGTCCATGTATTTGTGGCATCCAGTCATGACTACTTCCGTGCCTCACTATACGCAGGTCTTCCGGCCTATGCAATTAAGCACTTACAATTGATGCAAAACTCTGCAGCTAGACTCGTCTGTCGTGAACTCTGCAGTTGTCACATTGAACCACTCATCACAGGCCTTCACTAGCTCCACATGAAGCAGCGTATCGACTTCAAGGTGTGTGACACTAATTTTTAGGTCCTTTCATTCACTTGCTCTAGCCCACCTATCCGAACTGCTTCCCAATCTGGCTCTGCATCTTACCACGTGCTCTTCTCACTCAAGTCAATTAGCTTCGCCTCTAACCAACCTCAAATCCATTGGGGACCGTGCCTTCAGTTCGACTGTGCCCGATGCCTGTAACTCACTTGTGACGTCACAACAACCCCTTGCCTCTTTTTAAAAGCCACGAAAAACACATTATTAGCAACGTCTTTCCGTTAGGCCTTGTCAATCTGCTGATGCTGATCGATGTGTCTCGGGAACTTGAGCATTAATCTCAGAAATCAAAGTCGTTCATGGTGGCAGTAAGAACGTGGCAAGAGGTGTGTTTATTATTGTTCCTGTGTGCTCTGGTGCAACCTGCTGTATGTTATGTACGTTTGTTGCACTGACATTTTACCTACCTCTTACCATCTTCTCGTTGAGTATGTGCTGACTATTGTTGTGCTCCCTCCTGGCAGATGCATATTCCAAAGCGACCTCTCGTTAAACGACCATATCAGCTCCACAGTCAAATCTGCCTATTTTCAGCTTCATAATATTGCTAAAATTCGGGCCTGTCTAGATAAGGATACCACGTCCAAGTTGGTCCATGCATTCGTGACATCCCGTCTCGACTTCTGCAACTCACTGCTTACTGGCCTACCAGCATGTGCGATCAGGCGATTGCAGCTTGTGCAAAACTCCGCAGCTAGGCTTGTCTGTCGTGAGCGTCGCAGTTGCCACATTACTCCACTTCTCGCCGACCTGCACTGGCTACCAGTCAAGCAACGGATTGACTTCAAGGTTTTGTCGCTCACTTTTAGGTCCCTTCATCCTATGGCTCCAGCCTATCTCTCAGATATACCCCCCCATCAGGCCAAGCATCATACCACCCGCTTTTCGGAATCCAACAGTCTAGAAATACCTCGACAAACCTTAAATTCTTTGGAGACCGTGCATTTAGTTCGTATGCTCCCAAAGCCTGGAACTCCCTCCCGACCGGCGTCAGAACATCCCCTGACCTGACCACATTTAAAAAGAACTTAAAAACACACCTATTTAGGACAGCATTTAGTGGGTCCCCGTGATTCGTCCTTGATGTGCTTATGCGTGCTGACACTGTGCATGCTGCCACTAACCACATTTGCATGCTGACCCTGTGCATGTCACCCCTAACCAAATTATTCATTTTGTTTGTTTTTTTAAGCATGATTTTATTTACCATTCAATTGCATTTCACTTTGCAGTAAATGTGGCCTAGAAAGAGATTAAGTTCTCTGAGGGCGCTTTATCAAGTGCATTATTATTATTATTATTATTATTATTATTATTGTGATGCATTTTTGGCAAATACTAAAGTGTAATTATTAAAAATGCATGGGTTTGGCTTAGCAGTTGCTTGGCCTCATCTTTCTAGCTGTCTTTGCTTGTGACAAGAAGCAGACCCAGTTACCTAGCCGAGCTTTCATTCTTACCGTAAGCCAGGTCTACCATCGATGGCACGTTCATAGGATGGAATGCAGGCGTTTACACATCATTTAGCAGGGGGGGGGACCAGGACTGGTGGTCGCACGATCGAGTTTCAGAACTGCACACATCTTGTTTTTCGCTTTGACTGCTGCTCTTCTGCACGCTGTCAATAATAAGGAGGCATCGTTGGCACAAACGTGCACCCATGTTCACACAGCTGCTGCTTTCCTCGTGTGCAAACTATTGCACTGCATGGATTAGACACGGATAGATGTACCTTCAGCCAGCAGCAGCCAGTAGCAGGCAGCAGCCAGTGGCAGGCATCAGCCAGTAGCAGGCAGCAGCCAGTGGCAGGCAGCAGCTAGTGGCAGGCAGCAGCAGTAGCCAGCAGCGGCATCGGCAGCAGCAGCTGACTATTCAATGCTAATGAAGGGGTCGAGGCTGCAGCAGCAGCTGTCCATCTTTTATCGGCAGACAAAGGTGCTGCTGCTGGTTGACTGTCGGAGTTGACTCGGTCCAAAGGCAAAGGAATTCAATAGTCAGTGCTGGCATCACTCAATTGATCGTAGAATATGCCAGTCATTTTATAAAAATGCTACCGACATTTGTACAGCCCCTAAGGAAAACTAAATCACTTTCTATGCACTGCACATATGCAGCAATGGAAGCATACTAAAGGGTTACTGATACCATGCAAAGTGTCAGCACGAATAAGCACGAACTCAGCACGAATGCCGAGCTGGTTAGGTCCAGCGGTCAAGGTGCTCGCCTCGACCAAGGTCTGGCTGAGGTCGTGGGCTCGAGCCCCGAGGCATATGTGAAGCGCCTGAATAGAGATTAAGTTCTTTTGGGGCGCTATACAAATTAATTATAGTATTATTATATTAATAAGCACACAAAGAACAATCTGCTCTGTCCCAGAAAATTTTGTATGGGGTAGGTGTATTTTTTGCTGCATTTTAAATCACAAGTCAAGGGATGTCGTTACGTCAGTCAGACTTGAGTTCCAATCTTTGGGAGCAAGCGGACTGCCGGCAAAGGATTTGAGGTTGGTCAGAGGCGGAGCTAATCCCCTTGAGTTAGGGGAGCGTGTGATATGATGCGAATCCCGGAATTTATTTCGTGGTAGTAATTTGTAAATGTATTTCGGTGCAAGAAAATGAAAGAACATACACCTGAGGGACATAGCCTTGAAGTTGGTAGGATATATGATGGGCAGCCAATGCAGGCTGGTGTGTAGTGGTGTAATGTGGCAATTGACGAGACACACAACTGAAGCCTGGCTGCAGGATTTTGCACGAACTACAAGCATTTCATTACTCGTGCAGGAAGACCCGCGAGTTGTGAGCAAGAAAGGTCTAGAAGAATGTCTCAAATGCACGGAGCCGTGCTGGCTCACTAGGTAAGGTGGTTGCTTTTCACGACCTCGGCCCCGAGGTCATGCGTTCGAATCCTGCGGTGGCGATCCTTTATCGCCTTTGAAAGCGGTGGTAAAAGCCGTAAAGGCTCTTCTGTCGCTATACAAAAAGAGGCTGTTAAATCAGCGAGAATTTTTTTTATCAGTTTGGCTATGGCAACTGTATCTTAGTGGGCCGAATTATCCAATATTTCGTAGCTGATAGTAGGTCGACGTGTCTGCAATGCTGATAGGATTATCTGGTTAAACTTCATAACACTGAAGAACGTGACATTCAGATTGCATGTAGACGGTATATAAAATATCCTGTAGCCAATTTTAAGGGTTAGACTTCGAAATTCCGAGTACAACTATGCTTGTCGCTAACTGGTGAGTTGGTTCAACTGCGAATGTCAGCAATATACACTAATGGAGTAAAAAGAGAGTTAATGTGGTGGATGGGAGGTAAATCGCTAGGTAAATCGCTGCGTGTCATCTGCATCAAAATGAAAGCCTATAGTGTGCCTTAATAGACCAAATATCTTGCCGGAGACGTATAGTCAGTTTGGTGGGCAATGCACCACTTGTACTCACAATACCTCTGTTCTTCTAGTAATGTTCCTACATTCTACTTTCCAAGTTGTGAGTACGGCGCATGGAAGTAAAATGGTATTCAATTGATACTCTTTAACTGTATGCTTGCGATTATTTCTAGTGTCGAATATTCGCAGGCATTTGCCGTATTGCCGTGTATAAGCTCCCCTTCTTTTTTCTCTCCAAAATTTGGGGTCAGATAATGGAGAGGGGCTAATACATGGAAGGTTGCTTTTTTACTTTAATGTTGCGCTAAAAGGCGTATCTGCTTTGAATTCATTCCGGTATTTAAATACATTTTGAATGTATTTGCGGCATTTTTGATGCAATAGACGGAACTGAATATGACGCAGTCTGTGAAGAGAGTGACGACAATGATGATGGAGTTTCCACCAAATTTCAAGCTTGCGATGTGAACGAGGAAGATGGAGAGGGTATCGTCGCCATTCCTGATGCAGAGGATAGTGATAAGGACAGGAGTGATTATTATGTGTTTTGATAGTGTTCAGTTGATTCAATTACTGAATACAAGTATTTTGTATCTCAAAAAAATTAATTAAACAATTTAGGGGCTTATATATCGGGGGGGGGCTTACACAGCATAAAATATAGTACTTTTGGCTCAAGTCTTAGCCTAGAGGTATGGTGCCTGCAATCTAAGGCCCATATCACGCGGGTTCGAGCCTACAGCAGGCAATTCTTTACTGTACTCTGCAAGTCGGAATAAAAAAAAGTGGCAACAGTTGAGACTGTTCTGGCGCTATATAATTGAGGCTGCAGAATCGACTGAACGTTAGTTTTATACAGTTTGAACCTGAAGGTTTTGGGCTATGAGTGTAGATCCAAGTTTACTGATCTCTCTGCTGGGGTTCACCTTAATGCGTCATTGCTCATCAGAAGTGGAGTCACGTGCCGAAACAAAATACTTATGCCAGGCTTATTTACGTAGTCGACTCGGCCGTTCCAAAGTACAACGTACAATGCATCGACTCCTTTTGCAACAATGCCCGATCTTCCACCTTTCCCCACTACCTGACTGCTATGAAGTTTTTGGTTTCTACGGCACTGTCCTTCCGATCGGTAGACTTGGGTTCAAATCCCGAAACCGCCGAGCCATATATGGCGTTTGTCGAAGACGAGCAGAGCTTTGCCAAAGAGCTCCGTTTGGGCGACTGCAACTGAGCCGAATGATCCTTCTGCCTTTTTTGCGTACAAGTAGAATTTTTGTGCGACATGCTCCGCGAGAATATCCGTGTGCTTTATTGAAGAGTCTGGACGGAGAGTAAAGCTTCGGCCGACTTTGCAGCGGTGGGAATAATTTTGCAATGGAGCTCCAGCACGGTTGTGGCTTTATGCTTACCGACTACCGCAGATGTGCAGGCCTTTCAGGGCAGTCGACGAATTTCTACGTTTTTTACACAGGTGTCGCATATTGTGAACCAAACAAACTTTTCGAACATACTGGCGTGTTAGACGTGTTTCCTTTGCTGCAAATGTAAAGCGCCTAGAAAGAGATTGAGTTGTCAGAGGGCGCTTTATCAAGTTTATTCTCATTATTACTATTATTAGACAACATAGCTTTTGTGATATGCTCCATGATAAAAACCTAGAAGCGTAAATCATGTCGTGTCAGTTGTGACTGGCTAGCTGCCAGTCTGTGTAACGGATAGTTTTGTCTGAGACGTTGGCAGCAGTTGGCCTAAGGTAGAATACCGAGTGCAGGCTGTGCTGTACTTGCATCCGCGCCTGTTAGACTTGAGCTTTTTCCACAGACAGGGCATTCCAAGCCAACAGTGCACACACACAAGCTTGTTCGACGCGAAACTGGAGAGGAGACGAGTGCATTTTTTCCACAGACGCCTCAATTCCTGAGCCTTATGATTTCAAAGTCGGTGACATTTACGCCGATCGTCCGGAAAGAGCCATCGCCTGTATTCTATAAAAGCTGTTCGTTTTTGTGTGAGTCACCTTTTGTTGGAAGATTGCGGTAACGCCTCGTCCCTCCCCCCCGATAGAAACTCCTTTCGACGCATCGCACACAACCGGGTTTCTTCTTTTTCTGCAGCAGATCTAGGAGCTACCTCTTTGGGTTGGAAGCGAGTATTCCAATCCAACTAGTGTGCAGCTGACATATTTCCATTGCTTGAATACTGAGGGACCTGTCACGTTAGCCTTGATGTCGTGTCTTCAGGCGACGGGATGGTTCAACAGACGCTGCTCGCCAGAGCCCCGAGACAGCATCCTGAAATAAAATCCCACAAAGGCAAAAGTTTATAATAATAATTGTAATTGATAATAATAGCATAGATCTGCTGCTGCCATGCATAACTAAAATCATAAATATGCCATTAGCCTCAGGTCATGTCCCAGCACTTTAAAAAAGGCTGTAGTCAAGCCACTACTCAAGAAAGCAACGCTAGGCCAAGAGAACTTGAGCAAGTTCCGCACGGTCTTCCTTCTACCGTTCCTATCAAAGACACGTTTAGCAAAGGAAACACGTGGTCAAACCTCTGGGACTTGAGAAAACTAGCCTTGCAGCCGTACTCACAGCTTTTTGCAGTGGCCTAGCTGTTTGTTTTGGTAGCCCAGCCAAAAGAGAATTACAATAATCAAGCCGAGACAAATAATCTGTAATCAAAAATAATCTCGCCTCTGGGAAAAGTGATTAAGGCCCATGGAGTAGGACATCCCTTTTATGCTGCCGATACTCAGCTGTATTTGTCATTACAACCGGCGGAAGCTGCTGCAGCAACTAAGAAACTGAATGCTTGCCTTGCCGACATTAGATCCTGGATGTCGGAAAACATCTTGAAACTAAAGGACGATAAAACCGAACTGCTGCTCACAAGACGCCCTATACGTGTGGCTGGATTAGAAGGCTTTGATCTTCTAATAGGTGATACCTTGGTGCAACCATCACCAGGTGCTCAAAATTTAGGTGTCATTTTCGACAGCTGCCTAAATTTTAAAAGCTTCATTCAGAAGACTGCTTCTACAGCTTGCCGTCACGTCCAATCCCTATCCAAGATTTGGAGCTGTCTTCCACAGTGGCTTGCAAAAAATTAATTAAGCTAGCTTCTTAGTTCTGTGTCGGCTTGATTAATGTAATTCCCTTTTGGTTGGGCTACCAAAGAAAGTAACTAGGCCACTACAGCTGGCTATGAATATGGCTGCAAGGCTAGTTTTCAAGTCCTAGAGGTCTGACCACGCGTCTCCTTTGCTAAAAAAGCCAGGATGGCTGCCGGTTGTTCAACGGATACAGAGCAAAGTTCTTACGCTGACCGACAAGGCCCGCCACGGTCCGCCACGGCTTGGCTCCTCCATACCTTGCTGAAATGCTGCACCAGTTTCAGCCTCTTCTCACCCTCAGGTCCTGCATGGACAATAAATTAGCTGTTCCATTTCTCTGCTTAAAAACCGTTGGCGACCGAAGCTTTAGCTCTGCAGGCCCTAGACTGTGGAACTCGCCTCTACAATTCTTAAGCAACGACAACTGCTCTCCTTCTACCGACTATGGCTCATCCTTTTCAGCGGTCCCTAGTTGCTACTTTCATGCTCATGCTACTCTCTAACTCAACTGCTCTCCTGACTCTCCTATACTTCCCACTTTCACTTTGTTGCGTGAGATGAAGTCTGCTGGCTACCGAATACGTACAGAAAGCCGCTTAAGCTGTGAGTGGGCTATACAAAACTCTCCTTCGTAATACCCACTTAGTCTTTATGACTTTTTGGAGTTACAGACAGAGATACGTTACATTAAATGAGCTTGTTAAATTTTTTGCAAGCCAGTGTGGAAGACGCTGCTTATCTTGGATAAGGATCAAACATAACGGCTAGCTGCAGAAGCAGTCTTCTGAACGGAGCTTTTAAAATTTATGCCGTTGTCGAAAACGACACCTACATTTCTAGCACGATGTGATGGTTGCACAAAAGAATCACCTATTGGAAGAGCAAATCCTTCTAATCCAACTACACGCTTAAGGTGTCCTATGAGCAGCAGTTCAGTTTTATCGTCATTTAGTTTTAAGACATTTTCCGACATCCAGGATCGAATATCGGCAAGGCAAGCATTCCGTTTACCAGTTGCTGCAGCAGATTCCATCAGCTGAGGACCTCGCGCGTGGGAGCTACTGGTTAAATGTTCATCGCTCACGGCGACTTGCTGAAGGAAGCGTCGGTGAGCTTTTAAAATGAACAATCCGGAGTGCACTAACTGGCACACGGCAGATCGCCTCAATGGCATCGACGTGCTTACAAGCAGAAGAGGCAGACAAAAACAGCGAAACAGTGACAGCTAGCTTGCTTGTGTTTGTAATAATAATAATAATAATGATAATGTACTTGATAAAGTGCCCTCAGAGAACTTAATCTCTTTCTAGGCGCTTTACATTTGCTGCAAAGGGAAATGCAATTAAATGGTAAGTAAAATCATGCTTGAAAAACAAACAAAATGAATAACATGGTTAGGGGTGACATGCACAGGGTCAGCATGTAAATGTGGTTAGTGGCAGCATGCACAGTGCCAGCACGCATAAGCACGTGAAGGAAGAATCACAGGGCTCGCCCATAACAAGGTGTGGCCGAGGTCGGGGGCTCGAGCCCCATGGCGTATGTAAAGGGCATATGTAGAGATTAAGTTCTCTTACAGAGCTATGCAAACAAAAAATATTCTTTTGCCCGCGCAAGCTGTAGGTTTTATTGTGTGAGTTGGCCATTTTCCATGGTTTTCTAGACCCAATCTATGCCTAAAGCGTAAATAATAGAAATCGTGACCGTAGCGCCTGCCCCGGAGGCGGGCGGGTGGCTAAGCGGTTTATAGGCGGAGATGAAAGGTTAGGTGGTACAGGCGGCGCGTCTTCGCTTACGCCCTTCCTCTTATCTCTCTGAACCTCGGTGCCCTCCCAGTTACCGGCAAAGCGCAGGATGGTATTATTGCGTCTCGACAGTAGCTTCAGAGATTAGCGGTTTCTGGATTACGATGTAATGTAATGTATCTCCATCTGTAACTCCACAAAGTCATAAAGACCATATGGGTGTTACGCAGGAGAGTTTTGTATAGCCCACTCACAGCCTAAGCGGCTTTCGGTACGCATTCGGTAGCCAACAGACTTCGTCTCACGCAACAAAGAGAAAGTGGGAAGCATAGCAGAGTCAGGAGAGCAGTTGAGGTAGTGAGTAGCATGGAAGTAACAGCTCAGGACCGTTGAAAAGGATGAGCCATAGTCGGCAGTAGGAGAATAGTTGTTTTTGCGTAAGCATTGTGGAAGCGAGTTCCCCAGCCTGGGACTTGCAGAGCTAAAGCTTCTGTCTCCAACGGTTTTTAAGCGGAGGAACGGAACAACTAATTTATTGCCCATACAGGACATGAGGGCGCGAAGAGGCTGAAACTGGTGTAGCAGTTCAGCTAGGTACGGAGGAGCCAAGCCGTGGTGGGCCTTGAGGGTCAACGATGATTATTAATTAACGCACGATGTCGTAAATATTCTACAAAGCCAGCAGCATGCCTATTTTCAGTTAGCTGCGCTTCTTGGCGTTAGTTTCACCGGCTTCCGGTGGCGGGTTGTGACGCTTGGTACCGTTTCATGCGCTGCGTTTGTGTTAAAGGCTTTAGCTTCGGAGCTGCTACAGCTCGGTCATAACGCTTGAAAGCCGACTGACTTCAAAACTCAGAGAAATGCTATAGGTAGCACGATTTAAGTGACGACGCAAACGCAGTAGCAAACGCGTCAGCAAACCTTTTTCTCCTGAGGTTCCCAGAGCTGCAGCAGGCAACCCCACTCAGCCTCATCGTCCGCGTTTCGTCTTGCGCCATCTTCTGTTTCCGATCGGCCCGACCAGACTTACCGGGAACAGTCCAGCCCGTACTTCCAAGAAACTGTCGTCGAGGGCGGGTCCGCGTACCGAGGGAAGCCACATCAGAGGCAGATTATGCAGCAACCGCTGGGTTACCGGCCTGATTACAAGCCAAATGTGTCAAAGGATATAGTTTGGGAGCCGCTGCAGCTCGCTCGTGGCGCCGGAAAGCAGGTTTCAATGAGGGAGCCCTCAAATTTGAAAACTGCGTTGAGACGCGGCACGGCTTCTCTCAGCTGGCCCGCGACGCCCGAGGCGCACGCACTGCCTGCGCTGCTCGGCTGTGCACTGGGTGGGAGTGGGGGTGGGCGTCTTTGCAATGTCTTAGATGAAGCTGACTTTTAGCTGTGGGCGGCGAGTCAGTTTCCATCTAGAGCGCGACCGCCATTTGCTTAGAGGGAGTGGATTCTTTTTAGACAGCCAGGTGACACACCGTAGCCAGGAGCTGCAGGCTCTGAACGTGCGAGTGATAATTTTTTCGTCAGGTCTCAAGACAGCAGCAGCCTAGAGCCTCTTCTGCACGGCAGTTTCAGGCCCTCTGCAGAAATGACGTGAGTGCTCGCTCCGACCAAGGTCTGGCTGAGGTCGTGGGCTCTAGCCCCGAGGCATATGTGAAGCGCCTTAAGAGAGATTAAGTTCTCTTGGGGCGCAATATAAATGAATTATGTTTTTTAATTATATTTACATCACGTTAAGTGGCGAGGGAGAAAGACCACGAGACCGGAAAGCACACTTTTGGCGAGCCATCTTTTGGTCATCGTCCGGCTTTCGCTTCACATGCGCTGAAAGGCAGGCGCCTCGCTGCCGGATTCTGTTGCCGACTGCATTGAATTAGCATAGTTTTAAGTCTCAGCTACAGACGCATATTTTTCGCTCAGCTCTCTCTGAGCCTTAGTTGACTTGTCTTTATTATTATTTGCTTTGCTACCTGTGCACAATGCATGACTGTCTGAGGTGTGCTATGCTAATTCTCATGCCCGATACCGCTCATTTAATTAGCTATTGGTTATTGATTCAATTCCCGCGAGTTGTTAAGCGCCTGGATAGAAATTTGGTTATCTTAGAGCGATATTCGAAAGACGCACCACTATAGTCTGCGCCTTTTCACTGGTGCTTCTGGCCGCAGCACCACCACGAATAGCACTGTTTCGCTGTTTTCATGTGAACCTTGCTATTTCTCCACGCTCCACGATGTTGCCGCCGGGAAAGGTGATCTTACGTTCTTCTTTTATAGTTTCTGTATAATAGCAGAAGCATCAATGAAAATTGTGCCCCAAGAGAACTATGGCCCCTTCTATGCCGCGAAGGTTTGGCCCTGTGGTTAAGGTGCTCACCTTGAGCCAAGGACAAGGTGAACTTATTTGATGACGAGATCACGGGCTCGAGACCCGTGGCGTATGTGAAGCGCTTGAATAGAGATTAAGAGGGAATTTCAGTCCGAAAGTCGAGTTTGTGTTTAGGGTACCTTTCGAAAGACAAATCTGTTAGAACTGGGATCGGAAGCTCTGACAACTTCCGCAAGAAAGAAAAAGTGGTTATGCAAATCAGGTCTTACCCGGAAGCAACAAGTCTACAAATTAAAAATTGAGCAATCTCGGCATCATATACGACTTGTACCCAAAGTCGTTGAACCTTGGTAGATCAAAATACATGCTTGAAGCTTGTTGAGGTGCATTCTTATGACTTTTATACAGCTTCATTGCCAGGGTACATGGGTGCCTTGTAAATCCCATTACTCGTCTAAAACTTCACGAATCCAAGGGAGATTTGAAATGAAAGTTCAGCTCTGCTCGCTTCAAATGAAGCAAGAGAAACTTCCAATTTCATCTGGATACATTTTGCTGTATATGTCATCAAACTTCATGGAGCTTTTTTCTGTAAATGTTTGCATATAGAGCAAAATGTATCCAGGCCTGAGCATCTCGCTCAGGCGAAAATCGCGGAAGCCGACCTCGGCGTCATCACATGAAACTCACAACGTAGTAAGTATGCATCTCAGTGAGCATCTCAGTAAGAATTATCACAAAAATTGATCCTAACGAAGGCCAAATTCAGCTTATACAAAAATATTGCTGAATCACAGATGCACAATCCAAAAATGCTGATGTCTGCCGTAAACCATCTAATTAACCACTCCCAGGTTGTTTGCTCCTTATTTAGAGATCCGTGTGGTGACCTAGCTGATCGCTTCTCTAGCTTCTCTGTCAGCAAGATAGACAAGATCAGAAGTCCATCCCTAAGCTAGCAGCATCCCATCTGGACTCATGTCCCTCAATAACATCAACACCAGACTCATGTCCCTCAATTCCGTGTACTACCTTAATGTCTACACTCAAGGAGGCCACGAATGACCTTATCTTGAAATTCATCTCCCGATCTCAGATGACAACTAATCCTCCAGATCCCGTTGCCACTGTCCTACCTATACGATGCATAGATCTACTGCTGCCCTCATAAATAACATAATCAACATGTCCTTAGCTAGCCTCAGCTCATGTCCATGTAACTTTCTAAAGGGCTGTTGTTATGCCACTAATTAAGAAAAAACACCGACCAAGAAGACTCAAGCAGCTTCCACTCAGTCTCCCTTCTGCCGTTCCTATCGAAGACACGAACGGAGGAACGAGCTGCAGCAGACCTGCTGAACTCTTATATATTGAAACTTTATACTTAGCATGTAAGATCCAGTCTAGATTTAGATGTAATCACTCGAGAGTCAGCATTGCTTCGGGTATCTAATGACCTTCTCAGTAATGCAGACTTGGGCAAAGTCTCTTTGCTCGTTTCGCTCAATCTTTCGGCAGCGTTTAGTACAATGGATCGAAACGCTTCTTGAGCACCTCTCATCTCGTCTGGTCATCTACTGGCTGCTATGGATTACAAAGGTTCAGATCCTCCCTCAGTGGGAGACTATAGAATGTTAATGTGCACCGAGAAGTTCATCCGACGAGCCGCCGAAGTAAGGGGTACCTCAGGGCTCTGCACTCGGTTCGTTTTTTCATAGTTTATACTACCACTCTTGCCGACGTGATCTCCAATCACAATCTAGGTTTTCACTTAAATACAGATGACACTCAGTTATGCCTTTGCTTGGATTCATCTCAGCCCTCCATCACGTTGAATTATCTACACAACCTTGCTACATAGATTGATGACAATCGCAAATGGATGGTAGCAAATTTCTCAAATTATATGACAACAGAATACAATTTCTATTTATGAGAGAACCAATTGTGACTCAGAAACGGGAAAGCTCGATCGCTCAAAATCGGCTCAAAAATAAAAAAGCTCAATCGCTCAAAATCTGTTGCATCTACACGTGTTCTAGGTGTACCGTTCCAAAGTGAAGTTATACTAGATGAACACATCAGCTCCAAAGTCAAGTCTGCATTCTTTTAGCTATATAATATTGCTAAAATCCGGGCTTGCTTAGATAGGGATACTACATCCAAATTAGTCCATGCATTTGTGACATAGCGTCTCGACTTCTGTAACTCACTGCTTGCTGGTCTACCGGCAGGCGCAATCCTGCGCTTACAATTAGTGCAAAAATCTGCCGCTAGGCTTGTCTGACGTGAGCGTCGCAGTTTCCAAGTCACGCCAGATCTCGCTGACCTGCATTGGCTCTCAATCAAGCAGCATATAAATTTCAATGTTATGTCACTAACTTTTAGGATCCTTCATTGTCTGGCTCTAGCCTACCTATCAGAACTACTATGTAACAACGGCAAGCATCGTACAACCAGCTGTTCTGACTCTAGTCGTTTAGCCATACCTTGGCTTACAAGTGTCACAGGTCACAAGTTTTTCGAGATATGAGCTATCTTTCGGCCGACGTTTGCTTTGAATTGAGATCTAAAATTTGGGTTGTGAGCCAGCTTCAGATACCCCACCGCTATTTGATTTAGCGAACGTCACAGTGAATGCTATAACATCCTACCAGCATCCCGTGCCACACTCGTTGACTTTAAGCGGTTGCAACGGAATCGCTCTCATATAGACGAGTGCTAGTGGGTGTGTCAGCGGAACAATCAAGGGGGATTTAATGATAATTGCCTAACTCGTTTCAGAAACGTTATGAAAGTGAGGATGAAGAAGACCTCACTGGACAGGTTTTTTTTTTTATCGAAAACGCTTGCAGATGAAAGCGAGGAAAGAGCGGTGAAAAGGGCAAATATTGGCGAATAAGATTCAGGTGTTAATTTCAGCCTTTCTCCTCTAACTCCGCTAGCATCTTACAGTAGTCTGACCTCCCAGGGAAAAATTGATTTGACACACGAGTAATTTGAGATACGAGCTATTTTACGGAACGAATTAAACATGTAAGCCAAGTTACCACTGTACCTCGTGCAAGTTACCACTGTGCCTACCTTAAAAACCTTTGGAGATTGTGCCCTTGGTTCATATGCTCCAAAAGCTAGGAACTTACTGCCGACTGACGTCACGGCATCCCCTGAGACGAAGACATTAAAAAAAAATCTTAAAACACCTGTTTATTACAGCATTTGACGGGTCCTTGTGAATCGTCTTTTGTGTGCTTATGCGTGCTGACACTGAGCTTGCTGCTTCCAACCATATTTATATTTTGACCCTGTGCATGTTAGTCTAAAATTCTTTTACCTGATGACGCAATTATTACAACTACTGATTTGATCATGCTTCCTTCACAGCAGCTGTAAGCTGCCTAGAATGAGAATTAGTTTTCTGAGGGTGCTATACATTTGTATTACTATTCCTATCATTATAATTATTAACTGTGCCAGCCAATGGCAGCGAAAAATGATACCAGAGTAACCCTCCAGAGAGCCTACGAACAGGAAGGCGATTGCCTGTATAGCTTTCATTAGAATAATAATGCATTTGATAGGGTGCCCTAAGATAACTCAATCTGTTTCTAGGCACTTTAACTTTGCTGCAAAGGAAGACAGATTGAATGGTTAGTGGTAGAATGCTCAATAGAAACAAGAATAACATGGTTAAGGGTGACAAGCACACGGTCAGCATGCAACTATGGTTAGTGGCAGCATGCACAGTGTCAGCACGCATAAGCACATTAAGGATGAATTACATGGACCCACTAAATGCTGTCCTAAATAGGTGTGTTTTTAAGTTTCTTTTAAATGTGGTCAGGTCAGGGGATGTTCTGACGCGGGTCGGGAGGGAGTTCCAGGCTTTGGGAGCATACGAACTAAATGCACGGTCTCCAAAGGATTTAAGGTTTGTACGAGGTATTTCTAGACGGTTGGATTCCGAAAAGCGGGTAGTACGATGCTTGGCCTGATGGGGGAGTATATATGAGAGATAGGCTGGAGCCATAGAATGAAGGGACCTAAAAGTGAGCAAAAAAACCTTGAAGTCAACCCGTTGCTTGACTGGTAGCCAGTGCAGGTCGGCGAGAAGTGGAGTAATGTGGCAACTGCGATGCTCACGACAGACAAGCCTAGCTGCAGAGTTTTGCACCAGCTGCAATCGCCTGATCGCACATGCTGGTAGGCCAGTAAGCAGTGAGTTGCAGAAGTCGAGACGAGATGTCACGAATGCATGGACCAACTTAGACGTGGTATCCTTATCTAAACAAGCCCGAATTTTAGCAACAAAGAGAAAGTGGTAAGCATAGCAGAGTTAGGACAGCAGTTGAGGTAGTGAGTAGCATAGAAGTAGCAGCTCAGGACCGAGAGAGAGAGAGAGAGAGAGAGAGAGAGAGAGAGAGAGAGAGAGAGAGAGAGAAAGACGGAGAGCCTAGGGGAGTCTACAAAGAATTTGAGGGTAATTTTGCGCACAGCTGAAGGACTTGATTCATATGAGCGGGTGATAAGATATGAAACCAGAGAAGAATCGTATTTAAAATAAGTATGTTGGGCGAGTGAATGAAAGAGCCTTAAGGTTAGTGACGGAACTTTGAAGTTGATACGCTCACAGTTGCATGCAATAAATGAGTAGCATTTCTCCAGAGTGACACAATATCTGAAATAGGCGGTATATTGTTATGTATTGTGTATTCCGTCTGCTGCCATTTGGCACTTGTGCACGGTATGCTTAATTGCATGCGCGCGTGCCATCTCAACAGTGACCGGTTAATCGTCGTGAATGCAAATTAACGGGAAGAGAAGACGTCTTTCTATCTACCGGGTGCTGCACCTGGGGCTCGGGATTAGAACCCGTGCAAAGAGCATAAAGGAGAATTTTTGTCAATGCCGAAGACATTATTAACATTCGAGTTCAAGCGTGCTCGTATAAGAAGGCATAATTGGCAGTCCTAAGTGGCAGTGACTCACAAGACTGTGACTAGAATTGGTCGCGTCTGCAGGCACTTACAACATTTAGAAGCCACCTTGGTTAGGCATTGGTTCAATTTATTATGCTTTTTCAAAAATCCGTCTGATCTTATTTAATTTTTAAATTTTTGAGATCACGTTTTAGCGAAAACGGTGTTAAGTAGTGAACGGCTGGTATTTGCAATACTCAGGAAAAGATGGAGAGGTTTTCTATTTAATAGCAGTAAGGTGACTCTCCGGTGGCACAAGTCCCACAGAAAATCACTTTGACAAAGCGCGAGGAGCCAACCAGGCCGTCAACCTGCGGAAGGCACAAAATTCCTGTAATATCGACAGAGTTGCTTACTTTCCGAAAGAAAGTGCACGATGCAGCAACGGAATTTTATGGATAGCACTGGCGGGACTGAGGGCTATCTAATTCTAACGGATTCAACAGCCTCTTCTATATAGCGACAGATGGATCGCAGCATTCGCCTCGAGAAGGGATTACAAAGTAACCGCTCGCGGAGCGCTTGCTAGTGCAGCTGCCTTGCGCCACTGCAAGCACGCTACCGGTCAATTTGAGACGACGAACGTGCACGCAAGCCTCGGCAGCCAGATGGTCGTGGTATGCAAGTTTCAAATTATGCAACGAGTTGGCCAAAAGCTCGCTGTTCTACTCCGGCCACGGTGGACTCTCTCCAGCTCCATTTTGTCACCGCGAAACGACCGAGCTGGATTGCACTAAAATGCTAATTTACAGGCGGAGCCTTTTCCTAGGGGTGTCTACAGTAGGAAGAAAAAAATTTCACCCGCCCGCCGACGAGCGGAAAGGGGTTCGCGCTTGGGGAGCGAGCGGTCGGTGCGCGAGCAGATGATGGAACGGCAGGGAAAGGCTCTGCCTCGAAAGATCTTCTCGCGACTCCGCCGTCCATCCGCATTGAACGAAATTAACGGCCGCCGCACAGACGGCGTCTGTACTTACTTGGGGTCACGGAGGTCAGGCAGCGCGCTACGAGGAGCAGTTACCTTGGTCCGACGGTGCGGCAAGCCCCTGTCGTTCGGGTTCGCGCCGTACTGACCGCGGCGGTTCTGGAAGCACTGCCGCCGCCGCCGGTCAATCGAGCACTCCCCGGTCAGAGCTTTGCCTTTCGGCAAGTACGAATAGCAAATGCATGCGAGGACCATCGGCAGTAGCGGCCGGTGCGCTGCCACCCAAGCAGCAGTAGAAACCTCGATGAGAAGTCGGTCTACGCAATAAAATTTCATCAAGAAGCCTCATTGCAAAACTCATAAACAGTAAAACATGTTTTTTTTCTGAAAAATGTATTTCCCAGGTGTGCGAGTGCCAGAGAAATGACAGTCTAAATGCCAATACTAGTTTTATTTCTTAAAAACATAACCTAGACTTTGCTATGTGTTTTTGCTTTACGGCAGGTACCTACCAAGATGTCTGGTCTGCTACAAAAAAGTACGAGCTACTTCATTCATTAAGAGATGAGAAACCGACAACTAGCGTAAAAAGTAGTTAACAAGCAGAAAAGTCAGTAATCCGTCGGTATTAAGTCAACTAACCAAAGATAATTTCGCACTCTAAGCCGAAAAAATTTGATGACCTCGAGAGATATTTCCAGGGGACTTACGCATCACACATTTAGACACCAATTTCTGTAAGAATTTGGTACTGTAATTAGATCCTAATGCAATTGCTGATACGATATAATATGCTGGATGTAATTGCTTGCTAATTACTTGCCATTGGCTCCTATGCAGTGCGGCAAATTATACTTCGGCTTGACCACGAATATCGCCAACAGTGATGAGTATAATACTGCCAGGTCGTATCACGTCGCATCCGAAAGGCAGAGTAGCTACGGCACGCGTTCTCTGTTCTCTATGCAAACTCCTTCAGATTTGCCTATTGGTGCACCGCACGTCGGCCGCCATTGTAAGCACGATGCGCCTTGCGGACACGCTTAAGTCTTGATAGTTATGGCCGCTGGTCTATAAGCCCAGTGATCAGTGTGTTTAGGTATCAGAGTTTAGCGTCCCAGAAATGGCTGTGATAGCAGTGGAGCAATTGAACTGGAGGCTCAGACGATACGAAAAGAAATCGCGTTGATGCATGCATCCCGCCTTTACTTTGGGCAGTGGGGAAATTACCTCTTGTCGCTGGCGTGATGTATTCTCTATTCTTTCCAGCGCTGCGAAATCCTTTAGAACTGCATAGATCTACTCTAATCCCAGTTATTCAGTCACATATTTATTTAAGTTGCTTAAAGGGTCCATGAGATATGTGCGAAGAACAGCCAAGCTATTAAAGGCTTCAACGTTTTTTTTCATCGGATAGAAATACCTCTGGTTGCGTAGACAAGCAGACAGCGTGGTAGAAAACGAAGAAGCAATAGAGCGCATTGCGTTGTGCTTTGCAAACGTTTTCACATTGGTGCCTTACTGTTCCCGAGGAGCTAGCCTCATTTCTGAAACCCATTAATATTTACCGTGCCGCTGTAATAATGGAGAGAAGGTGGCGGCCATTGACCTTCAGCTCGCCTAGCTGCCTGGGACTCCTGATCTGGCCAGTGGCTTCAATGTGGAGCTTCGGCAAGAGACTTCTCCGCTGGCTCTTCTCTTTCTAGTGTTCTCACGTCAACAGGCGACAGAGGTGCAGTCGGACCGGTGACGCTATCACTAGACATGGCAGTAAGCCAGCTGCAGCAGACCGGAAACGAAAGGATGAGGCCCTAATAATGTATAACTCTGAATGCTATTTAGAAAGGTCAGACAGGCCTTATGGACGCTTCCCTGTTTTGCGTAACTAACCTCGAGCCGCGTTCCTGCGTGTCTGGGTTTCCTATCTGCAACAGCTTCGGCCTTGCGACCTTTCTCTGCTCAAGGCGAAACTCAGGGCTGGCTCACACGACCGATGGCAGACAGAAAGAGGCGTTCGCTGTGCATTCAGCTGTGACGCTCAGTGAGTGTTGCTTTCCCTCGAGTGCTGTGCAGTTAGTCACTCACTCTAACTTAATCGACATCATCACCCGCTATTCCACCAGCCACCACTTATACAATGTGCAGCCCGTGAACGGCCTCCCAACATGAACTCACCACCTAGTGATACGTGACATAATTGGCGGAAACGTCTGCCTGAGTTACTTGCAGTGACTAAGACCTTGCTGAAATCGAAAACGTTTACCGACTACAGCCGAAGCAATCCCCAACAGACTTTCCCTTCTTGTGTACCCAGAGATCAAATGAAACTGCCGGGGTGATTTTCTATTTTGATAGCGATTTTCGCTCGATCTTCGCTCAACTACAAGCCGCGTGCAATTGGAAAAAAGTAGTCTACGGAAGCTCTTTAAATAAGTCCCTCTAGCGACAATCTGTCAATAGTGGCAGGCATCCGTCGCCATCGAGTTTCGAGATTTGCTTTACTTAACAAGTTTTCTCTATCTCCTATAGATTCCACGTTTCTTCCTCATAATGAGATCTAATGTAATGTAATGTATCTCCGTCAGTAACTCCACAAAGTCATAAAGACCATGTGGGCAGGAGAGTTTTGTATAGCGCACTCACAGCCTAAGCGGCTTTCGGTACGCATTCGGTAGCCAACAGACTTCGTCTCACGCAACAAAGAGAAAGTGGGAAGCATAGCAGAGTTAGGAGAGCAGTTGAGGTAGTGATTAGCATAGAAGTAGCAGTTCAGGACCGCTGAAAAAGATGTGCCATAGTCGGCAGTTGGAGAGTAGATGTCGTTGCGTAAGAATTGTGGAAGCGAGTTCCACAGTCTAGGACCTGCAGAGCTAAAGCTTCTGTCGCCAACTGTCTTTAAGCGGAGGAATGGGACAGCTAATTTATTGTCCACACAGGACCTGAGGGCACGAACAGGCTGAAACTGATGCAGCAGTTCAGCTAGGTACGAAGGAGCCAAGCCGTGGCGGGCCTTGTGGGTCAGCATAAGAACTTTGCTCTGTATCCTTTGCTCAACCGGCAACCATCCTAGCTCTTTCAGCAAAGGTGACACGTGCTCAAACCGCTGGGACTTGAAGACCAGCCTTGCAGCCATATTCATAGTCCGCTGTAGTGGCATAATAGCTTTCTTTGGTAGCCCAGCCAAAAAGGAATTACAATAATCAAGCCGAGACAGAACTAAGGAGCTAGTTAAATTTTTTACAAGCCACTGTGGGAGACAGCTTCTAATCTTGGATAGGGATCGGATGTGATGGCTAGCTGTAGAGGCAGTCTTCTGAATGAAGCTTTTGAAATTGAGGCAGCTGTCGAACACGACACCTAGATTACGAGCACGTGGTGACGGTCGCACAATAGCATCACCTATTAGAACAGCAAAGCCTTCTAATCCAGCCACACGCTTAGTGTGTCCTATGAGAAGCAGTTCGGTATTATCGTCATTTAATTTCAGGAAGTTTTCCGACATCCAGGATCGAATATCGGCAAGGCAAGCATTCAGTTTCTCAGTTGCTGCAGCAGATTCCGACGGTTTAAATGACAAATACAACTGAGTATCGTCAGCATAGAAGCGATATCCTATTCCATGGGCCTTAATCACTTTTCCCAGAGGTTGCGTATAAATGGAGAACAGCAAGGGACCAAGTACAGACCCTTGAGGGACTCCACAGGTGACCCTTCTCATGTCTGAGACCTGACCCCCACACGACACGGATTGAACACGATCAGACAAGTATGATTTAAACCACGCCAGTGCTTCGTCTGCCAGACCGATCGTTGTTCTCAATCGTTCAAGCAGAACTTCGTGATCAATGGTGTCGAAGGCAGCAGACAGATCTAGCAGAGCTAGGGCAGTGACATTCCCGTCGTCGTTGCCACGTAGAATGTCATTGTTAACACGGAGGAGAGCAGTTTCGGTAGAGTGCTGCCTCTTGAAACCTGATTGAAATGTTTCTGACATTCCATTATTTTCAATATGTTCAACTAGCTGCTTAGCAACAATTTTTTCAAGAATCTTTGATAAGAATGGAAGAAGGGAAACTGGACGATAGTTTGCTAGGACCTCTGTGTCTAATCCAGGCTTTTTAAGAATAGGTCTAACGATTGCCGATTTGAAGGACTTGGGGACGATCCCTTTTCCCAAAGAAGCATTAAAAATCTTGGTTATGGCAGGGCTAAGTTGGTCTGCAAGTGAAGACCACAGAGATGAAGGTATAGGGTCTTCAGGAGACGAGCTCTTTTTGCTAGACCTTATTAAGGCAGCCACATCACAGGCAGAAACATCGGAGAACCTTTTAAGGAAGGTCACAGGTTGAGGAACGGTGATTGCTTTGGTCGGAGGGGGCTTAATGGAGGCACAAATGTGCTCAATTTTTTCAGTAAAAAAAGCTGAAAACTTTTCGGCTGAGCCCTTAATATCTGGGGAGTCAGACCTCACAGCATTGGCCAGTAAATGGTTTACTGTCTTATAAATCTGTTTAGTGTCCGACTGGCAGGAATTCAGTTTTCTAATGAAAAAAGAAGCCCTGGCTTTCTTAAGCTTTCGTGCGTAAACACGAAGGAAGTCTTTAAAATTGACTAAGTCTGCCTCAGACCCCGATTTCTTGAAACGACGTTCCAGCTTGCGCTTAACACGGCGCATCTTAAGGAGTTTTTTTGTAAATTGAAAGCAATCTCGACGACTTTGAACACGGATAGAGCGAACGGGAGCATGCTTGTCAAGAGCACTCCTGAGTGTCATGTTCATCGCATCAGTGAGGGTATCGAGGCTGCCGGTCGAGTCTGAATGCAGATCAAGAGATATTCTAGAAACTAATTCATTATACTCAGCTGATTGTCATGCTATCTCAGCTGAATTCCTATATGAATTCATCAGATTGGCTGATTCTGATTTCTGCCGAACTCACACACGTGGGTCTAATCAAAACAAATTTCACGCTCTAGATCAAATATTCTCTGGTGTTTGCATGGTGTATGACTACTAATACAAAGTGTGCACACTTGGTCGTACGCGGATCTCTTCTCTATCATTATTATCGAAAGGAAACTGAATCGTCGTCGAATTGCGAAACATTAATAACTTTGCTTTTGAAGCGTTGCTCTGTAAACTATTATACGTACAATAATTAAAATCCTCAGCAAGCGTCGTCATGTAGCAACCATCCGCAGGTAAAACTCTTTGTGACGGCGCTTTCTGAGGTTCAAATTGTTGCAATGATACGCAGGTGAAAGTAGGCAGACTTGACTGAGAAACTGATAGGGTTGGATATAGATGCATCACTTTGAAACGAGGCACCGAGATTTCGTACCGATGTTACCGACAATTTGCTTACACAGCCGATTTTGAGCGCAAAACTTTCAAATTTTTGAGTCACACTAGCTTTGTCCATGGTTTGTATGCTGGTTTTAAAGTCATTAAACTTCAGAAAGTTTGCTGTCATTCAAATGCGAAATCCAGCAATGTATACAGCAAGGGAGTTGAGAGAGTTTGATGTGCTGGAGGCTGAGAGGGATTGTTAGCCTATTTGAAAGCCTCATTTCTATAGCAGCAGAAGAGCCTTAAGGGCTATCACCACCGCTTGCAGTTGCCAATAAAGGATCGCCAACTGCAGCAATCGAACTTACGACCTCGGTCGTGATGGGCTACCTTCTGGGCTATATCGGAACATCAAAGCATAGGCAGTGCGGTATTTCGTCTGCATAAAAGCCTAAATTGTGCTTGGCGATTACATTGGAAAGACCTGATGGCATTTAAGACGCACCTGTTTCTCGCAGCGTTTTCGAGGGTCATTGTAATTTATCTTTTGTGTGCTTATGCATGCTAACAGTGTGCATATTTCCACTAACCATATTATGCATGTTGACTCTGTGCACCACTAACCATATTATCATGATTCCTGTACAGCAAATATAGAGTGCCTAGAAAGAGAGTACATTCATGAAGGAACCAATACAAATGTAAATTATCATAACTATTATTTATTATATGAACGTGATTTTTCGTCTGACTAAGCACGATCTCTTCCCTCGACAAGGTTGCCTAAGCTTATTGCTGATATTTAAAAATTACTGAGACTTAACTTATAAAATAAAATTCAAGATGAGAATTGATTTTCCGCTGGTGGCTATAGTTGATTTATAGTAAGTCGTACCAATACAGTCTGGCTGCGGTAAAATTTTCTTGACCCTTTCCTGCTCGGCACTGATATTAGTAATCCTTGCGGCGTTCTACAAATTATTTCTTTTTAGCTTTTGTAAGCTACAGTGAAAAATCAGCTAGTCTATTCCAAATATAACATAACAACCTGACTCTTGAACCTCAGATCCTTAGCTCTAGCGCCTCACTTTCCACCTTTATGCACACGCGACCTCATCTTGTCAGATGGTCCGAGATGACTGTTGCGACAGCCACAAAGCCTTGCCATGAAGCCAAGCTGAGACTGGTTCCCCACACCACCGGAATACTGCTTGCCGTTTGCCATTCTTTGTCTGGAAGAGTTTTCCTGCTAGTAAGGGCCATCATCCGGCCAATGATTACCCGTGTGCAGGAACCAGCCTCCAGCGTCCGACAAAGGCCGCAGCACACAAAGGCAGCCGGACTCCAACGTCCTAATCTCCTGACGGGGATTTAAGCATCGTCCGGTTCATAGCGACTCAGACTTTCGTCCACCAGGAGCGCACCGTGCCGCGTTGCTTAAATTAACGTGTGGAACATGACGACTTGTATCGTGCTCTGCACGAATGTTGTGCACCGCCCACATCTACGGTTCTCCGGTCTGAGATGTTTTGGGTTAGTGCTTCACTGCACACAATTCATTTCTTATTTTTCACAGAGATAGTGGAATCGCAGGCAAATAGCCCCACGCTTTTTAATTTTAACTATAGGCCTCTACTTAGCCTCTCGCAGTCATCGTCATACAGAGCCTCGGGTTTTATTTTTACGCCGACTTCTCTCAGCTCTCTTATCTATGCATTCACCCATGCCAGCCTAGCTCTTCATTGGAGTCACTTATCTCCCTTGCAGCCTGCGTCGACGACGTTCATACTTAAATGGCTACTCACTGCCTGAAGCTGGTGAATTACGTTATCACGTGCATTTTGCGTGCATACCAGTGCATGATTCAGTGCATATTACTACCAATAGGTCTTAGTTCAAAGTGGCCGTGAGCATTTTTCTGTGTGCTATGCTTAGTATTTGCTACTGCATATTTGGCATTGCATGTTTGCTATTGCATTGCTATTGCATGCTTGGCTACTCTTTCACCTACAGGGTACTGTATCTTGGATAGAGGCATGGTTATTCCAGGGCGGTATACAAAACTTCACGTCTACTAACTAACACAATAAATATGTTCTTGGTACGAAGTTTTGTCCCAGCCGCGTTCAACGAGGCCTGTCATCAGGCGACTCGTCAGGAAATCCTCATAGGACCAAGGGAAATTCCGCGCAGTCCCTTTATGGATGCTTCTACCAAGCAGATCCGTATGAATAGTTTCAGGCCAGTTGAAATCTTATATCAGAACTTCGAAAATAGAGAAAAAAGTTCGGCATGTAACATAGAAAATTAATCCAGTGTCAGTAGTGCTGCGGATGAATAGCGATCGTCTCATGAATGCTGATTCGGAGGGTTTTTACTTTAAGTTCTGCTAGATCTCAAAGAAGCTTTTTTGTCACTGATTACAAAGTGCGTCTCAAGCGTCCTTTGGTCTCGCCTGGGTATCACTGGCACTGCACAAAAACGACTTAAACACTATCTCAGTGAGTAGATGGCAATGGAGACCAGTCAAGTAGTAAGCATCAAAAGTAAGGGGTATCTCAGGGACATTTTTATGCTCCATTTGCTTTTACAATTTGTACTCTCCAGCATGCTGGTGTAATATAGCACAATCTATGCCTTCATTTGTCTGCAGATAAAACATTGCTATACCTAGGCCTCGATCCCTCCCAGCCAGCAAGGATGTCACTACGTCCTCGATGCATGTGTTGCTGAACATTCATATGTTGATGCTAGCAAGATTTTTCAAATTGCACGGCGATAGAAAAACCAGCTTAAAAGATATTGGAAAGCCTCAAATATCTGGGAATATGGAAAACCTAACTATTAAGACAGGCTCAGCCATCATATTTCCATATTCCGGTGCAATATAGCACAATTTGTACCTTCATGTATCTGCAGATAAAACAGCTGCACCTATGCCGTGATCCCTGCCAGCCTTAAAGCATGTCAAACTCTCACCACTTCCTCGATGCATGTATTACTGCACATTCACATGTTGATGCTAGCAACAATTTTCAAATTGAATGGCTAAAATACCAGCTTAACAGATATTTGAAAGCCCTACGCTTAAGACAGACTCAGCCAGCACATTTCCTATAGCATCTGCACGAAATGAGGGTGTCCTGTTCGAGAATAACCATTCACCAAACCACACTATCTTTACGGCCAAGTCCGCCTACTTTCAACCACGATAATATTGTGAAAATTCGGCCTTGCTTTGATAAAATACCACAGCCCATTATTGGTCCCTACACATGGGACATCCCGTCAAGAATTTCATAACTAATAATTGCTCGGTCTTTCTGCTGATACCATAGACGCTTACAGCTGGAGCTAAACTCTCCAGGTGAACTTGTCTGTCGCTAACTCCTAAATAGCCCACAATACACCAATTCTCAACGACCTAAACTGACTTCCATCAAGCAGCGTACTGAATTCACGGTTCTGTGCCCTTACTACTATTTTCCATCATTCTCTTGCTCCGAAATATCTATCCACGATTCTTTCTAATCAGACTACGTATTAGACCATGTGCTCGCTTCCCTGACTCTGGTCGCTCATTTACGCCTCTAACGAGCCTTAACTCCACTGGAGACTGTGCCTTCAATTTCTACTCCCCAAAGCAGGAATTTCCCATCGACTGAAATCCCATAATCTCCCGACATGACAACGGTATCAAAGAGGCTTGAAACCCACGCGCCTCCTGGCAGCCTTGAATTGTCCGTAGTGTGCGAGTGAGTGTGTGTGCTGATATTTTTGCACGGTATTACTAAACAATCAAAATTTCAACTTTCAATTATTTATAACGTGTGTACATAGCATTTTTATTTTCATAGAACTCTTTCTATATGCATATTTATTGACCTTACTTTCATCATTCCAACTGAAAAATAACGTGAATCAAACCTGTGCGCAGCTACAGGGAAATACAGGTAAAAATTAGTTTGCCTCGTCAGGGAGAAAAATATAGTCAAGTTTACAAACCAAACAAAATACCTTTCAGCGGCGTCAGTTTTCCGTAGGACGAGGTGGCCACCCAGAGGCCTGGACGAAGCGGACAAGTTGCTAAAGCCTCGCCTGCAGTTCAAGGTTGAGCGCTGTGAGTAGCTGAAAGTGAAACCACCTAGTGACTATAGTAAGCTGAAATTACAGGATTCGGTAATGCAGCACTCCTGAAATTTTTCTTCAAACCTTACGATTCTGTGGCTCACACTTTGTGCGGCGCGAATTCTGAGCAACCGCTACTCGAAGCAGGCGTTGAGCGGCAAGCACCAGCCTGCCTTCTACTTCAATGACTACCTCGCTAGCTCTGGCCAAAACAGCTCTAGCTAGCTTGCATAGCGCGAAGCTTGTACAGACAGCTGCCGACTTTTAACGAAAAGGGACAACTTCCTGCGCGTATTAAGCTGTTTTCCACCTAGGAGGTCGCCCAATCGATTTGCTGAGTGGCGACCCGAGAGTTAAAAGCTGGTGATGGCAGTGAAACTAACATTCTACTATGCAAACGTGGCTTTTACTATGACTGCGTAGACTTGCCAAACAAAAAGCACGGAAAATACATGCGCGCGGCATACTCTTAAAAACGAACTTAACCAACTGCACTTTGAGCAGAAAACCGCCGCTGAGCGGACTCTGTGGAGACACCTAGCGCGCTGTGCTCGGATTAGCAGCTCTCAGTAGCCAATGCCAATACTCAGCGGATGGCTGGCAGCCCTGCCATTGGCTGCTGTTCGCCGTGACGCACTCGCTCCGCCCCTCTGTCCTAGTTTCAGCTTTAAAGCGCTGGCACATTCGTAACTACTGAAAATGGAAATCCAAAGCATGAACAGTTGAGCGTTCACGATTTGCTTGGTAGCCAAGCACCCTGTCGAGCTGAGCAGCCCCAGGTCACCGTTTTACCAGGTCGCTAGGTCGCTTCCGGCCGAAAACGGACAGAGCGAGAATAATGCTTAGTTATCATCGAGATGCTTGCGGTGGGGGACGGTCTAAGCCTATTGGCACACTGTCAATAGGGCTCGTCCTACTGGGTGAGACGCTCGGAGAGACCTGAGAGCTTTAGATGCAGTGCCGCAGATGGCTATGGCAGCGTAGCTTTGTCGAATGGCGGTGTGCTGTAGGTCGACTTCGACAAGATCGGCCGCAACGTCGATGTCGGTTCGCTGCGAACCGCCGATTGACGATCGTAAAAAGTCGTCTTCGCCGCTTGACCTCTGACCAGGGAAGAAGACGGCGGTGCGACGGCTAAAGCTTCTTTTTGTCGCGCCAGCCCGACGTTCGCCAACGACAGATAAGTGAAGGTCGCGAAACCGAGCTGCGTGTCCGAGTTGGCGATGCAACGCCCACCTTGGCAAGCAGTCCGAACCGGAAAGCCCGACGATTTAGGGCCGTTACAACACAGCCGGAACAAAGCAGTTGACCGAGTCATTCGCAAGGGGTGCCAGCTCTCGAGCCATCTTAAGGATCTATTTTCGCCAAGGGATTCAGTGCAGTTCTATCATTTCGTGTTACCGTAAACTCTCGGCGCGTCATTTCACGTGCGAATTGTAAGTCTCATCGCAGTGAAAACTTCGCCAAGAAATATAATACTTAACGTGACGAAAAATTTTGTCTGCGTCGCAGGTGTTGGTGACGAGAAGCAAGCGTCAGTATTTATCCGCGTTGCAGTCATCAGCTAAAGAGCTCGCTCTGAAGCCAGTGCTAACTTTGAACCGTTCTGTGCAAACTTTTGATGAGAGGCTTAGAACATTTCCCACAAAGAAGGCTCTTCTGGAGCACTTTCCTAATGCTAGGCAAGCGCACGCCGTACAACACGGTATCCGCAATGCCAGACGCGCTGACCAGCGTCATCAGCCCCACCCGTAGTGCTTGCAAGCTGCTTTCGTCAAGGCTCTGCGTCATGCTTACGAAGCTCACGCTGCGCAGAGTGGTATAGATTAACATGGGCAGCCAGAGCAAGCTAAACGATCCCAGCAGCATCAGAGTGGTAATAATTGTTCGACGCATGAGACGCAAGCGAGCTCTGAAGCCTCCTTCTTGCTTCGAGTGATTGCTTCTTTTCAGCATGTTTGACCAAACATGTTTAAATATGATCGCGTACACGGATACCATTGTCGTGTACACGAGCAGAATCGTGGTCGTGGACACAGCGAAAAGGGTCTCCATGTGCCTGTGACGCACTTCCGTCAGGTTGCCGTAGTGTCGCTCGCGGATGCAGTACGACGAGCCGCCAGCACGGTCTCCGTCCAGCACTGGTATTTTGACAGTCATGATGAGTATAGTCTGACTAAGGCCGAGACCAGACGATACAAACCAGGATAGAGCTATTGCGATGCACATCCCTCTCGCAGACATCACCTTTTTGCTGCGATGCGGCCATTTTAAAGTCACGAAGTGGCACAATGTCATTAAAAAAATTGTGAACAAATTTTCGTTGGTTGTGACGTCCCAGATACGGAAAGTCACCGACTCTGCACATCGCAACTGTTGCTGCCTCAGTTCGTTCCGCGAGGAGACGCCGCCCGAGTTAGCAATATGCCGGAGATAGGAGAAAACAAGCACAAGTAGAGTTGATAATGCAACCAAGATGTCGGCTACACACAGATTCGCCTCAAGTAGAAGGAACGCGTTGCCATTCCGAACGAGCCTAGAAATCGCAGATTGGTTCGTAGCTAAATAGAATGCCAGGAAAATAAATGGTGTTAAAGTACATATAAATTAAGGTATAGTAAACACGACAGTGTAACTACAACGAAAACGTTTGCTTAGTGAACCGCGTAAATGCAGTTAAAGCCGCTGCGTATCAGAGTGACTGAGTTGAACGAAGAGTGCTGTAGCGGAATCGACGTTATGGAACGGCCTCCGTGGAGGCCGTAGCAGCATTGTGGGTAAGCGGCCACGGGGCTGCTGCCGTTTAACCCCAGGAAAAGAGCTTGGTAAGGTAGTGGTCGAAAGCCTAGCATGCACAAAACGCCGGAAAAAGCCGTCGGTTTGTCATAATACTTTAAATGAAGTATTTTAGGAGAAACTCCGTAGTCTATTACTGACAAAAGAATGATCGATTTGCTGCCAAAATGAGGCAGCACACTCAGCAATGGAGAAGTGCATGAGTAGAGAAAAACTAGGAGAAAGTATAAGTGTAACACTCTAAAGAAGCTTTAATGAGGCTCCCTTAGTACACGATTTAAATTTAACGATGTTCAAAATAAGTAGAGCTTTTAAATTTTCCTGATTATGTGAGCGACACAGAGTTAACGTTAGTCGTTTTGGTGTACTTTAAGGTGAGTGCACTTGGTTGACCACGAAACGAAGTTCAAAGTAAAGCGGCTTGCTGATTTAACAGCCTCATTTATATTGCAGCAGAAAGGTCTCGACGGCTATCGCCACCGCTGCAGAAATTTAACCCATGGGCCGAGTCGCGAAGTGCAAACGCACAATCGGGCCGGTAAAGACGCACGGGCGTGACGGCTACGTGAGAGAGCTAGGCGTAGCTCTTCCCCTGGGTATCGAAACAGAGCCAGGCTGACGATTAAGCAAGCCCCTCTCATGCAACTTGTAACTTTCCAGTACGAACTTCGCAGAATGTAGTTTCAGGCAAACCCCTTCATTTCAATAGGCAAGCGGAAGTTCGTCAACATTTAGCCGGCTCGAACACTCCGGAAGCGGGCAGTGAATAAGGCTGTAAAACCATAGGCTGGCGCTCATTCGACTAAAATCCGAAATGCCTGCATTGCTTTCAGTTCTTTACTTCAAGCAAAAATGCGCCAGTTCAGGAAGACGGCCATTGTGGTTTTGCCAGTTTGGAACAAAAGGGGTTTTTTGTTGATTTTTCAATTTAAGAAATGTATTCTTTAATAAACGCCGAGGTTGGTACGATATTAACGTGCGGCTGCTCGCTGCGCCCCCAGCTCGGACCGATGCCCTATCAGCGAGCGAAGGCTGGACGCGTATTAGCACGAGAGTGCTGCCTAAATATGTAGCCCTGATAATGGGTGCGTCCGGCTTCTTGACTCTCTGTAGGGTTTGTCGTCTGATATAGGACGAACGGAGAAAAGTTGCACAAGAAAGGTACAGGTTTTTGACACAGCAATCTGTACAGAGAGAGAGAGAGAGAGAGAGAGAGAGAGAGAGAGAGAGAGAGAGAGAGAGAGAGAGAGAGAGAGAGAGAGAGAGAGAGAGAGAGAGAGAGAGAGAGAGAGAGAGAGAGAGAGAGAGAGAGAGAGAGAGAGAGAGAGAGAGAGAGAGAGAGAGAGAGAGAGAGAGAGAGAGACAGACAGACAGACAGAGAGACAGAGAGAGACAGAGACAGAGAGGGAGAGAGGGAGAGGGAGTGACTCGCATTCAGCGCTATAGAAGTCAGTCCGTTCGGAAGGCCGGCGAACAAAAAAAATCGTCTCGTGGGATTAACGCAGATATCTGCAGACAGCAAGCTGCACGAAAGGTTTTAATGCACGAGCGCAGAGACGAGGATTCACAACGTGCGCCCGCGCACGCTTCCAATATATGGGTTGACCCTTCTTCGGAAGCCTTCCCCGAGCACTCACTTTACGATGAGCACGAACATGGACGTCGAGAGCGGGATGGCGACAGTGGCCACAGCAATGCTGCAGCAGTAGATGGCCGTCAATCCGTAATGCACTCCTCCTTCGAATCGTTCGCCGACCGAGTGATTTTCGGGCATTGCTTCACCGCTTCTTAGCCTCAATGATGATGGTGTCAATGATGATCGACGCTTGACTGCTGGACCCTGCACGACGAATCAATCTGACAGAATCGACGGTGCAAGCAGCTGCTTTCGGTCTAGCGTCAGCACTCCGAGGCTCTCACGTTTCCAATGTTGCCCTTTCTTCGCTCGAGAACTACGCCAAATCAGGACAATCCAATGAGCGTTGATGAGCGACGTCAAAGTACTTTCGATATTTGGGCTTGAATGCACATGTGGGTGCTCTGCTAATGGGGCTCGGAGAGTTACGTCCGGATCTCTTGGTGAAGGGGGCGGCGGCCTCGTCGAATGAGCTGCAGTTAGCTAAGCTCGGATTGATTTCAACGTACCGCGAGTCTCGCTTTGAGTGCGCTCTCACTCTGAGCTGCCGAGCTCAGAGCAACGACCTAGCGCATCGGCTCACGAGTACGTGCTGCCACAGGGGGGGGGGGGGGGACGCTTCAGCTCGTAGCCACTTTCCGACAGCTCAAAACGAGATCGAAAAACCGCGCAGATTGGAGCTCACTCACAGAATCCGGCGGCGTGAGCCGCGGGCGGCGAGCACGCTCGCCCGTGTGCCTGCAGCCGCTACATCTGAACCGTCTGCGACCGCTCGAGGTCTTGGCATGAAACGTGTGGGCGTGGCAGCATCATGACCGCCCCCACGAGAGGCCGGATTAAGCGTTAGTGGGATTTAAGGATTAAGCGTTAGTGGGCCGCCCGAGCTGCGACCTGGCAGCAACAATTTGTCAGCGGCTGAGCGGCCGAGCGGGCGGCTAGCGAATCGTGGCCGGCGCAGCTCGGCTCGATCTCGTGACTGCTCCATTACTCAGCTTAAAGACCGCAGGCGAAAGAAGCTTTCACTCTGCAGGTCTTAGACTGTGGAGCTCACTTCCAAGATTCCTACGTAATGACAACTACTCTCCTGCTGCCGACTTCGGCACATCCTTTCCAGCCGTCGTGAGCTGCTACTTCCATGGTACTTACTATCTCAACCGCTGTCCTAATTCAGCTATGCTTCTCACCCTGTCTCTGTTTCGTGAGACGAAATCTGTCGGCTATCCAACGTGTACCGAAAGCCGCTTAGGCTGAGTGGGCTATACACAACTCTCCTGCCTAACTCGCATGTAGTCTTTATAGCTCTCTGGAGCTACAGACGGAGAAACGTGCGTACATACATGCACGCATACACACATGCATTCATTCATACATACATACATTCATTCATACATACATACATACATACATACATACATAGATACATAGATACATAGATACATAGATTCATAGATACATACATACATGCATACATTCATGCATGCATACATACATAGATACGTACATACATACATGCATACAAAATATATACACAAATACATAATACATACATACTTCATGCGTACATAAATAGATACATTTATACATCTATTCCTAATACAGACATACACACATACATACATACATACATACATACATACATACATACATACATACTTTCATACATACGTATGTACATACATACATACTTACATACATATATACAAATGTAACGCCGAAGGCTTGGCGGGGTAGGCTTGACCTGCCGCTTACCTACCGGCGTAGCCTTGCGCCTACTGCCGTTCGGTTCGCGCCTGCGCGCAATAAGCTGGCCGCAACAAATCGAGCGTTTCTGGCGCCGACCGGCTTACCGTTACTAAAGGGGGTCGCGAGTCGGCGGCATGAATTGGAAAGCGAGACACACAAATTGGGGATTTTACTGAACTTTATTCGCAAGCGCACAAAGTCGCTGCGCGTCTAGTTCAGCTTTATCTCCACACTCCTCGCACGTTCTCAACAGCACCAACACTCTTGCGGAGGGAATACTTCTCCACACTGAGGCGCGAACCGGAGCCTATACCCTAACCGGAGAACTAGGACTCGGTTTCCACCAGTGCGACAGGAATACTCCACACACGCCACCTCAAGCACTCTTGCGGAGGAAATACTTCTCCACACTGGGGCTGCTTACGTGTATAATGGGAAACGACCCAAATAGACGGAGCCCGAACCAGAGCCTAAACCCTAACCGGAGAACTAGGACTCGGTTTCCACCAGTGTGGCAGGAATACTCCACACACGCCACCTCAAGCAATCTTGCGGAGGAAACACGTCTCCACACTTACACTACTTACGTCTATACTGGGGAACTACCCAAATAGACGGAGCTCGAACTGGAGCCTAAACCCTAACCGGAGAACTAGGCCTCCACACACGTCAACTACGCCTAGCTCGCACCGGCAAATCCCTATGCCGAGACCACGTGCTAGCACGCACACACAAAACACAGAAGAAACACAGAATGCCAGCTCGGGCGCGATACGACCGTATTCGGTGGAGTCCACCAAATCCTCCTAGCACTGTCTTTTCCTGTTCCGTCCATCATCGGCGGACAGCCCGCCCTCCTCCCTCGCTTTCAGAGAACGAGTGCCCGACGGCGTCGAAGCGCAGAGCCGGACAGAAGACCAGAAGAGACCAAAAACACGAGGCCCAGAGCGAGCGTCGCTCGACTCTTAAATACTTAGCTGAGACAATGGGGCAAAAGCTTAGTGGTATTGGGCCCGACACCAGGGCCCATTACGGTAAGGAATTAATACCGGCACTAGGCCACTGGAATGTCCCCTCTGTCCAGCTTGAATGGCGAATGGGTTCCAGACGATTCTTTTTGGACAGAGTGATGGCGAAGGTTGACAGGCCAGCCACCATCAATCAGCAGCTCCCGCGGGTATCGGACCAATTCTAAAGGCCAAATCGTCACCGCTGGTCAGAGAGCTTCCTGGCTTGCTCTTAAGCGCTTCCTCTCTAACCGCATTGACGCTCCTCTCTAGCTCACTGCTCCAGGACAAAGGAGTTCTAGCCCGCCTCCGAACAGCTCTTGTTTGCGCTAAAATTCAGCCAAGCCTAGCAGGGCGCTACACATACATACATACATACATATATACATTCATACATGCATGCATACATACATACATACATACATACATGCATACATACATGCATATATACATGCATAATATATATATATATATATATATATATATATATATATATATATATATACATATACATACATATATATATATATATATATACATATACATACACACACACACACACACACACACACACACATATATATATATATATATATATATACATATATATATACATATATATATATATATATATATATATATATATATATATATAACTCTGCTTATAGCAGAATGCGCGCCCGAATCCACCCAGGCCTTGAGCGCTGTAAAGACCCCAGTGTCATATATAACGCCTAATCATCGTGGCGGCGCACGCTCGGAGCCCGGGTCCTTCGGATGGGAAGCAAAACCGCGAGCCGACCGCTCAGTGGCCCTCTCTCGTTCGGCGTCTGGACGGTCGCCCGGGAGCCGGGCGCTGGCGCGAAAGCGTGCAAGCAAGCCGGGTGGGCGCCGTGCTGTGCTCGCTGGCCAGCGGCCGCCTCGAGAGGCGCCTGTCACAGCCTCTTCTCGCGGCAGGGCGCAGGCGTCGGTGAGCGTCTGGCTTGGCGGCGGTGCGGCCGAGGACGAGTCGCGATGGAAGATCGGCTAGTGACGGCGTGCTACAACACGTACGCAATACGACATGTACGCACGGCTGGTGCCAGTCGACGTTCACGCCGGCGGGCAAGGTGTTCTCCAACATCCCAGCGCGCTTCATCAGCTGTGGCAGTGAGGCCTGCCGGCCGTGGCACTCGACGCGCGAGAGCGAGTTCTGCGAACTCCAGCCCGGTCCTGGCGAGCAGACGGTGACGGTGACCTAGCGAGGGGACAGGGAGATTCCCGACGTGTAGTGGACACGTTCCCGACGTGCAGTGGAAAAAATGGTCAGACAGCCCGCCATGAAGGCGTTCAGCTTTAAGATAAGCGACCAGTACTACTCGTGGCTGGTCGTGCGGAACGTCACAAAAGGTAGACAGCATCGCGGCGGCCAATGCGGGGGTCACGGGGTGAGACAAGGAGCAGAGAGCGTGGGTTTAGAGGAGGAGCGGCGATCTCGGAGTAAGAGGAGGAGCAGAGAGCTCGGGTTGAGAGGAGGAGGGGCGATCTCGGGGTAAGAGGAGGAGTTGAGGAGCATATAGTGAAAGGTGGGAGGAGGAGGAGTGGAGAGCGCCTAGTGAGAGGAGAGCAAAGCGTGACGAGGTGAAAAGAAGAGGTGGCTACTGTGGAGACACTTGAGGAGTAGTGAGTCCATGCATCGAAATTAGTCGACCAGTCGCGGGCGGGAGGGCGCCGCAAAATCACGCAAGCCTACTGCGAGCGGTGGCAGAGAGCGGCGAGAATTGGTGAGCTCGTGCTTCGACGTCATTCGGCGGGCTTGGGCGGCGGCAGCGGCAGCGGCAGCGGTGATCGCGAATCGATTGGTGCATGGCTGCTTCTCTTCGCTTTAGACGCTTTCTACGAAATTTACACTGTCATCTGGGAGAGGCTGCTCTCGTTATCCATCGACATCGCGCAGCCGCTGGATAACAGGGCAAAGAGAGACTACCGCCTGCTCACCAACATGGACGCAACGGAAATAAGGCCACTGCCGGAAAAAGTGCTCGAGCCGATCTACCTGACGAGCTCGCTGCGGATGGTCGTGGTATCCCGAGGATCCGCTGACGGAGCCGCTCTTCCGGCCGGCGGGCCTGGGCGACGTGGTGCGGGCTCGCTGGCCTACGCTATCAGCGCCATCCTGAGTGAGCTCGCCATGTACTACGCTTGCTCGCCATGTGCAGCGGCGCATTCGCGGCTAACTCTCGGCGGTGGCGGCGACTCGACGGTCTTGTGGCCACCCTAATTGGTGGTGCACCGCTAGCGCTCGCTGCTACAGCATCGCTGCTCGTGTGATGTGCGCGAAGGGTTGGTAATAAGCGTAGGCGGATTATTGGAGCCCGCTAGCGAGACTGTGATTCGCGTCGAAAGCCTGGCGAGCAAGGCGTGAACCACAGGGCATCCAGCGAATACGTGCGCTAACTACTTTAGATCTGCCGCCGTTACATTTTGTGTACTCTCGTAGTGCATTCGCTCCCGAAGATCGGTCTGCTGATTCGATTTAAACAGTTCCATTATACAGCGGCGGAAGAGCCGTGGTGGTTAGCAGTGCTCTTGCAGTAGCTAGTATAGCCACCGCAGGTGTCGAAGCCACGACCTGGGCAGTGATATACAAGCGCCATGGCCAGCAGCTGTGGCCCCTACGACCCCGATCCCATGCATTTACAGCAGCCGGCTGGTTCGGGGCTGGTTTGGAGTTGTTGCCACTTCAGGATTGATGACAGGACGCAGAGCTGCCGAGTGCGACGTTCTAACCAATGCTAGTTTTATGCATCTCTATCTGTAATTCTAGAAAGCCATAAGGACTAGGTGGCAATGTTACGGCACGAGTTTTCTATGGCGAATTCAAGGTCTATTCAGTCTCCTGCCTAACACGCACGTAGTCTTTGTAGCTCTCTGGAGCTACATACGGAGAAACGTACATACATACATGCACGCATACACACATACATACATTCATACATGCATACATACATAGATACATAGATACATACATACATGCATACACACATGCATAGATACGTACATACATACAAAATACATACATAAATTCATAATACATGATACTTTCACGCGTACATACATAGATACATTTATACATCCATTCCTACACACAGACATATAGACAAACAGACGTACATACATACATACATACTTTCATCCATACGAATGTACATACATACATACATACATACATACATATATATATATATATATATATATATATATGCATGCAAATATACATACATACATACATACATACATACATAGTACCTACCTTCATACATGCCGTTAGGAGCAGGTCTTTATCGGAAAATTAGTCTGCAAGTCTCGAGGCAAATATTGCCTGAAGCCCAAGCTTCATTACATTGCTAAAATTCGGGCTTGTTCAGATAAGGATACCACGTCTAAGTTGGTCCATGCATTCGTCACATCCCGTCTCGACTTCTGCAACTCACTGCTTACTGGCCTACCAGCATGTGCGATTAGGCGATTGCAGCTGGTGCAAAAGTCCGCAGCTAGGCTTGTCTGTCGTGAGCGTCGCAGTTGCCACATTACTCCACTTCTCGCCGACCTGCACTGACTACCTGTCAAGCAACGGATTGACTTCGAGGTTTTGTCGCTCACTTTTAGGTCCCTTCATTCTATGGCTCCAGCCTATCTCTCAGATATACTACCCCATCAGGCCAAGCATCGTACCACCCGCTTTTCGGAATCCAACAGTCTAGAAATACCTCATACAAACCTTAAATACTTTGGAGACCGTGCATTTAGTTCATATGCTCCCAAAGCCTGGAACTCCCTCCCAACCGGCGTCAGAACATTCCCTAACCTGACCACATTTAAAAGAAACTTAAAAACACACCTATTTAGGACAGCATTTAATGGGTCCCTGTGATTCGTCCTTGATGTGCTTATGAGTGCTGACACTGTGCATGCTGCCACTAACCACATTTGCATGCTGACACTGTGCATGTCACCCCTAACCATATTATTCATTTGTTTATTTTTCAATCATGATTTTACTTACCATTCATTTGCATTTCACTTTGCAGCAAATGTAAAGCGCCTAGAAAGAGATTGAGTTCTATGAGGGCGCTTTATCAAGTACATTATTATTATTATTAAGATTTTCTATCCATTGTTGGTAGACGAGCCTTTTTGCGCAGCTGCTCATCATAAATGAGTTTTCACTATGACTCTCTGAACAAAACGCAGCACAACTTTTCAGGCTTATCCGAACGAGTAGGAAGACTGTTTCGCTGTCGTGACCGCGAGACCCTCACCAGTTCGGGTAGCGGCACAGCGCGTACAATGTGCTAAGACCTGAATGAAGCTCGCAATATGCCAACAATAAAGATGCAACACTCGATATTGTGCACGAAGAGCTAGCAACCACACCTTGGTACAAAAACACATACACTAGGCTATATATTACGGCTGATACGAAGGTGGTTTCCAGCAGACTCTCCAAAAGGCTTACAGCAGATCGTGCTCGGCACTAGGACTCCCAACAGGCAGACTGTCAACAATAATAATAACACAAATGATAATAATACATTTGTTATAGCGTCTTCACAGAACTCAATCTCTTTCTAGGCACTTTACATTGCTGTAAAAGAAGCACGATCTTATTAGTAGTGGTAGGATGCTCAATGAATAACAAGCGTAACATAGAGGTGGCTTGCACAGGGTCAGCTGTGCAAACCGGTGCTTCAAGAGAGCCACTGTGGTCAGCCCGATGCTGTCAGCCCCAATATATATTTCTTAAGAAACGACAACTATTCTCCTGCGGCCGGCTATGGCACATCATTTCCAACCGTCCTAAACTGCTACTTCATGCTACTCACTACCTCAGCTGCTCTCCTGACTCCGCCGTGGTTGTCATTTTTTATTTGCTGCATGACTTGAAGTCTGCTGGCTACCGAATATGTACTGAAAGTTGCTTAAAGCTGCGAGCTCGCAATATAAAACTCTCCTGCGTAACAACTACATAGTTTTGTGGCTTTTTTTGAGTTACACACGGAGATACATAACGGCCGCGTCAAAAGTCAGATTCGTTTCAGTCTCGTTCTTAGATAATAACACATCGTGCTGCTCACAAGCCACGGCGTATCACGGCTATTTCATGAGGGGCTCAGTTCTAATTCAGCGGCAAAGCTCGCAGTCCATACTCACGGTGCACTGCCCTGCTTTACCAATCGCCCGGCGACTGGTAGCTCTTCGAAATTGCTTTACGTGGTCGTACCGAGGCAGTCGAAAGCGTGTGGGCTGTTTTCTACATAAAGAAATTCGGAAGAATCGAATAACCGTGAGCTGCGCAGCTGCCACGTTCTCGACGTGTGTTGGAGCAATGTGGATGGCCAACCATTAGAGTACGCATCACCCGTTGCACTGCTTTTCGAATACAGCTGGCGGATGACCTTCAATCGACAACATTTCCCTCATTAAGACAGCAATGAAATCGGAGCAACTAGCAGATGGACCCAGCGACCGAGAACCCGAGGAGTGCGTGCGGCTTCGAGTACCGCTAAAAGGCATCATGTATTAGGCCAGCGTGAGGTCTCGGTACGGACTGAGGCCGGCTGCAACCAGCACGGATGCCGACCCGGAAATGGGCAGTTCCTATCTGGCTCCGCAAAACACCCCTTTAATGACCCAGAAGTCTTCAGCCCCCTCCCGGCACTGATGCAGCTGCCGAGCTCGCAGGCCGGCGCGTGACCGGCAGGCTAGAGACGGCTCGGGACGCTTGTTGCGAGGGATTCCGCCGGCTTTGGGCGCTCCGTGTCAGCACCTGCCACCAGGTGGGGTGCCAGCGGCACTTACTGGTGAGGGATTGTGGAGACCGGGCAGCCGTCCAACGGCTGCCTTCCGTACTCTCACCTAGCCTATCCGGGTCTCCCGACCCCCCCCCCCGGCACTCTTTGAGGCAGGCTGATGAGGCCGACCGAGAGGCGGCTCTCGAAAGCACGTCGAGTGTGTCTGCTAGTCGGAGGCCGGTGACTTTTTGCCGTGACATAGAGCGCTCGAAATTGTTTCGAGCAGCGAGCAGGTGAATCCGGAGCCTCTCCACCAAGCTTCCGCCGCCGGAACCTCTACATGGAAACAAGCCGTACGACATGCCTAGCAGGCGAACCGCAGGGCAATAGCTGCAGCACGGCAATCTAGACTCTGTACTCTGTACACTCAGTACATTGGTAGCTGCGAGTAGCTCTTGCTCGTCCGACTGAGCTAGCCAAATCTTGTCGACAAGAAACTGGTGAAGCTGATCGCCTCCTGGCCACACACTGCTGCTCCCTCATCGCTTTTAAGGTGTTCTTGTTTTATGAATAGGGTGCAGGTGCTGTGAACCATCAGTAACGGTTATGTTCGCATCCGTGGCGAAGCTAAGAAAGATCAGCAAGGATGGCTCGGCAAAACAGTTACCGCTCGAGTGTTAGAAGTTAGTTTGGCGCTTTTGGAATAAAGTGCATCCACTCCTTGCATGCTCGGTGAGTTGATGTGTGGAAGGTTGAATATCGTGCACCTTCCCTTCTCTCTCTCCATTTTTAAATGAAGGTCACAGATCCTCTTCAAAAGTCCTCGCTACGGCTGCGAGCTTTGGGCAAACAGAGTCTCACAAGAATTAAGAATGTTGATACACACGATATGCAAAGTGAGCCATTTGGATGGTGCTGGTCAGTCGGCAGCTTTGTCGATGCACCAGTCATCTGCGGGACATAAGCACGAAACTCGATCGCATGATCAGGCAGCAGCTCCGGATCCGATGTGGCGACTGCCATTGTCCAGAAGCGGCGAAAAGTTTTAGCTGGGTCGCACCGTCGAAAGCTATGACTGCCTGGCAGCTGAGCCTGGCACTATGCACTAAAGCAGCTGCAGCGCCGATGAGCTCGTAATATCGAAGAGAGCATTAAGCACCCCGAACTCGCCAATATCGGTGCAAATCCAGTCGCAATAACTAGTCTCACAGGAACTAGTTGCTTGCCTGCATTTAACCATGGAATGAATTTAAGTATATCAAGTAGCTGCTCTACAGATTCATGCGAACCATCTGGGTCGCAATTTAACTCGTGTTTTCTCATGGAGGCCAGCGAAATATTGCTAGAACTGCACACATATGAAGGGCTTGCGGTTGCCGATACTAAGCGGAACATTGGATGGGCACTCTCTCTAAGAGACCGCGACCTTTTGGTGCGATGCTCCTGGTCGGCAAACAGCAGAGCAGGTAATTACGTCCAAGCTAATTAGCGGCTTTACTCTGGCGCCGTACCCATGTGGCCAACGCTTGTATGCAGCAAAGGCCAGCCTGACCGAGCCTTGGCACATCGCCTGCCGGGATTGCAAGTTATCGCTCGTAACGATGTCATCTACTACCGAACTGATGACTTATGGGGATGTGGCAGAGTACAGCCATTTGCCTGATGGAGCAGTCGTGACCGAAAATGGTACCGGAGCAGAATCAGGGCAGGAGCAGAGTCACGGCAGGAGCAGTAGCAGGAGCAGAATCAGGGTTAGGAGCAGTAACAGGAGCATAAGCAGGGTAAGAGTGCGACCAGGATTGAAGTAGGATAAGCATAACTGTTGGTGCAAGAGTAGCATGAGATGCAGAGGCAGGAGAAGGACCGGAGCGGGGTGGTACTGGGACAGGCCATGAGCCGGAGCTGGAGCAGTGCATCAGGGAAGCAGGCGAGAGGGCAGGAGCAGGAACAGGGGACAGCAGCAACAGCAATCGGCAGCAGCAGCAATCAACAGCGGCAAACAGCAGCTATCAGGAGCAATCAGCGGGAATCAGTAGGAATCAGTAGGAATCAACAGCAGCAGTAGCACCAGGCAGCAGCACACAGCAGCAGCATCAGCAAACGGCAGCAATCAGCTGAGAAGCAGTGGCAGCAGCAATCAGCAACAGCAGCGATCAGCAGCAATCAGCAGCAATCAGCAACAATCATCCGCAGAGATCAGAAACAATCAGCAGCAGTCAACAGAAATCAGCAGCAATCAGCAAAAGCAGCTATTAGCAGCGATAAGATACAATCAGTGGCAATCAGCAGCAGCAGGAGCAGTAACAGCAGCAACAGCAGCAGGCAGCCACTGCATTCAGTATTACTGCGCCACGCTCGACTCTAGGCAGTTCACTGAACCCGAGGCTTCGCTGCTGCTAGTACGGCGAGTACCAGGAGGCGTTGCAGGCGGCTGACTTGGCAGCGACGTCGAAGCCGTGGAGCCGGCAGATGGCAGAGAGTCCGAGATGGATGAAGAGCCTGGAAGTGGACTCTGAAGCTCTGACTAAACGCACCAGCAAAGCTCCACCGTCTGAGAGCCCGAGCCGACGGATTTCAGCCTTAGGGGAAGGGGCGAAATTGCCCAATTCCAAAGATGGCAGCGAGTACGAGTTCTAGGCGTACCGTTCCAGAGTGACCTCTGGCTACATGAACACATCAGCCACACAGTCGAATCTGCCTTCTTTTAGCTACACAGTGTCGCTAAAATCCGATGACCTCAGTGGACCGGTTTCCACCGAAAGAGTGGCGAAAAGGGAAAAAGTCGGCGAATAAGATTCAGGTGCTAATTTCAGCCTTTCTCTTCTAACTCCGCTAGCATCTTACATTCGTCTGACCTCCGATGGAAAAATTGATTTGACATACGAGTAATTCGAGTTACGAGCTAATTTACGGAGCGAATTAAACTCTTAAGCCAAGTTACTACTGTACTGTGTACATGTAACCACTGTACCTACCCCAACAACCTTTGGAGCTCGTGCCTTTGGCTCATATGCTCCCAAAGCCAGGAACTTACTAAGTCACGACATCCCATGAGACAAAGACATTTAAAAAAGCTTAACACAAACCTGTTTATTAAAGCATTTGACGGTCCTTGTGACTCGTCTTTTGTGTGCTTACGCGTGCTGACACTGTGCTTGCTGCTTCCAACCATATCTATATTTTGACCCTGTGCATGTCCGTATAATTTTTTTTACTTGATGAGGCGATTATTACCACTACTGATTTGGTCATGCTTTCTTCACATCAAATGTATTACTATTACTATCATGATAATTATTAACTGTACCAGCCAATGGCAGCGAGTAATGATACCAGAGTAATCCTCCAGAGAGCCTACGAACAGGAAGGCGATTACCAGTACAGCTTTCAAAATAATAATAATACATTTGATATAGTGCCCTAAGACAACTCAATCTGTTTCTAGGCACTTTAACTTTGCTGCAAATGAATACAGATTGAATGGTTAATGGTAGAGTGCTCAATAGAAACAAGAATAACATGGTTAAGGGTGACAAGCACACTGTCAGCATGCAACTATGGTTAGTGGCAGCATGCACAGTATCAGCACGCATAAGCACATTAAGGATGAATTACATGGACCCACTAAATGCTGTGATAAATAGGTGCGTTTTTAGTTTAATATCATGCAAATTATAAATTTTCGAGTCCTGGCGTGCTGTCAAGCTGTAAAACGCCAGTGCTACTGCTAGGCCATTGTCGTGCGCTCCCTAGCTTTCCACGATTTAAGACCAAAGCTTGCAATTTCGCACAAATAGTTTCCTTGTCCCAATCTGTTTTCATTTGTAGAGTTAATTAATCATAATTATTGAATTCATCAAGTTTTGTTCAATAGCATACATTGTTCGATGCTGATCATGAGGGCTCACAGATAGATGAAATATTGAAGAAGTTATTAATCAGGACTATAGTTATTTGAGCACACTATTACAGTTTTTGCCTCAAATCCCGCATTCCCCAACCACTTAGACAGCAAGTCCTAAAAGATTGGGCGCTCAGCATTTAAAAAGACTTGCGCATTCTGGTTGGACCGCTACTTCAGTGCTGCCAATTCCAAGTACCTCACAAATCTCGCGGTGAGCAGCCGACTAAGGTGTCTTGTCGTTCTCTGCGATAAGGCAGTGGAACAAGTCACAGCCTGGTGGTACTAGCGCTTGCATGCACTACTGTGCACACTGCTAGCATTCGTTAGAAGCTGAAAGAATAGCGCCCAAGATCGACGATACAAATAACTATAAATTGACGTACACATTTCGCGTTGGCCGTAGCATTGTCAGAGTAACAAGGACGTTTCACTTTCGTAGTTCTACTATAGTAGAGTGTGGTAGATTTAGACACAACGGCAGGACGCTCGTTGGGGCTCGGGCGTAGAAAGTCGAACTTACACGAAATTGAGCGCCCGGCTTGCATGCGGGGGGGGGCAGCGGCCTAGAAAGTCGGAGGGCTGCACATCGTAGATTGCATTCGACGAGGCTACCTCAATGGTGGCTCATCGCTGCCGCCGCCGCGGTTAGAGAAAACGCAAGCCTCGTTTACAGATGGCGAAGCGGCGGTGAGAGCCGAGCCGATTGAGCTATTAAGCGTTAACGAAGCGGAAATGACTAGTTTGCCGAGAAACCCCGGTTAGTTCGTGCAGTCGTTTCGCATCAGGCTGCAGACGCTGAAAGTGTAATTCTTCCACCGAAAATTCACGCCATCAGACCTCCCTGCAAGGGAGGGTCATGGCCTCCGGTCGGTTCTTTCTCAGAGGCGATTGACACTGCACTCATGCCACCCGCACACGTATCGCCGACTGAACATTTTTGTTAGAAGCCGTTAGGCCCGCCAAAAACGCCAGCAAGCGAACGCGGCGAGCTAGGCGCTTCCACGAGGTGTGGCTCCGCCAGCTTCACTTCCGCCTTCGCTTGAGGCCGGACTCGCTCGCATAGCGAGTCACCGCTTGCCATCTCTCGAAAGATCCGTCGACGACCGGCGGCGGCGTGAGAATTCTCCAATCACCTTCCGAACGTCGGGCAAGCGTATGCCGTTCAGCACGGGATCCACGACGCCTGACAAGGAGACGAGCGTCGCCAGGCCCACTTTCAGCAGCCGGAGGCTGATCCTGCCGAGGCTCCGTCCGGCACGGCGTTCACAGAGCCGAGTAATTGACTTCGGGTGACCACAGGACGCTGAACGACCCGAGAAGAAGCCGAGTGGCGTCTGCAGTGCGACGGGCGTCCGCAGTATGCTGCTTCGAACGTCTTTTTTTCTGCAGCTTCTTTTTCTTCTTTTTTTCTTTTCTTTCTTCTTCTGTTTTCTTCTTTCTATTTTTTCTCTGTTTTTCTTCTTTTCTTTTTTCTTCTTTCTTCTTTTCAGTCTTTTTTTCGTTCGGACGCGACGGAATGTGTAAGCGTGGCGTAGACGAGCAGCATTAAGCAGGCGAGAAAAGAAACGCCGTGTATCTGCCGCGAACATTTCCAAGCCTTTCATACTGACGCAGTCGGGGTCGGAAGGTCGAGCCGCCCGAGTAGACGCTCTCGCCCTCCGCTGTCAAATTGGTGACGACGACGAGTATCACCTGGGTCAAACCGAGTTCGGTAGACACGAGCCAGGTCAGGCCGATCGCAACGAGCGCAACCATTTTGGACGCCACTTTTCTAGGGCGGTGCGGCCACTTTAAAGAGACAAAGTTGCTCAGTGTCATTAGGAAAATTGAAAATAGATTTTCGCTAGTGGCGACGTCCCATAAGTGAACCGCCACCGATGCGGTTCGGTGCACGCCCGTTGAGTTTCCGGCAGCGGCCACGGCAGCGCTCAGTCTCGTTCCGGAGGCGCCACCGCAAGCTGAGGCGGCGGCGGCGGCGGCGGCGGCGGCGGCGGCGGCGGCGGCGGCGGCGGCGGCGGCGGCGGCGAAGCACTGCTGGCATCGATAGGCGTGTGTCGCCATTGTGGACAAGGTGCAGCCAATGTCGGCTACGTACAGGATGCAGTCTATCTAAAGTCTGATTTGACGGATGACATTAGCAGCCTCTCCGAGAACAGGAGTTACGGGCCAAGATCGGAATTCATCCGCACGCTCTGTATGACGACTTGTGAGTGCGCCTCGATATCTCACCGGCATCTTTAACGCCGGTCGAGTCTGGTATGACAGTATCTCGCTGCGCTGCAGCATCACACGCCTCGTTCCTCAGGTCTATAAGGGCAATACTAAACTGTACATTTCTTTTGTTTTAAGGCACAGCCAACTTGTTTACTTTTGAAAGTTCCTGTCTGGTTTTTAGAACTAATCACTCCACAGAGTCAGTATCGCTTCTGGTGTATAACGACATTCCATCGGAATGCAGACTTCACTTCATAGTATTGGATGTGAATGGACATCAGGGAAAATTCTGAGGAATGGACATCTAGCGGAAGTATTTAATACCTCAGGGCTCAGGGCCTGGTTTCTTTCACGGTTTATAGGCTCCAACTTGCCGATGTGATTGCCAGGCACAATCAAGTCTTTTACGTCTATGCAGATGACACTCAGTATACCTTTGCTTTGATCTCTCCCAGCCCCCAGCACGTCAAATCCTCTCAACTCCCTTGCTGTATGTATTTTAATGAAACGTTTCTCCGTCTATAACTCCACAAAGCCATAAAGACTATGTGGGTGTTAAGCAGGAGAGTTTTCTATAGCGCACTCGCAGCCTAAGCGGCTTTCGGTACGCATTCGGTAGCCAACAGACTTCGTCTCACGCAACAAAGTAAAAGTGTGAAGCATAGCAGAGTTAGGACAGCAGTTGAGGTAGTGAGTAGCGTGGAAGTTGCAGCTCAGGACCGCTGAAAAAGAGGAGCCATAGTCGGCAGCAGGAGAGTAGTTGATGACATTCGCTTAAGGATGGCACCAAACCTTCTCAAATTTAATGATGATAAAGCAAACTTACTAGTTATGAGAAAGACAAGTATGATTCAGAAATTAAAAACCTAACGCTCAAAATTAGAGGCTGCCAAAATATTCTCTGTTTCATGTAAACAAAATCTTGGTGTCCTGTTCCAAAGTGACCAGTTCACTAGACGACCAAATCAGCTTTGTATTAAAGTCTGTCTATTTTTAGCGACACAATATGGCGGAAATTTGGGCTTGCTTAGACAGGGATACTATGTCTAAATTGGTCCACGTATTTGTGACATACCTTCTTGAATTCTGTGACTTACTGCTTGTTGGTCTACTGGCTTGTACAATCAGGCACTTACAGTTGGTGCAAAACTCTGCAGCTAGGCTTGCCTGTCTAGCAGTGCCAACATACCACCACTTCTCACCGACCTGCGCTGAATCTCAATCGGGCAGTATATCAAATCAAGGTTCTGCTACTCATTTTGAGGCTCCTTCATTCTCTGGCTCCCGCCTACCAAGCAAAGTTATTACCCGACCACGCAAGGCAGCGTTCTACTTGCTTTTCTGACTCAAATAAATCACTTAGACTTGATACTGTTGCTAATTCTCCCGAAGCATTACTAACAACACTATTGCCAACATTTGAACTAAGAACATAATTTAGTCTTATAGCATCACCAATACTAACAGGATATCCCAAGTTTGTTACTCTATTCTTATTTGCATTAAGATCAGTATACATATTTCCATTTATCTTTCTTACTTTTTCCATTACTTTTAATATAGGATGAAAAAAGCAAAAGCAAGAGCAAAAGGAAAAGGAGTTGGTGAAGATATAAAAGAAGGAGTTTCTACGGCTAAAGATGTTGTATCAGGTGTTACTTCTGCGACAGAAGTTGGAGCACAAGCAATTACAAAAGTAGCATCAAAGATTGCATTGAAATTATTACTGCAGGCATCGGATAAGATGGCAGGGTAAGTTCCAAAAGCTTTACAATCTCTTAAAGTAATCGGAATTGCTACTAAAGTTCTAGGAGGATTCATTTCTGGAGTTACAGGAATAGCTGATCTCAGTCTATTTATAAAAGAAATAGTTGATGCTATTTCAAGTGGAAAGTATGGACAACAAGTGGAAAGTATGGACAAGTGTTTTGGAAAACAATGTCAGAGAAAAAAGGACAGCAAAAAATGGGTGCTTCTAGAGGTAGGCTATTATATCAATGAAATATTATTAGAAGCAGAAAAGTCAAACAGTGATTGGTTTCTAGACCCAAGCAAGTTCTTAACTGATATGTTTGGGCAAGAAGTAACGTGGTACGCTCATCAATTAGATCCTATCGCTTGGAAAAAGAGTTTCTTAGAAATGTGAGGAGAATTTTTACCTGCTATTCCTGCTCTTATAAGTTTAATTGCTAGTGTTATTGGCGGAGTTGGAATTGGTGTTTCAATTGCTGTTTCAATTGCTACTCTAATAAAAAAGATAATTGACGAGACGATGTTTACAGCTCGTGCACCACCAATGGATACACATGAAAAAAGAATGAATGCTTTGAGTTTGCAAAGTGAAAGACTAGGAAATGCTATTACTGATCCGAAAAATATGATAGAATTGATAAACAAAGGAATCGATATAGATATTTCTGGAAATGTGCAAAGTTCAGAAGTAAAGAATCGATTGGACTACTTACATAAAGGAATCAAATTAGTTGATAACGGAGGAGTGGACTACTCGCCAGAACTAAGGAACGCTATTAGGAAAGTAGAATCTTCAACTGTTGGTGGCAAAAAACATGCGACTATAAAGCTGAAAGTGCAATGGTTTTAGCAAATCTTTATTCTAGAGGAGCAAGTCAAGAAGAGATACATAGAGAAGTATTAAAACTTAGAGATGAGTTAAAGGAAAGGTGTCGTAATTAATGGTCAGTAAATCTAACGACTTGATTATCTTCATTTAGACAATAATCAAAGTTAAGTCGAGCAAATTCCAAATGCAAACGTATTGCTTCAAGGTCCCTAGCTACAGCAGCCTCTTCTTCATCATAAAAATAAGCCAAATTGTATGAATGTTTATCTATTGATATTACTGATTTCCATTTGCTTTTTCTTTATCCCATGAAACACCGATAAAATAAGAACTGGTGTTTTTTCGTTTTCCTCTGTTTCTCATATTTTTAGAATCACTCGCCTCTCTCAAATTGTTAAAACCATTATTTAGCTTATTTCCGTCAATATGATCCAACTCATGAAGTGGAAATTTGCCAGTTACTATTAGATATGCTAATCTATGAGCTTGATATCTTTTTCCATCAATTGATATTCTTCTATATCCAGTTTTTTCTATTGAACCAGCTTCTTCTCCAATAGCTGCACCATTTCGACTAATTTTATTAATTATTTGTAATTTTTTGTAATTTTTAATTATTTGTAAATTTACCAGTGAAAGCATTATATGCTAATAATTCATTAACTCTTTCTCTCAAAGCATCAATTTCATCCAATGACATTTTCTATACAATGTTTTTAATCTCTTTAAAATAATTTATTATATATAGAAATATGTATCACGAAGTTAAAATTGCACTATCTGATAACCAAGTGAAACAAATACACAAATCAACTAAACCAATCTAAATACGTCTTAAACACTCTGATCTTTCTGGTGATGTTCCTATTCTTCTTACAAAGACTCAACTAAATAAAATTTAAAATAGTAGATCTAAAAATACTAGATTACAACTGTATCTTTCTCTTAAACAACTAAAAGCAAATATAATACAAGGGTCCGGATTAGTTGATTTTATCAATAAACTATCTGGTGGAAGAGAATTTCATTTGAAACTCCCTAATGATGTTAAATCTGAGGAAGTTCCAGGTGGTTTTTTCAACGGTACAGGACGACACAGTTTTGCAGGGCCAGGAACTCAATTCAAAAAAGAACAAAACACGGGTATACCGGAATAAATTATTTAGATAAACGTGCTCTAATCCATGATCATGATTCTACAGAAACAAGTTCAATGTCGGAACCAGAAAGAACTAAAATAAGATATTTATCTGCTATGGTTCTTGCAGAATCAGCAGCTCTTATTTCTCTTGACCCCAGACAACCGGATTATGTTCGTAATGATGCCAAGACGGTTGCAGCTGTCATGGCCGCAAAAAGTCGATTAGGACTCGAAATTGGTGGTATGCTGAACGAATCGTTTGCAATGGATTTCTTAAAAGACAAAGTAACAAATCCTTCAAGTCTAAAGAAGATTACAAACTACGCAAAAGGAATTGTCGATCGAATGTTGGATATTACTAGAAAAAGGATATAAAAAATTAAAAACTAATCTAATTTTGATTTTGTTTTATTTGTTTTATTATTTTTTTAGTATTCAGCAGGATTGAATTTATCTTGTCCTTGTTTTGACCAACATTATAAACTTTAACTTGTTCTAGCTTCAATCTATTATTAAGTCTTTCTTCTGAATTATAAGTATCTTTAGTTACATAGCCACCATCAAGAATACCAGGAACAGCAAAGTCCTTACCAAGTTTTTGAATTACTTCAGAAACACTACTGAATTTAATTTGTTTGTTCTTTTGATCAAAGAATATACTTGGTTTAGTTACAAATGCAATCCTTATACCAATAGTTGAACGTTGTGACATATCATGGCCACTGTATTCAAGTTTCATACTTGCTCTATTAGCAATATCCTCTAGTGTAGGTCTCATATCTTCAGTGATATACATCCATGCATTGAAGTATGGTTTATAATCTTTACTAATTTTCTCTTCAATATGAACGCGTGCAGGTCTTACTTTGGGAATTACAACAGAAGGATGTTCAAGTACAAAGAATTTTTGTAATCCATTTCTATACAAGGAAAAGGAAATGTTTAAATTAAATTAATAATTCTATTGTCAATCCAAAATCTGATTCTTGTATTAGTTTTAGAAAGATTAGACCTTCTGTCTTGCTCAAGGATTTAATAATATTCCTAGGAGAGAAATAAGAAACACTATACAAGGATTATAATCTTTAAACAAAATAGTACTGACATAAAATACATTCGTGATTCATATTCGGTGATATAGATAAGAAAATGTTTAAAGAATGGGTCAATAATTTTATTAGAAATAGATTTAGTTATTGTGTTATTGATCAAACCAAAACAGAATCGGAAGGAAGATTTTGGTCCGTAGATAATACAGGTAAGCAATTAACAACTATTTTTAATTGAATATAGGAATGATAAGGGGTAAAATATACGCACGTAAAACCAAGCCTTACAGAGGAATTGCTCATGAAGCATTAGATTTAGAAAATAAACTTACTAATTTAGAAAATTTACGTGTTGCTACTATTCTTGATAATAGTCAAGAGATACAAAGAAATGAATCTGAAATGCAAGCAAGAGATAGAGCAGAACATGAACTAAATAAACGTGCATTAGAGAAATCAACTGATAATTATGGTAATGTTGTTATTGGTAAACTAAGAAGAGTTAGACCTACACTTGCAATACAAATGGAACAAAAAGAACAAGCACGAGAACAATTACAGAGAGCAATAGAACAAAAAGCACCTGTTGATATTTCTAATATAGTAAAAAAAGGATTTACAGCTATTGCAGATGGTAAACCTAAAAAAGCGATTAATATCGCAAATCAAGCGAAGACACATGCCGCTAATCCAGAAGTGAGACAAGCAATTGATTCACGATAAAGAGGAATTGCAGAGCATCTTAATATTAATCCTTCAACTGGTAAGAAACCTAGGAAAAGGGTTAAAAAAGCAAAAGTGATTTAAGTTGTTCAAACTGAACCAGTTGTTCAATCTGAACCAGTTGTTCAATCTGAAACAGATGTTCTAAAAGAGAAGAAACAGTATATTCTTGATTGAATTAAAACTAAAGGATCAGTATCTACTAGTGTAAGAAATGCTATAGAAAATATGAAATAGGAGATACAGAATCATTTGATTCTGATGTTCAATTTCAACTTTCTGAATTAAGAGCTATGGAATCAAGAAAGTCTGTAGAAAATTTAATTTATAGTTATCTTAATTTCAGTCCTGTTGGAAAAGGAATATATATAGTTCCGTTAATTGTAAGTAGTGAAAAAGTAGTATTTGATAAGATTGATTTATGGCTTCGTAAACTTGCTGCAGGTAATAGAGATGTAATAAGTTCACAACAAATTACAGTTATTATATAAATTATTGAAGTTTAATATAAGAAAATGTGATAAGATTAACTGGAACAAGCAGTTTAGAATAAAAAACATTATCACCACCGCTTATGCTTGAATCTGACTCAGGCTATAATAAAAATAGTTTACGAAGAGTTGAGTTCACTTATACTAATAAAGTTATATCAAATGTTATTGCTGGTTTGAATGATAGACTTTTTTTAAGTGGGGCTTGGTTGATGCCAATATATCACATATTACTATTTCTCCAGGATATAATTTTTATTTTTTTATATAGAGAAAAAATGGCAAGTGCATCTATCAATAGTATACTTGAATTGGGAGATCCTGAATTCCTGATTATAAACTTTGAGATTATCAATTTAGAGATTTTTATCAAACTAATGGTAATGAAACTGATAATGTTAATTCTAAACTAGTTACATTCATTGTACCTGGTGAACAACAAACGTGTTGTGTTCTATCTGATGGTTCTATTTTACTTGAAGGTCAATTGCAAGCACAAGTTGCAGCAGGTGGGGCTTTTGCTGCTCCCGCTAGAGCTCTTTCTGCTGGACTTGTTAACAATGCTGGTGCTTGGATGTTCAATAGTAAGAGAATTAGACTTGGTGCTGAAGAGATTGAAAGTCTTCCACTTTCACAAGGTGTTGGAAGCGTTTCGACATTAATGGGTCTCCTATGCTATCCAAATGATTACAATAGAACTGAAGGTCTTGCAACTGGGTGGAAAAAAGATAAAGCTAGTTCAATGCATATGCATGCAAATCTTACTCCACATAGCCCAGCTGCTTCTGGAGCTACAGTATCAAATTTTGGATTTGTATATAGGAGAGGTATTATAAACAACCTTGTTGATGAAAATGGAAACTTTAGTATTGCTCTCCCTCTATCTAGAATTTCTGGTTTTTTTGCTGATATGAATAAAATTTCCTTATAACATTCCATGTACACTTAAAATGACAAGAGTTTGTGGATTTGATAGAGACGCTATTCTAACTGCAGCATCTGGCGCTGGAAATATTATGAGAACTAGAGGTACAGATGGTGTTGCAGCAGATGGCACATGGAATGCTTTCAAAATCGCAATGACAAAAATTAGACTCGTCGTTCCATGTGTTGTACCAAAAGAAAGTATCCAAAGAACACTTGCAGATATCTCAAGTGAAAGATCAAAGAAAATTAGACTAAACTACAGAGTTAGGCGCTATGAAAATGTTACTATAACCTCTCTTAATCAATCAACTAAATTCACTAAAACTCTATCAGTTCAAAATACAATTGATAAAGTAAGATGGTTGATTGTTGCAGCTCAAAACTATGCTAAATACGATGATTACACTCAAAATCCTTGTACTTACAACCAATGTGGTATTAAAAGTGTTAGTATTCTTGATAATGGATCTAAACAATATCCTTCTGTTCTAAGAGCTACTTTACCAAAACTTGGAAAGTGTGCACCAGCTTATATGGATTTCACAACTTTCAGAAAACAATATCTTGGTCTTAACGAGGTTACTGAACCTGTTAGCGTTACTTATCCAGAATGGATGACACTTTATCCTATTTATTTTGTTGACTTACAATATAATGATTAACCTCTTAGAGTAACTTCTAGACTTGATGTAAGTATTGAATTTAACAGTATAAATAATATTCCAAATGGAACATCTATTTTAGTTCACTATCTAACAATTTGTGAGAATAGTGCTGAACTAACATCAAATGGTAGTGGTGCTAACTTCACTTGCAGTAAAGGAATGATTGTTTATGATGGAAAATATTTTAATTAACATTATAATTACTAAATATAATGCAAAAAAATTTTTTATTCAAGGGTCTGATGAATGGAAGAGATCTATGAGTTTAAATATTGGTGGATCAGAGATCTATTCTGTTTTAGGAAATGATATGGATTTTGGTGCACAAATTGATTGTGATATTGAAATGATTGCTAATAGAAAACTTATTGCTAATTCACAGCCAATGAGGTTTCCGCAAATGTTATTTGGCAAGGTATTGGAACCAATAGCTGCAAAATCTTTAGAAATGAAATTAGATAGAAAGATCGAAAATTTAAATAAATGTTTTACTAGTGATGGTGTGTATCGTTATTCTCCAGATGGAATTATTGATGAAGATACACTAATAGAAATAAAATGTTTATGGAGTAGAAGTATAGTTAAAGAACTTATTCCAAAACAATACTTGGCTCAATGTTTATTAGGATTACATGTATTGAAACTAAGCAGATGTTTCTATAGTGAATTCTGAATATTCGTTGAAGGCTTGAATTGTAAAGATCCACCTAAAGATTATGTTGCAGCTGGATCAGTGAGAATTCCTACTAGTTATGTTTTTGATATGCCTATAAGAACACCATTATTCATGTTTTTGCTTAGGGATGAGAAATACTGTGATTTCAAATTTGATATATTTTCTGACTATGGTAGATTCTCAAATAAAAAAAGTTTTGGTTATGATATAAAGTACTATATAAAAAAGTAGAAAGTTGTTGAGGAAGAAGATTATGGTAGATTTGCAAGGATTGTTCCAGTAGTCAGAGAAATATTAAATAGAAGCAAAATATTAATCAATGAATATATAGAAAATGACCAAACTTCACATTGAAGATTTCGTATAAAAAGGTACTTGAATCATTCTTTCAGATTTAAATGCAAATGGTAATAGAATTACTAATTTATCAGATCCAATTAATGATTCTGATGAAGTAATACAATCTTATGCAGATACTAATTTCATTGCTAATTCTGGAACATCATTGAATCTTTCTGGTAAAACAATTACTAATCTTGGACAAGGTGTTAATCCTACTGATGCTGTCAATGTTAGTCAAGTAAGTAATTCTGTTAAAAGAACTGGTGATACAATGAGTGGAGACTTAAGTATGAATAGTTATGCTATAACATCTAATTATTAGAATTCAGGTAATAACAAGCTGACAGTATTAAACGATGATAATTGTGTGACCTATGGTGCGATGAAAAGAGATGTATTATTAAAAGCATTTCCTTCAACAACAAATATTGATATAGGTGGATATTCAATAACTAATGTTGCTGAGCCTGTTAATCCTTCTGACGTTGCAACTAAATCTTATGTAGATAAAACAGTTAAAAAAATAACAGAAGTAATAGCTCTATCAATGGATATCAATGCTAAGAATTCAATACTAAATCTATCAACACCTTATTCATGGACAAATAAAACAGCTCCACCTATAATGATATTAAATGTTATGGTTGTTGGAGCATCTAATTGTATGTTTCTTAAACCCAATACTGATACAACTGCTGTATCTGGAGCTGTAGGAGCTATAAATACTTCTCCAACAGGTGTGGACTTAAAGTATCATGTATATTTCACTAGATTTTGACAAACCATTACTTCATTGATACAACTGGAAAACTAAGAGTAAACCTCTTGGTCAGTTATGTACCCACCTGAAAAGTATAAATAAAATACTTAAACTATTAACTCTTTTAACTTTGTGGCTTTACGTTTACCTTTAAGAAGAGGGAATAGTTTTGAAATAGCACACATAGCTTCATGATCTAAACAATGATGTAAAGAAGTAGAGCAACATTGTTTTTAAGTGTTTTTTAAATAATGAATATAATTTGGTTGGTCTCTCTTTTTTAAACGAGTTAGTATTTATATGGCAGTATGAGCAGATTATAATTGCATCATTACGCATAAGACTAGAATCAAATTCTGTTTCATTCATATCTTTATCACAGATATCACAACGTATTTCATATTTTTGTTTTGGTCTATTTTTTTATGACAATAAGGTTGTCCTGTTTCAAGGTATTCAGTTTCAATAAATGTATTGTAAAATATGTAACACAATATTTCCATTCTCTATGGAATGTCATTTTTTAACTTTAAATGAAAGAAAAAAGAAGGTAAATTCAATCCTGACTCAGATATAAGTCAAGTATTCAAACCAAGACCTAAGAACAATCTAGAAAGTTTCTTTAATATTGTTTAACCTAATGAAAATCATCAAGCAGACATTTTATACATGCCTAATGATTCTGGATATAAATATGCACTTATTGTTATTGATGTTGCTAGTAGATATAAAGATTCAAGACCACTTATTACAAAATCTTCTAAAGAAGTAACAATAGCAATAATAGATATTTACAATAAAGGTCCTTTGAAATTGTCAAAGAAAATGAAAGTAGATCCAGGATCAGAGTTTAAAGGAGAGTTTGCTAAAGAAATGAAAAAAACATGAAACACAAATTATTGAAGTTACTAGTAAAAAGAGTGCTGCATTAGTTGAAAGAATGAATAAAACAGTAGCTGAGAGAGCATTTATTGCACAGTATAAAAAAGAAATAGAAAGTATCAATAAAGGAGAATATATTAGAAACAGAGAGTGAATTTATAATTTAGCAAAGAATATCGACTATCTAAATAACAGTATTACAAAAGCAATTAGTGACAAACCTGTTAAAGCAATAAAAAAAGAAAAAGTAAACTTAAAAAACCAAAATATCATAGAAAAGTAGGAGAAAAATGAAAAAATGAAATGTATTAGAACTTCGAACAACTGTTAGATATTTATTAAAACCAGGTGAAGGAGAAGATGAAAAAAGAAGAAGAGCTACAGATGCAATATGGAGTTTGAATAAACATAATATTGTTAGAATAATGGTATTGCAAGAACACCTCGTTAGATATTGGGTAAATGATGTCAAAAGGAGTTTTGTTAGAGGAGTTGCAAGTTATTAAGACCTAATATCTCTTAAATTTTCTAATGGATCAATTAATATTTCATTGAATTCTTCTTTAGTTATTTTATCATCATCTAAAGCATCTACAATCTTTGAAACTAAGTCATGATTTGCTTGTAGAGTAGATCTTTTTCTTCTATCAATTTGTAATATTGTACTATCTATTAAGATTAACATTGTTGTTATACTACCTAAAACAGTTACTACATGAGAAAGATCCTCATGTTTTGGAATATAATAATAATAATAATGCACTTGATAAAGCGCCGTCAGAGAATTTAATCTCTCTCTAGGCCTATAAATTGAAAACAGTATCTAACTCTTATTAATTTAGTTAGGCAACCTTTAATTCGATCATTTTCTAAAAGTATTTTGTTATATTTATCATTAGCATATTTACTTCGAAGGTCTGTCATGTTGTCCCTATATTAATTAGTTATAAATAAGAGGAGGATAATGATGACAATTAGAAAACCTGCAATCACAAACACCTCTACTTTCAGCAATTTCAATATCATGATCTGTTACTATAATTTTTGGAACACCTAATTCCTTAAGTTCTTCGTCATGATCATTTTTGGTTTTCCATGATTCTGAATCTTTATCACAAAAGCAATCATCACTCCTAACATTATTGTAATAATTAGAATGTTGTCTGCAATAAGTATATTCTTCACTTTGCATATTTGAATTAATTGATAGAATTTCCCTTTATTTCTCAGACCAATACATTTTTCCTAATTTCAGAACTTCTTTTTTCTTTACATTTTTTAATATGTTTTTCTACTATTTTTTTCTCAAATAAACAGATTTAGAAACAGCTTATTGGAAAATATAATCAAAACTATAAACTCTATAAATTTTATCAAATAAACATGTATTATCTTCTGGAAAAATATACTTTGTAACAAATAAATTGAGTTGCATAACATTGGTTGGTACATCAATTCTATGCATAGAGTGTTTTTTAAATATATTATAAACTCTATTTTTTCAACTGCTTGCTTTTTCTCCTTTTCTTCTGAACAATGTCCTAGAAATATATGACAATGGCATATATATATATATATATATATATATATATATACGCGATATATACATATATATCGCGTAAGTGCCAGTTCGGTGACGCACCAGGATGGTACCTTGCCGCGAGGCTCGTTTTTGCTCTCGGCGCTCGCTCGACTGTGCGAACGTACTATTGGGCCTTGTGGAACGCTGCATTGACCGGACCTCAACAGTCGACAGGATTACTCGGCTGAACTGTAAAAGTGCATTACGACGATCGAAGGCTGTCTAGCCTAAAGTCGGATTCGCCAGGCGACCGTGCGAAATCACCGTAGCAGTCTTCAGGAGACTTTTATTCACGCGGAAGCTCACCACGGAGAAGCACACGACCGCTCTGCCCACCTTCCCGGTCCCAACTGAATTCTGGGTCCGCTCGATCCGTCCTGTCTTCCGGGTAGCGGCCCTACGGTCTTTCGTGGCGGCGACGGACGACTAAAATCGAAGTAAGCGACTTAACCAGCTCAAATTGGAGCACCCTGATGTCGCTCCTCTGTCCTGTCAGCTCTACAAAAGGAGAGAGAGAGAGAGAGAGAGAGAGAGAGAGAGAGAGAGAGAGAGAGAGAGAGAGAGAGAGAGAGAGAGAGAGAGAGAGAGAGAGAGAGAGTGTCCCTCAAGGGTCTGGAATTGGTCCCTTGCTGTTCTCCATTTATACGCAACCTCTGGGAAAAGTGATTAAGGCCCATGGAATAGGATATCGCTTCTATGCTGACGATACTCAGTTGTATTTGTCATTTAAACCGTCGGAATCTGCTGCAGCAACTGAGAAACTGAATGCTTGCCTTGCCGATATTCGATCCTGGATGTCGGAAAACTTCCTGAAATTAAATGACGATAATACCGAACTGCTTCTCATAGGACACCCTAAGCGTGTGGCTGGATTAGAAGGCTTTGCTGTTCTAATAGGTGATGCTATTGTGCGACCGTCACCACGTGCTCGTAATCTAGGTGTCGTGTTCGACAGCTGCCTCAATTTCAAAAGCTTCATTCAGAAGACTGCCTCTACAGCTAGCCATCACATCCGATCCCTATACAAGATTAGAAGCTGTCTCCCACAGTGGCTTGTAAAAAATTTAACTAGCTCCTTAGTTCTGTCTCGGCTTGATTATTGTAATTCCTTTTTGGCTGGGCTACCAAAGAAAGCTATTATGCCACTACAGCGGACTATGAATATGGCTGCAAGGCTGGTCTTCAAGTCCCAGCGGTTTGAGCACGTGTCACCTTTGCTGAAAGAGCTAGGATGGTTGCCGGTTGAGCAAAGGATACAGAGCAAAGTTCTTATGCTGACCCACAAGGCCCGCCACGGCTTGGCTCCTTCGTACCTAGCTGAACTGCTGCATCAGTTTCAGCCTGTTCGTGCCCTCAGGTCCTGTGTGGACAATAAATTAGCTGTCCCATTCCTCCGCTTAAAGACAGTTGGCGACAGAAGCTTTAGCTCTGCAGGTCCTAGACTGTGGAACTCGCTTCCACAATTCTTACGCAACGACATCTACTCTCCAACCGCCGACTATGGCACATCTTTTTCAGCGGTCCTGAACTGCTACTTCTATGCTACTCACTACCTCAACTGCTCTCCTAACTCTGCTATGATTCCCACTTTCTCTTTGTTGCGTGAGACGAAGTCTGTTGGCTACCGAATGCGTACCGAAAGCCGCTTAGGCTGTGAGTGGGCTATACAAAACTCTCCTGCGTAACACCCACATGGTCTTTATGACTTTGTGGAGTTACTGACGGAGATACACACACACATAGAGAGAGAGAGAGAGAGAGAGAGAGAGAGAGAGAGAGAGAGAGAGAGAGAGAGAGAGAGAGAGAGAGAGAGAGAGAGAGAGAGAGAGAGAGAGAGAGAGAGAGAGAGAGAGAGAGAGAGAGAGAGAGACAGACAGACAGACAGAGAGAGAGAGAGAGAGAGAGAGAGAGACAGACAGAGAGAGAGAGAGAGAGAGAGAGAGAGAGAGAGAGAGAGAGAGAGAGAGAGAGAGAGAGAGAGAGAGAGAGAGAGAGAGAGAGAGAGAGAGAGAGAGAACACAAAAGGTTACGATAATATCAAGGTGTATTGCTGCCGAGAATATCTCTCTCCAGGTTCGGATAATACGCTCTTGTTGTTGCAGCGTGTCTTGACAAGTTGGTGCCTAGTAACATCCATAACTTGACTAAAACTTCAAATATTCAAATGGAAATTTGAAATAGAAGTTCAGATCTGCTCGTTTCAAATGAGACTGGAAAGATTTTTAATTTTGTCCGGATACATTTTGCTGTATACGTCATCGAACTTTCTAGAGTTTTTTCTTAAATCATTTACATGTAGAGATAAATGTGTCCAGACCTGAGCATCTCGCTCAGGCGAAAAATCACTGAAGCCGAATTCATAGTATTCCCATAAAGTTCACAACATAGTAAGTATACATTTCAGTGAGCATCTCAGTAAGAATTATCATAACAATCGATGCTAGCGAAGGCCAAATTCAGCTTATACAAAAATATTGCTGAATCACAGATGCACAATCCAAAAATGCTGATGTCTACCATAAACCATCTGCTTAACCACTCCCAGGTTAGCTCCTTATTTAGAGATCCTTGTGGTGACCTAGCCGATCGCTTCTCTAGCTTCTTTGTCAGCAAGATAGACAAGATCAGACAGTCCATCCCTAGGTTAACAGCATCACATCAGGACTCACGTCCCTCAATAACATCAAAACCAGACTCATGCCCCTCAATTCCGTATTACCTCAACGTCTACATTCAAGGAGGCCACGAATGATCCTATCCTGAAATTCATCTCCCGATCTCAGAAGACTACTGGTCCTCCAGATCCCATTCCAACTGTCCTACCTCTACGATGCATTGATCTGCTGCTGCCATAATCAATAACATAATAAATATGTCCTTAGCTAGCCTCAGCTCATGTCCATATAACTTTCAAAAAGACTGTTATTATGCTACTAATTAAAAAAACACTAGACCAGGAGGACTCAAGCAGCTTCTACTCATCCTCCCTTCTCAGTTCCTCTCAAAGCCACTGGACGAACGAGTTATGGCAGACCGGCTGAACTCTTATATATTGAAACCTCAAACCTAGCATGTAAGATCCAGTCTGGATTTAGAAGTAATCACTCGAGAGTCAGCATTGCTTCGGGTATCTAATGACCTTCTCAGTAATGCAAACTTGGGCAAAGTCTCTTTGCTCGTTTCGCTCAATCTTTCGGCAGCGTTTAGTACAATGGATCGAAACGCTTCTTGAGCACCTCTCATCTCGTCTGGTCATCTACTGGCTGCTATGGATTGCAAAGGTTCGGATCCTCCCTCAGTAGGAGACTCCAGAGTAATAATGTGCACTGAGAAATTCACCCGACGAGCCGCTGAAGTACGGGGTACCTCCGGGCTCCGCACAAGGTTCGTTTTTTCATAGTTTATTTTCCCACTCTTGCCGACGTGATCACAATGCATCTTCATCACGTCGATTTCTCTATACAACCTTGCTACATAGATTGCTGACAATCGCAAATGGATGGCAGCAAATTTCTAAAATAAATGACAACAGACCAAAATTTCTATTTATGAGAGAACCGAGTTAGACTCAGAAACGGAAAAGCTCAATCGCATAAAGTCAGCTCAGCCTGCACATCTGTTGCATCTACACGTATTCTAGGTGAACCGATCCAAAGTGACCTTTGACTAGATGGACACATCAGCTCCACATTCAAGTCTGCCTTCGTTTAGCTACACAATATTGCTGAAATCCGGGCCTGCTTAGACAGGGATACTACATCCAAATTGGTCCATGCATTTGTAACATACCGTCTCGACTTCTGTAACTCACTGCTTGCTGGTCTACCGGCAGGTGCAACCCTGCGCTTAAAATTGGTGCAGAAATCTGTCGCTAAGCTTGTCTGAAGAGCGCCGAAGTTTCCAAGTAATCCCAGATCTCGCTGACCTGCACTGGCACCCAATCAAGCAGCATATCGTTTTAAATGTTCTGTCAATACATTTTATAATTCTTCATTGTCTGGCTCTAGCCTATCTATCAGAATTACTCTCTAACATGCGCAAGCATCGGAGAACCCTCTGTTCTGAGTGCAGTCGTTTAGCCATACAGTGGTACAATTGCTTAATAGTGTCACAACTTACGAGTTTTTCGAGATATGGGGTATATCTCGGCAAAAGCTTTGCTTTGAGTTGAGATGTATAAAATTTGGGTTACGAGCCAGCTTCAGATACCCCACCACTATTTGCCTCAGCGAACGTCACAGTGAACGCTGCAACATCCTACCGGCATTCCGTGCCATACTCGTTCACTTTAAGCGGTTGCAACGGATTGCTCTCATGTATACGATTGCAAGTGAGTGTGTCAATGATACAAGCAAGAGGGTGGAGGTAGGAACTACGTGTGGTTGCTCAGAGCTCAGGGCAGGGCAGGGCAGGGCAGGGTAGGGCAGGGCAGGGCAGGACAGGGCAGCGACAGAAGTTCCGACAGACTCAGCAGCAGCACTTGGAGGTTTTGCAGGAATGCAGGAAGTAGGAATAGGTGAGACGGAGGAGGTTACCTCTACAATTGAGATCAAGGAAATGTTGGGGATGTGGTAGAAACTTTTAGACTTTATTCACAAGAAACAAACGGAAAAATGTTTAAACTTAGTGTGTAACAGAGCTATTTAATGATACTTGCCTAAATTATTTCAGAAAAGTTATGAAAGTGAGGATGAAGTAGACCTCACTTGACAGGTTTTTATCGAAAATGCCTGCAGATGAAAGCGAGGAAAGAGTGGTGAAAAGGGAAAATATTGGCGAATAAGATTCAGGTGTTAATTTCAGCCTTTCTCTTCCAACTCCGCTAGCATCTTACAGTAGTCTGACCTCCAACGGAAAAATTGATTTTTACATACGAGTAATTTGAGTTACAAGCTCCTCCACGGAACGAATTAAGCTCGTAAGTCAAGTTACCACTGTACCTCGTACAAGTTACTACTGCACCTACCTCTACAACCTTTGGAGGTTGAGTCACTAGGAAATGTGATTAAGGCCCATGGAATAGGATATCACTTTTATGCTGGCTATACTCAGCTGAATTTGTCATTCAAACCGCCGGAATCTGCTGCAGCAACTGAGGAACTGACTGCCTGCCTTGCCGACATTAGATCCGGGATGTCGGGAAACTTCTTAAAACTAAATGACGATAAAACCTAACTGCGGCACATATGACACTCTAAGCGTGAGGCTGGATTTAAAGGCTTTGCTCTTCTAATAGGTGATGCTGTTGTGCGACTATTACCACGTGCTAGAAATTTAAGTGTCGTTTTCGACAGCTGCCTCAATTTTAAAAGCTTCATTCAGAAGACTGCTTCTACAGCTACTCATCACGTCCGATCCCAATCCAAGATTAAGAGCTGTCTTCCACAGTTGCTCGCAAAATATTTAACTAGCTCCTTAGCTCTGCCTCTGCCTGATTATTGTAATTCTTTTTTGGCTGGGCTACAAATAATGCAGCTAGGCCACTGCAGCTGGCTATAAATATGGCTGAAAGGCTAGTCTTCAAGTCCCAGAGGTTTGAGCACGTGTCCCCTTTGCTAAAAGAGCTAGGATGGATGGTGGTTGAGCAACGGATACAGAGCAAAGTACTTAGGCTGACCCACAAGGCCCATCGCGGCTAGGCTATTTCATACCTAGCTGAACTGCTGCACGAATTTCAGCCTCTTCGTGCCCCCAGGTCCTGTGTGGACAATAAATCAGCTGTTTCATTCCTCCACTTTAAAGACCGTTGGCGACAGAAGCTTTAGCTCTGCACGTCCTAGACTGTGAGACTCGCTTCCACAATTCTTACGCAACAACTACTCTCATATTTCCGACTATGGCTCATCCTTTTCAGCGGTCCTGAACTGCTACTTTCATGCTACTCACTACCTCAATGACTGTCCTGACTCTGCTATGCTTCCCACTTTCACTTTGTAGCGTGAGACGAAGTCTGTTGGCTACCGAATGCGTACCGAAAGCCGCTTAGGCTGTGAGTGTGCTATACAAAACTCTCCTGCTTAACACCCACATAGTCCTTATGGCTTTGTGGAGTTACAGACGGAGATTCATTACATTACACTACATGGCTGCAAACGTTCACAGATTTAATGATGCTCAAACCAAATTACTAGTTATTGGCAAACCAAGTGTGATTCAGAAATTGGAAAATCTAATGGTCAAAATCAGAATCTGCCAGAATACGTACTGTTTCATGTGAACACAATCTTGGTGTCCTGTTCCAACGTGACCATTTCACTAGAAGACCAAATCAGTTTTTTATTCAAGTATGGCTACTATTACCTACACAATATTGCACAAAAATTTGGGCTTGCTTAGACAGGTGTACTACGTCTAAACTGGTCCGTGTATTTGTGACATTCTGTCTCGACTTCTGTAACTCACTGCTTGCTAGTCCACTTGCATGTGCAATCAGGTACTTACAGAGAGTGCAATACTCTGCAGCGAGGCTTGCCTATCTTGCATTTCCCACATACCAACACTTCTCACCGACTTACACTGGATCTCAATCAAGCAGCATATCGAATTCAAGGTTCTTTTTACTCATTTTTAGGCTCCTTCATTCTTTGGCTCCAGCCTACAAAAAAAAGTTATTCCCCGACTAGGCTATGCAGCGTTCTACTGGATTTTTGGACTCAAATAGGATAGGTATGCTTCGAAAAAATCTGAAATCCTTTGTAGACCATACCTTAGTTCGTAAGCTCCTAAAGCCTGGAACTCATTTCCGAATGACGGCACGACACCCTATGACTTGATATTTATAAAAAGCGAAAAAACACCTGTTTATCATCGCATTTAGTGGATCATAGTGATTTTTAATTCGCCTGCTTATGCATGTTGACACTGTACATTCTGCCATGCAACCATCTTTACTTGTTGACACTGTGGAAGTCACCTCTAACCATGTTCTCGCTTTTCGGAATATATTCATTTATCTATACCTCATACGAACCTCAAATCTTTTAGAGACCGTGCCTTTAGTTCGTATGCTCCCAAAACCTGGAAATCACTCCCGACTCATCAAGATATCCCCTGAATTGACCACATTTAAATGTGAAATTAAATTGCATCTATTTACCACAGCATTTAGTGGGTTCACGAAATTCGTTCTTTACATGCTTATGCATGCTGGCACTGTAGCGCTGCCACTAACCATATTTGCATTCTGACCGTGTGCATGTCACTCCTCAAAATATAATGCTTTTTGCGATCGAGCATGCTACTACAAACCATTCCATCTTGCTTTCTTTTCAGGAAATGGAGAGTGCCTAAAAAGTTATTGAGTTCTCCGAGGGCGCAATATCAAATGTAATATTATTATTATTATGTTATGCTTGTTGATATCGTGTATTTTGCAACATATCCTTAGATCATGCTTCCTTTACACAATTTGTATAGGATCTCAAAAGAGATGAAATTATCTGAGGGCACAATAAAAAAAATCTGTAACTATTATTATAATAATTAATCTGAGACGTTGCACTGGCTTTTTTCTACTGGTTGTACACAAAGAGTCTCATTTGAAGTGACTTCATCGCAACGCAAAGTTGACTTTTTCACCTGCCCCCGTTTTGCCTGGTGAAAAGGTTTCTGGATTCAAGTAAAGGTAGATCCAAAACACTCCAGGATGACAGCATCAACAACTCTGGGATAGTTGGCGATGCGTCTCAAAAAGCCTCGGCTCAGAGTAGCTAGCTCTTGGCTGGCAGGAAAATCTTATCTGCAGATCCGCCTAAAAGAAATAATCTCTCTCTCTCTCTATCTCTCTCTCTCTCTTTCACTCTTCCCTTCTCTCACTTTGTCTCACTTTTCCCCTACCTCACTCTCTCTCACTCTTCCCCTCTCTCGCTCTCTCACTCTCACTCTTCCCGTCTCTCTCTTTCTATCCCTTTGAAAACTGTTATAGCATCCTAAGAGAAAACTACCGCCTCCTCTGTCAACCAACTCAAAACGTGCATGCATAAGGCGCACCGCCCCAGAAGCCTCTTTTTACTAAGAAAAGGATAAAGATAGAGAGTGTCGGAGTGAGGGACAGACAGAATTAGAGAAAGAGAGACAGAGATAAAGAGGGAGAGAGGGAAAGAGATAGATAGAGAGAGTGACAGACAGAGACGCAGCCAGATAGAGAGAGAGAGAGCGAGGCGACACTTAACACACACACACACACACAGAGAGAGAGAGAGAGAGAGAGAGAGAGAGAGAGAGAGAGAGAGAGAGAGAGAGAGAGAGAGAGAGAGACAGACAGACAGACAGACAGACAGACAGACAGACAGACAGACAGACAGACAGACAGACAGACAGACAGAGACAGAAAGACAGACAGAGACAGAAAGACAGACAGAGAAAGAGACAGAGAGAGAGAGATATAGAGAGACAGAGACAGAGAGAAACAGAGACAGAGACAGAGAGACAGAGAGACAGAGAGCCTAGAGGAGTCTACAAATAATTTGAGAGCAATTTTGCACACAGCTGAAGGACTTGATTTACATGAGCGGGTGGTACGATATGAAGCGTCAGAAGAAAGTATTTATAATAGCTATGTTGGGCGGGTGAATGAAAGGGTCTAAAGGTTAGTGACAGAACTTTGAAGTTGATACGCTCACAGTTGCTCATAATACATTGCTGACAGTTAACTAACAAAGCACATTGACAATGTCCCAGTTTTCCTTCAGACGCAGCGGAACGTTATATGTAGTGACCATTTGGGCTTGGCGCCACCAATTTGTCGTCAATTTGCCGCAAATAGGAGCATTATCCCGGGCCATTGCTGCCGATTGCCATTCGTTGCTCACTATTGTATGTGCGCAATTAGTTGAAATCAAGTGATTACACTTTAAACACAGTGGGACGTGACAGATAAGATATATTTGATCTTGGCCTAGTCACTTTCCAGTAATTTTTGATGGATCATAATGGATCGCCGTGTTTGCCTGGGCCATTGCCGTCAATTGCCATGCATTGCCTAAGATTGAACGATTAGAGCTAGTTGAAAGGGTTGAAAGTATGTGAGCGCCAGTGTGACGTTACTTTGAATGAGAATTGGAGCGTGGTGCAGCAAATTTCTCATCGATTTGCCAAGGATTGTGGTATTGATTCCTGTCATTGCTGTTGATTGCCATACATGGTTGACTATTAACGGGCAAAATAGCTTAAAATTCCTACAATTTCAATCTTAGAACAAAGAAATGTATAATGCGATGACAATTGGCACTTCTTGCAGCCAATTTGTGGCCGACTAGCCATGGACTGTAAAGGATTGCGGCTTCGAGCTGAGCCGTTACCGCAAATTGCCATGCATTACCCGAGCTTTTAGGAGTGAAATTGCTTAAAATGATGAGGGTGTCTTTCACTAGTGTGCTTTGTAATATGCATTCATAATTGAAGCATTTCGAAACCAATTTCTGGGCATTTTGGGTAAGATTGCTATCGATTGCCGTATTGGCCAGGGCAATTGCAATCAATTGCAGTGCATTGCTGCCGAATTGTCAAGACAATTGTAGGGAAATTGTGCGATTGCACAATAATCAAAGATTAGAGAAACGTGCAATCAATATTAGAGCTTGAAGTATACGTATTCTGGTCGTTTTGTAGCGGGTTTTGGTAGATTGACGTACTGGGCCGGGCAGTTGTAGTCGATTGCAGTACATTGCTGTAGAATGGTCGAGGCAATTACAGTGAAGTTATGGGACTACACAATAAAAAAAAGTGGAGAAGCGTGCAATCATAATTCGAGCTTCTCGTGTACGCTTTCTGGTCGCTGAGCGGCGGATTGTAGCAGATTTCGGCGGATTTCGGCATGGGATGACGCCGTTACAGTCGATTGCAATTCATTGCACGAGAACGCGTGTGCGAAACGCAGCAAAATTTTGTGGGTACATTTTGAACTGAGTCTATCCCTATATCAAATGTGAATTAGAGCTTCGTGATGGCGATTTGAGGATGATTTGCTGTGGAACAGAGGGTATTGCCTTAGTTTCCCAGGTCATTTCAGGCGATTGCCGCCCATATCCACAGTGCGAAGATGCACAATTTTTTTATTTTACTTAGTTGTGCACACAGCAAGGTGAACTTTAATATACAATAAATACTGGAGTTAGGCGCAATCAGTTTCGATTTTTGTGAGGTGAATTTGGTGGATTGAAGTAGATTGTGCTATTGGCCTGCGTTATTGCAGTCGATTGCAGTGAACGGTGGTGCCGATGCAAGTGAACCCTTTTAAGTAAAATAATTGCAGAGTGTGCTGTCATGCCGTCAAAAGAGGAGTTTTTCGAAAAGGATTTCTTTCGTTGAACGGTGGAATACCGTGGATTTCCGTGGATTGCGATATTGGCCTGGGCCACTGAGATGTTATTTCAGTAGACTCCGCGAGAACGTATGAGTGGAATCGCACGAAATTTTCTGGCTAATTTGTAAGTGGAGCTTAATTTGATATTCCATACTTTGGCGCCGCGCGAAGCTTCTTTTTGGTGGATTTGATAGAAACTAGAATAGATTGTGGTACAGGCGTCCAGTGTCAAAGCTCATTTGCACAAGTGTGCATGCTCGAAGCGACATGAAATTTTTATAAAATTCGGTGGACAGATAAAATTGAACGTGCATTACAATATCAGCACTAACTTTGAGCTCGGAAACGCTAACGTGTGATTGATCTTAGTCTAATTAGAGTAGATTGTGGTAATTTGTCGATCCCACGATATCCTTTAGACGTGCATAGAGCTACTTCAATCCCAGTTAGTCCAGTTACATATACATAATTCACTTATATAGTGCCCCAAGAGAACTTCATCTCTATTCAGACGCTATATTCATTTAGGTTGCTTAAAGAGCCCATCAGATGTAGGCAAAGAATAGCTAAGTTGTTAAAGATTTTGGCGTATTATGTCATTAGATAGAAATAACCACGGGTGCGTAGGCAAACAGTGAGCGTGGTAGAAAACGACGAAGCAACAGAGAGCATTGTGGTGTGCTTTGTAAACGTTTTCACATTGGTGCCTTACAGCTCGCAAGGAGCTGGCCTCATTTCTGGAAACCCATTAGTATTCACTATGCCGCTATAAGGATGTAGAGAAGGTGCACCCATTGATCTTTAGCTTGCCAAGCTGCCTGGGAATAGTGGTCGATCCCACCGTCAACTGCCAGCAAGAGCCAGACAGACGAGCGGAGCTTATTCAGTTGCCGAAGCTATCTGACGACAATACAGGTGGACGAAGCGAGTATGGGACCCCTTCCGACTTAATAGCCACAACAGGCGAAGAGCGCCTGAACCAAGTAAGTGCACAGCAGCAGCAGCAGCCGGAGACGAACAGCATGTGACGGCTTCCAGTGGCGAAGTGGTAGTGATCAGCGGCGAAGCGATAGGCCGGAGAGCATCTCGGCGCCAAAGAGCGTGACGTATCGGCCTCGGGGCGCAGCGTCGAGAGCTTCTTGGTGGTGGAGAGCACCCGCTCAAGCCTCTCGGCCGGAGTACAGAGGAGCACCGCGAGATGGCGGTCAGTGGCGAGTCGATAGTAGCCTATGACCAGGCGCAGGCGATGCACAACAGTGAGAGCGTCACGGTGGCGCCAGCGAAATGTGTCCGTGAGAGCGACGACTTGTTTGCCAAGCGCAGCAGTGCGAGCGTCTTAGAGGTGGGGGGCCGCATCCACACGAGCGTCTCGGCGAAGAAGGGCGCAGATAGCAGTCAGCGGCAAGGCCCAGGCAAAAAAGCCCTCGAGCAAAGCTGCGCGAGCGAAAGAGTGGCGCTGCCGCGAAGCGCAGCAGCGACAGTGTTGCAGGGTTGGAGAGCAACCGAACGAGCGTTTCGGTTCAGAGCGAAGAGCTGCACGACCCCATGATCGGCTCGGTGGAGTGGAACTCCGAGGACGACGAGGCCATAATGAGCCGGACGGTTCATGAAAGGGTGGGATCAGCCGGCGACAAGCCCATGAGACCGGCCATCGGTGCTCGCACGGAGGTGACCTACGGGAAGCGCCTGACAGTGGGAGCGGTGCCCCACCTTTGCCTTAAGATGGGCAACATCTACGACTGGCTGCTCGCGAGGGGCAGAGCTGATGTGCGCCTCCTGCTAGTGGCTGTCACGTAGCCTGCACCCCATCTAAATCATCAGAGCTCGCTAATGTAAAACTAACAATCTGACAGACCCCGAATGACAAACCGCTGGACAAGGTACCGCTGGAGCAGGCAGAAGGGGAGAATGCGGGGGGGGGGGGGAAGCCAATGGCTACACAACTTTCCAGTCGTGAGGGCCGTCCCCTCCCCTGCTAGGCTAGTTTACCATGAAATCTGTCTATGGGAACGGAATGTAGTGTTGACCTGCGGCTTCTGCTGTTGTAGTTAGCTAAGCGCCTTGGCATTAATGTACATACCTCACCTGTGGACAAGAGTTAAGCCGTTGACTCAGTGCATCCTCAGACCACGAATGCATGCTATATTTCTCGTCATCTGCAGCAAATGATCGAGCTCTCATGTATACGCCCGTTGAGAGTAATCGAGGAGAGTATCGTTTATCGCGTACTTTCGCCCATGCATGGCAGTGAGACTCCCACAAGAACAGCTGCCGCCAGAGCTACTGTTACGTAACAGAATCATGTTTAATTTGCGTGCATACCAGTACATGATTATTTGCATGTTACTACCATGGAGTGTTGCTACAGAGCGGCCCGGAGCGCCTTTCTGTGTGCTATGCTTGGTATTTGCCATTGCCATGAATTTACTCACCATTCAATTGCCTTTCTCTTTGCAGCAAATGTAAAGTGCCTAGAAAGGGATTGATTTCTCTGAGGGCGCTTTATGAAGTGCTTAATTATTAATGCATGTTTACTACTGCATATTTGCTTTTGCATTGCTATGCTTAGCTGTTCCTTTTTTTTACAGCCTGTTCTGTAGCCCGGATAGAAGCTTGGTTCCCCCAGGGAGTACGCCAAACTCCATGATTAGTAACTAACTGAATAGACATGTTCATAGTACGAGGTCTTTCCTAGCCGTGTACAACGAGGCCTGTCATCACGCGACTCTTCAGGAAGTCTACATCAGACCACGGGAATTTCCGCGAAGTCTCTTTATTGCTGCTCCTAGCAAGCAGATCCGTATGAGTAGTTTCCAGCCAATTAAACTCAAATACAAAAACTTCGAAAACAGCAAGTAAGTCTAAATCGTGTACAATAGAAATTAGTCCACAGTTTCAGTGATGCTGCAGGTGAATAGCGACCGTCTCAGAAATGCATACTCGAAGCGTCTCTGCTAGTCCTGCTAATTCTCAGAGAAGCATTTGTTGTCACTGATCACAAACTCCTTCTGAAGTACCCTTTGTCTCGCCTAGGTAACGCTGGAATTGCACAACTATGACTTAAGCACTATCCCAGTGAGTAGATGGCAATGGCGACCGGTCAAGTAGTAAGCATTTAAAGTAAGAATTTTCCCAGGAGAATGTTTGCTCCATTTGCTTTCAAAATGTTGTAATCTCCCGCTGCCGGTGCAATGTAGCACAATTTGTACGTTCATGTATCTGCAGATAAAAAAGCTGCACCTATGCCTTGATCCCTCCCAGCCTTAAAGCATGTCAAACTCTCACCACTTCCTCGATGCATGCATTAATGCACGTTCACATGTTGATGCAAGAAACATTTTTCAAATTGAATGGCTAAACAGCCAGCTTAACAGATATTGGACAGCCCAACAACTAAGACAGGCTCAGCCAGCATATTTTAAATAGCAGCTTCACGAAATCTGGTTGTCCTGTTCGACAATGACCATGCACCAGATCACACCATGTTTATGGCCAAGTCCGCCTACTTTCAACCACGATAATATTGTGAAAATTTGGGCTGGCTTTGATAAGATAACACAGCCAATCACTGGTTCCTTCACATGAGACATCCGGTATAGACATCCATAACTACTACATGGTCGGTGTTTCTGCTGATACCGTAATCGCTTACAAGCTGGTGCTAAACGCTTCAGCTAGACTTGTCGGTCGCTATCATCTAAATGGTCAGCAATCCACCAATTCTCAATTACCTAAATTCGCTTTAATCAAGCGGCCTACCAACTTTACGGTCCTGCCACTCACTACTGTTCTCCTTTATTCTCTTACTGCGACGTATATATCTACGATTCCTCTTAATCAGACTTCCCTTCAAACCAAGCAGCCTCCCCTGATTAAGGTCGCTCGGTTGTGCCCCAAACGAGCCTCCACTCCACTAGAGACTATGCCTTCAGTTTCTATGCTCCAAAGCAGGCCTTACCCATCGACTGAAATCCCGAAATCTTCCAACTTGACAACGGTATCAAAGAGGCTTTAAACCCACGCGCCTCCTAGCAGCCTTTAATTGTCCGTAGTCTGCACGTGAGCGTGCTGATAATTTACCACGATCTTACCAAGCAATCAAAATGCTTACTTTTAATTACTTATGACGAACGTACAAAGCAATTTTATTTTCTTAGAACTCTCGCTAAGTATAGATACATATATTTATTGAGATTATTATCGTCATTTAAACTTGAAAATAACGTGAATCGAACCCGTGTGCAGCAACAGGCAAATACAGGTAAAAATGAGTTTTTCTCGTCAGCGAGAAAAACCTTTTAGTTTATGAATCAAACAAAATAACTTTCAGCGGCGTCAGTATTTCTTAGGACGAGGTGGCCACCCAGAGGCCTGGACGAAGCTGACGAGTTGCTAAAGCCTCACCAACAACTCACCATTGAGAGCTGCGAGGAGTTGAAAGTGAAACTAAGGAGCGGCTATAGTAAGCTTAAATTACAAGATTCGGTAATGCAGCTATCCTGAAATTTTCCTTTAAGCCTTACAATTATGTGGCTCACATTTTGTGCATCGCGAATTCTGAGCAGCCGCTACTCGAAGCAGGAGTTGAGCAGCAAGCAACGGCCTGCCTTCTGCTTCAATGGCTCCCGCGCTAGCTCGGGCCAAAACAGCACTTGCTTGCACAGCGCGAAGCCAGTGCAGACAGCTGCCAACTTCCGACGTAAAGGGAGAACTTTCGATACGTATGAAGCTGTTTTTCACCTAGGTTGTCGCCCAATCAATATTTTAAGCGGCGCCCCGAGTGTTAAAAGCAAGGGAAGGCAGTGAAACTAACATTCTACTATGCAAACGTGACATTTACTATGACTGCGCAAATTTGCTAAACATAGAGCGCGGAACTCACATACGAACAGCGTACTCTTAAAGCCTAAAATACCCATTGGCACTTTAAGCAGGCGACCTCCGTGATGTGGACTTTTCGGAGACCGGCCGTGGGCTGAGCTCAGATTGGCTGCAGTCAGTAGCCTATGCCAATATGCAGTGGATGGCTGGCAGCCCTGCCATTTGCTGCAGTTCGTCACACGTAGCTGGGGAGTGCCGTGACGCACTCGCTACGCCCCTTTGCCCTAATTTCAGCATCAAAGCGCCGGCACATTCGAAGCTAATGAAAATGGAAATCCAAAGCACGAACAGTTGAGCACCCACGATTTTCTCGGTAGCCAAGCACCCGCCCAATGTGTGCAGGCTCCTCGATTTCCGGATCGCCAGGTCACCGGGTCACTTCTGGCCGCCAACGAAAGGAGCGAGAATAATGCTCAGTTATGGTCGCGCTGCATTCGGGTAGGGGGGGGGGACTGTCTGACTATATTGCCGTGCTGCCAGTCAATAGACCGCGTCCTGCTGCAGAGCTCGGAGTAACCGGAGCTCTTTAAACGCATTCCGCAGACGGTTATGGCAGCAAAGTTTTTTCGAATGACGGCGAAGTGTAGGTCAACTTAAACAAAATCGGCGGCATTGTCAATGTCGACTCGCTGTGAATTGAAGCACCGATTGACGATCGGAAGAACTCGTCTTCGCCGCTTGACCTCTGACCGGGGAAGTAGACGGCAGTGCGATGGCTAAAGCTGCTGTTCGTCGCGCCAACCCGACGTTCGCCAACGACAGAGGAGTGAAGGTCGCGAAACCGAGCTACGTGTTCTAGCTGGCAAGGCAACGCCCGCATGGGTAAGCTGTCCGAACGAGAAAGCCCGACGATTTAGGAGCATTACAATGCAGCCGGCAGAAAATGTTCGACGGACTCATTCACGAGGAGTGGCAAAACGTCATTAAAAAATTGTGAACACATTTTCGTTGGTTGCAACGTCCCAGATACAGAAAGTCACCGACTCTGCACATCGCAACTGCTGCTGCCTCAGTTCGTTCCGCGAGGAGACGCCGCCCGACTTAGCAATAAGCCAGAGATAAAAGAAAACAAGCACAAGTAGAGTAAAAGATGCGACCAAGATGTCGGCTACACACAGATTCGCCACAAGTAGAAGGAACTCGTTGCCATTCCGAACGAGCCTATAAATCACTGATTGTTAATAGCCCAATAGAATGCCATGAAAATAAATGCAAAAAATGAGTCTGAAAAGAACAGCTATAATTGAAACGTAGCTCCCTGAGACGTGCTTGTACGAATGAAACCGGCTTGAATCTGCAGCTTTGCGACAAAAGGACCGTCAACGCTCATGTCTTAAGGCATTCAAGTAATTGTAATTTAAAGTATTGTTGAAGCGACTGTGTAACCACGACGAAGACGTTTGCAGAGTGACCCACGGAAATGCTGTTGAAGCCGCGGCGTATCATAGTTACTGCATTGAACGGAGAATGCTGCAGTGGAGGCGACATTATGGACTGTCCTCAGTGGAGGCCACATAGGCATTGTGTGTAAGCGGCTGAGGGAGGGGGGCTGCTGCCCTTTAACCCCAGGCGAAGATCTTGGTAAGGGAGTGGTCAACAGCCTAGTATGCACGCAACGCCGAAAAAATTACCGGTTTTTCGTAATAATTTTAAAGAAGTATTTTAGGAGAAGCCACTTTGTCTATTACTGACAAAAGGTTGGTCGATTTGCCCCCAAAATGAAGCAATACAGTCAGCAACGGAGCAGTGCATGTACAGTAAAATGAGGCAATTGAAAATGAGGCTACGGAGTAGTGCACGAGTAGAGATAAATCAAGAGAATATTAATGTCAAATTCAAATGAAGCTTAAATGAGGCTCTTTTAGTACCTGATTTAAATTCAACAATGTTCGAAAGGGATAAAGCTTTTACGCTTTCTTGAATATCTGAGCGACAAATAATTAGGGTTAGTCGTCTTGGGTGGCCGCCAAATCTTTTCAGCGAACGTTAAGCTGAATGCACTTGGTTTGTCCCACTAGAAAGGGAAAAGTAAAGCGAAGGCTAGCTGATTAAACTGCCTCATTCATATTGCAGCAGAAAGCCCTCGACGGTCATAGCCGCCGCTGCAGGACTTGAATCTACGGCCTTAATCGTGAACGGCGTAGATCAGCTTCGGGTATCGCAATATAGCTTGGCTGACGAATCATCAAGCCCCTTCCCTGTAATTTGTAACTTCCCTGCGTGACTGCGCGGAGAGCAGCTTCTGACAAACCCCGTCATTTCAATAGGCATGCGAAAGCTCGTAAACACTTAGCCGGCTCGCAGACGCTGGAAGCGAGCAGTGAATGAGGCTGTTCTTGGTAGCACGCCAAAACCATAGGCTGGTGCTCATTCGACTGAAATCTGACATGCTGGATCGGTTTTAGTTTTTAACGTTAGGCAAATTTGCGCCAGTTTAGAAGACGGCGATTTTAATTTAGCCAGTCTGGCCATTTTGGAATAATAGGTTTTTTGTTATTTCTCAATTTAATGAATGTATTATTCAATGGACGCCGAGGTCGTTACCGGTGTAAGCGAGGCAAGACACCGTGGTGAGTGGGCGTGGAATTATTTTCTTGCAAACGTGCTCATCGCAGATACTCAGGTGCCGTGGAAATTTAGTTGCTGCTGCTCGCTGCCCCCAGCTCAATCGAATCGGACAGATGCTCTATCAGCGAGCGAAAGTCGGACCCGCGTGTTCCAGCAGCGCCACTACTTGGCATGTCCGGAACGCCGGCAGCACTCTCATTTTGGCGCTCCATCTTAACAGTAACAATGTAATTCTGGCATTGCTGAGGCTGCCTAACTTTAATTTGTTAACGCAGGATAATCTTAGGCCGCACTGCAGCAAGATATCGGAACTGGGAGCATTTAGAGCTCGTGGGAATGGAGAGGCGTGGGCTGGCCCTGCGAAACTTCTGGCCTGCCGGGTCGGCGCCCATCGCATCGAGCAGCTGAGACACCAGCTCTCCAGGTCTGAAAGCAGGGGATAAAAGGGGCAGTTATGAGCGGCCGATGACGTGCGCGACCCAAGATTGGGATCAGTAACATCAGCATGCATTTTCCTATATAGAAAATAAGAAATTGCTCATATATAAAAGTGATTAGGTTTTGTTTTTAACTCATCAAAGGTATGATGAAATCTATCAGAACCTCTAGTATATTTTTTCTTTCTTTTTCATTTTATCATATTCATCACAAACCTGTAAAAGAATAGAAATTTTTGAATCACCTGACGCAAAAATATGCTTATAAAGATCTACAGCAATATAACTAGTATCCTCATCAAAGCCACATAACGTTTTTGCAATTCTTACAGCATATTCACAACAAAGAATTCTTGAAACGTTTTGATCCATCTTTCTATATAAAAATAAGAAAATTATGTGTGTAGAGATTGAAAACTATTAGGAAGATTTTCTTTCTTATTCACATACATTTGAAGGTTCTATCTCAATATAATTACATTTTTGCCCACTTTTATTTTTAGCCAATAAAAAGCTATCAATGACTGCAATATAATTTTCTTTTACTCTTAGTATCTCTCTTTCCGCCTTTAGCTTTTTAATAATAAGATAAGTTAGGTCAAGTACAAAAGGATATTTTTCTTTATCCTCTTTCATTTTCTCACTTTTATCACAAAATCTAAAAGAAATGAAATTTTTGAACCATCTACTGAAAAAATAAGCTCATTAAACTCTGCATCCATAAAACCATTGCTGTAATAAAATTCACATAACACTTTTGCAACATTTAAAGCCTCACAGCAACAGAGAATTTTTGAAGGTTTTTGATCCATCTTTCTATAAAGCGTTTAAAATTTGTTCTATTGATTTAATTCAAATAAACCTCTAACCATTTCAAGTTTCTTCGTGCCATCTGTAATCGATTCAAATTTAAATATTTCATGATTTAATTATTTTTCACATTAATGAATACTTTCATAATATTCAGCTAACTCAAAAAGCATGTCAGTAACTGATGAGCCTAATCTTTTTAAAGTTTGATAAGCTTTTGAACAAAGAATATGACGACTTAAACAGCCTATTTCTTTTGCACCAACATTAAACAAATGTTCACGTACATTTACATATCTAATAATCTTTTCAAATTTTTCATCAAACTCCATTTTCCAATATAAGGCTAAAGATTTATTTAATACAATTAATTAATTTGAACACCGTGCTTGGTTTTGGGGTTTTTTGATTGCTTTGCTGCTTCTTCAAGCATTTAATTTATCTTGCCTCTACATTCCATTAGTTTATCAGAAGCTTCACACATTTCTATAAGAACACTGACAAATGAACTATCTAAATCTGGAGTAAGTTTATCAAGAGAGTGTCTAATTATACGTTGATCATTACCTTTCAATTTTTGAAGACAGCTCTTTACTGCCATTTCTCTTGATTGTTCACAGCTTAGAATTCTTGAGACGTCCATTTCTATACAAATATGAATATTTTTGTATAATTCACTTTCTACATTAACATAATCACTTCGAAATGGTGGTATATTGGCTTCACCACAAAAAGTGAAGTCATCTTCAGCTGATTCAGATTCTAGTTCTGATTCGGATTCGGATTCTAGTTCAGATTCGGATTCCGATTAAGGAATGTAATCAGGATCTTAAGATTCTGTATCTGATATTGACTCAGTATCTGAAATAGTTATATCCATAGAGTCTTCTTCAACTTTTAAAAACTCTGGATTTTCTTTTTCCATTTCTATAATAATGATATTATTTTATTTAATTTGTATTTTATTTCTGTATATTTTTGAAAAGTTCTATTTCTTTTAATTCATCAAAATATTTTTCATCTTCTTCCATTTTTTTATCAGTAAATTTTCCTTTCTTTATAACAACTTCTTTATTGTCTTTGATATTTCTTTTAGGCATTTATACTAGTATTAATAAAGCATTTAATACGTTTTCCACCACTCTCTTCTATTCTATAATGTCCATAGGAGTAACTATGAACTCCACAGTCTAACCAATACCTTTTTGAGTCAAATGCTGATGGTGATTTTTTAGATTGTGTCATAGTATAAATTTGGTGGTTTCTAGATTGAAATCTTGATTGATGGCAATAAGCATCATGCCCAGTTTTAAGACAACCAACATAATCAGAATGTGTCAAGCACTTTTTTACTAGATCTTTGTTTGTTCCTTTTGCTTTTTTAACTGCTGATTAAACTTCTACCCCTTTATCTTTCTTAATAGCTATCTGCATTGAATAAAGTTTTGGTCTTAAGAAAACACCCTCATCAAGTGCAATAGACTTTTCAATCATAACACCTTTCTCATCCTTAAGGAAATCTTTCGTTTTTAGATCTATTGAATATTTCTCACATATTACATCTTTGAACTTTCCTAGACTTCCCTTATTAGCAGCTATAATCTTTTCGGCTCCTTCTACTTTCCATATATCTTGATTCTTAGGGTAACCAGATACATCTAGGTAATCTAAATAATTTTCAAAATCTCTATAAACATTATCATTATTTATTTTCATGACTAGAGAATCAGTATCAGTATAAGCAAGTGTTACTTTATCATTATAACAATCTTTTATTGTATTTTAATAGAAATCTTGCATTATTACTTTTGAAATATCTGGAATTGTAAACCTAAATAAATAGGTTTATCAAGACAGATCTATGCTTTTGCTGTTTCAATTCCAATTAAATCTCGATTAAACAACCTTCTATCTTTGAACCTTGCACTCATTACTCTTTTATCTGAAAGTACAACATCCTTATCATATTCAAGATCAAGCCATTCAATTTTTACTCTTTCTCTAACATTTTCCATTGTCTTTCCAAAGAATGCATTGTTTTTGAGTTTATAATATTCTTTTTCAAACTCATTATTTGCTACTTTTCTTCTTTCAATGTTATTAACTATATATTCACTCAACCATCTACTTTGTGTAAAACTCACTACTCTATGTATCTTCGTTAATACATACCCTCTTTCAATTGCAAGTTGTTGATTTCTATAATGGATAACATATTTAACTTTTGGTTCTAAATCAACAATCAGTTTTTCTACTTTACTTTCGCAATCATCTTTTTTTCTTATCGTCATTTAGTAATGTTTTCTTTTGATAATCAGAATATTCTTCAACATCTACTTTTCTTCTAATTGGTAAAATTGGATAATCAGAATAAATATCGTGTAATTCAGCTGGACAGTGCATATCTACTTCAAAAGCATAACCAGTTTCAACATCTTCTTTTAATGATAATATCTTTTTAGTAGTAAATTTTTTTATTTTTTTATCATCTAAAAACTTGAAATTAGAAATAGGAAGTGGTTGTGTCATTGCTGTAGCATATAATGAATTTGCCTCAACATAAAGCAACCAACTCTTTTCTTTAGAGCTGTCATAATTAGATGCCATTTCATTGTTTGCTTTAATATGTCTACATGATGCTTGTGATATACCACCTCTTATTGCACTTTCAAAGAAGTCTAAATTTTCAAAGTTTGTTAATAAATCTAGTTAACTTTTGAAAATCTCAAACCTGCAGACCAAGTTAAACCTGGTGCAGTAAGGAAATTGGCAGGATCTAAACCGTCAATTTTCTTTGATAAATGTCTAAAATGTTGAAATACATCGGCCAATAAAAGAACATCCATAGTTAGATAAATATCGCTGTATTTTCCAAATGTATCTTCACTGCTTGGATCTATTTTCTTCATCAATTCCCAAAATTTCTTAAGACGATCATAATCTTTCTCATCTATGTTTGCATCATTTAACGTGCTATACAAACTTTTAATTGTCGGTAGTGATTTTTCATCTAGCCTTGAAAACGAATATGTGTACTCATAAGGTAATATGCCTTTTTCTTTTAATAGATTGAATTCATTATTATCCAACATAGAAAAATAATTTCTTGTTTGTGTTAATGGTTTTCCTGATTTAACAACATTATTAACTAGGTCTGCTAAGCCTTTTTGCAACATTTGTAAAGAGTCTTTAAAGGCAAGCGAACCAATTTCAATGTTTATGTATTTCTCCATGTTATTGGCTATAACTTTTTTCTCTAGCTTTAAATCTTGAAACTCTTGTACTAATAAATGTGAATCATATCCTTTTAAGTTATGAGTAAATACTGGAAGTTTAAACTTCTTAGGATTAATGCTGAGATTTAAGTTGCAAGCATTATGAGCGGCTCCTCTGTAGTTTCCTGTTAAATGACAATGATCTAAAAATTTATCTCCATTTGAATCTAAATTGAAAATATGACAAACAGTCGCTTTCTCAAAATCTTCTTTATCTTTTACAATAAAATTAGCATAGTCAAATTTTTTGTATTTATCAAGAATAGGTTGCATATCCTTTTTTATTTTTCAACTTGTTCTAACAAACTGTTTAATAAATCTCTAACATTATTTAGACCCTTGAATAATTCAAATTTTATTTGTTCTCCTTTATAATCAATAATAGTATAAGCAGACAAATAAGGAATATGCTTTTAAAAAGCGCCTTGTGGTGTATTAGGATCTGCATTATCTGTTTATCTAACACTTGTAAGTAAACATTCAAAGTCAGCATAAGCAACATAAGGACACCGTAACGTTTTAGAACAATCTCTAAAATAAAATTTATCTTCATTTTTACTGCCTGTGCTTGGCATTCTTATTCTAGAATTACCATCATCTCCACGTTTGCAAGCATAAAGATGTGATTCTAGTTTACCTTTGGAGTAAAATCTACACAAACACTTTTTGCTAGTAACCTGTGTTCCAATCCTTTGCTACTCCTACATAAACCATTAAAGTTTTTAACAATTACATAATGAAAATTGTTTTTATCTCGTGTGCTATACAAAAGAAGATCCAAATGCTTCTCTTTCTCTTAATTAACTACTATAAGTGGGGTTAGAATTTTATGATCATATTCATAAACATTAATTGTTATGTTAAATAGTTCTGCTAATTGAGGAATGTCAGCCACGTTTAATACATTTGAAGGATAATTCTCCTTAACATTGAACAATTCTGTTATTCTCTTAAGATTGCGCGAGTATTTTTCATGTAATATTTGTTTTAAATCGGCAGTAGATTCAGGGTGATTCTCTCTCCAATGAAGAAACGTTAACACACACCATACAGCACAGAGATTATCTGATTCATTCTTTATATTAATTGTAGATTTATTTTTTTCTAATCCTACTGGCATTGGTAAATAACTACCACCACATTTATGATGAAAATAAGAAAACTTTGCGCAAATAGCATTAATGCCAATTGTAATCCAGTTAGGCCCTCTTTCTAACCATTCCTCATCTCTCTTTTTAAAGCTGCAAATTGTGTTCTAATTATTCTATCAATATCTGAAACTCTATTTATTTTTGAATTGCTTACTCCTGCAAATGGTTGGTAATTAAATGCACCACTTTCTGAACCTAAAATAGGGCAAATAACAAGTGTCATTTTTAAGTCGCTCTTGTTTTTAAGTAATTCTTTAATAACTAGTTTCAATTCTGCCCCAATCTTATCATATATTACATCAAAATCAATTACGTTCTTATCTAGTTCCATACATTCATAATATAAGAATTTACCATCGGAAGAGAATTTCCCTAAAAACCATCCCGTTTCTTGTATTTTCATTAACCTCTTTGATTCTCTATCGAAAGACCATCCGCTTTTAGGCTTAACGGTTTTCTTAGCAATTGGATTATCTAGTTTTATAGATGTTGGTCTCCTTAGAGTTGCAATCAATGCATCTACATTGTCTTTTGAGAAAGAATATTTTTGAAGAAGACCTGTACGATTTCTTACCTCTTCTCTAATACGTTTCCCATGATCACTAAGTTTTTTCACCCTCCCGCCGTATAAAGTTATCAATGTTTTGAGACGTATATAAAGATAGTAAATTTTATTTAATTGATGAATAATTATCTAAACGTCTATAAGTAGATATACAATGAATGGACTGGAGAATAGGGTCACGAGAATGACGTCACCAATTAAACAGATCGGACAATAACAAACTATCAAGCGATAGCGAGAATGCTGATCAGAGGACGATTTGTTTAATTGATGACGTCATTCGATGTGCCCTAGGCTCCAGTCCATACATTTTATATCTACTAAGGCCCCGAAAGATCATCTCGCGACTCGCCGTCCATCAGCGTTTAACGAAATTAACGGCCGCCGCACAGGCGGCGTCTGTACTTACTTGGGGTCACGGAGGTCAGGCGGCGCGCGACGAGGAGCAGTTATCTCGGTCCGTCGGTGCGGCAAGCGCCTGTCGTTCGGCTTCACACCGTACTGACCACGGTGGTTCTGGAAGCATTGCCGCCGCCGCCGGTCAATCGAGCACTCCCCGGTCAGAGCTTTGCCTTTCGGCAAGTGCGAATAGCAAGTGCATGCGAGGACTGTCGGGAGAAGCGGCCGGTGCGCTGCCACCCAAGCAGCAGCAGAGGCCTCGATGAGAAATCGGTGTACGCAATGAAATTTTATCAAGAAGCTTAATTGCAAAACTCATAAACAGTAAAACTTTGTTTTTTTTTTCTGAAAAATATATTTCCCAGGTGTGCGAGTGCCAGGGAAATGATAGTCTCAATGCCAATACTAGTTCTACTTCTTAAAAAAATAACCTAGGCTTTACAATACATTTTTGCTTTACGGCGGAAACCTACCAAGATGTCTGGTCTGCTACAAAAAAGTACGTGCTAATTCATTAATTAAGAGATGAGAAACCGACAACCAGCGTAAAAAGTAGTTAACAAGCAGAAAAGTCAGTAATCCGTCGGTATTAAGTCAACTAACCAAGGATAATTTCGCACTCTAAGCCGAAAAAATTTGATGACCTCGAGAAATATTTCCAGGGGACTTACGCATCACACATTTAGACACCAATTTCTGTAAGAATTCGGTACTGTAATTAGATCCTAATGCAATTGCTGATACGATATAATATGCTGGATGTAATTGCTTGCTAATTACTTGCCATTGGCTCCTATGCAGTGCGGCAAATAATATTTCGGCTTGACCACGAATATCGCCAACAGTGATGAGTATAATACTGCCAGGTCGTATCACATCGCATCCGAAAGGCAGAGTAGCTACGGCACGCGTTCTCTGTTCTCTATGCGAACTCCTTCAGATTTGCCTATCGGTGCGCGGCACGCCGGTCGCCATTGTAAGCACGATGCGCCTTGCGGACACGCTTAAGTCTTGATAGTTATTGCCGCTGGTCTATAAGCCCAGTGATCAGTGTGTTTAGGTATCAGAGTTTAGCGTCCCAGAAATGGCTGTGAGGTCAGTGGAGCAATTGAACTGGAGGCTCAGACGATACGAAAAGAAATCGCGTTGATGCATCATCCCGCATTTACTTTGGGCAGTGGGGAAATTACCTCTTGTTGCTAGCGTGATGTATTCTCTATTCCATCCAGCGCTGAGAAATCCTTTAGAACTGCATAGATCTACTCTAATCCCAGTTATTCCAGTCACATGTTTATGCAAAATGCTTAAAGAGCCCATGAGATATGGGCGAAGAACAGCCAAGCTGTTAAAGGTTATAACGTTTTATTTCATCGGATAGAAATACCTCTGGGTGCGTAGACAAGCAGACAGCCTGGTAGAAAATGACGAAGCAATAGAGCGCATTGCGTTGTGCTTTGCAAACGTTTTCACATTGGTGCCTTACTGTTCGCGAGGAGCTAGCCTCATTTCTGAAACCCATTAATATTTACCGTGCGGCTGTAATAATGGAGAGAAGGTGGCGGACATTGACCTTCAGCTTGCCTATCTGCCTGGAACTCCTGATCTGGCCAGTGGCTTCAATGCGGAGCTTCGGCGAGGGACTTCTCCGCTGGCTCTTCTCTTTCTAGTGTTCTCACGTCAATAGGCGACAGAGGTGCAGACGGACCGGTGACGCTATCACTAGACATGGCAGTAAGCCAGCTGCAGCAGACCGGAAACGAAAGGATGAGGCCCTAATAATGTATAACTCTGAATGCTATTTAGAAAGGTCAGACAGGCTTCATGAAGGCTTCCATGTTTTGCATAACTAACTTCGAGCCGCGTTCCTGCGTGTCTGGGTTTCCTATCTGCAACAGCTTCGGCCTTGCGACCTTTCTCTGCTCGAGGCGAAACTCAAGGCTGGCTCACACGACCGATGGCAGACAGAAAGAGGCGTTCGCTATGCGCTCAGCTGTGACGCTCAGCGAGTGTTGCTTTCCCTCGAGTGCTGTGCAGTTAGTCACTCACTCTATCGTAATCGACATCATCACCCACTATTCCAGCAGCCGCCACTTATACAACGTGCCGCCCGTGGACGGCCTGCTAATACGAGCTCACCACCGTGTTATGCGTGACCTGATTGGCGGAAACGTCTGCCTGAGTTACTTGCCGTGACTAAGACCTTGATGAAATCTAAAACTTTTTTTCACTACAGCCGAAGCAATCCCCAACAGGCTTTCCCTTCTTGTGTACCCAGAGATCAAATGAAACTGCCGGGGTGATTCTCTATTTTGATAGCGATTTTCGCTCGATCTTTGCTCAACTACAAGCTGCGTGCAATTGGAAAAAAGTAGTCTACGGAAGCTCTTTAAATAAGTCCCTCTAGCGACAATCTGTCAATAGTGGCAGGCATCCGTCGCCATCGAGTTTCGAAATTTGCTTTACTTAAAAAGTTTTCTCTATCTCCAATAGATTCCACGTTTCTTCTTCATAATGAGATATTCTAGAAACTAATTCATTATACTCAGCTGATTGTCATGCTATCTCAGCTGAATTCCTATATGAATTCATCAGATTGGCTGATTCTGATTTCTGCCGAACTCACACACGTGGGTCTAATCAAAACAAATTTCACGCTCTAGATCAAATATTCTCTGGTGTTTGCATGGTGTTTGACTACTAATACAAAGTGTGCACACTTGGTCGTACAAACATTAGGAACTTTGCTTTTGAAGCATTTTCCTGTAAACTCTTCTCCTCTCCATCAATTTAAATCCTCAGCAAGCCTCGTCATGTTGCAGCTATCTACTGGTAAAATTCTTTGTGACGGCGCTTTCTGAGGTTCAAATTGTTGCAATGATTCACAGCTGAAAGTAGGCAGACTTGACTGAGAAACTGAGGGGTCGGATACAGATGAATCACTTTGAAACGAGGCACCGAGATTTCATACCGATGTTACAGAAAATTTGCTTACAGAGCCGATTTTGAGCGCAAACCTTTCAAGTTTTTGCGTCACACCAACTTTATCCATGGTTTGTATGCTGGTGTTCCAGTCATTCAACTTAAGAAAGTTTGCTGTCATTCAGTTTAAAATGCCAGCATTTTGAACTGAATGACAGCATTAATTTGAAAAAGCCTCATTTCTATAGCAGCATAAGAGCCTTAAGGGCTATCACCACCGCTTGCAGTTGCCAATAAAGGATCGCAAACTGCAGGAATCAAACCTACGACCTCGGTCATGATGGGCTACCTTCTGGGCTATAACGGAACATCAAAGCATAGGTAGAGCAGTGTTTCGTCTGCATAAAAGTCCAAATTGTGCTTGGCGATTACATTGGCCAGATTTAACGGCATATACGTCTCATCTGTTTCTCGAAGCGTTTGCGGGGGTCATTGTAATTTATCCTTTGTGTGCTTATGCATGCTAACAGTGTGCATATTTCCACTAACCATATTATGCATGTTGACTCTGTGCACCACTAAGCATATTATCATGATTCCTGTACAGAAAATATAGAGTGCCTAGAAAGAGAGTGCATTTATGAAGGAACCAATACGAATGTAATATTATCATAACTATTATTTATCATATGAACGTGATTTTTCGTCTGACTAAGCATGATCTACTCCCTCAAAAAGGTTGCTTAAGCTTAGTGCTGATATTAAACTATTTAAAAACTACTGAGAATAAACTCATGAAATCGAATTCAAGATGAGAATTGATTTTCCGCTAGTGGCCATAGTTGATCTATAGTAAGTCGTACCAATGCAGTCTGGCTGAGGTAAAATGTGCTTGACCCTTCCCTGCTCGGCAATAATATTAGTAATCCTTGCGGCGTTCTAAAAAATGTTTTTTAGGCTTTCTGAAAGCTGCAGTGACGAATTAGCTAGTCTATTCCAAATTTAACATATCAACCTGACTCTTAAGCATCAGATCCCTAGCTCTACCGCCTCAATATCAACCTTCGAGCGTGGTACATGCGATCTCATCTTGGTTTGTCATCTGGTCTTAGACGACTGTTGCGATAGCCGCAAAGCTTTGCCATGAAGCCAAGCTGAGACTGGTTCCCCACACCTTCGGAATACTGCTTGCCATTTGTCATCCTTTCTCTGGTAGAGTTTTCTTGCTAGTAAGGGCCATCAGCCGGCCAATGATTACCTGTGTGCAGGAACCAGCCTCCGGTGTCCGACAAAGGCCGCAGCACACAAAGGCAGCCGTACTTCAGCGTCTTAATCTCCTGACGGGGATTTAAGCATCGTCCGGTTCATAGCGACTCAGACGTTCGCCCACCAGGAGCGCACCCTGCCGCATTGCTTAAGTAATGTGTGGAACATGACGACTTGTATCGTGTTCTGCACGACTGCTGTGCGCCGCCCACATCTACGGTTCTCCGGTCTGAGATGCCTTGGGTTAGTTCTTCACTGCAAAAACTTCATTTCTATTTTTCACAGAAATAGTTGAATCGCAGGCAAAAAGCCCCACACTTTTTAATTTTAACTATAGGCCTCTACTTAGCCTCTCGCAGTCATCGTCATACAGAGCCTCGGGTTTTATTTTTACGCCGACTTCTCTCAGCTATCTTATCTATGCATTCACCCATGCCAACCTAGCTCTTCATTGGAGTCACTTATCTCCCTTGCAGCCTGCGTCGACGACGTTCATACTTAAATGGCTACTCACTGCCTGAAGCTGGTGAATTACGTTATCACGTGCATTTTGCGTGCATACCAGTGCATGATTCAGTGCATATTACTACCAATAGGTCTTAGTTCAAGGCAGCCGTGAGCATTTTCCTGTGCGCTATGCTTAGTATTTGCTACTGCATATTTGGCATTGCATGTTTGCTATTGTATTGCTATTGCATGCTTGGCTGCTCTTTCTCCTACAGGGTACTGTATCTTGGATAGAGGCATGGTTATTCCAGGGCGGTATAAAAAACTTCACGTCTACTAACTAACACAATAAATATGTTCTTGGTACGAAGTTTTGTCCCAGCCGCGTTCAACGAGGCCTGTCATCAGGCGACTCGTCAGGAAATCCTCATAGGACCAAGGGAAATTCCGCGCAGTCCCTTTATGGATGCTCCTACCAAGCAGATCCGTATGAATAGTTTCAGGCCAGTTGAACTCTTATGTAAAACTTCGAAAATAGAGAAACAAGTTTGGAACGTTACACAAAAAATTAACCCAGTGTCAGTAGTGCTGCGGATGAATAGCGATCGTCTCATGAATGCTGATTCGGAGGGTTTTTACTTTAAGTTCTGCTAGATCTCAAAGAAGCTTTTTTGTCACTGATTACAAAGTGCGTCTCAAGCGTCCTTTGGTCTCGCCTGGGTATCACTGGCACTGCACAAAACGAGTTAAACACTATCTCAGTGAGTAGATGGCAGTGGAGACCAGTCAAGTAGTAAGCATCAAAAGTAAGGGGTATCTCAGGGACATTTTTATGCTCCATTTGCTTTTACAATTTGTACTCTCCAGCATGCTGGTGTAATATAGCACAATCTATGCTTTCATTTTTCTGCAGATAAAACATTGCTATACCTAGGCCTTGATCCCTCCCGGCCAGCAAGGATGTCACTAAGTCCACGATGCATGCATTGCTGAGCATTCATATGTTGATGCTAGCAAGATTTTTCAAATTGCACGGCGATAGAAAAACCAGCTTATTAGATATTGGAAAGCCTAAAATATCTGAGAAAATGGAAAACCTAACCATTAAGACAGGCTCAGCCAGCATATTTCCTATAGGATCTGCACGAAATGAGGGTGTCCTGTTCGAGAATAACCATTCAACAGACCACACCATCTTTTCGGCCAAGTCCGCCTACTTTCAACCACGATCACATTGTGAAAATTCGGCCTTGTTTTAATTAAATACCACAGCCCATTAGTGGTCCATAAAATACCACAGCCCATTAGTTCCCCTTCATGGTTCTGTGCCCCTAACTACTATTTTCCATCATTCTTTTGCTCCCAAATATCTATCCACGATTCTTCCTAGTCAGACTACGTATTAGACCATGTGAGCGCTCCCCTGACCCTGGTCGCTCAGTTGCGCCTCTAACGAGCCTTAACTCCACTGGAGACTGTGCCTTCAGTTTCTACTCCCCAAAGCAGGAATTTCCCATCGACTGAAATCCCATAATCTCCCGACATGACAACGGTATCAAAGAGGCTCTAAACCCATGCGCCTCCTGGCAGCCTTGAATTGTCTGTAGTGTGCGAGTATGTGGGCTGATATTTTAGCGCGGCGTAACTAAACAATTGAAAATTTCAACTTTAAATTATTTATAACGTGCGTGCAAAGCAATTTTATTTTCAAAGAACTGTCTCTGTATGTATATTTATTGACCTTACTTTCGTTATTTAAACTGGAAAATAACGTGAATCAAACCTGTTCGCAGCTACAGGAAAATACAGGTAAAAATTAGTTTGCCTCGTCAGGGAGAAAAATATAGTCAAGTTTATAAACCAAACAAAATACCTTTCAGCGGCGTCAGTTTTCCGTAGGACGAGGTGGCCACCCAGAGGCCTGGACGAAGCGGACAAGTTGCTAAAGCCTCGCCTGCAGTTCAAGGTTGAGCGCTGTGAGTAGCTGAAAGTGAAACCACCTAGTGACTATAGTAAGGTGAAATTACAGGATTCGGTAATGCAGCTATCCTAAAACTTTCCAACAAAACTTTGTACGGTGCGCATTCTGAGCAGCCGCTAATCGATGCTGGCGTTGAGCGGCAAGCACCGGCCTGCCATCTGCTTCAATGACTACCGCACTAGCTCGGGCCAAAACAGCGCTAGCTAGCTTGCATAGCTCAAAGTTTGTGCAGACAGCTGCCGACTTGCGACAAAAAGGGAGAACTTCCTATACGTATTAAGCTGTTTTCCACCTAGGTTGTCGCCCAATCGATTAGTTAATTGGCGCCCCGAGTATTAAAAGCTAGGGAAGGCAGTGAAACTAACATTCTACTATGCAAGCTGGCTTTTAATATGACTGCATAGACTTGCCAAACAGAAAGCATGGAACACACAAACGTGCGACGTACTCTTAAAGTCTAACTTAACCATTCCCACTTTAAGCAGAAAACCGCCGCGGCGCGAACTTCGAGGAGACACCCAGCGTGCTGAGCTCGGATTGGCAGCTCTCAGTAGCCAATGCCAATACTCAGCGGATGGCTGGCAGCCCTGCCATTGGCTGCTGTTCGCCGTGACGCACTCGCTCCGCCCCTCTGTCCTAGTTTCAGCTTTAAAGCGCTGGCACATTCGTAACTACTGAAAATGGAAATCCAAAGCATGAACAGTTGAGCGTTCACGATTTGCTTGGTAGCCAAGCACCCTGTCGAGCTGAGCAGCCCCAGGTCACCGTTTTACCAGGTCGCTAGGTCGCTTCCGGCCGAAAACGGACAGAGCGAGAATAATGCTTAGTTATCATCGAGATGCTTGCGGTGGGGGACGGTCTAAGCCTATTGGCACACTGTCAATAGGGCTCGTCCTACTGGGTGAGACGCTCGGAGAGACCTGAGAGCTTTAGATGCAGTGCCGCAGATGGCTATGGCAGCGTAGCTTTGTCGAATGGCGGTGTGCTGTAGGTCGACTTCGACAAGATCGGCCGCAACGTCGATGTCGGTTCGCTGCGAACCGCCGATTGACGATCGTAAAAAGTCGTCTTCGCCGCTTGACCTCTGACCAGGGAAGAAGACGGCGGTGCGACGGCTAAAGCTTCTTTTTGTCGCGCCAGCCCGACGTTCGCCAACGACAGATAAGTGAAGGTCGCGAAACCGAGCTGCGTGTCCGAGTTGGCGATGCAACGCCCACCTTGGCAAGCAGTCCGAACTGGAAAGCCCGACGATTTAGGGCCGTTACAACACAGCCGGAACAAAGCAGTTGACAGAGTCATTCGCATCGGGTTGTAGCTCTCGCGCCATCTTAAGGATCTATTTTCGCCAAGGGATTCAGTGCAGTTCTATCGTTTCGTGTTACCGTTAACTCTCGGCACGTCATTGAGCGTGCGAATTGTACGTCTCATCAGGTGGTGAACTTCGCCGACAGATGTTATATTTAATACGGCGAAAAAATATGTTTGCGTTGAAGGTGTTGGCGACAAGAAGCGAGTGCCAGTATTCATCCGCGTCGCAGAGCCATCAGCCAAAGGGCTCGCTCTGAAGCCAGTGCTAACTTTAAACCGTTCAGTGCAAACTTTTGATGAGAGGGTCAGAAAATTTCCTACAAAGAAGGCTCTTCTGGAGCACTTTCCTAATGCTAGGCAAGCGTACGCCGTACAATACGGGATCCACGATGCCAGATGCGCTGACCAGCGTTATCAGCCCCATCCGTAGTGTATGCAAGCTGCTTTCGTCAAGGCTCTGCGTCATGCTTACGAAGCTCACGCTGCGCAAAGTGGTATAGATTAACATGGGCAGCCAGAGCAAGCTAAACGATCCCAGCAGCATCAGAGTGGTAATAATTGTTCGACGCATGAGACGCAAGCGAGCTCTGAAGCCTCCTTCTTGCTTCGAGTGATTGCTTCTTTTCAGCATGTTTGACCAAACATGTTTAAATATGATCGCGTACACGGATACCATTGTGGTGTACACCAGAAGAATTGCAGTCGTGGACACAGCGAAAAGGGTCTCCATGTGCCTGTGACGCTCTTCCGTCAAGTTTCGGTAGTGTCGCACGCGGACGCAGTATGACGAGCCGCCAGCAGGGTCTCCGTCCAGCACTGGTATTTTGACAGTCATGATGAGTACAGTCTGACCAAGGCCGAGACCAGACGATAAAAACCAGGATAGAGCTATTGCGATGCACATACCTTTCGCAGATATCACCTTTTTGCCGCGGTGCGGCCATTTTAAAGCCACGAAGTGGCACAACGTCATTAAAAAAATTGTGAACAAATTTTCGCAGGCGGCAATGTCCCAGATATTAAGAGTCGCCGACTCTGCACATCGCAACTGTTGCTGCCTCAGTTCGTTCCGCGAGGAGACGCCGCCCGACTTAGCAATATGCCGGAGATAGGAGAAAACAAGCGCAAGTAGAGTTGATGATGCGACCAAGATGTCCGCTACACACAGATTCGCCACAAGTAGAAGGAATGCCTTGCCATTCCGAACGAGCCTGGAAATCACTGTTTCGTTAATAGCTCAATAGAACGCCAGGAAAATAAATGCAAAATAAGAGTCTAAAAAGCACAGCTATAATTGAAACGTAGCTCCCTGAGACGTGATTCTACGAATGAAACCGGGTTGAATCTGCAGCTTTGCGACAAAAGGACCGTCGACGCTCATGTCTTAAGGTATTCAAGTAATTGTAATTTAAAGTATTGTAGACGCGACAGTGTAACCATGACGAAGACGTTTGCAGGGTGACCCACGTAAATGTTGTTGAATCGAAGAGCTTGGTAAGGGAGTGGTCAACAGCCTAGCATGCATGCTACGCCGCAAAAAGCACCGATTTTTTATAGTACTTTAAAAAGAAGTATTTTAGGAAAAGCTACTTTGTCTATTACTGACAAAAGATTGGTCGATTTGCCTCCAAAATTAAGCAATACAGTCAGCAATGAAGCAGTGCATGTCAGTAAAATGAGGCAATAGAAAATGAGGCTACAGAGAAGTGCACGAGTAGAGACAAATCAAGAGGGTATAAATGTCAATTGCAAAAGAAGCTTAAATGAGAGTCTTTTAGAATATGATTTAAATTAAAAAATGTTCGAAAGGAATAAAGATTTTACGCTTTCCTGAATATGTGAGTGACAAATAGTTAGGGTTAGTCGTCTTGGGTGGCCGCCAAATCTTTTCAGCGAACGTTAAGCTGAATGTACTTGGTTAGTCCCATTAGAAAGGGAAAAGTAAAGCGAAGGCTAGCTGATTTACCTGCCTCATTAATATTGCAGCAGAAAGCCCTCGACGGTCATAGCCGCTGCTGCAGGACTTGAATCTACGGCCTTAATTGTGAAGTGAAAGGGCGAAACCTCGCGGGCTAAGATGCGGGACCGTGGTGGCTACATGAGAGAGCTCGGCGTAGCTCCGCTTCGGGTATCGCAATATAGCTTGGCTGACGAATCATCAAGCCCCTACCCTGTAATTTGTAACTTCCCTGCATGACTGCGCGGAGAGCAGTTTCTGACAAACCCCGTCCTTTCAATAGGCACGGGGAAGCTCGTAAACATTTAGCCGGCTCGCACACGCCGGGAGCGGGCAGTGAATGAGGCTATTCTCGGTAGCACGCCAAAACCATAGGTTGGTGCTCATTCGACGGGAATCCGACATGCTGCATCGGTTTTACTTTATAACGTTAGGCAAAATTGTGCCAGTTCAGGATGACGGCCATTTTAGTTTAGCCAGTTTGGCCATTTTCGAATAAAGGTTTTTTGTTATTTCTCAATTTAACAAATGTATTATTCAATTGACGTCGAGGTCGTTACCGGTGAAAGCGAGGCAAGACACCGCAGTGAGTGCGCGTCGAAATATTTTCACGCAAACGTTTACATCGCAGATACTCAGGTGCTGTGTAAATTCAGTTGCGGCTTCTCGCTGCCCCCCACCTCAATCGAATGGGACAGATGCTCTATCGTCGAGCGAAAGTCGAACGCCCCTGTTGCAGCAGCGCCATTACTTGGAATGTTCGGAAAGCCGGCAGCACCCTCATTTTGGCGCTCGATCTTAACAGTAACAATGTAATTCTGGCATTGCTGAGGCTTCCTAACTTTAATTTGTTAACGCAGGATAATCTAAGGCCGCACTGCAGCGAGATATCGGAACTGGGAGCATTTAGAGCTCGAGGGAATGGAGAGTCGTGGGCTGGCCCTGCGAAACTTCTGGCCTGCCGGGTCGGCGCCCATCGCATCGAGCAGCTGAGACACCAGCTCTCCAGGTCTGAAAGCAGGGGATTAAAGGGGCAGTTATGAGCGGCCGATTAGTGCGCGATCCAAATCCCGGCGTACTGCCTGATTACGGGTACGTCAGTTTTTGTATTAGAAGAGGTACCGAGATGGTCGACTGATCGAGGACAGTGTGTATGTGAGCAACGTCGGTTCAGACGGGTCCAGGATGGATAACACGACAGCCCACGGGCGAGTGTAATAAGAATTCTTTAGATATAGCGTCCTCAGATAACTCAATAACTTTATAGGCAAATTAAATTTGCTGCAAAGAAAGCACAATAAAATGGTTGGTGGTAGAAGCGATTCTCAATGTAGTCGAATGGCTGAATACACGTAATTCTTGAACTGAACACGTCAAGATTAAAGACCAAAGTTAAGGTCCGACGGAAGGATCTGGATTGGGCCAATCTGGTACGTTAATTTATGATAGCTATGTAAAAAAATCCAAGTATTAGCACGAGAGTGACACCTAAAGATGCGGCCGCGCTATTGGGTTCGTCCGGCCTCTTGTCTCTCTGTAGGTGTTGTCTTCTGATAGAGGACGAACGGAAAATTGTTGCACAAGAAAGGTACCGGTTTTTGACACAGTGACCTGCAGAGAGAGAGAGAGAGAGAGAGAGAGAGAGAGAGAGAGAGAGAGAGAGAGAGAGAGAGAGAGAGAGAGAGAGAGAGAGAGAGAGAGAGAGAGAGAGAGAGAGAGAGAAAGAGAGTGACTCGCATTCAGCATGATAGCCGTCAGTCCGTGCGGAAGACCAGCGAACGAACAACAATCGCCTCTCGTGGGACAGGCACAGATATCTGCAGACAGCAAGCGGCACGAAGGGCTTTACTGCACGACCGCAGAGACAGGGATTCACAGTTCACGCCTGCCCGCATGCACCGCTTCCACGCGAACTCACTTTACGATGAGCATGAGCATGGACGACGAGAGTGCGATGGCGACGGCGGCCACGGCAATGCTGCAGCAGTAGATGGCAGTCAATCCGTAATGTGCTCCTCCTTCGGTTCGTTCGCCAACCGAGTGATTTGCGCACATTGCTCCGCCGTTTCTTAGTTCCATGTCAACGATGCTCGACACTTGACTGCTCGACTCTGCACGACGAATCAATCTGACAGAATCGAAGGTGCAAGAGGCTGCGGCTGCGGCCTAGCTCTCTCGTTTCTAATGTTGCCCTTTCTTCTCGCGAGAAAGCTGCCGAATCAGGACACTCTGATGAGCGTCGAGAAGCGACGTCAAAGTACTTTTCAATCTTTGGGCTTGAATGCACATGTGGGTGCTCGGCTAATGGGGCTCGGAGAGTTATTTCCGGATCTCTTGATGGGGGGGGGGGGGCGGCGGCCTCGTCGAATGAGCTGCAGCTAGCTAAGCTCGGATTGATTTCAACGTGAGTACCCGCCGCGAGTCTCGCTTTGAGTGCGCTCTCACTCTGAGCTGCCGAGCTCAGGGCGGTGGCCTTTCGTGTCGGCTCATTTTGTTGCCACCATTTTGCCGTTTTCCGACAGCTCAAAACGAGCGCGAGAAACGACCAGATTGGAGCTCACTCTCAGAATCCGGCAGCGTGAGTAGCAAGAGGCGAGTGGCTTAGGCGTATGCCCTAAGCCGCCATATCTAAACCATCGGCGACCGCCCGAGGTCTTAAGGTGAACAGTGTTGGCGTGGTGGCACCATGGCGGCACCTATCAGCAAGAGTTCGGATTGAGTGTTAGTTCGCTGCACTGCGACCTGGCGGCAACAATCTGTCAGCGGTCGAGCGGCTAGCGAGCGGTTAGCGAATCGCAACGCAGCTCAGCTCTACCGCATGACTGCTCCGTTACTCAGCTTATAGACCGCTGGCGAAAGAAGCTTTCACTCTGCAGGTCCTAGACTGTTGAACTCACTTCCAAGATTCCTACGTAATGACAACTACTCTCCTGCTGCCGACTATGGCACGTCCTTTCCAGCCGTCGTGAGCTGCTACTTTATGGTACTTACTATCTCAACTGCTGTCCTGACTCAGCTATGCTTTTCACGTTGTCTCTGTTGCGTGAGACGAAGTCTGTCGGCTACCTAACGTGTACCGAAAGCCACCTAGGCTGAGTGGGCTATATACAAATCTCCTGCCTAACACGCACGCAGTCTTTGAAGTTTTCTGGAGCTACAGACGGAGAAACTTACATGCATACATGCATGCATACATACATGCATACATGCACGCATACATACATACATGCACGCATACATACATACATGCATAAACACATACACACATACACACATACATACATTCATAAATACACACATACATACATACATGCATACATATATACATACATAAGGTGCTCAATGAATAACAAGCCTAACACGGTTAGAGGTGGCTTGCACAGGGTCAGCTGTGCAAACCGGTGCTTCAAGAGAGCCAGTGAGGTCAACCCCATGCGGTCAACCCCAATATATATTTCTTACGAAACGACAACTACTCTCCTGCCGCTGGCTATGGCACATCATTTCCAACCGTCCTAATCTGCTACTTCATGCTACTCACTGCCTCAACTACTCTCCTCATTCAGCTTCTCATATTTTCTTTGCTGTATGATATGAAGTCTGTTTGCCACCGAATGCGTAGAAAAAGCCGCTTAAGGCTGTGAGCGCTATATAAAACTCTGCTGTGTAACAACCACATATTTTTTGTGGCTTTTTTGAGTTACGGACGGAGATACGCAATGGCCACTTCAAAAGTCAGATAATAGTCTCGTTCTTACATAATAACGCATCGCCCTGCTCATGAGCCACGGCTTATCGCGGCTGTTTCATAAGCGGCCCAGTTCTAATTCAGTGGCAAAGCTCGCAGTCCATACTCGGTAAAGCTTGCAGTCCCTACTCCCATTGCACTACACTGTGTTACCAACAGCCGGTTACCAATCGCCGGGCGATTAATAACTCTTCACAATTGCTTTACGTGGTCCTACTGAGGTAGTCGAAAGCGTGCGGGCTGTTTTCTACTTAAAAGATTAAAGAAAGTTGGAAGAATCGAAGAACGGTGAGTTTCGCAGCAGCCGCGTTCTTGACCCATTTTGAATAGCCAACTGTTCGGGTGGGCATCACCCGTGGCACTGCTTTTTGAATACAGCGGGCGGATGACCTTCAATCGCCAACCTTTCCTTCATTCAGTCAGCAATGCAATCAAAGCAACTAGCAGATGGACCCAGCGACCGAGAACCCGAGGAGCGCTTGCGGCTTCGAGTAGCTAAAAGGCATCGTTATTAGGCCAGTGTGAGGTCTCGTTACGGACTGAGGCCGGCTGCAACTAGAGCCGATGCCGATCCGGAAATGGGCAGTTCCGATCTGGCTCCACGATGCACCCCTTTAACGGCCCGGAAGTCTTCAGCCCCCCTTCCAGAGCTGATGCAGTCGCCGAGCTGGCAGGCCGGCACGTGACCAGCGGGCTAGAGAAGGGTCGAGACGCTTGTTGCGAGGGATTCCACCGGCTTTGGGCGTCGCCAGGTGGGGTGCTAGCTGCGTTTACTGGGGAGGGGGTGTGAAGACATGCACTGACTATGGCACGGCGGCAGCCTTCCAACGGCTGCCCGCCGTACTCTCGCCTCGCCTATCCGGTTCTCCCGATCCCTGCCGGCACTCTTTGAGGCAGGCTGATGAGGCCGACCGGCTGGCGGCCATTGAAAGCTCGCCAAGTACCTGCTAGTTGGAGGCAGCTGCCTTTCTTGCTGTCACAGTGAGCGCTTGAAATCATTGCGAGCAGTGAGCAGGTGAATCTGGAGCCTCTCCAGCAAGCTTGCGCCACCGGAAATTCTACATCGAAACAAGCCCTACGACATGCCTAGCATGCGAACCGCAGGGCAGCAGGCGAACTGCAGCTGCAGCAAGCTGACACAGACTTGTACTCTGTAAACCCAGTCGGCTAGTTTCGAGTAGCTCTTGCCTGTCCGACTAAGCTAGCCAAATGTTGTCGTCAAGAAACTGGTGAAGCTCATCGCCTCCTGGCTGCACACTACCACTCCCTCATAGCTTTTAACGTTTTTTTGTTTTATGAATAGGGTGCAGGTGCTGCGAGCCACCAGTCACGGATATGTTCGTATCCGTAGCAAAGCTATGCAAAATGCGTCAGCAGGGACGGCGTGGCAAAACAGTTACCGCTCAAGTGTTAAAAGTTTGCTTGTCGCTTTTGGAATAAAGTGCATCTACTTCTAGGCTGGCTGAGTTGATGTGTGGATGGTTGCATAGCGACTCATCTTCCCTTCCCTCTCTCCATTTTTAAATGAAGGTCACAGATCTTCAATAGTCCGTGCTACTGCTGAGAGCCTTGGACAAACTGAGTCTGCCAAGAATTAAGGATGTTGACTCACGGGACTTGTTAGGCGAAGTGAGTGATTAGGATGATGCTGGTCAGTCGACAGCTTCGTCGACGCACCTGTCATATGCGGGACATAAGCACGAAACTCGAGCACGTGATCAGGCAGCAGCTCCGGATCTGATGTGGCGACTGCCTGCCTGGCGGCTGAGCCTGGAAGGCGGTTGGCACTATGCACTAAAGCAGCGGCAGTGCCAAATAGAGCTCGTAATATCGAAGAGAGCATTAAGTACCCCAAACTCGCCAATGACAGTGCAAATCCAGACGCAACAACTAGTCTCACAGGAACCCGTTGCTTGCCTACATTTAACCATGGAATAAATTTAAGTAGCTGCTCTACAGATTCATGCGAACCATCTGGGTCGCTATTGAACTTGTGTTTGCACATCGAGGCCAGCGAAATATTGCTAGAGCTGCATACAAATGAAGGGCTTTCGGTTGACGAGAGTATACTGAAAATTAAATGGGCACTCTCTCTACGAGATGGCGATCTTTTGGTGCGATGCTCCTGGTTAGCAAACAGTAGAGCAGGTAATTACGTCCAAGCTAATTAGCAGCTTTACTCTGGCACTGCTTCCACGTGGCCGACGCTTGCATGCAGCAAAGGCCAGCCTGACTGAGCCGTGGCACATCGCCTGCCGGGATAGGAGGTTATCACTCGTACGATGTCATCTACTGGCGAACCAATGGCTTATGGGAGTTGTGGCAGAGTACAGCCATTCGACTGATGGAGCAGCCGAGACTAAAAATGGTACAGGGCAGGAGCAGAATGGGGAGCAGCAATGAGGGCAGGAGCAGAATGGCAGGAGAAGTAGCAGGAGCAGAACCAGGCTAAGAGTGCGGCCAGGAATCGAAGCAGGATAAGCATGTAGTGCAAGAGTAGCAGGAGATGCAGGAGAGGGACCGTGGGTGGGGGCAGGGCCAGGCCATGAGCCGGAGCTGGAGCAGTGCATCAGGGAAGCAGAAGCAGGCGAGAGGGCAGGAGCAGAAGAAGGAGAAAGAAGCAGAAATCAGCAACAGCAGCAATCGACAGCGGCAAACAGCAGCAATCAGAAGCAATCAGCTGGATTCAGCAGCAATCTGCAGCAATCATCATTAGCAGCAGTCGCACCAGGCAGCATCAGAAAGTAGCACTATCAGCAAACGGCAGCAATCAGCAGTAGCAGCAGTGTCAGCAGTGGCAAAAGTGGCAGCAGCAATCAGCAACAGTAACAATCAGCAGCAATTAGCAGCAATCAGAAGCAATCAGCAGTAATCAGCAACAGTCAGCAGCAATAAGCAACAATCAGCAACAGTCATCAGGAGCAATGAGTAGCAATCAGTAGCAAATAGCTGCGATCAGAAGCAATCAGCTGCAATCAGCAGCAGCCGCAGTAACAGCATCAGCATCAACAGCAGGCAGCCACTGCCTCCAATATCACTGCGCCAGGCTCCATACCAACAGGCAAATGATTGCAGTAGAGCTTTCACAATAATAATAATACATTCGATATAGTGCCTTAACATAACTCGATCTCTTTATAGGCACTTTAAATTTGCTGCAAAGGAAGCAAGATAAAATGGTTAGTGGTATAATGCCCAATAGAAACAAGAATAACATAGGAATGACAAGCACAGGGTCAGCATGCAAGTATGGTTAGTGGCAGCATGCACAGTGTCAGCACGCACAAGCACATCAAGGACGAATCGTATGGGCTCACTAAACGCTGTGATAAATAGACGCATTTTTAGTTTCATGTGATGCAAATTGTGAACTTTTGAGTCACGGCGTGCAATAAAGTTGCACAAGGCCAATACTACTGCTAGGCCATTGTCGTGAGGTCCATAGCTAGGCTATTGTTGACGCCTCAAATCTCAGTATCCATTTATCGCATTAAGTTTGATGGCAGAGGCAAAAATCGCCGGTGCAATGATAAACCATTCAAATCGAGCGAGCTTGGTTCTTTCCACGATTTAAGACCAAAGTATGCAATTTCGAATATATAATTTCTTTTTCTCAATATACTTCCATTGGTAGAATTGATTAATCACAATTAGTTAATTCATCACGCTGCTGGTATCGATAGGCGTGCTTCGCTATTGTGGCCAAGGTGACGCCGAAGTCGGCTACGCACAGGTCGGCCGCCAGCAGGAGGAACGGGTTGCCATTTCGAATCGGCCTGCAATGACAGCTCACAAGTTCGCGAGCCGGCGGAAAACTAAGCTTTGTAGCCCGAAAATTGAACTCGACGCTCCAATGAGATGCGGTCTATCTAAAGTCTGTTTTGAAGAATGACAGACATTAGCATTCCCTGTGGGAAGAGCAGAAACGGGCCAAGGTCGGAAGTCATACACACGCTCTGCACGACGACTTGTAAATGCTCCTCGATATCTCACCGGCACTTTAAATGGCATTTGAGTCTGGCCAGACAGTATGTCGCTGGGCTGCATCAGCACACACCTCCTTGTTCCTAAGGCCTTAAAGGGCTGTCCTAAACTGTACATTTCTTTCGTTTTAATTCATAGTCAACTTGTTTACTTTTGAAAGCTCCAGTCTAATCACTCAACAGAGTCAGTTTTGATTCGGGTGTACAACGACCTACTTCGGAATGCAGACTTGACTTCATAGTATAGGATGTGAGTGGACATTCGAGGAAATTACGAGGAATGAACATCCAGCAGAAGAATTGGGTAACTCAGGCCTCAGTGTCTGGATTCTTTCACGGTTTATACGCTCCCTCTTGCCGATGTGATTGCCAGGCACAACCAATGCTTTTACTGCTATGCAGATGACGCTCAGTATACCTTTGCTTCGATCTTTGCCGGCCCCAGCACGTCAAATCCTATCAACTCCCTTGCTGCATGTCTTGATGACATTCGCACACGGAGGAGAACAACGATTGGTCTGGCAGACGAGGAACTGGCGTGGTTTAAATAGTATTTGTCTGATCGTGTTCAATCCGGGTCGTGAGGTGGTCGTTTCTCGCTCACAAGACGGGTCACCTGTGAATTTCCGCTTAGACTGTGAGTGCGTTATACAAAACTCTCCTGCTTAACACCCACATAGTCCTTATGGCTTTGTGGAGTTGCAGACGGAGATTCATTACATTACACTATATGGCTGCAAACGTTCACAGATTTAACGATGCTCAAACCAACCTACTAGTTATTGGCAAACCAAGTGTGATTCAGAAATTGGAAAATCTAATGGTCAAAATCAAAATCTGCCAGAATACTTACTGTTTCATGTGAACACAATCTTGGTGTGCTGTTTCAAAGTGACCATTTTACTAGATGACCAAATCATTTTTGTATTCAAGTATGTCTACTTTTACCTGCACACTATTGCATAAAAATTTGGTCTTGTTTAGACAGGGGTACTACGTCTAAACTGGTCCATGTATTTGTGACATCTTGTCTTGACTTGTGTAACTCACTGCTTGCTGGTCTACTTGCCTGTGTAATCAGGTACGTACAGTTAGTACAAGACATTCGTGACATCTCGTCTCGACTTCTGCAACTCACTGCTTACTGGCCTACCAGCATGTGCGATCAGGCGATTGTAGCTGGTGCAAAACTCAGCAGCTAGGCTTGTCTGCCGTGAGCGTTGCAGTTGCCACATTACTCCACTTCTCGCCGACCTGCACTGGCTACCAGTCAAGCAACGGATTGACTTCAAGGTTTTGTCGCTCACTTGTAGGTCCCTTCATTCTATGGCTCCAGCCTATCTCTCCGACATACTCCCCCATCAGGCCAAGCATCGTACCACCTGCTTTTCGGAATCCAACAGTCTAGAAATACCTCATAAAAACCTTAAATCCTTTGGAGACCGTGCATTTAGTTCGTATGCTCCCAAAGCCTGGAACTCCCTCCCGACCTGCGTCAGAACATTCCCTGACCTGACCACATTTAAAAGAAACTTAAAAACACACCTATTTAGGACAGCATTTAGTGGGTCCCTGTGATTCGTCCTTCACGTGCTTATGCGTGCTGACACTGTGCATGCTGCCACTAACCACATTTGCATGCTGACCCTGTGCATGTCACCCCTAACCATGTTATTCATTTGTTTGTTTTTCAAGCATGATTTTACTTACCATTCAATTGCATTTCCCTTTGCAGCAAATGTAAAGTGCCTAGAAAGAGATTAAGTTCTCTGAGAGCCTTTTATCAAGTACATTATTATTATTACTATTATTATTCTGCAGCTACGCTTGCCTATCTTGCATTGCCCACAAACCGCTACTTCTCACCGACTTGCACGGGATCTCAATCAAGCAGCATATTAAATTAAAGGTTCTGTTACTCATTTTTAGGCTCCTTCATTCTTTGGCTCCAGCCTACAAAACAAATTTATTCCCCGACTAGGCTATGCTGGGTTCTACTCTATTTTCGGACTCAAATAGGATAGCTATGCCTCGAAAAAGACCTTAAGTTCTTTGTAAGTCATAGCTTAGTTCGTAAGCTCCCAAAGCCTGGAACTCATTTCCGAATGACGGCACGACACCCTACGACTTGATATTTATAAAAAGCGAAAAAACACCTGTTTATCATCGCATTTAGTGGATCATAGTGATTTTTAATTCGCGTGCTTATGCATGTTGACACTGTACATTCTGCCAAAAAAACCATCTTTACTTGTTGACACTGTGCAAGTCACCTCTAACTATGTTCTTGCTTTTCGGAATATATTCATTTATCTATACCTCATACGAACGTCAAGTCCTGTAGAGACCGTGCCTTTAGTTCGTTTGCTCCCAAAGCCTGGAAATCACTCCCGACTCATCAAGATATCCCCTGACTTGACCACATTTAAATGTGAAATTAAATTGCATCTATTTACCACAGCATTTAGTGGGTTCACGAAATTCGTTCTTTACATGCTTATGCATGCTGGCACTGTAGTGCTGCCACTAACCATATTTGCATTCTGACCGTGTGCATGTCACTCCTCATAATGTTATGGTTTTTGTGATTGTGCATGCCACCACAAACCATTCCACCGTGGTTCCTTTGCATGAAATGGAGAGTGCCTAGAAAGTTATTGAGTTCTCTGAGGGCGCAATATCAAATGTAATATTAATATTATTATGTTATGGTTGTTGATATTGTGTATTTTACCACTAATCATAAGATCATGCTTCCTTTACACAATTTGTATAGGATCTCAAAAGAGATGAAATTATCTGAGGGCATAAAAAATCTGTATCCATTATTATAATAATAAATGAGAGACGTTGCACTGGCTTTTTTCTACTGGTTGTACACCAAGAGTCTCCTATTTAGTGACTTTATCGCAAAGCAACGTTGACCGTTTTAACCTGCCTCCGTTTGGCCTGGTGAAAAGGTTTCTGGATTCAAGTCATGGTAGATCTAAAACGCTCCAGGATGACAGCATCTACAACTCGGGGATAGTTGGCGATGGGTCTCAAAAAGCCTCGGCTCAGAGTAGCTAGCTCTTGGCTGGCAGGATAATCTTATCTGCAGATCCGTCTGAAAAGAATAACCCCCTCTCTCTCTCTCTCTCTCTCTCTCTCTCTCTCACCCTTCCCCTCTCTCACTCTCTCTCTCCCTCTTTCTATCCCTTCGAAAACTGCGACAGCATCCAAAGAGAAAACTACTGCCTCTGTCAACCAACTCAAAACGTGCGTGCAAAAGGCGCACCGCCCCAGAAGCCTCTTTTTACTAATACAAGGAGAAAGATAGAGAGTGTCGGAGTGAGAGAAAGACAGAATTAGAGAAAAGACAGACAGAGATAGAGAGGGAGAGAGAGACAGACAGCCTAGAGGAGTCTACAAATAATTTGAGAGTGATTTCGCTCACAGCTGAAGGACTTGATTCTCATGAGCGGGTGGTATGATTTGAAGCCTCAGAAGAAAGTATTTATAAAAGGTACGTTGGGGCGGGTGTATAAAAGGGCATAAATGTTACTGACAAAACCTGAAGTTGATACGCTCACAGTTGCACATAATAAATTGCTGACAGTTAACGAACAAAGCACATTTACACTGTACCAATTTTACTTCGGACACAGCGGAACGTTATATGTTGTGACAATTGGGGCTTGGCGCCACCAACTTGTCGTCAATTTCCCGCGAATAGGAGTTTTAGCTCGGGCCATTGCTGCCGATTGCCATTCGTTGCTCACGATTGTATGTCCGCGATTGGTTGAAATGATGTGATTGCACTTTAAACACAGTTGGCGGTGATAGATAAGATATATTTGATCTTGGCCTAGTCACTTTCCAGTTATTTGCGATGGATCATAATGGATTGCCGTATTTGCCCGGGCCATTGTCGTCAATTACCATGCATTGCTCAAGATTGAACGGTTAGAGCTAGTTGAAAGGGTTGAAAGTATGTGAGCGCCAGTGTGACGTTACTTTGAATGAGAATTGGAGCGTGGTGCAGCAAATTTCTCATCGATTTGCCAAGGATTGTGGTATTGATTCCTGTCATTGCTGTTGATTGCCATACATGGTTGACTATTAACGTGCAAAATAGCTTACAAGTCCAATGATTTCACTCTTAGAACAAAGAAATGTAAAACGCGATGACAATTGGCACTTATTGCATCCAATTTGTGGCCGACTAGCCATGGATTGTAAAAGATTGCGGCTTCAAGCTGAGCCGTTACGGCAGATTGCCATGCATTGCCAGAGATTTTAGGAGTGAAGTTGCTTAAAATGATGAGGTTGTCTTTCACCAGTGTGTTTTCTAATATACATTCATAATTTGAGCATTTCGAAACCACTTTTAGGGCATTTTGAGTAAGATTGCTATCGATTGCCATTATGGCCAGGGCAATTGCAATCAATTGCAGTGCATTGCTGCCGAATTGTCTAGACAATTGTAAGGAATTTGTACGATTGCACAATAATCAACGATTAGAGAAACATGCAATCACTTTTAGAGCTTAAAGTATACGTATTCTGGTCGTTTTGTTGTGGGTTTCGGTAAACTGGCGTACTGGGCCGGGCAGTTGTAGTCAATGGGAGTGCTATGCTGCAGAATGGTCGACGTAATTACAGTGAAGTTATGCGACTACACAATAACCAAAGAGTCGAGAAGCGTGCAATCATAATTCGAGCTTCTAGTGTACGCTTTCTGGTCGCTGAGCGGCGGATTGTAGGGGATTTCGGCGGATTGAGGTATGGAATGACGTCGTTACAGTCGATTGCAATTCATTGCACGAGAACGCTTGTGCAAAACGTAGCAAGATTTTGTGGGTAAATTTTGAACTGAGTCTATTCCTGTATGCAATGTAAATTAGAGCTTTGTGATGGCAATTTGAGGATGATTTGCTGTGGAATAGAGCAACTAAGTAGTTTCCCAGGTCATTTCAGGCGACTGCCGCCCATTGTCACAGAGCGAAGATGCACAATTTTTATTTTACGTAGTTGTGCACACAGCAAGGTGAACTTTAATAAACAATAAATACTGGAGTTCGGCTCAATCAATTTCAATTTTTTGTGAGGTGGATTCGATGCATTGAACTGGATTATGGTATTGGCCCAGGTAATTGCAGTCGATTACACTGCATTGCACGAGAACGGTGGTGCAAATGCAAGTGAACTTTTTTAAGTGAAATTGTCGCAGAGTGTGTTGTCATGCGATCAAAAGAGGAGTTTTTCGAAAAGGGTTTCTTTCGTTGCACGGTGGAATGCAGTGGATTTCGGTGGATTGCGATATGGGCCCGAGCCACTTCGATGCTATTTCAGGAGACTCCGTGAGAACGCGCGAGCGGAATCGCTAGAAAATATCTGGCTACCTTGTACGTGAAGCTTAGTTTGAAATTACATACTTTGGAGCAATGCGTGGCTGATTTTTGGTGGATTTGAGGGGAACTAGAATGGATTGTGGTACACGCGTCCGGTGTCAAAGCTCATTTGCATAAGTGTGCTTGCTCGCAGCGACATGAAATTCGGTGGACAGATACAATTGAACGTGTACTACAATATCAGCACAGAATTTGAGCTCGGAAACGCTAACGTGTGATTGATTTTAGTCTAATTAAAGTGGATTGTGGTAACTCGTCGATCCCGCGATATCCTTTAGACGTGCCGAGAGCTAATCTAATCCCAGTTAGTCCAGTTACATATTCATTTAGGTTGCTTAAAGAGCCCACCAGATGTATGCAAAGAATAGCTGAGCTGTTAAAGGTTTTAGCGTATTATGTCATTAGATAGAAATAACCATAGGTGCGTAAATAATGAGCCTGGTAGAAAACGACAAAGCAACAGAGAGTATTTCGGTGTGCTTTGTGATATATTCCATACTTTGGCGCCGCGCGAAGCTTCTTTTTGGTGGATTTGAGAGAAACTAGAATAGATTGTGGTACAGGCGTCCAGTGTCAAAGCTCATTTGCACAAGTGTGCATGCTCGAAGCGACATGAAATTCTAATAAAATTCGGTGGACAGATAAAATTGAACGTGCATTACAATATCAGCACTAACTTTGAGCTCGGAAACGCTAACGTGTGATTGATCTTAGTCTAATTAGAGTAGATTGTGGTAATTTGTCGATCCCGCGATATCCTTTAGACGTGCATAGAGCTACTTCAATCCCAGTTAGTCCAGTTACATATACATAATTCACTTATATAGTGCCCCAAGAGAACTTAATCTCTATTCAGACGCTATATTCATTTAGGTTGCTTAAAGAGCCCATCAGATGTAGGCAAAGAATAGCTAAGTTGTTAAAGATTTTGGCGTATTATGTCATTAGATAGAAATAACCACGGGTGCGTAGGCAAACAGTGAGCCTGGTAGAAAACGACGAAGCAACAGAGAGCATTGCGGTGTGCTTTGTGACCGTTTTCACATTGGTGCCTTACAGCTCGCAAGGAGCTGGCCTCATTCCTGGAAACCCATTAGCATTCACTATGCCACTATAAGGATGTAGAGAAGGTGCGCCCATTGATCTTTAGCTTGCCAAGCTGCCTGGGAATAAATGATGGTGGTCAGTGGCGAGGCGATAGTAACCTATGACCAGGCTCAGGCGATGAGCAGCAGTGAGAGCGTCGCAGTGGTGGCAGCGAAATGTGTCCGTGAGAGCCACGACTTGGTTGCCAAGCGCAGCAGTGCGAGCGTCTTAGCGGTGGCGAGGAGCATCTGCACGAGCGTCTCGGCGCAGAAGGCCGCCGCAAGATAGAGATAGCAGATAGCTGTCAGCGGCAAGGCCCAGGCTGCCCTCGAGCAAAGCTGCGAGAGCGGGAGTAGCAGCGAGAGCTGCATCTCGAGTCTAGCCTCGAGATGCATATCAGCCAATATGCACCGACAGCCAGGCCGAGCTGCAGCATCTGCTCTCCTTGCTGCTTCGACCGTGCCTCTCGCCTCCTTTTTGGGGGGTGTGTGCCCGTAGCTGTTGCTCATTGGTCGCATCTTCAATCCATCGGCCGAGGTTGAAAGCTGCTGCTATGGCAACACTGTCCAACTGCGCCCTACATTTTCTCACGGAAGGCCACGTGGCGAGATGGTCGGCAGAGGGTCTTTCTTGCCTACTGCCGAAACGAGTGGCTTCTGCCGTGGGTGGGGGGAAGAGCAGTCAGATGTCGCTGGCAGCCATCGAGGGGGGCTGTTGCCTCGTTACAGGGCAGTCGTGCGTTGCCATCGGCGAAGCGTTCAAGCAGCTGGCCGAAGCCAAGTACGCCCTCGAGGGCCGAGTCAAGCAGAACTTCCTCGACCCACTGCTGCAGCTCCAGTCCAACGACTTGAAGGAGATTGTTCATGTTCATCCGAACCCCCCTCCCCCGACCGCCCTCGGACAGTCAGGTGACCGGTTCTTGGCTGCAGGCCAATCTGCTTCGGCCGAGATGGCCCAGCGGCTGTGAAGACTTTGATTGCTGCTTGGGAGCGTTGACTCGAGACTAACTGCTGACGAGAGACTTGGGGTAGGGCCGAGTAGGGCTGCCTGGGCGACTCCCTACACACCCTTCTATGGCATTAGCTGTAGCTGACTCCAGTTGAATCTTATTGCGGTCTCTATGACTGTTGCTTCGGCAGCCGACTGGGTCTTCCTGCAAGAAAGAAAATACCGGTACTAGAAAGGGAACGTCTTCATGCTCAACAGCCTCATTTGTGTAGAGGCCAGAAAGATTTCTGCTTGCATTGGGCAATTAAAGATTGTCTGCCGCAAGTCTCGAACCCACGACCTGAGTCGTGAAGTGCGAGCACCTGTTCTATTTCAAAACTATTCCCTCTTCTTAAAGGTAAACGTAAAGCAACAAAGTTAAAAGAGTTAATAGTTTTAATATATCATTTATACTATTCAGGAGGGTACATAACTGACCAAGATATTTACTCTTAGTTTTCCAGTTGTATCAATGAAATAATACTCTGTTAGAAGTCTTGTAAAATATACATAATGCTGCAGTGGAGAGAAACCGCACAAGCGTTTCGATTCAGAGGGCAGAGCAGCACGACCTCGTGATCGGCTCGGCGGAATGGAACTCCGAGGACGGCGAGGCCATAATGAGCCGGACGGTTCATCGAAGGGCGGGATCAGCCGGTGACGAGCACATGAGACCGGCCATCGGCGCTCGCATGGAGGTGACCTACGGGAAGCGCCTGACAGTGGGAGCGGTGCCCCACCTTTGCCTAAAGGTGGGCAACATCTGCGACCGGCTTCTCGCGAGGGGCAGAGCTGATGTGCGCCTCCTGCGAGTGGCTGTCAAGTAGCCTTGTTGTAAGAAAAGTCACTTATTAGGACAAATCCCCTTTCAACCCTACTCATGCTCCTTATCGTTCGCATTTCGAAGTCTTGAAAGTGGAATCGTCCTAATAATGAACTTTTCCTCCAACATTAAAAACTTTTGTCTTATATTTTATCTATATTATAGTAAACATAATTTTTATTTAAATGATTTATTTATTATACAAATGCCTTTGTCCTATGTTTCTAGAACATTATTCAGGAGAAAAGGAGAAAAAGCAAGCAGTTGGAAAAAACAAGTTGATAATATATTTAAAAAAAACTCTATGCGTGTAATTGATGTACCTTCTAAGGCTAAAGAACTAAGTTCTTTTGTTACAAAGTATACATATCCAGAATTTAGTACATGTTTATTTGATAAAATTTATAGAGTCTACAGTTTTGAACATATTTTACAAGAAGTTGTTTCTAAAGCTGTTTATTGGTGAAAATGCTTAGTTGAGAAACACATCAATAAGTGTAAAAAGAAAAGAAGATCTGAAATTAGTAAAATGAAATGGCCTGAGAAATATAAAGAAATTGTATTAATTAATTCAAAATTACAAAGTGAAGAATATACATATTGTAGACATCATACTAATTATGTTAAAAATGATTGTTTTTGTGATAAACTGATGATTGTTTTTGTGATAAAGATGAACATTCTTGGAAAACAAAGTATGATTATGATAAAGAACTTGAACAACTAGGTTTTCCAGAAATTATAGTAACAGATTATGATATTGAAATTGCTGAAAATAGTAGCGATGTTTGTGATTTTATGTTTCCAGGTTGTCATCATAATCCTCGTCCAATTTATAATTAATTAATATACGACAATGTCAGACCTTCGAACAAAATACGCAAGTACCAAGTATAATCAAATACTTATAGACAATGATAGAATTAAAGGTTGCGTAACTAAATTAATAAGATTTAAATATGTTTTTAAATTTATAGGTATCCTAATATCTCTTGCGATTACAGTAACCAGTACTTACATTCAAAAACATGAGGAGCTTTTTCACGTAGTAACAGTATTAGGTGCACTATCGACAATGTTAATCTCAGTAGATAGCAAGATATCATAAATTGATAGAAGGAAAAGATCTACTCTTCAAGCAAATCATAACTTAGTTTCAAAGGTTCTAGATGCATTAGATGATGATAAAGTAACTAAAGAAGAATTTTATGAAATATTAATTGTACCATTAGAAAGTCCAGACGATTCTAGGGCTTAATAACTTGCAACTCCTCTCTAACAAAACTTCTTTTAACACCATTTACCCAATATCTAACCGCTTGTTCTTGCAATACCACTATTCTAACAATAGTATGTTTAATTAAACTCCATATTGGGTCTGTAGCTCTTCTTCTCTTTTCATCTTCTCCTTCACCTAGTTCTAATAAATATCTAACAGTTGTTCCAAGTTTTAATAACGGTTCTTGTTCTCCTACTTTTCTATGATATTTTGGTTTCTTTAGTTTTACTTTTTCTTTTTTTTTATCTCTTTAACAGGTTTTTCACTTATTGCTTTCGTAACTCTATTATTTAGATAATCAATAATTTTTGGTAAATTATCAATCTACTCTCTGTTTCTAGTATATTCTCCTTTATCTATACTTTTTATTTCTTTTTCATACTGAGCAATAAATGCTCTCTCAGCAACTGTTCTATTATTTCTTTCAACTAATGCAATACTCTTTTTACTAGTACCTTCAATAATTTGTGTTTCATGTTTTTTCATTTCTTTAGCAAACTCTCCTCTAAACTCTGATCCTGGATCAACTGTCATTTTCTTTGGCCGTTGCAAAGGACCTTTATTGTAAATATCTATTATTGCTTTTGTTACTTCTTTAGAAGACTTTGTTTTAAGTGGTCTTGAATCTTTATATCTACTAGCAACATCAACAACACTAAGTGCATATTTATATCCAGAATCATTAGGCATGTATACAATGTCTGCTTGATGATTTTCATTAGGCTCAACAATATTAAAAGAAACCTTGTGGAATTTTCTTAGGTCTTGGTTTGAATACTTGACTTATATCTGAGTCAGGATTGAATTTATCTTCTTTTTTCTTTCATTTAGAGTTAAGAACGGCATTCTATAGAGAATGGAAATATTTTGTGAAACATGTTTGAATACATTTAATGAAACTGATTATCTAGAAGGAAAACATCCTTACTGTCATCAAGAAAAAAAGAGGCCAAAAAGAAAATATGAAATACATTGCGATATCTGTGATAAAGATATGCAAGAAACAGAATTTGATTCTAGTCTTATGCGTAATGATGCAATTATAATTTGTTCTTACTGTAACATAAATACTAACTCATTCAAGAAAGAGAGACCAACTAAATTATATTCATTAGTTAAGAAACACTTAAAAAAACAATGTTGCTCTACTCTATTACTTCATTGTTTAGACCATGAAGCTATTTGTTCTATTTCAAAACTATTCCCTCTTCTTAAAGGTAAACGTAAAGCAAAAAAGTTAAAAGAGTTAATAGTTTTAATATATCATTTATACTATTCAGGAGGGTACATAACTGACCAAGATATTTACTCTTAGTTTTCCAGTTGTATCAATGAAATAATACTCTGTTGGAAGTCTTGTAAAATATACATAATAATTTAAATCAACACTTGTTGGAGAAGTATTTATAGCTCTTACATCTCCAGATACAGCAGTTGTATCAGTATTAGGTTTTAGAAACACACAATTAGATGCTCCAACAACCATAACATTTGATATCATTATAGGTGGAGCTGTTTTACTTGTTCATGAATAAGGTGTTGAAAGATAAAGTATTGAGTTCTTTGCATTTGGATCCATTGATAGAGCAATTACTTCTGTCATTTTTCAACTGTTTTATCTACATAAGATTTTGTCGCATTGTCAGAAGGATTAACAGGATTTGCAACGTTTTTTATATGATATCCACCCATATCAATATTTGTTGTCGAAGGAAATGCTTTTAATAAAACATCTCATTTCATTCCACCATATGTAACACAATAATCATCATTTAGTACTACTGGCTTAGTATTACCCGAATTCCAATAATTTGATGTTATAGCAAAGCTATTCATGTTTAAATATCCAGTCATTGTATCACCAGTTCTTTTAACATAATTACTTACTTGACTAACATTGACAGCATCTGTGGGATTAACACCTGCTCCAAGATTAGTAATTGTCTTACCCCCAAAATTAAGTGTTGTTCCTGTATTAACAACAAATTTAGAATCAGCAAAAGATTTTGTAACTACATCAGAGTCATTAATCGGGTCAGATAAATTAACAAGTCTATTTCCATTTGCATTCAAATCAGATAGCAGATATCCATTTACTTTTGAAACGTAGTCAGTTGAATTAAACTTTGACATTTTCTATACATTAATTGATTAATATTTTACTTCTATTTGATACTTTTTTAACTATTGGAACAATTCTTGAAAATCTAAATGGATCTTCCTCTTTAACTACTTGTTCTAAACTTTTTTATATAATATTTTATGTCATAGCCAAACGTTTTTTATTTGTAAATCTACCATAATCACTTATTATATCAAATTCAAAATCAAAGTATTTCTCCTCTTAAAGTAAATACATGAAAAGAGGTTCTCTTATTGGCATATCAAAAATATAATCTGTCTTTAATCTTACTGTTCATGCAGCAACATAATCTTTAGGTATATCATGAGAATTCAATCCAGTTACAAATATTTCAAATTCACTATAGAAACATCTACTTAATTTTAGTACATGTAATTCAAGTAGGCACTGTGCAAGATATTGTTTTGGTACACAATCTTTAACTATACTTCTACTCCATAAACGTTTTATTTCTAATAGAGTGTCTTCATCTATAATTCCATCTGGAGAATAACGATAGACGCCATCACTAGTAAAACACTCATTTGAATTTTCAATAGTTCTATCTAATTTTATTTCTAAATATTTAGCAGCTATTGGTTTAAGCACTTTACCAAATAATATTTTTGGAAATCGCATAGGTTGATAATTATAACTGTATTTTTTTAGTTTTCCATTATCAACTAATTCTACATTACAATCAATTTGAGAGCCAAATACCATACCATTACCTAACACAGAATACACTTCCGATCCACCTATATTTAAACTCACAGCTCTCTTCCACTCATCACTCCCTTGAATAAAATTTGTTTTTTTTGCATTATATTTAGTTATTATAATTTAAAAAATATTTTCCTTCGTAAACCCTATTACCTTTACTGCATGTGAAATTAGCGCCACTTTCATTTGAAGTTAGTTCTGCACTGTTCTCACAAATGGCTAAATAGTGAACAAGAATACCACTAGCAGGAATAGCATTGCTATTAAATTCAATAGTTACATCAAGTCTTGTAGTTACTCTAAGAGGTTCATCATTGTGTTGCAAATCAGTAACATGAATTGGGTAAAGTGAAATCCATTCAGGATAAGTAACACCAACTGGTTCAGTAACTTCATTAAGACCAATATCGTTTTCTGAAAGTTGTGAAATCCATATATGCTGGAGCACACTTAGCAACTTTTGGGTAACTAGATCTTGGAACAGCAGGATATTGTTTTGATCCATTTGCATAAACAGTAACACTCTTAATATCACAATGATTGTAAGTACAAGGATTACCAGTGTAACTATCATATTTATTGCTATTTTGAGCTGCAAAAATCAACCATCTAACTTTATCAATATTATTTTGAACTGATAGAGTTTTGGTGAATCTAGTTGCTTGATTAAGAGCAGTTATAGTAATGTTTTCATAATTTCTAACTCTGTAATTAAGTCTATTTTTTTAGATCTTTCACTTGATATATCTGCAAGTGCTCTTTGAATACTTTCTTTTGGTGTTACACATGGAACGACTAGTCTCATTTTTGACACAGCAACTCTGAAAGTTGTATAAGCACCATCATTTACACCGCCAGCAGTATCTCAAGTATTTATAGTATTTGTAGTAGCTGCAACTGCCGCTGAATCTCCGGTCAATAATTAAAGTTTCTTTCATCTCCTCCATCACGTGTCATTTCTAGAGTAAATGGAATGTTATAAAGAATTTTATTCATATCAGCACAAAAACCGGAGAGTCTTGCTAGAGGTAGTGCAATACTAAATGTTCCAACCTCTGCTTCTACTTCAACAATATTGTTTAAAAGACCTCTTCTATACATAGGGCTAGTATATGACCCAAGACCTGTATTCATATCGTTCGATGAATTTGCTTCATCCTTTTCCAGCCAGTTGCTGGCCCTTCAGTTCTATTATAATCATTTGGATAACATAGAAGACCCGTAAGTGTTGAAACACTTCCAACTGACTCATTCAATGGAAGACTTTTCATTTCTTTAGTTCCAAGTCTAATCCTCATGCTCTAAATAACCAAGCACCAGCATTGTTAACTAGTCCAGCAGCAAGTTTTCTTTTAAGTGCAGTAAGTGCATCAGAAGCATTTGCTGGTGTACCCCCCAATTCTTTCTTCAAGTAAACGATAACCACCAGAAAGGACATAACACGTTTTTTGTTCACCAGGGACAATGAAAGAAACTAATTTACTAGCAATATTATCAGTTTCATTTCCATTAGTTTGATAAAAATCTCTCAATTGATAGTCCTTAAGTTTATAATCAGGAAACTCTGGATCGCCAAGTTCTAGTATACTATCGATTGGTGCACTTGCCATTTCTTCTCTATATAAAAACTAAACATTATTTCTTACTTTGAATATATAATCCAGCACCTATCTTTTTTCTCATATTGCCACCATAGCCGTCAGATCTTGGAGAAGGATAAACTACTTTAGTGTTAATTACTTTCTCTACTTCTGTATATGCCTTAGGATCATTCTCTTTAAGAGTCTCTGAATAGTCTTCAACTTCTTGTTCTTCCTGTTCTTCTTTGCCTTTCTACCTTTTTAGATTTTTTGCTAACCTGTTCAAGCATAAATTTCTTTAGTTGAAGAGCCATCTCTTTCATCTTTATATCATAATCTTCATCTTTTCTTTTTCTCTCAAGTTCATATTAAAGTTATTTCTTTCTTTTTTCTTCTTTAAGTTTATCATCCATCTCTCTTCGTTTAGCAGCGTAATCTTTATATATCTTTTTTTTCTTTGTTTGTAGTTCAGTAAGTTTTCTTGCTCGATGCATTTCAATGCCTTTGTTAGCAGTCGTTAATCCAGCATCGACAGCTTTACTTGTAGTACCTAAAACTTTATTAAAGACATCAAGAGCAGCATTAAATTTTGCTCCAGAACCACGATATTTACCTCCATGTATTCTATAATGACCAACTCTTGCATAGCTACCCATTGCTCTATATTACTTTGAAATTTCTATTGTTGCAACTACATCAGTAATAATACTTACAGGGTTTTCCATTTTGATCTGTTAAACTTAACTTAAAACTACTTATTCCATTTATATCACCTCGTGTTGGTAGATATAATACATTGGGAATATGTAGGTCAACCTTACAACCAGGATTAATGTCATCAATATCTATAATATGTAAAGATGTACATTGTTCTAAGAATCCTTTCATTCTTTCTACATAATTCTTGAAAGGATCAACTAAATCACAATCAACACTTATCCATCGTATTCCTTTATTGTCTTGTAATAACATTTTATTCCATGCTTTAAAGATTCCTGCAAAGTACATTGCTTTTTCTATTGCTTCATATGGTGTTCCACCTACAAGAGAACTATCAAATGATCAAATGTTCCTTGTTGATTTGAATGAAAACCAAGAGTATCTCCAATTGAATTTACAGCAACATTAGAATTGCTTCCGAGTAGAACAACATAATCACCAACTACTTGCATTCGTATTCTATCATCTGTACCAACACTAAATTTTATACCTGCACTATTTTTTTCAGTTGTATCATAAGATGCACTAGTAGTTGAATTAATTTTTGTTCCATTTTGTCCAACAACAGTTTTTGGTTATGAATCTGATAATGCTTTATTTAGAGCAGCAGCTACTCTATTTGAATCATAATAACCAGGAGCATTTGTAATATATGCAGGTGATACATCAGTCATACCCCACTTAAACCAAAGTTTATCGTTTATATCTTTAATAACATTTCATATAACTTTATTAGTATAAGTAAATTCTACTCTGCGTAATCCAATTTGATTAAAACCTGAATCAGATCCAAGCATAAGCGGTGGAGATAATTTTTTTGACTCTGAACTACTTGTTCCAGTAAATCTTATTGATATTTTCTATATTAAACTTCAATAATTTCAATAGCAACTGTAATATTTTGAGAATTAAAATCTATTAGATTTTAGTTTTGATCAGAAATAGTAATTACTATATCAGATATAGAATCACTTGCAACATTATGATACTCAATAGTTTTTGGTTCATAAATCATTAGACTCCATGGAAAAGCATCATAAGGAAAACTAGCTAAGACTGATGTGATTCCTTTCCATTTATAAAACTAGTTCTACTAGCAACCATATTACAATTTACAACTATAAAATCAATATTAGTAACAACAACTTCATTCTCAGAATCAACCTTAGTGTTACGTGTACAAACAACTGGTGTAATATCAGGATACATCTTAGCAAAGTCAGCAGTTGAAAGTGTAGTATAAGCAGCAGCAGTAAATCCTAACATAGTAGAAAGAGTAGATTTACTTGCAAGGAATGACCACCCAACAGGTAATTTAATCCATGACTTTGAAGTTGCAGTATCAAGCCCTAGTTGAAACTCATCAGTTGTTGCTCCAGATTGTGTAGTTTCATTATTAATTGTATCAGCAATTCCAACATTTATATCATCAGTTACACCACCATATATTCGAGGGCTTAATGTTATAGTTTGTTCTGAACCACAAGTAACTCTATACACAAATGTATTATTAGTTTCAGTTATATTTCTAATAGGGCTGTACCGGATTTGATTTTTTCAAATTCGGCCGGAGCCGGATTTTTGATGACAAATACGGCCGGAGCCGGAGCCGGATTTGTTCATCGGACAAATTTTTACCATTTGTACTACCAAGTTTTTACTTGAGGATATATACTACAATAAATATTTAATTAAAAAAATATTATTAATAATAAATAGCATCATTGTCTTTTGCTGTTTGTTTATTTTTGTGTAATAGGTGTTGCTGTGGGAGACCTCAGTGATAATCGTATAGCAGTGACATTTTATTAAAAAATTGAGTAAACATTTTTTACATCATAATATTGGTAATAACACAAAAAAAATGAAAAGAGACTAAAGTTCAAAATTCAAAAATACAAAAATAAGTACTGTAATTTTATATATTTTTCATACATTTGTTTCTTAAATTTATTTCATCAGTTTTGAATTATATTTGAGAAATATCAGTCGAGCTGCATTCTCTGGCAGAAGTGAACTTCGATGATCACTGAGGACTTCCCCAGCAACACTGAACAAACGTTCTGAAGGTACACTTGTTGGTGGAGCACCCAAATAAACGCGAGCTACTGTTGCCAGAGCTGGCAGTCGTTCCCTGTTCTGTCTCCACCACTGTAGTGGATCAGCCTCTCTGTTTATTAATGGCTCTGCCAAGTATTTGTTCAGCTGACTGTCAATGTCTGGTTGTTGCTCACTGCCTGTGGTACCAGCAGTAGATTGAACAATGTCATCAAAAACATTCCCAAAGTACTGATGATTGAGAAGAATTATCCAGCCGGGCTTGCTTGGCTGGAATTTCTTCATTTGTGTCAACCTGCCGCTCAGACTGATTTTTGTGGCTTCCATCTTGCACAGTTTCTATCTGCCCTGTCAATTCATTGAATGCAAGCAGAACCCTTGCTTTTGTAGCTGTCAGTGTAGCTTCTGATGAGAAGAATTTTGTTTTGAATCGTGGATCAATCATTGTCGCCACTGTATACAGGGCTTCCTGCTCGATACTGTCAAAGCGTTCATTCAATGAGTTGATTAGGGTTGACCTCATAGTCTTTACACCTGCATCTGTGCAGTCCTTCTTCAACAGGTTCCGCAGAGCTGTTACAATAGGAATAACTAGTGATATACGTGCTGCTTCACGGCTAACTTCTCTTGTTGCCTCTTCAAACGGAGCAAGCACGGACACAGCATTTTCAGCCACGGACCACTGATGTGCAGTTGGGCAGGAAGTGCCAACGACTTCTGAACAGTAGAGGGTCAATGCACGACGCTGTTCACATAGACGACGCAGCATGTAAAACGTTGAGTTCCATCTTGTGCTCACGTCTTGTAACAGCTGGTGGTCTGGCAAACCCAGTTCAGCCTGCAACTCCTTGAACCGACCACTCGCAGATGAAGAATGTTTAAAATGACCAACTAATTTCTTTCCGATACTTATTATGTCTGATACTCCCCGCTGACTGAGCAATCCGTCATGCACACATAACTGCATGGTATGTGCAAAGCACCCGAAGCTTTTTATGTTGGCATCACGAAAACATTTTGATATGTTCGCCGCATTGTCTCGAAGTACGACATGACAGCGTCCAAAGCTAATGTTCCATTTGTCAAGCATCTGCTGAAAGGCAGTCATCAGTCCAGCAGCAGTGTGATGACCAGCAAATGGCATGCAATCCAACACAAAACTCATGTTTTCAAACTCCTCTGTCAGCCAATGGGCAGTTAAGCCCATGAATGATTGCACAGTATTGTCTGCTGTCCATGTATCGGTGGTAAAGGACAGAAACGGAGTAGTTGCTGGATCGAGTATTACCAACAGCTGGGTGCAAACTTCATCATTAATTTCAGGAATGACTCTCTCTGCAAAATATTTTCGTGATGGAACAGTGTAACGCCTCTCTAAAACTCCCATGAGTTCAACAAAGCCTGCCTTCTCAACAATCTGAACCGGTTGCATATCTGTTATTATCATCTTAGCAATGGCACGGTGAATTCTCACTGATGAGCTGTTATTGATATCCCATACTTTCATGCATGCAACTTGTTCGGGAATCGTTTTTCTGGATCATGACTTTGCCTATTGCACCAGGTGTAACATTCGGCAGTGCTGCAGTTTCAGCCTTCTTCTTTGCATTAGCAATTTTGGTTTGCATTTCGTTGTATTCTTTATAATGTTTTGAGCGAAGATGTGTCAGCATGGCCGAAGTTGAAAATTTTTAGGGCTCATCTGGTTTACCACGTGACAAGATGCTTGGACACAGCAAACACTGGGATTTTGAGCTGTCACCGTCCTTTTCTCTGAAGTATTCCCAAACTGGACTGTTTTTTTCATTTTGTCTGTCATCTAGTTAAAAATAAAACACAATTAAAAGACTTTTGGATTTATTTATAAGGCCGCCCTTTACGCGTATAGCCAGCAATTTATGCGCACTGCACGCACACACACGCGTTCTCCACGGCAGTCACACTGACCTGGTCCTATGTACAGAATTCAAATACGTGAATGCAGCCCCGTTTTAGGTTACGTACTTCAGCGGGGCGCGATTAACTGCCAAAAGCTGTCGCGGCACACCAGACCAACCAAAATGTGTTCAGTGACTTCTGTAGTGACGCGGTCTGGCGCTAGCAACACTGCGCACTACGCAAAACTCAAATTTCGGAAAAAAAGCGCAAAAGATATACAGTGCTAGTGGTGTTGTTACCTGCACGGATTTGCAAGTTGTCTCGCCTTGGCTGCAGAGTGACTGCTATTGCAATGAAGGTATACCGTGAAGAAGTTCCGCACGCTTCCGCCAAGTGCGGCTTCGTGAGACCAAATGCACTGCGAACGAATCTATGGTGCGGCCTGACCGACGACGGGCTGCCGCTCGCAGCGTTCCGCTCTGACGTCTGAGAATCTAACCGCGCTCGGAAACGTTCCGCCGCGAGCCGAGGTCAAAACCATGTCGTTACGACCTGACGTCGGAGTGCTCAATCAGCGTCTGAACGTCCTCTCGGCCTCCCCACCCTCTCCCGACGCAGAGCGCAGGGACGTCGGGCCAGCTCCTTCCTCTTATAAATGGAACGAGTAATATATTCAACCAAAATTCGAAAAATCCGGCCAAATCCGGCCAAGTTTTGGCCGGAGCCGGAGCCGGATTTGTAAATTTGCCGGAATTCGGCCGGAGCCGGAGCCGGAGCCGAATTCCGGTACAGCCCTAATTTCTAATAGAGTTAGTTGCAGCAAATTTCTTAAAACAGATCTTAAAGTTTTTACCTCTTAGTAATATTGGTGTATTAACCCTAGCTCTGATTGGATTAGTAGTTCCAGTTATATTGAAAACATATCCTTCTTTACTTGCTTGACTATTTTTTCTAATGCTTTCGAGACTTTTTAATATATCACTAGCTATTTTTACAAAGTCACTCATTTCTATATATTACATAAAAGATTGTTATTTTTGAAACATATTTTTTGGTGCTTTTTGAAATGAAGCAAGGTAATCAACAGCAGAACTGATTGAAGGTATGACACCTCTATTTCTTGCTGCAAGTTTACTTAACCAAAGATCAAGTTTATCAAGTACTTCTTTTTCACTTTTTACAAACAATGGAACTATCTCTATGCCTCTACCTGTTGCTCTTTGATTGTAAGTAAGATATTTATAAACAAAATCTTCCGTTGGTTTCTTTGATTCAGCAGCACGCAGTTCTGCAAGTAAAAATCCAACATCAGAATCAAATGATTCTTTATCATTTACTCTCATACTTTCTATAGCACTTTTTACACCATTAGATACTGATCCTTTAGCTTTTATTTTATCAAAAAGATATTGTTTATTTTCTTATAGAATATCTGTTTCAGATTTAGGTTCTTGAACAACTGGTTTTTGAACAACTGGAACAACTGGAACAGATTCTTGAACAGCCTTTGCCTTTTTAACTCTCTTACTAGGTCTCTTACCAGTTGAAAGATTAACATTAAGATGCTATGCAATTCCCTTTTGAAGTGAATCAATTGCTTCTCTAACCTCTGGATTAGCAGCACGAGTCTTAGCTTGATTTGTGATAGCTACAGCTTTTTTAGGTTTTCCTTCAGCAATGTCAGCAAATCCTTTTTTACTATATTAGAAATATCTACTGGTGCTTTATACTCGAACAATCTCTTAGTTTCTTTTTGTTTCATTTAAATAGCAAGTGATGGTCTAACTCTCTTTAACTTATCAATAACAACATTACCAGAGTTATCAGTTTATTTCTCTAACGCACGTTCATTTAGTTCGCGTTCAACTCTATCTCTTGCTTGCATTTCTGCTTTAATCCTTTGTATTTCTTGAGCATTATCAAGTATACCAGCAACACGTTAACTTTCTAAATTACTAAGTGTATTCTCTAAATTTATTGCTTCTTAAACACTTTCTCTGTAAGGTTTGTTTTTACTTGCATATATTCAACCATGAATCATTTTCTCCTATATTCAATTAAAAATAGTTATTAATTGTTTACCTGTATTATCAACTGACCAAAATCTTCCTTCTGATTCTGTTTTAGTTAGATCAATAACACAATAACTAAATCTGTTTCTGGTGCAAGAATGAACCCATTCTTTAAACATTTTCTTATCAATATCACCAACATAAGAATCACGAATGTATTCTATATCAGTATTATTCTGTTTAAAGATTATTATCATATTTATATTGTTTCTTATTTCTCTTCTAGGAATATTAGTAAATCCTTGAGTAAGACAAAATATGTTCAATCCTTTATGTCTTCCTCTACTAAAATATTCTAATATCTTAGATGGATCTTCAGTCATTAAATCGTCTAATACAACAACATTCTTACAATTCTTATAAGAATCAACTTCTGGCATTGACTCAATTCCATTTACCCAAACGTAAGCAGGTTTCTCTTTAGTCATTGACATAAGACCACGATATAACTTTTGATCTAAACTTGAGGTAATGATTGTACAAGTATCATAATTAAGCTTTCCATAAAATATCCAATTCATTACTAACTGAGATTTACCTGTTCCACTTGGTCCAAGCACTAATGCTCTAATGGGAACTTTAGGTTATGGTTCTTTGTGTCCTGTATCCACATCTTGTACAAAATTGAATGCTCTAACTTGCAAAGACATTTTTTCTATATTATAATACACATGGAAATATATTGTTTGAAGTGTAAAAAACAAGCTGATGCAATTCATGAAGAGTATGTAGAAGTAGATAGTACGAAAGGAATGAGAGGAATGCTTAAAGGTGTTTGTACTATTTGTAATAGTAAGAAGTCAATGTTTGTTAAGTTAAGAAGTGGTTCAACGGCAGTTGGTTCAGGTAGACATCAAGTAAGTAAAGGTTCAGGTAGACATCAAGTAAGTAAAGGTTCTGGTAGACATCAAGGAAGTAAAGTTGGTAGATGTAGAAAACAGGTAAGTAGAGGAGAATCTGTTCCAACACCTGCCCTATTTGCAGCAATATCAAATGCATTTAGTAAAAAATTCTCAGATAGTACTGATAGATATAGTGGTTTAGGAGTTGGTGGTTGTGCAGATAAAGAACAAATGATTTCAGAACTAAAAAAGACCATCGAGCAATTAGAAAAAAGCAAAATCATCACCTTTAACTAGCATAGAAATAAATAATTATATAAAAGAATTAGATATAAAGAACTTTAGAGGCGTGTTTGCAAGAGATGAACTAACAAAACCATTAAGACATGAATGTCTTATTTGTAATAATGGTGATTCACAAAAAGCAATATATCACTAGGTAGCACTTAAAAAAGTAGGAAAACAAAGTTTTTACTTTGATTCATTCGGTGTGCCACCAATGCCTGAAGTAGTAAATTATTTTTGTGTTATACCAACATTTCAGACCTTTAAGCAAAAAGAATACAATCAAACAGATTGCGGAAGAATATGTCTAATCTTCTTAAAACGAATGCAAGAATAAGATTTTGGATCGACAATGGTATTATTAATTTAATTTAAACATTTTCTTTTCCTTGTATAGAAATGGAAACAGAGAATAAAAAAATCTTTGTACTCGAAAATGCTGCAGTCGTAATTCCAAAAGGAAAATCAGCACGTATTCACATTGAAGAGAAAATTATTAAAGATTCTAAGCCTTACTTTAATGCATGGATGTATGTTACAGAAGATATGAGACCTGTACTTGAACATATACTAATAGAGCAAGTATGAAGCTCGAATATAGTGGTTATGATATGAGTGCTCGTTCAAATATTGGTATTAGAATTGCATTTGGTAATAAACCAAATATATTCTTTGATCAAAAGAACAAAAAATAAAATTTACTAGTGTTGCTGAAATAATTCAAAAGTTTGAAAATGACTTTGCTGTTACTGGAATTCTAGATGGATCATATGTTACTAAAGATACTTATAACTCAGAAGAAAGACTAAATATTAGATTGAAGATTGATGAAGTTAAAGTTTATCCTGTAGATAAAACAAAATCACAGGATACATTCAATCCTGCTGATTATTAGAAAACATATATAAATTCAAAACAAAATAAAAATTAGATATTATATCTTTTTTTACTTATAGATAACATCTTATCTACTAGATTCTTTGCGTAATTAGTTATCTTAGTAATACTTGACGGATTGCTTACTTTATCTTTTAAGAATTCCATTGCAAACTTGTTGTCTAAGATACCAGCACCAATGCCAAGGCCTAAATGACTCTTTGCCGCCATTATCGCGGCAATGGTTTTTGCATCATTACGAACGTAATCTGGTTGACGTGGATCAAGAGAAATCCTAGCAGCACTTTCAGCAAGAACCACATCAGATACATTTCTTATTTCAGTTCTTTTTTGTTCAGGATCAGATGTAGTCTCTGTATAAAGACTATCATGCACTAATGCTGCTCTATCAAGAGCATTTACCCCCTCGTATCCCTCGTCTAAACGTTTTCTGAATTGAGTACCTGGCCCTGCATAGGAATATTTTCCTGTATTGTTGAAACTTCATTTGGTACGAATTCAGATTGAACACCTTTTGGAAGAGGAAGATGAAATTCACGATTGCCAGATAATTTATTTATAATATCCACGATACCGCTTCCGGTTTTTCTATTTGCTTTCAATTGTTTAAGAGAAATATTCAATTGCAATCCAGTACCTTTTGCTTTACTTTTTTCTATTTTATTAAGTTGAGTCTTTGTAACAAGTAAAAGAATAATTCCAGATAGATCAGAGTGTTTCAAATGAATAGAAATTGGTTCTGTTGATCTGTGTATTAGTTTTACTTGATGATCAGAGAGAGCTAATTTAGTTTCTTGATACATATTTCTATATAATAATAATTATTTTAAACATATATAAAAACAGTATTAAGAAATGTGAGATGATGATTGTACTACTAGTGCTGATGAGGTTACTCAATTGAGAGAGAGAGAGTTCTAGAACTTTTGGATTACAATGCTTTTACTGGTGTCTTCAAATAGAGAGTTGATAGAACAGGAACTGCAATAGTAGGAAGCATTGCAGGAACAATCAATAAAAGTACTGGATATATACCCATAAAAATAGATGGAAAAACATATACTGGCCACCGTATTGCCAGGTTAATTTGTAAAAATGAAATGGCAATTTTCGATTGGATCACATAAACGGTATTAAGACTGATAACAGAATAAGTAATTTAAGACTTGCTTCACATTCTGAAAATCAAAGGAATAAAGGAAGACAAACAAACAATACTTCTGGATTTATTGGAGTTGGTTTTCATAAAAGAGATAATAAATGGCAATCATATATTACAATAGATAAACATCAATATTTCTTGGGATATTTTGATTCTGATGTTGCCGCATCTGAAGCGAGAGATATGGCTGCTATAAAACTCCATTTGGATTTCGCTCGATTGAATTTCACTTATTGTATAGATGAAGACAAAAAATTAGTTAAATATACAGACTTATAATTTCTAAAACGTTTCTTTAACTCAGTAAGTAACTTTTTAACTTCTCTATCAATCTCTTCTGGAGTAGCACTCCTAGAATAAAGTACAGAAAGCAACATCGCTGACTGAGCTTTATAATTGCATTCCTTTTTTCGACCGAGAGAAGTTGCTTCTACTTTTTAATATCTCTTTTCAATTCAGGTGCAAAATCTACTCCACCCTCTTTCACTAGTTTTCTTTCTTTTTGAGTGTATCTCAATCGATTATTTACTTCACTTTTCTGCACTTTACCCAACACATCAATATCCATTCCTTAATTAATTGCTTCGGCCATTTCATTCAAATCTTCAATTGCATTTCTTAACCTTTCACTTTGTAAATTTAGTGCATCCATTTTTTTCTCAATGAGTTCGCATGGGTGGAGATTTTGCTGAAACCATAGTAGTATCAATTGACTTTTTTATTAGATTTGCAACAGCAACAGTAATTGAAATAGCATTCCTGCAGTTCCTACTGCTGCAGCAATTGCCATAACCATAGCAGGTATAACAGGAATACAACCTCCTGACCTAACCTCTAAGAAATTCTTAGACAAAGATTTAAGATCTAACTGTGTAGCGTCCCAATTTACTTCTTGACCAAACACTTCACTTTAATAGTGACTAGGATTCCATTGCCAAGGATAATTATCTTTTTCTGCTATAAGTAATACGTCATTAATAACAAGACCTATTTCTAAAGATTCAATCATCTTTTGTAATCCCTCTTTTTTCTGTCATTGTTTTCCAGAATACTTGTCCGTATTTACCAGAAAAAATATCATCTACTATTCCTTTTACAAATAAAGATAGATCAACTGTTCCTGCAAATCCACTAAGAAATCCACCTAATACATTTGCACCTGCACCAATTAATTTAAGAGATTGTAAGACTTTAGGTACTACTGATGCAATCTTTTCAGAAGCGGCTAATGATAATCTTGCAGCAAGTTTAGGAGCAAGTTTTGTAACTACTTTTTCACTAACATCTTTAGTTGTTTTAACTCCACTTTTTATATCTTCTTCCCCTAGACCTTTACCTCTTTTTACTTTTTTCATCATATATTATAAGTAATGGAAAAAGTAAAGAAAGTCAATGGTAACATTTTTACTAATCTTGATGCAAATAATAATAGAATAACTAATTTAGGATTTCCTGTTAATAGTGGTGATGCTATAAGACTAGATTATGCTCTTAGTTCAAGTGCTGGTAATAATTTTATTTGTGATCCTTCAGGAAAAATAGCAAAAGCATAAAGTCTAACAGATTTACTACCTAAAAAAGATGCAGTAATGAAATCACAATTGAATTGTAAAAATGTTGTTGGTATATCTGGTAATTCAGCAGATGGAACTGTCTATTTAGATCAAAGACCATATAAAGTAATAAACTATGGATTATTAAAAAGTATGACAGCAGTATTTCAAGGTAAAGCAATGGCAAGTATTGATATGGGAAATAAGAATCTTATTAATGCAAAAGTTTCTGACGTAGCAACAAAAAAATATGTTGATAACAATAAACAAGTAACAGTTAGTTACTTAGGTTTGAATGGTACTTATCTAAGTATATTCTATCTTGATATATTAGGTTTAAATATTACTACTACTGGAAGTACAGGAAATTAATTTCAACATAAACAAATTACACCTGGTGATATACCTGTTGTTGCAGCTACTGGAGACATTGTAGCCTATACAAATAATCTTAAAACATTCTTTCCAGGAGTATTACCTAATTTTATTATGGTATGCAACTAATAAAACTAATTCTTATGTAGAATTAACTAGTGATAATACTTATGGTGTAAGTGGTACAGTAGTTTTAATAATTAACATTGATGGGACGTGTAGATATGCTATTGATAAGTTTACAGTTGCTAGTGGAATTACTTTATAGATTTTATTGTTAGTATTGCATAGAAATTTTAGGAAAAAGAAGTAGAGGAAAAACATCACAGGATTGTATTAAGAAAACTGGTGATATACTAGGTAGAAATCTAAATATGGATAATAATCTTTTAAAGAATTTAGTTGATCCTGTTGATACTAGTGATATAGTAAATAGAAAGTATATAGATACGAATTTTGTTACTAAGATTTCTAGATAACTACAAATGATGGAGATATTAATATGAATAATTTTAGAATATTAGATCTTGCTAATCCTATAAATCCTAGTGATGCTGCGATGAAGGATTATACTGATTCTAAATTACCACTTAAAGGTTGAACAATTAGAGGAAATCTAGTTGTAAATGGTGGTATCAAAGTTACATTTCCATATGCTGGTGGAAATCCAGACTTAGATTATACTGTTCCAAATAAAAAGCATATAGATGACAACTTTCTTAATTTACATGGTGGAACAGTTAATGGTAATTTAGATATGCAAAATAATTGTATTAGAAATGTAAATGATCCTGTTAATCCAACTGATGGTGTTAATCTTGGTTATCTAAATAAAATATCTGATAGAAATTTTGCAAAAATAATATTTAATGGAATAATAGATTTATCACAATCAACAAATGTTTATGAAACGAACTATCAAGGAAAATGGAAAACTACTTCTGACTATCAATCTCCCTACAAGATCTTTATTTGTAATTTCAACGATGTATGCTGCTCCAGATGGTTCACTAAGAATGTTAATTCCTTTTTCACCAGCAGGAACAAATGCTAGTTATTCATTACAATTATTTGGAAGTTATATTATTGATTCAAATAACAGATTAGTAGAAGGTTCACCAATTATATCTGGACAAGAGTTATTTGATAAAACAATAACTGTAACTGTTTATATAGCAATATATTAAAATGCTCTCTAGAAAAGATTTACAAATGGATGGAAAGTTAGATTTTGTGACAAACAGAATAATAAATTTTGGAGAAACTGTTGATACATTAGAAACAGTTAATGCATCGTTTGCTGATAATAATTACCTAAGAAAAGATTCTGACCAACATATAACTGATAATTTATCTGCAAACTCAAAAAATATGTAAGAATATTAGATCCTGTTAATGGAAGAGATGTTGCAACAAAAAATATGTTGATACAAAAACAAGAATTTATAAACAAGATGAAACCATTAATGGAAATGTAAGTGTTGAAAGACTAATAATGAATAGAAGAGAACCAAATTTTAATAATTATTCTCCAACTGATATAATTGCGAATAAGTACATACATCATTTTTATTTGAAATTTGGAAGCTTACCATTTGTTAGAACATTTATAAGTAATACTGGTTGTATAGGTTATTGGGGTAGTTTAATTGCAAATAGTGTGAATAATATATGTACACCAACGCAAGCATTTTCTTCTTCTACTAATGGTCAACAAGTTTTAGCAAAGCTATCAGATATTAACATAAAAAAATCAGTACACTCAAGAATTCAAATAAAAATAAAAGATATTGATAAGACAACTAATGGAGTTATTAATGATATTGATAGTGAAACTAGATATATGATATATAATAGAGCAAACATTAATAATTCATTTTTATTAAAATATGATAATAGAACAAGAGTAAACTATAGAGTTGTAGTATTAAGAATTAGTATACGTATAAAAAACAATTCGATAGTGATATCTTGTTTTCAAAATGTAACTATAAATTTAATTCTCCAAATCGATATATTCTTCTGATTTACTTATATAAAGTATTATAACATTGAAAATAATCATATGTTAGTATTAAGCGAATCTATGTTTAATTTAACAATTTTCAATAGAGAAAAAACAAAAACAATTGCTTTCAATCTTATTTATCCTGTTTTGAATTATGGAACTATTTCAGCACCAACTGATTTGGATTCATTTTGTTTGTTTTTCAAGCATGATTTTACTTACTATTCTATTGCGTATCACTTTGCAGCAAATGTAAAGCGCCTAGAAAGAGATTAAGTTCTCTGAGGGCGCTTTATCAATTGCAATATTATTATTATTATTATTATTATATTGAGATTTTGTTAGTTAATAGTATAAAGTATTCAAAATCATCACAAAATATGTCTCCATATGAATATGATAGTGCGACAGATGAATGGTCTTCAGGTAGTGGTTTACCTTTCATTGGTGGTTATATAGATGAAATGCCTCCTGCAGTTGCAGGTGGCATTATATATCAAACACCTCCTACAACTGGATATGATCCTGCTGAAGATGTACCTATTTAAATCTTCCAATACATAGTCTCTTTAATAAATTCTTCAGGTATATCAAAACTCTTTCCTGCTTCTTTCATATGTTTAGTTAGTTCTATTTTTTTAGAGTAAGCTTCAGATCTCATACTATTTATTTTTTATATTTTTAAGTCTTTAAGGAACTCTTCAAAGATTGAACCATATTTAACTTTAGCAAATATATTTGCTATTTTTGGATCGGATTGATTAATTCTAAGTGCTTTATGTTTTAATACTAGTTTTACAGCATCTAGCAAAGTTAATCTGATGTCTACCATTCTGCCCATTGGATAAGAACAGATTTTAAAGTTTGAATGCTGCTGCCCTTGTGCTTCTTCAAGACAGTCTTTACTTCTTGTCTCGATGTTCATCTTCTATATATTGTTTTTATATTTTATTCAATTTAATTAAACTACACTTGGATCGGGTTGTCCTAGTGCTGCCTCAGCTGCCTTTTGTTTTAAACTCTTACCATCAGTAATACTTGGTAAAACTGCCTAACATTCATCTTTAACAATTCCAGTGATGTCAGGTTTAACACCAGATACTCCAGATACGACTGTAGACATTGATAGAAGTTGTGATGCAATCCAAGTTGTATAATCAGCAATCTCACTAGGATCATCGAGTAGAGCATCAACTTTAGATCTAACTCTTTCCTCAAGACCTGATAGAACTTCAGTTTGACCTGCAGTAATTATTTTTTGTGCTTCAACGTCTGCCTCATCAAGATAGAATTGCTTAACAGACTCATCAGTCATAAGTGAAATATCATAACTGAGTTTTTTCTCGTCATATGCTGTCATTCTTGACCTAACAAGATAATCAACATAAGATTTAAGTGCTACTGCAGTAGTTGCTAGCATTGGGTCAGTAACTGCTTCCATTTCCTATATAATAAAAAAATAAAATACAAGAATAAACCAAATGAGTTAATCAAAAATACTATCATATATAGAATTTTCCAAATCTTCACTCTTATCTATTTCATCCTATATATATCACATATTTTAATTACCTTTTCTACAAATGAAACAGGAAGTTTATTTACATAATGAGTTAGTTTTTCATCACTTTCATCAGTATTTCTAAAAAGTCTAATACAAACTTTAAATGCATATACTGTACCATAGTTATCAGCTAAAATTCTTGCAATATCCATTTTCTATGTAATATTTGTTTAATTAATTATTACTCCTGGTTTGTTTTTGGTGTTTTAGATTTTTTATTTGCCTCTTCAAGCATCTCATTTATCTTACTATGACTCTCCATTGGTTTATCACATGTATCACATATATCTATAATAATACTAATATAAGAACTATCAATATCTGGAATGAGTTTGTCTAGTAAATGTTTAACTATGCGTTGATCTTGGCCTTTAAGTTTTTGAAAACAGATCTTAACTGCCATTTCTCTAGATTGTTCACAACTTAAAATTCTTGAGACATCATTTTCTATATATGAAAAGATAATTTTATTTAATTGAAATTATATTTGTGTGTGTACTACTAAACGAAATAACTTTTTTGTATTTTCTAATCTCAAGAAGAATGTCAATAACTTTTGGGTCTAATTCTTTTAGAACTTTATAGACTTCTGATTTATGAAACGCTTTTTCATGATATTTACCTAATATACGTTGACAAATAGAAAGTATTTCACTTCCATCATCTTCAAAAATCTTTTCAAATTTTCTATCAAAGTCAATTTTCTATACAAAGATAAACATTTTTATTTAATTTAAATCTTCAGGTCCAATTGTACGAGTTAAAACTGGATTTGCTCTAAAAATATGTGCGAGGCACTAAATCATATAACTTTTGTTTGCGCTTTATAATCTCAAGAAGAATGTCAATGACTTTTGGGTCTAACCCTTTTAAAACTTTATAGACTTCTGACTTATGAATTGCTGAGTTATAGTCATCAAATTTATATATGAAAATATAAAGTATTTCACCACCTATGTATTCATTGTAATTAAAAATCCTTTCAAATTTTTCATCAAAATCCATTTTCTTTACAAAGATAAAAAAAATTACTTAATTAAATCTCTTCACATTCAGAGCTATTTATTAGTGATTCAAGATACTCTTCATATGCTTTAACTTCCTTATCGGTGAGATCTTCATATTGTTTTCCAAATAGAAATTCTTCTAGGTACTCTCCAACTTCTGATTCAGATTCTGATTCAATGATAGATGAAGCCTCAGACTCGTAAGACTCAGATTCAGATTCTGTTTCCATTTGATAATCGATTGAATCCCCTTAATACTCTGACTCACTATCAGAACTGGTAATATCGATTTCTTTGGGATCCATCCTATAATAGTAAAAATAATTTTGTTAATTCATATTTAACTTCTCCATTGACTCGTATAGTTCTACTTCTTCTTGTATAATAACTAATTTTTAATCATATTTCTTTTTAGATTTATCTGAAAATCTATCTCTCTTTACAGGTAATGGTTTAGTATTTTCAATCTTTCTTTTCGGCATCTATACTAATATTACACTAATATTACAGTGACCTGGATTAGTACCATTGTTTAATGCTTCTGCAATCTTGTAATGACCGTATGCATAACTACAGCAACCACAGTCTAACCAATAACTTTTTTATTCGAATGCTGATTGTGATTTATTCTTAAGTTTCTTTGTAATAACATTATGTTTGCTTTGTGTCATTATATAGGAATCTCTATCAAGCGTTTCATCAAAATCGACAGTACTACCATTATTTGTATAAATATCATTCGCTGTAGATAGGCAGTGACTATATTCATTATGAGTTATCTTTGAATTCTTAATTACTTTTTTTGGAGCACCCTTTGCTTTCATAATTAGTTTAGTAGAAGCAGCAGAATATAGTTTTGGTCTTAAAGCGATGAATTCATCAATCTTTGCTCCATCCATTTCATCTTTAAATTTACCAAACTCATCTTTATGAAACAAGTCTTTAATATCAAACATATCTTTCTCAAAGTTTTCACTTTTAATATCAACAACTAATGAATCAGTATCAGTGTATGATAAACCTAATCTATCATTAAACTTAGCTTTCAATGTGTCATAGTAAAACCTTTGCATATGTAATTTTGATAAATCAAGAATTGCAACACCTATAAATATTGGTTTGTTTAGAAGTGTAGTCTTTCTTGAGTGTTCGAAACCAACTAGAGTTTTATCAAAGCATCTAATTTCTTTAAGTCTAGAATCTCTCATTTATTTATTATACAATGAATCATTCTTATCTGTTCCAGTATTTACTAATCTAACACATGCTCTGTTTTCTACATTCTCACATGTTTTTCCAAAGATTTAACACATGAAACCTTTATATAGATTTCTTTTGAAACTATCACTTTACGTTCAAATTCGATCTTTTTAGCTGCACATTTATCAATGAATGGTTTTGCCCAAGGTTCTTGATTGAATTTTTATACTTTATGCATTTTAGTTGGTATCAATCCTTTACTAACAACGAATTGAAAGTATCTGTAATGTGTTAGATAATTAGTTTTATTATTAAAATCACAAATCAACTTTGGAACAGTGCTTGGTCCTGATAAAAACTTTTGTTGGTATCTTGAAAACTCAGAATTATCAGCAACCCTACTTTCAGGACAAAGAGGATAATCGGTATGCAAATCATGTAGTTCCTTTGGTTACTCCAAATCACATAAGCAAATATTCCTGTTTTAGAATCTTCAGGTAATGACAAATATTTTTTCAAGTGACCACTTACTTAAATCATCTTCAATTGGTTCTGTAATAGGTAAACACCACATCATAACTGTTGGATATAAACTTGTAGCATCCCAATACATAATATGATTAGTACTATTAGCTTTACAAATTCTTTTACTTACTTGACAGACAACACCTCCTATTGATTCCTTAAGCTTTTGATATAGCTGTAAGTCTCCTTCTTTTTACCTAGTAATTTTATTGTACATTGTGTGTAAAACAAAGTACAAGACCACGCATAATGTGGTGCTGATAAGTAGTGAGCAGGGTCTAACTTAAACAATTCAATAAAACTATTTCTATATGCTTCGTAGCAATCAGCAAGAAGTGTAACCTCTGCATATAGATAAATATCATAATAATCTCCTAAATCTTTCATGTTAAAAAGCTTAAATACATTTAGTGCATGTTCATAGTCTTCAGTAGTAATAGCTTTATCAAAAGTAAGTTTACTATTAAATGCTTTAATATCTAGAATTTTGGTCTCATTAAATTTATCAAAAGAGTCCATATACTCGTAAGGATAAATACCTTTTCTTCTTATAGCATCTTTAAGAACCTTAGTATCAATATTTGGATATAGTCCTTTAAAGTCACCAGTTGTAACATCAAAGTTTGAATTTGCTTTCTTTAATGAAGTAACAATATCACTTAAACCATTATTCATAAAATTAAAAGAATATTTTAACTCAAAATCATCAAATGACATTGACATGTAATTTTCCATATTATGTGCAACAGGTTTACAACTAAGACTAAATGTTGACATTCCTTTTACAATCAAATGTGAGTCATATTCTTTCAAATAGTGACTAAAGATAGGAAGTTTCCAACTACTTTTTTGAAATCTAACAAGTGAATTGCAAAACTTATTTGCTGCTCCTCTAAATTTACCAGTAAAATGACAGTGATCTCTTGATTTTAAATTTATCTTTTCCCTAACATCAAATTTAATCTTACAAATCCAACAATTAGTGGAATCATTAAACTGTTTACGAATGTCATAATAAAAAATAATAGGTGCTTCAGTGTGATCTAGTAACTTATTTTTCAAATCACCTGAAACATTCATTATAAATTCTAAAAGCAACTAAACACAATCGCTACCTCTATTTAAAAATATACAAGGTCTTCCTCCATTTATATCATTATCTATTAATACTTTTCCATTAATATCAAGAATAATTGCACACGAACCACATGGAACTTGCAACATATTTGTGCATGTGTCACTACATTTACCTGTTGTTAATTTACTATTACAATAATTTGGATTTACATTATTAGATACCATACTTTCATAGGAAACATCACATGTTTTAGCATTCAAACTCTCAAAATCTGCATAACAAACATATGGGGTTATAATTAATTTTGCATGATCGCTAAAATTCAAAAGCATAGTATCTTTTGTTCTTCCTGTTTTCTTATTTTCAACAATACCAGGCATTTTTAATTTAGAATAACTAGAGTTAAGACCTTTACATAAAATTAAATGATTTTAAAAATTTTCCTCTGAAAATAACTTATCCATATACCCGTGACAATAAAACATTGATCCGCCTTTATTAGGTGTTCTACATAGTCCACTAAAATTCTTTATCAATGCATAATGACTTTTTCAGATTTAGTTATCAATAAAAGATTAATATGCCTATCTGTAATCTCTAATTTTCTTGATAAAATTTTTAGAGGATATGCACTTGATTTGTCGTTATATTCATAAACATTTAAACTAACAGTAAATAGTTTACCTAGTTTCTTAATATCAATTACTTTGAGAGGCCATTCAAGTTGTGACAAGGGTTCATTTAGTTCTTGATAATTAGTTCTTAATATATTAATCAAATCAATGTATCTCTCTGGATGTACATTTATAGCATTTAGGAATCTCAATACACACCATAACGCACAGTATTTATCTTTATTCTTTATATTAATACAACAACGCTTCTTTGCTAAACCAGTTGGGAGTGGTAAATAAGATGATCCAGCTCTAATATTATATTCTGAAACATAATTCTCAAGACGTTTTATACCAATCAACCTCCAACCAGAACCTGGATTCTTATCAATAATTTTATCTATTGATTCTATTAAAGATTTAAATTGGTCTTTAATAATACTAGTATAATCAGATCTTTTAAAAAATGCAACTAATTTGGAACCAGTTACAACACTTTGACTATGAATATCAGTTTGATTGTGATATGAATGAACTGATATTTTTGTTTGTAATTTAAATGAAGAAAATCTCTTTGTGACTTTTTTAATACACTATTATAACTTGGTATTATACTTTAAAGATATCATCACTTTCTGTTGCAGAATAGTCTCTTCCTTTAAGAACAAATTTCTCATGTCTTCCACTTGCTCCAAGAAATTCTAATTTAAACTTATGAAACCTTGAAACAATACTTTTACTTTGAGTTATACCATCGATATTCTTTAGTCTTCTTGACTCGGTATGAAACGATTTTCCCTTTTGAGAACTTTTTCGATAGATCTATATTAAGAAAATAAATTTTGCTTAATTGAAAAAATTAATGAGACAACAGTTTTTAATGTTCGAGGAAAAGTTAATTATTAGGACGATTTCACTTTCAAGACTTCGAAATGTGAACGATAGTGAGCATGAGTAGGATTGAAAGGGGAATTGTCCTAATAAGTGACTTTTCTTACAACAAGCCTGCACCCCATCCAAGCCATCGGAGCTCACTAATGTTAAACTAACAATCTGACAGATCCCGAACGACAAACCGCTGGACAAGGTACCGCCTGAGCAGAAGAGAAGAACACTGTGGAGGGGGGAGCCAATGGCTTCACGACTTTTCAGTCGTTAGGGCCGTCCCCTCCCCTGCTAGGCTGGTTTACTATGAAGTCTGTCTATGGGAAAGGAATGTAGTGTTGACCTGCGGCTTCTGCTGTTGTAATTAGCTAATCGCCTTGGCATTAATGTACATATCTCACCTGTGGGTAATAATTAAGCCGTTGACTCAGTGCAGCCTCAAACCACTAATGCATGCTATATTTCGTGTCGTCTGCTGCGATTGATCGAGCTCTCATGTATACGCCAGTTGAGAGTAATCGAGGAGAGTCTCGTTTATCGCGAACTTTCGCCCATGCATCGCAGTGAGACTCCCACAAGAACAGCTGCCGCCGGAGCTACTGTTACGTAACGGAATCATGTGTACTTTGCGTGCATACCAGTACATGATTAATTGCATGTTACTAACAAGGAGTTGGAGATGCTACAGAGCGGCCCGGAGCGCCTTTCTGTGTGCTATGCTTGGTACTTGCCATTGCCATGATATTACTCACCATTCAATTGCGTTTCCCTTTGCAGAAAATGTAAAGTGCCTAGAAAGGGATAGATTTCTCTGAGGACGCTTTATCAAGTGCATTATTATTATTATTATTGCATGTTTGCTACTGCATATTTGCTGTTGCATTACTTTGCTTGGTACGTCTCAGAAACGGAGCGTCTCTGCTAATTCTGCTAAATCTCAGAGAAGAATTTGCTGTCACGTATCGCAAACTCCTTCTAAAGTGCTCTTTACTTCGCCTAGGTGACGCTGGAATTGCACAACTATGACTGAAGCACTATCCTAGTGAGTAGATGGCAATGGTGACCAGTCAGGTAGTAAGCATTTAAAATAAGGATTTTCCCAGGAGAATTTTTGCTCCATTTTCTATCAAAATATTGTAATGTCCCGCTGCTGGAACAATATAGCACAATTTGCACCTTCATGAATCTGCAGATAAAACAGCTGCACCTATGCATTGATCTCTTCCAGCATTAAAGCATGTCAAACTCTCACCACTTCCTCGATGCATGCATTACTGCACATTAAAATGTTGACACTAGCAACATTTTTCAAATTGAATGGCTAAACAACCAGCTTAACAGATGTTGGAAAGCCCAACAATTAAGACAGGCTCAGCCAGCATATTTTTAATAGCAGCTTCACGAAATCTGGTTGTCCTGTTCGACAATGACCATGCACCAGATCACACCATATTTATGGCCAAGTCCGCCTACTTTCAACCACAAGAATATTTTGAAAAGTTGGGCTGGCTTTGATAAGATACCACAGCCAATTGCTGATTCCTTCACATGGGACATCCCGTGTAGACTTCCAGAACTACTACATGGTCGGTGTTTCTGCTGATACAGTAAACGCTTACAAGCTGTTGCTAAACGCTTCAGCTAGACTTGTCGGTCGCTATCATCTAAATGGTCTACAATCCACAAATTCTTAACTACCTAAATTTGCTTCCATCAAGCGGCCTTCCGCCTTCACGGTCCAGCCGCTCACTACTATTCTCCATCATTCTCTTGCTGCGACGTATATATCTACGATTTCTCTTAATCAGACTTCAAGACTTGATCAGACAAACCAAGCGGGCTCCCCTGATTAAGGTCGCTTGGTTGTGCCCCTGACGAGCCTCCACTTCACTAGAGACTGTGCCTTCAGTGTCTATGCCGCAAAGCAGGCCTTATCCATCGACTGAAATCCCGAAATCTCCCAACTTGACAACGGTATCAGAGAGGCTTTAAACCCACGCGCCTCCTGGCAGCCTTTAATTGTCTGTAGTCTGCACATGCGTGTGCTCATAATTCAGCAGGGTCTTAGTAAGCAACCAAAATGCTTACTTTTAATTACTTATGACGAACGTAGAAAGCAATTTTATTTTCTTAGAACTCTGTCTAAATATAGATACATATATTTATTGAGATTAATATCGTCATTTAAACTTGAAAAGACCGTGAATTCAACCTGTGCGAAGCAACCGGCAAATACCGGTAAAAATTAGCTTGCCTCTTCAGCGAGAAAAACCTTTAAGTTTATAAACCAAACAAAATACCTTTCAGCGGCGTCAGTATTCCTTAGGACGAGGTGGCCACCTAGAGGCCTGGGCGAAGCAGACGAGTGGCTAAAGCCTCGCCTGCAGTTCAAGGTTCAGGCAAAGCACCGTACCACTCGCTTTTCGGAATCCAACAGTCTAGAAATACCTCGTACAAACCTTAAATCCTTTGGAGACCGTGCATTTAGCTCGTATGCTCCCACAGCCTGGAACTCCCTCCCGACCTGCATCAGAACATCCCCTGACCTGACCACATTTAAAAGAAACTTAAAAACATACCTATTTAGGACAGCATTTAGTGGGTCCTTGTGATTCGTCCTCGATGTGCTTATGCGTGCTGACACTGTTCATGCTGCCACTAACCACATTTGCACGCTGACCCAGTGCATGTAACCCCTAACCATGTTATTCATTTTGTTTGTTTTTCAAGCATGATTTTACTTACTATTCTATTGCGTATCACTTTGCAGCAAATGTAAAGCGCCTAGAAAGAGATTAAGTTCTCTGAGGGCGCTTTATCAAGTGCAATATTATTATTATTATTATTATTAAGGTTGATTGCTGTGAGGAGTCGAATGTGAAACTATCTAGCGGCTGTAGTAAGCTTAAATTACAGGATTCGGTAATGCAGCTATCCCGAGATTTCCCCTCAAAACTTTGTACGGTGTGCATTCTGAACAGCCGCTAATCGATGCAGGCGTTGAGCGGCAAGCACCGGCCTGCCTTCTGCTTCAATGACTACCTCACTAGCTCAGGCCTAAACAGCGCTAGATAGCTTGCATAGCTCAAAGCTTGTGCAGACAGCTGCCGACTTGCGACAAAAAGGGAGAACTTCCTATACGTATTAAGCTGTTTTCCACCTAGGTTGTCGCCCAATCGATTAGTTAATCGGCGCCCCAAGTATTGAAAGCTAGGGAAGGCAGTGAAACTAACATTATACTATGCAAACGGTGCATTTACTTTGACTGCGTAAACTTGCTAAGCATAAAGCACTTAACACACATAAGAACAGCGTACTTTTAAAGCCTAACATACCCATTGGCACTTTAAGCAGACGACCTCCGCGGTGTGAACTTTCCGGAGACCAGCCGCGGGCTGAGCTCAGATTGGTTGCACTCAATGCTAATGCTAATACGAGGCGTATTGCTGGCAGCCCTGCCATTGGCTGCAGTTAGTCACTCCTAGCTGGCGAGTGCCGAGACGCACTCGCTCATCCCCTTTGCCCTAGTTTCAGCTTTAAAGCGCTGGCACATTCGTAACTCATGAAAATGGAAATTTAAAGCATGAACAGTTGAGCGTCCACGATTTGCTCAGTAGGCAAGCACACGGCCGAGTTGTGCAGTCCCCTTGGTTTCCGGATCGGTAACTGGGTCACTTCTGGCCGCCAACGAAATGGACGAGAATAATGCTCAGTTATGATCGCGCTGCGTTCAGGAGGGGAACGTCTGACTCTATTGCTTCTCCTTCTATAACTTCACCGACAGATATTAAATTTAATACGGCGAAAACTTATGTTTGCGTCGCAGGTGCTGGCGACGAGAAGCAAGCGCCAGTATTCATTCGCGTCGATAAGTCATCAGCAAAAGGGCTCGCTCTGAAGCCATTGCTAACTTTGAACCGTTCTGTGGCCCAATGTCATTAAAAAAATTGTGAATTAAATTTCGTTGGTTGCAATGTCCCAGAGATGGAGAGTCACCGATTCTGCACATCGCAACTGTTGCTGCCTCAGTTCGTTCCGCGAGGAGACGCCGCCCGACTAGCAATATGCCGGAGATAGGAGAAAACAAGCACAAGTAGAGTTGATGATGCAACTAAGATGTCGGCTATACACAGATTCGCCACAAGTAGAAGGAACGCGTGGCCATTCCCAGAGAGCCTAGAAATCACTGATTGGTTAATAGCACAATAGAACGCCAGGAAAATAAAGGCAAAACATGAGTCTGAAAAGCACAGCTACAATAGAAACGTAGCTCCCCGAGACGTGCTTCTATGAATGAAACCGGTTTGAATCTGCTGCTTTGCGACAAAAGAACCGTCGCTGAGCTCATGTCTTAAGGTATTCAAGTGATTGTAATTAAGGTATAGTAGACGCGACTGTGTAACCAAGACGAAGACGTTTGCTTAGTGACCCACGTAAATGCTGTTGAAGCCGCGGCGTATCACAGTTACTGCGTTGAACGGAGAATGCTGCAGTGGAGGCGACATTATGGACTGTCCTTCTTGGAGGCCGCAGCGGCATTGCCTGTAAGCGGCTGCTGGGGGGGGGCTGCCCTTTAACCCCAGGCGAAGAGCTTGGTAAGGGAGTGGTCAACAGCCTAGCATGTACGCAACGCCGCAAAAAGCTACCGGATTTTCATAATATTTCAAAAGAAGTATTTTAGGAGAAACTCCTTTGTCTATTACTGACAAAAGAGTGATCGATTCGCTGCCTAAATGAAGCAATACAGCCAGCTACGGAGAAGTGCACGAGCAGAGACAAATCAAGAGAGTATAAACGTCAAATTCAAAAGAAGCTTAAATGAAGCTCTTTTAGTACCTGATTTGAATTCAACAATGTTCGAAAGGAATACAGCTTTAACGCTTTCCTGAATATGTGAGCGTCAAATAATTAGGGTTAGTCGTCTTGGGTGGCCGCCAAATCTTTTCAGCGAACGTTAAGTTGAATGCACTTGGTTGGTCCCACAACAAAGGGAAAAGTAAAGCGAAGGCTAGCAGAATTAACAGATTCAGACAGCTAGCTGATTGAACAGTCTCATTCATATTGCAGCAGATAGCCCTCGACGGCTATCGCCACCCCTGCAGGACTTGAATCCACGGCCTTAATCGTAAAGTGCAAACGTGCAACCTCGCGGGCTAAGATTCGGGAGCGTGGTGGCTACATAAGAGAGCTCGGCGTAGCTCCGCTTCGGGTATCGCAATATAGCTTGGCCGACGATACATCAAGCCCCTTCCCTGTAAGTCGTTACTTCCCTGCATGACCGCGCGGAGTGCAGTTTCTGACAAACTCCGTCATTCCAATAGGCATGGGGAAGCTCGTAAACATTTAGCCGGCTCGCACACGGCGGGAACAGGCAGTGAATGAGGCTGTTCTCGGTAGCACGCCAAAACTATAGGCTGGTGCTCATTCGACGGAAATCCGACATGCTGCATCGGTTTTAGTTTTTAACTTTAGGCAAAAATATGCACCAGTACAGGAAGACGGCCCATTTAGTTTGGCCAGTTTGGCCATTTTGGAAGTATTGTTTTTTTTGCTATTTTTCAATTTAACGAATGTATTATTTAATGGACGCCGAGGTCGGTACCGGTGCAAGTGAGGCAAGACGTCATGGCGAGTGCACGTCGAATTTTCACGCAAACGTGCTCATCGCAGATACTCAGGTGCTGTGTAAATTCACTTGCGGCTGCTCGTTGCGCCCCCACCTCAATCGAATGGGACAGATGCTCTATCGGCGAGCGAAAGTCGGACGCGCCTGTTGCAGCAGTGCCATTACTTGGCATGTCCAAATTGCTTGCAGCACCGTCATTTTGGAGCTAAATCTACAGTGAAAATGTAATTCTGGCCTTTCTGAGGTTGCCTGAACTTTAAATTGTAAACGTAGGATAATCTAAGGCCGCCCTGCAGCGAGATATCGGAACTGGGAGCATTTAGAGCTCGAGGGAATTGAGAGGCGTGGGCTGGTCCTGCGAAACTTTTGGCCTGCCGGGTCGGCGCTCATCGCATCGAGCAGCTGAGACACCAGCTCTCCAGGTCTTTAAACAGGGGGCTTAGAGGGGCAGTTATGAGCGGCCGATTAGTGAGCGACCCAAATCCGGGCATACTGCCTGATTACGGGTACTTCAGTCTCTCTGCATTAGAAGAAGTACCGAGATGGTCGACTGATCGATGACAGTGTGTCTCTGAGCAACGGTGCTCCTGCTGGATCTATGAGGGATAACTCCAAAACTCACGGGTGGGTGTAATAATAATAATACATTTGATATAGCGTCCTCAGAGAACTCAGTCTCTTTTTAGGCACTTGAAACTTGTTGCAAAGGAAGCCCGATCGAATGATTAGTGGTTGGAAAGGTTCTCGATATAGTCGAATAGCTGAATTTATGTAATTCATGCACTGCATACATCGAGTATAAAGACCAAAGTTAAGCTCCGACGGACGGATCTGGATTGGCCAAATTTGGTTCGTTAAGTTACGCCAGTCATGTAATAAATCTTAAGTATTAGCATGAGAGTGACGCCTAGAGACGCAGCCACGCTAGTGGGTTCGTCCGGTCTCTTGACTCTCTGTAGGGTTTGTCTTCTGACATAGGACGAACGGAGAATAGTTGCACAAGAAAGGTACAGCTTTTTGACACACTGACCTGCAGTGAGAGAGAGAGAGAGAGAGAGAGAGAGAGAGAGAGAGAGAGAGAGAGAGAGAGAGAGATTCACATTCAGCCCGATAGCCGCCAGTGGTAGAAGCGATTCTCGGTGTAGTCGAATGGCTGAATGCATGTAATTCTTGAACTGAACACATCGAGATCAAAGACTAAAGTTAAGCTCCGACGGACGGATCTGGATTGGGCCAATCTGGTCCGTTAATTTATGATGGCTATGTAAAAAAAATCCAAGCATTAGCACGAGAGTGACGCCTAAAGATGCAGCCGTGCTAGTTGGTTCGTCCGGCCTCTTAATTCTCTGTAGGATTTGTCTTCTGATATAGGACGAACGGAGAATAGTTGCACAAGAAAGGTACAGGTTTTCCGACACAGTGACCTGCAGTGAGAGAGAGAGAGAGAGAGAGAGAGAGAGAGAGAGAGAGAGAGAGAGAGAGAGAGAGAGAGAGAGAGATTCGCATTCAGCCCGATTGCCGCAAGTCCACATGGAAGATCCGCGAACGAACAACAATCGTCTCTCGTGGGATAAATAATAATAATTACAATAATTAGGCACTTGATAAGGCACCCTCACAGAAATCAATCTCTTTCTTGGTGCTTTGCATTTGCTGCAATGGAAAAAAGATCAAATGGTGAGTGGTATCGTGCTTGATAAACAGTGTGGATAACATGGTTGGGGGTGACATGCACAGGGTCAGCATGCAAGTGTGGTTAGTGTCAGCATCCGCAGTGTCAGCACGCATAAGCAAATAGAGGACGAATCGCAGTGACACTCTAAATGCTGTCATAAATAGTGCGAACAGCTGGAGACAGCATGCAGCAGGAAGCGGCTTACTGCACGACCGCCGAGAGAGGAATTCAGAATGCCCGCCTCCCCCGTTCGCACCATTCCTATATGGCATGAACGTTCTGTGGAAGCCTTCCGTGCGAACTCACTTTACGATGAGCACGAGCATGGATGACGAAAGCGTGATGGCGACGGCGGTCACAGCAATGCTGCAGCAGTAGATGGCCGCCAATCCATAGAGCGATCCTCTCTCGGATATGTCGCCGATCGAGCGATTTGGGAGCATCGCTTCGCCGTTTCTTAGCTCCCTGTCAATAGTGATCGACGCTTGACTGCTAGACTCTGCAAGACGAATAACTCTGACAGAATCGACGGTACAAGCGGCTGCCTGCGGCGGTCTAGCTTCAGCATTCCGACTCTCTCATTTCCAACGTTGCATTAGCTTCGCTCTCACTTCGCCAAATCAGGACACTCCGATCAGCGTCGATGAGCGACATCAAAGTACTTTCCAATCTTTGGCTCGAATGTGCCTGTGGGTTCTATGCGAATGGGGCTCGGAGAGTTATGTTCGGATCTCTTGATAGGGGGCGGGCGGCCTCGTCGAATGAGCCTGCAGCTAGCTAAGCTCGGATTGATTTCAACTCAAGTAGCCGCCGTGAGTGTCGTGGCGTCATTTCTCGGGAAATTAGTCTACAAGTCCTTAGGCAAATATTGACTGAAGCCCAAGCTTTTATTTCCATTGTTTGTAGACGAGCCTTTTGTGCAGCTCCTCTTTTATATGAATTTTCACTATGATTCTCTGCACAAAACGCAGCACAACGTTTTCAGGCTTATGCGGACAAGTGGGGGGGGGGACTGTTTCCTGTTATGACCGTGCGACCCTTGCTAGTTCGGGTAGCGGCACAAAATGCGTACAATGTGCAAAGACCTGAAGCTAGCAATATGCCAACGATATGGACACAACACTTGATATTCTGCAAGTAGCACTAGCAAAGAGACCTTAGTAGAAAAAACACAAACACTACGCCATATATTACGGCTGATACGGCAGGTGACTTCCATCCGACTCACTAAAAAGGCTTACGGCAGATCTCGCTCAGCGCTAGGACTTACCGACAGGCAGATCGTTAATAATAATGATAATAACAGTAGATTTTTGCTTCGCTTGAAAAAAATGTCAAGTGCCTAGAAAGAGATTGAGTTCTCTGAGGGCGCTATTTCAAATGCATTGCTATTATTATTTTTGTTATAGCGCTCTGTTTCTAGGCACTTTTCATTTGCTGTAAGAGAAGCATGATCGAATGGTTAGTGGTAGGACGCTCAATGAACAAAAAGCGTAACATGGTTAGAAGACACATGCACATGATCAGCATGCAAACCGGTGCTTCAAGTGAGCCACTGCTGTCAGCCCATGCCTTATTGGTTTCTTGTGCAACGACAACTACTCTCCTATTGCCGACTATGGTACATCATTTCCAGCCGTCCTTAACTGCTCCTTCATGCTAATCACTACCTCGACTGCTCTCCTGACTCAGCTATGCTTCCCATCTTCTCTTTGCTTCGTGAAAGAAATTCAGTTGGCTGCCGAATGCGTACCGAAAGCAGCTTAAGGCTGTGAGTGCTTTATGTAAAACGCTCGTGCCTAACACCCGCAAGAGTGTTTTGCTGCTTTTTGAAGTTACAGACGGAGATACATCATTGCCAGCTCAAAAGTCAACGAATAGTCTTGTTCTTACATAAGCATCGAGCTGCTCATAAGCTTCAGCTTATCAGGACTATTTCTTAAGCGGCTCAGTTCTATTTCAGCGGCAAAGCTTGAAGTCCATGCAGGCAGGGCATTACACTACGTTTCCAGTCGCCGGGAGATTGGTAACTCTTCCTAATTGCTTTGCGTGGTCGTACCGAGGCAGCCGAAAACGTGCGGCAATGTTTACTACACGAAAGAAAGTCTAAAGAATCGAAGAACCGCGAGTTTCGCAGCAGCCGCGTTCTTGATGGATGCTGGATGGCCAACCATTAGGGTGCACATCGCCCGTCGCACTACTTTTCGAATACATCGGGCAGATGGCCTTGAATCGCTAACATTTCCCTCATCCAGTCAGCAAAATGCAATCGAAGCTCCTAGCAGACGGACCCAGCGACCGAAGAACCGAGGAACGTGCGGCTTTGAGTGGTGCTAAAAGGCATTACGTATTAGCCAAGCTTGACGGACCGATTCCGGCTAGCCGCTAGCACGGAAGCCGGCCCGGAAGTCTCCAGCCCCCTCCCTGCACTGATGCAGCCGTCGAGCTTGAAGGCTGGCACGTGGCGAGCAGGCTAGGTACGCTTGTTGCTTTGGGCGCTCCGCGTCAGCGCCTGTCGCCTGGTGGGGTGCTAGCGGCGCTTACTGGAGGCTGGGTGTGGAGACTTTCACCGGGCAGCCGTCCAACGGCTGCCCGCCTTACTCGCGCCTGCACCTCGCCTATCCAGGTCTCCCGATCCCTCGCAGCACTCTTTGAGACTGGCTGATGAGGCCCGGCAAAGTCGCTCAATAGAGCTCCGAGTATCTGCTAGTCGGAGGCTGCTGACTTTCTTGCTGTTACAGCGAGCGCTCAAAGTCATTGCGAGCAGCTAGCAGGTGAAGCCGGAGCCTCTCCAGCAAGCTTCCACCGCCGGAACTTATACAGTGAAACGGGCCATAAGACATGCCTAGCAGGCGAACCGCATGGCAATAGCTGTAGCACGGCGACCCAGACTCTGTACTCTGTACAGTCAGTACACGGGTAGTTTCGAGTAGCTCTTGCCTGTCCGACTAAGCTAGCCAAATGTTGTCGACAAGAAACTGGTGAAGCTCATCGCTTCCTTGCCTAACACTGCTGCTCCCTCCTAGCTTTTAACGTTTTCTTGTTTTGTGAATATGTTGCAGGCGCTGCGAGCCACCAGTAACGGTTATGTTCACACCCGTAGCTAAGCTAAGAAAGATGCTAAGGCATGGCAAAACAGTTACCACTCAAGTACTAGAAGTTAGTTTGGCGATTTTGGAATAAAGTGCATAAACTCCTTGTGGGCTCGCTGAGTTCATGTGTGGAAGGTTGCATAGCGATGCCCCTTCCCTTATCCTTCTCCATTATTAAATGGAAGCCGCAGATCCTCTCTAAAAGTCCTAACTACGGCTGCATGCCTTTGGAAAACAGAGTCTCACAAGAATTAAGGTGGTTGGCACACGAATCGCCAGGCGAAGTGAGTGATTTGGATGGCCAGTCGGCAGCTGCATCTAACCACCAGTCAGCTGTGGGACATTAGTGCAAAACTCAAGCACATGATCAAGCAGCAGCTCCGGAACCGATCTGGTGACTGTCATTGCCCAGACACTGCGAAAAGTTTCAGGGCAGGAGCAGTAGCAGGAGCAGGTGAATCAAGACAGTAGCAGTAGCAGGAGCAGAAACAGCAAGAGGTAAGAGCAAGGTAAGAGACCAGGAATCGAAGTAGGATCAGCAAGTGGTGCAAGAGTAGCAGGAGATGCAGAAGTAGGAGAGGGACCGGGGCAGGCCATGGGCCGGAGCTGGAGCAGTGCATCAGGGAAGCAGGGAAGCAGGCAAGAGGGCAGGAGCAAGAACAGGGAACAGCAGCAGTAGCAATCAGCAGCAGCAGCAATCCCCAGCGGCAAGCAGCATCAATCAGAAGCAATCAGCAGCAATCTGTAGTAATCATCAGCAGCAGTAGCACCAGATAGCCCCACACAGCAACAGTATCAGCAAACGGCAGCAATCAGCAGAGCAACAGTGACAGCAGTAGCAGCAGTGGCAGCAATGGCAGAAGTGGCAGCAGCAGCAGCAGCAATCAGCAACAGCAGCAATCAGCAGCAGTTAGCAGCAATCAGAAGCAATCAGCAATTATCAGCAGCAACCAGCAACAGTCAGCAGCATTGAGCAACAGTTAGCAGCAGTCATCAGGAGCAATGAGTAGCAATCAGCAGCAAACAACAGCAATCAGAAACAATCAGCTGCAATCAGCAGCAGCAGCAGTAACAGCAGCAGCAGCAGCAGGCAGCCACTGCCTCCACTATTACTACGCCAGGCTCGACTCTAGGCTGTTCACTGGCCCCGAGGTTTCGCGGCTGCTAGTACGACTTAGCCAGAGGCGATGTAGGCGGCTGACTTGGCCGCAATGTAGAAGCCGTGGAGCCGGGAGATGGCAGATCGTCAGAGGTGGATGAAGACCCTGGTGGATAGCTTTGACTCAATGCACCAGCGAAGCTCCACTGTCTGAGAGCCCGAGCCGACGGATTTCAGCCTTAGGGGAAGGAGCTCAATTGCCAGTTCTACAAATGACAGTGAGTACGAGCTCAATTTAGCTGTAATGGAAAACGAGGTCGGCCGATAGTGAGTTTTGCCATCCACGCAAGATCGGCGAGGCGGTGCGCGTGCGCTTCACTCCTCACCGAGGGCAAATGTGGCAGTAACAGTTGCACCGGACGCTAGAAAAAAGTCGCAGGTCGGGAAAGAGCCGTGTCATTGGCCTCAGTGAGGGTACAGCCGACTCCAAGGCAGGATCGTCAGGCTCCGTCAGCGTATGTAAGAACGAAGTCGCGAAAGAGGTAAGATCTAAAACACCGAAAGGGCGTACATCGCAACCGCATTGGGCACTGACTGAGAAGGAGTTAGATGAGGAACCCCCCCCCCCCGGCGACTATGCTAGAGGGGCAGGCGTGAAGGTGGCTCGCACTGTTGTTTACACCTCCCAATCGCTCCGCCAGCCCAATGAGTTCGGGCTTGGTTAGTGTGCGTGACTCGCTGCATCCAGGGCAGTACCTCGTAAAAGTGTTGCATCGGTGACCTATGCCGCCATAATTGAGAGGAAGTGAGTCAGGCATACTCATAAGTGCCCGTTTGTTGTAGTACCAGGACGCGAAATTGTAGGAGGCCCCTAGCACTGCTAATCGCGACATCCATGACCGCTGCTAAGTTATCGTTTCTATCTATTGCGGATTGAGTATACTCATACCTTTCTGTTCGTCTAGCTTTTTGCTCGTGGCGCTCGCTCGACTGCCTGAACGCACTACTCTGCGTTTTGGAGCGCTGCAGACGCTCCTTGTGGAGCGCTGCACAGACCGGATCTCCGCCGGATTACTCGGCGGAGCTGTAAAAGTGCATTACAACGATCGAAATCTGCCTTGCCTAAAATTGGATTCGCCAGCACCCAGGCGACCACTCGCGATCACCACAGCAGTCTTCTGGAGACTTTTATTCATGCGGAAGCTCGCCGCAGACCAGCACGCGACAGCTCCGCCCACCTCCCCGGTCCCAACTGAACACTATGTCCGCTCGCTCCGCCCTGTCTTCCGGGTAGTGGCCCAACGATCTTGCGTGGCAGCGACGGACGACATAAATCGAGGTCAGCGTCTCACCTGCACTAATAAGAGCGACATGGATTCGCTGCTTTGAGCTGTCAGCTCTGCAAAAGGAGAGAGTGAGAGAGATAGAGATAGAGAGAGAAAAGAGAGAGAGAGAGAGAGAGAGAGAGAGAGAGAAAAGAGAGAGAAGAGAGAGAGAGAGAGAGAGAGAGAGAGAGAGAGAGAGAGAGAGAGAGAGAGAGAGAGAGAGAGAGAGAGAGAGAGAGAGAGAGAGAGAGAGAGAGAGAGAGAGAGAAGAGATCAAAAGAGTGAGAAATTGAGAAAGAGTGAGAGTGAGAGCTCCTCGAACACAAAAGGTTACGATAATTTAAAGGCGTATTGCTACCGAGTCTATGTCTCTCTCCTGGTTTGGATAATACGCTCTAGTTATTGCAGCGTGCCTTCTCTCGAGAAATTTCAGCCCTAGATGTGCTGGCCCTTCCGACCGCCACTCCGTCGTGGGGCGCGCCGCTTCCTCATCCGCCTGCATAAAAATGCACACGGAGTTCAGAGTTGGCAATGCGACTCGTCTGCGAACGAGCGATCGCCAGCTTTGAGTCCCTAGCCGCCTCTTTGCTGGCGAGAGTGGAATTTATAAGCATCTAATGCAGCGGTTCTCAACCGTCCTATTCCGCAAGCCATTAATGCAGTTCATCACGTGGCGACCCCAACCATAAAGTTATTGTGTGCAAATTGTGGAAATGCGTGTTTTCCTATGGTCTTAGGCGACCCCTGTGAAAGGTTGAGATCCGCTGATCTAATGCAAAAGTCTCTTTACGAGAAAACTCTTGTTCATGTTGCCAGTCATTCTCAGGGATGAGAAGCCGCACTCAGCGACTGCAGCACGCCCTCGTGGCTTAGCTCAACGGAGCTCGGACGATGCAGAGAGCCCACGCAGATAGAGCCCCTCGAGAGCGACGCCAGAAGAAGCTGAGGCGGACGCTTGGCATGCATGCAACCCATTTCTTGAGCACTTGAGCCACCGCAGCAAAGTGTGCTCACATCTGGCTACTTTCTGGTGCTACCAACTCGCATTGTTGCATTGTCAAACGAATGACAGCGTCCGAATTTGCTAGCGGCCGCGTAGCCGAAATCAGCACCTCGCGGGGACGATGAAAATCAGTGGCAGACAAAGCCGCCTCTTCTTCGTGTTTGATAACCTTGGACGACCCGCATCCCTATGAGCAGCCGATTGTCACACGTTTGCAATTTTTTCTGTCTCGCTGGTGGCTCACTTGCTTGGCTCCGCTCGCAGCAATGGTCAAACGCCAGAGATTGAAGATTCTACAGCCTATACTGTATACGGTCACCCTCCTATAGCAATGTTTGTGAGTCTGATCAGGCACAGACCACTTTTTACTACTGCAGTGAGAATCACCTTTGGTATCAAAAGATCTTATGCGAATCTTGAATCATTTGGAAACTTGATTTTGAAGCCGTTCTAGAAAAAACGCGCTCCTTCCTCTACAGCTCAGTCCTTCATCCAGCTGGCCTCCTTTGGCAGAATGCTGAAGCATATGCTCTCGCCGATGCTATGGAGCTTCTTAGTCGGAGAAAAGCCTCAGCCCAAGGCCCGCTAGCTCAAACACACAGCCTTCCTCACGGCAATCTGGCAGATCATTTTCCTAGCTTATTCGTTTGCTCAGCAGATGCTATCGGAGATTGCATCTCCAAGGTAACATCCTCACAGGGTTCTTCAATATCGATATCTACTTGCTCTACATCTATGTCCCTTTCAAACTTCTCTATTCAAACGCCTCAACGAACATAATCTTCAAGTTCATCTGTCAGTCTAAGAAGACTTCAAGCTATTTAGATCCCCATTTATAATTATCTACTTCTGAGTGAGATGCCCACATTGTCGGCCACCATGCATACCTAGTAAGCCTAATACTTTTAACGTTAGCCACAGGTTTGGTCCTAGCATCTCGACAGCGACTGTTGTTAGGCGAGTCGTTAGGATATCAACACTAGGCAGCAGAAAACTTCAGAAACTTTCGCCCAGACTCTTGAGAGAGCTTTCCTTTGAATAAACTAAGATACATAATTTCAAGCCAGTTGAAATTGTAGAAAGAGAAATCACACCGAGTGAGTTAGTTATAGTCCGAATAGAGAGAAAGTCTCTCCACAGATTCAGCACGGCCTTAAGTCTTGGACGATATTCTCGGAGGCACTGGGGTTAAGTCTCTCTCTGATAGCAGAACGGAATATTTCTGGAGCGCTTGTTGCCACTGATTCGCCTGCAGGGCATGTCATCTCGCCTGCTCGTGGCTGGGAACGCACTGCAGCTGAGTGCATGATATTTCAGCTGCAGGAGATTAAGAAGAGGAAATTTCAAGAACCAATAGTCATCAGATGAGCATTTAAAAATTTGGATTTCTCAGAGCACGCAATTGCAGCTGGTACAAAACTCTTCAGCTAGGCTTGTCTGTCGTGAGCGTCGCAATTGCCACATCACACCACTTCTCGCCGACCTGCACTGGCTACCAGTCATGCAACGGATTAACTTAAAGGTTTTGTCGCTCACTTTTAGGTCACTTTATTCTTTGGCTCCAGTCTATCTCTCAGATATACTCCCCCATCAGGCCAAGCATCGTACCACCCGCTTTTCGGAATCCAACAATCTACAAATACCTCGTACAAACCTCAGATCCTTTGGAGACCGTGCATTTAGTTCGTATGCTCCGAAAGCCTGGAACTCCTTCCCGACCTGCGTCATAACAACCCTTAACTTGGCCACATTTAAAATAAACTTAAAAACACACCTATTTAGGACAGCATTTAGTGGGTCCCTGTGATTCGTCCTTGATGTGCTTATGAGTGCTGACACTGTGCATGCTGCCACTTACCACATTTGCATGTTGACCCTGTCCATGTCAGCCCTAGCCATGTTATTCATTTTGTTTGTTTATCAGGCATGATATTACTCACCATTCAATTGCATTTCCCTTTGCAGCAAATGTAAAGCGCCTAGAGAGCGATTGAGTTCTCCGAGGGCGCTTTATGAAGTGCATTATTATTATTATTATTATTAGAGCTGGTCTAGTTGAACTTATTTTGGCATTTTACTGTATTCATCTTGCCCACGTAGTCTCAGCTTGACCTCGGCTTTGAGCCTTCCTTGTGGTCCAGCTTCTCTCAGCATTCTTAAAGCAGGCACTCCTGACATTGTAATTTGGTTGCGGCGGCAAGCCTACTTAAATCAGACGATAAACTTCACACATATGGGAACTAATAGAGTAACTCAGAAATTTGAAAATCGAATGTTCGAAATAGGCTCAGTCGGCATTTCTCACTTAGCATCTCCACGAAATATAGGTGTATTGCTCTGCAATGACCTCTTACTAAATCACTGCCTAAAACCACGGGCCAAACAAAGTGCGTACCGAGTCCGACTGCACAGTTTCAATAGGATGCATCCTAGCTGGCAGCTCGAAGTCATCCGAGCGTCATCAGCAGAAAGCAGCGTAGATGCTGATAATAAGGACACCTTCGTAGAACAACGATTTATGCAGCCGACTTCAAGAAGCTCGGAGCTCTGGAACGTTGGCCAAATGTTGAGGTCCTCGCATCGTGAATCTTCAATTGACATTCTTTAGACACCGACTGTTCTGCCAGTAGACCCAAGATTGGTGAAAGCTTGAGTGTCGCGTGTGTCGATGTGTTTCGGAGAGCGACGGCGGCATTCCTTGCCAGCATAACAACTGTACGGCCATTGACGGTGAAGAAGGGCAGGTCGAGGGCGGCCGAGTGACGGGTGGCGAGCGAGGCAGCGTCGCCACCGAACTGAATAGTCCTCGGAGCGAAAAACTCTATAAAAGGCCGGCATGCGGTAGCATCAAAACCAGCAGAAACCATTTAAGGAGTGCTCCAAGCTGGCTGCTAGCTCTCGCGCAGTTCGCTGGGGGATTTGGCGCAGAGTCCATCCATTCTCGTTTTTTCAGCCCATATTCTTTCTTGATATTAAACTTTAGGCATATTGTTCTCGTGGATTGCAAGTCTCGTCAGGTGGAACATGTTGCCACAAAATATGATCTTCAAAATGAGAAAAAAATGGCCTGTGACTAGGAGGTGACAAGAAGCATGCGAAAGTATTTAGCTGCGTCACTGACTTACTAGTCACGAGAGCTCGCCCTGACGCTAGCACTATCTTTTAAAATTTCTGTACTAATTTTGGATGACCAGCTGGGAAAATTCTTTAATGATCGGCTAAGCAAATCTTTAATGACCAGCTAAGCTCCGGAATTTCTTTTGAAGCGCTTCGTGTTCGGTGGGCATGCGTACGTCATGTGACATGGTATCCGAAATGCCAGATTCTACGCATTGCTAGCTTCGTCAACCGCACTCTTAGTGTTTGCGAGCTGCTTTCTTTGAGGCTTCGTGTCATGCATATGAAGCAGGCTCATATTGTGCAGAGTTGAGTGGATTTCAACGGGTCACCAAAACAAGCTAAAAGATCTCAGCAGCAGCAGCAAAAGCAGCAGCAAAAGCAGCAGCAGCAGCATAGTGTTGATCATTGTCCGACGCATGAGGAATGCACCAGCTCTGAAGCCACCTTCTCGATTCGCACGATCGTTTCCGTTCAGCATTTTTGCCCATAATGGATTTTTTTACCCATTTCATTTCATTTAATTTTCATTTCATCATTTCATTTTTACCCATTTTTGCACATAATGGAATGTGTATGCGCACACGAGTGAAGAGCTTTGCGACGCAGGCGAGCAGAATCGTGGTAGCGGACGTGCCGTAAAACGTCTCCGTGTGCCTGCGAGGCACTTTCGTCTGGTCGTCGGCGTTGCTCTCGCGCGAGCACGCTCCCGATGGACCGCCAGCATTGTCTCCGTCTGGCACAGGTATGGTCGCAGTCATAGCAGGAATTAGCAGGAGGTGGCCAAACGTCATTAAGAAAATTGTGAAACAAGCTTCTTTGTTCGGGACGTGCCAGATTTCGGACATCGTCGACTTTGCCCTCAGTCACTGCCAGTGCCTCAGTTGGCTCTGCGAGGAGCTATCCTTCTTGGCGGCGTGCAGGAGGTGAGAGAGAGGCAGACGCAACGCAGGTGGGTCGCCCGAGCGTGGATTCGTTGCATGTAGAAGGAAGGCAACGCCATTCCAAAGGAACCCAAGACCCGCATGCTGTCTTAATAGCTGAGACAGCTAGCTCACAAAGGCATTCACTTACCTCAGCGATACGACCGGGCGTAGCAGCCTCGGACGCTGGCCAGTCCTTGCTATGAGCTACAGAGCCTGAGCTGCGGGCGGCTTCCTCTTCCGCGGTTGCTAGGCTGCTTGTGTTTGTGCAAAGAGGAGCGTGCGATCCATTAGCTTTCGCCTCTATCTCAGTGATCCTACTGAATTTCATTGAATATAAAGCCAAAGCCTTCCAAGTGCAGCATCCTTGCATGAAATTAGGAACCGGAAAAAACAATATGCTACACGACTGCATTGCCAAACGGTTCGATTCAGGACGCCAAAACCCAATGTATAGCTAACACCCATGTGGACGAAAGTCCAGGAGAAGACCTAAAATCTGTATTTTGCAACGACATCTAACCGTTGACCATCACAGAGTCCACAAACACGTCAAGTTGCTTCGACTGCCGGACGCCGTTGACAATTCACCCGACTAAATTGCCTAGTATTTCATTCGTAGATATGATCGCGAATCAAAGATAAGAATTGATGACTTAATCTAAAAAAAAACAGACCGGATGAACACACGAAGATTTGAGCACAGTGTATGTATGCGATTCTACATCTGACGTATGTTACTTCTAGGCTGAGACGTTCGTTCCGCAGTCAGATCGCGACCGTTGCTCCTTATGCTTGAGGCTAGAATTCTGATGGACGTCATTGTGGTGCAAAGCTGTCTGAAAACGCAAATTCCTCCAAGCGTTGTAGACAAAAATTTTCGATGACTTTTCTCGTTGGGAGAAAGGTGGAAGGCTGTGCAAGTATGATTATACAGTGAATTCACAAACTCACTTGTATAATGATAATTTCCGACACCACTCTACCTGGTGATATTCAGCTACACCTATAGTACTCGCTAAGCTATCACTAGCCCTGTTGACGGTGCTGCTATCTGTTATCTGCTCGTGAGACGCAGGGAGTTAGAGAGAGGTGCTCAATGCCTCACTGCCTCGCTGATGGCTCGGCGGTTGGGCAAGTGGAACTTATATGCCTTCGGCAGGATTGACCCACGTGACTGACCGTTAGCCACGTTATCAAAGTAGCTTGGGAGATAAGTTACCTTCCAATCGAGAGCCAATAACTTCATCCTAATCAGAGAGGAGCGGGTAGTTTCAGTTGGATTTTACGCTGCTGTAGCGTCTAACTTTACATATCGAGATGAGCACTAGCACACTAGGTTTCGAAGTAAGGCCGTGGATTTTGTGCAGCCACTGTCTTCAAAGACGGCACGACTCACGTGACTTATGGGAGTGGCTCTGAGCATTAGCTCTGGTGCTGAGCTCTGATGAGTGCCCCCGCAGTAACGGGCGGCCTGCCGCTGGTTGGCATCTGGGGAAAGACCAGTGGATGCCGGCGGTGTAGGAGTCCAACGACTCCAGAGGGCATTGCCGCCTCCCGGTGCGGCCAGGAACTGGCCTGCACGAGCTGCAATTCCAGCCACTTTGTTAATGGTTTTTTATTTGATAGTGTTATGTATGCAGATAGAGGACAGACGCTGTCTATGCAATTTGCATTCTAAATGACTCATGACTCATGCCATTCTGCAAGACGTTGATTGGGCATCTCCCCGCGGAGAAAGCCCGGCGGTGTAATCTGGGGACCCCAAGGTGTAATCGGTGGACCAGCACGGATGCACTACATAAAGGTAAGTTAATAAGATGTAACCAATATAGCATATGAAAAAAGATCTATGCAAACACAACATCGCCCTTTATTACGAAAATGCGCCTGGCGTCAAACAAAGTTCTTAAACTGAGCAGGCCGTTTGCCCTTAGTTTTTCTCACGGAATGTCCTGGCACTGCTGCCCTGACTGGGTAGCATTCTGCTCTCGCAGCCATCTCGGTATTCAGCGGCTGTGCCTCTGTGATGGAATTACCTGCTTCGGCATGCCTCTCTTCCACAACAGACGTTTCATCTCCTGCTGCAGGCAGCGAAAGTGAAGATAATAGCAAACCAATTGACTATAATGACTCGAACTTGACTAGATGAGCATGACTAGAACATGACTAGAACAGCATATTGTTGTTGTTTAGTGCCTGAAAGTGACCTGTTGCTAGGCATCTGACTTGACAGGGCACAGCGGTCCCCTTCGAAGCTGATCTGCATGGAATACTGTGATGTGAGTCCCTGCTTGCATGGCATACATACAGTGTCCACGACTGGCCACCACTGTGCCAGGTGACCAAGTGTTGTATTACGTCCGGTAGTTCTTGTACCGCACCAAATCTCCCGCAGGTATGTCGCCTTCTCTCGAAGAGTGGTAGGCTCAATCAGCAGCGCTGGTGGTGGTCGAATGAGATAGAAAAAATATAACACGTGACGTGACTTGAGAACTATGCAAGCACAACATATAGCTAGCTTCACATTGAACCGAAATTAAGTAATTTCAGTCTAAGTACAATAAAATCGCATGAAGAGCAGAAAATGTCAAGAAATCACCGTGGACTAGCGATCAGAGGAATGAGCGAGTGCCTTCTCTTCGAGAGACCCACCGGTTTCGAGTAGAAAGCTAAAGGGGCATTCAAGTATTTCATCATGTGATGTAATGGAAGGAGTGTGTGACCTGGTAATATATCCATAAGCCTCAAGTTGAAAGCTATAGCAAGCGGCTCAGGATTAGTACATGGCTCTGACAGTAGGTGGCTCAACGGCAATCGCTGGAGTTTTGAGCCACCGCAGGTCATCGCTGGAGTACGGTTCTCCACCCAGTACCCCCGATTAGCCCCCCCCCCGTTCCTTTGCTTTCGTGTCTCGCGTCGGCTTAGAACTTGGATAAAGAAAACGAATACGTCGACGAGGATAATATTGTCTAGATAAATCGGCCGGAAATCTTCTTCGGCTTGTGAAATTATTGTGTCAGCTAAGATATCACATGCTTCTTACAGGATACTTACTTGCATACCAGGGTGGTATAGCTGTGAAAGCCTACAGGTTTGCTAGTCAATCTCCGTGAGAGGGTCTGGTTCAGAACTTTCGCAGCAGAAGTGCTTTTTGTAAGTCGTACAAAAAGCATTGATCCCATATATACTGGTCTTCTTCACTCGAAGTTTACAAGATTAGCCGATTTAACAGCCTCATTTGCATAGTTGCCGAAGAGCCTAAACTGCTATGGCTGCTTGCAGTGGGAATTAAAGGATGGCCCACTGCTGCAGGACCCGAACCTACGACTTGGATTGTGAAGAGCGAGCACCTTACTCAGGGGCTATGATTGGGTCCAGAGGCTAACGGGCCTTCCTTAGTCACGAAAAATTAAACCTGAGCTAAATTTCGATCAAGAATAGAAGATAAAAAAGCGGTAAGCTGAAAAATCTTAGGCTGATTCTAAATCCACTGCGATTTGATTTTCACCAGCTTCGTTAGGGGTAGGTAGAAAATGGCCTCCACGCTTTGACCAATCCACCTGCCAACGGTGCGAACGGTGACAGGTTCGCAGCAAACGCCTTGCTTATCTTATGAAAAGCCACAGCACATTGACTGTGTCGAATAGCAACCCAACAGCATTGGAACGGCTACTATAGTGCTGTACAGATCTACATAATTATTTAATGTCATTGTTGATTTATATAATTTAACTGCTGTTTTGTTGTTTAAAATTAGATACTTTTGGATTTTCATGGTGTCTTCTTGTGATTTCGATGACAAAAACATGGCAAGGCACAATAGGCGGCCCGTTTTGACATTGTTGGGCACTCTCGTTTTTTATTTTTCTTACCTTTCATTCCATTAAAACTCTAAATATCTCAGGTTAATCTTTGACATGACTGCATTCAAGCGCAGAAGTGTTGGTGACCAGAAGTGTGTGTGATGAATATTAGGCGTTCGACCGTGAACCATTATACCGAAGCAAAAAGAGCTGATGCCCTCATTACCGTTAGGTCTTACATAATGGCGTTTTCAGCAGCCGTCATAAACAACAAAAAACTGATGCCAATTATCATCGAAACTTTTGGTTCATTTAAAAATTCCACATTTCCCGATTTACATCTCATTGAAAGCGACTGCAAAGTTTACTTATGGAGGTACATGGACGTGCGCACTGGTGTGAAAGCAGTGCTGAACCGGCTAGTTCTCATTTCTTAGTCTCAAGCTGTCGCCAAACGGCACGCCTGGCACCATTTAGTGGTCCGCCTTTGTGTCAGGGCCAAATTTGAGAGACTTGGTAATGCTAAAAGTGCTGAATAGTTTTGTTTCGTTGAGAGATCGTTAAAGTACAGCCTGAAGTACCTAGCTGTCACCAATAACGTCGTTAGCGCTGACAGAGAGACGTGGCCTTTAACATTTGACTGCACCCGCTAGGACAGAATGGCATCGTTTCACCCTTTAGAGCAGTGGTTCTCAACCTGCAGTGTCGAGACTTTTTTGGGGGTCGAACGACCCTTTCACAGGGATCACCTGAGATCATTGGAAAACGTGCATTTTCACATTTTGCACACAACGATTTTATGGTTGGGTGTCGCCACAACATGAGGAACTATATAAAAGGGTTGCGGCATTAGGAAGGTTGAGAACTGCTGCATTAGAGGCGTGCATACTCAAGGAGCCTGAGGCTCCTACTCGGGAGTTATTTGGTGGAAATGCGATTATGCACCGACTAGATGAACGAATTGTGTTTGCTCCGAACATAAAAAAACCAACTCCTGTCCGTACTGTATGAAGTGGCTCATTTGGAGTGGGCTAGGAGAAGAGCAGGCTGGGCCCACCAAGACTGAGGCGAAATAGAACGGGCGATGAGAGAAAATTCAAAATTTTTGGTAACTCAAATTCACACCATGCATGCTTCGTTGCTCAAATTTTCAATATGAATGACCTTCGAATATATAATGGTGAAACTTGGCAGCGCATGGATTTTGGGTCTGGGACATGCTTTTGTAGCCGATACCTGCCATCATTACGCAAGACGTTTATTTAGAACCACAGCAGCAAGTTGCACTACCCAATCCAATAAGCCGTCGTGGAGATTGTTTTCTTTTCAAATCGGGCAATTAGACTACGTCTGGGCACGGAATATCTTTTCTGCCATAGCCTGGAATGTGGTCGATTGGGCCACCATGCTCGCAGCGTGGCCAAGTTAGTCAATCTTCAAACCTGGATCCCATTAAGTGTCTCTGAGTGAAGTGGCTCGAAGGCTCGGAGCTCAAGTAGCGCGTATCACATCTTTAGAATGGCTTGTCCCAAGTTTGCAGGATGTTTGGAAAACGATAAAGCCAGATGTTTAGGATAGCGTAGTTCATTCTATGCCTGAGCAGCCCAGACAGGCTACTGTTTGCCGTTATGGTTTGACCTAATATAAGTACCACCGGTTTTTCTAATTGTACTACAAGTTTTCTCACGCCTTACGTAAGGTTATTGCATGTAATAAAAACAATGACAGCAGGTTGCAGTAGTGCGTTTATACCAGAGTCGTAACTTTTGGGGTCAAGCGGCCATCTAAAGCGTCCTCGCCAATACTTCTTCCCCCGAATGTATATGTGTATGGCGGTATGCATACATATATTCATTTCATAAATATATAAATAGTTTGTTTAACAGTCATTAATTAAAGGTATACGATATAATTCCATACTAATTATTTATTGCTAATATAAATAGAGAGTAGCACTCCAACTCAAGATGACGATTTGAGAATTCTTGCTATTTCTTACTTCTATTAAGAGTATTAGAAAAGCGGTTTTACCGACTCGGTTGGTCTAATAAACTGTAACTAACACCAGTACAGAGCTGTCGAGTACACAATTCTGATTTACCGGAATTACAAAATTATCCCCAACCACCATTTGGAATTCAGGGTTAGGATAAAAGTACCTTTGCAGCTACTATTTCTATTAGAAAACCTCGTACTTGAGTAGTCGTGTTGGAAATTGAACCAATGCATCTAGCCTTTATATCGCCAGTCGATTGATTTCTTGTATCTGCTCTTTTATATGCAATAGTAGCTTTTTTACAGTTTTAACTAGATTTGATAGTTAATTGCTTAACCAAATCCTGAGTGTTGGCATTAAGAAAACACTATGCCAGCAGGGACTGGATTGTATCGAGCATAAACATTTTGATAATTTCCTCCCACTATTGCAGAAGCCGTATTAAAGCAAGTGGTCATTTACTGAGCGTCTTTGGAGACCGGCATTTAGTTCGTATGCTCCCAAGGCCTGGAACTTCCTCCCGACCTGCGTCAGAAACTCCCCTGACCTGACTACATTTAAAAAGAACTTAACAACACACCTATTTAGGTCAGCATTTAGTGGTTCCCTGTGATTCGTCCTTGGTGTGCTTATGCGTGCTGACACTGCATGCTGCCACTAACCACATTTGCACGCTGACCCTGTGCATGTCACCTCTAACCATGTTATTCAATTTGCTTGCTTATCAAGCATGATTTTACTCACCATTCAATTGCATTTCTCTTATCAGCAAATGTAAAGCACCTAGAGAGAGATTGAGTTCTCTGAGGGAACTTTATCACGTGCATTATTATTATTATTAGCGTCTGCTGTACGTTTTCTAATTTACGGTGGCTGATACTGCAGTTTGTTTCAAGGGATATTGCGATAAAAACGTAAACGGTCAGCGTAATTGCTTAGATTAATCTATTAATTTCATAATTAAGGTAAGGGTAACACGTCGAACATTATTGAATGATCAAAACAGCGCTCGGAGAAGAAAACACTTGCATGCAAGGCATAGCATGCATTGCATAGGTGGCAAAGAAAGAGAGAGGGAGAGAGAGAGAGAGAACATTGCCGAGCCTGGACGCCTTCTACATGCAGAAGTGGCGCAGCATTTGTTTGCGTGCACCAGCCTGAGAGCTGCAACAGCCATATTTAAACAATGGTCGTCAACCAAGCCGTGCTCGAAGTAAGATAAAATAAATTGTTTGCTGGGCATAATTTTAACAAGCAGAGGCGGCGACGTCTTCAAGCGATCCCTAGTCGACGAGAAGAGTCGGTACCGCTGGCCGGTAAGACGAGAACCTTACCACTTTTTGGCGGTGCTTTCCTTTCCGAGGAAGGCGCTCTGTGCATGTAGAAATATACAATACTAGCATTACGTAAAATAAAAATAATAAAAAATGATATAGCAGAAGGAAGCCGTCACGCGACTGGCTGTCGCACTTTGTTACGAGTGTCTTCGGCGGTCGAGCGGCCGTAGGGTCGAATTTGTGCCACAGAGCTATGGCAAAGTAACCACCTAACCACGTGCCACTTGCGAGTGGAGCAGGAGCAGCTCATTCATGAGAACAATTCGAAGAGACGGGAGATATATCTTTAGAAGCGAAGGATGCGGTGACCATGTAGAGGGTGGAAGAAAGGCTTACGTAAAGCACACTTAGCTACATAAGTACGCTAACTTTTAAGAAATTGCGCTGTAACTGCTCAGCTTCAGTGTCACGAGCGAACGCCCGAGCGGATGACGACTGTACAGACGGCGCTAGGAAACGCCACTCGGCCGTCCCTAAGTTTGGAATGTTCCCGTAATTACGGAGGTGAAAAGAACGGCAAGGGAACTGCGGACGCGTCGTTGCGAGAGCGAGATGCGAGCGATCGATACGTGACGCACGTGTACGCGACGCTAACGACAGGATGCGAAAAAGAATGGACGCCTCCGGGCCTTTGCACAAGGGTTCAAGGTGCTCTTACTGCACAACGAAGACCATAGGTATTGAGTCCTTTAGTAGGCGATCTTCTCTTGTTCACTGCGTGCGGGGTTGATAGCGGCCACGGTGCCACTGCCGCTACGGAAGCGAGACGGTTAAGTCAGCCTACCTTTGGATGCTGCCAGTTGCGAGGTTCTGCAAAATACTCAATTCACGGAAGTAATCCACCAGGTGATATTACTAATCTAGTAGAGCTGGAATCACAAATAGAGGGGTTTAAATCGCATAGAAAATCCTCTGGGGTAGATTGAGCTGAACGAGAATGCTGTGAGCTGCCTCCAGTCCCAGCTTTTGGTTAGCCATACGATAGACACGCCGACGTATGTAGCTATGCATTGGGCAACACGGCAAGTGGAACTTCATTGAGATGAATATTGAAATATTGAATTTAATTTTGATGATTATTAAAAGTTGCGCGTTTTCGAGGGGCTTTCGAGGAGCAATTTCAAGCCTAATTTCAAGCCGAGGGATATCTTTTAACATCGAATCTTCTTACCCACTCTGGCCAGCCCACCTGGAAGCTGATTCTACAGCCAGTTATCACACAAGCAATGGAATATTCTGATAATCAGAAGCTATTTCTGGAGGCCGTCGATATTCGCGCAATCATCATCACAGGTTGCCTCGAATGCACGCAGTGTCTGCACGAAGTGCCTGCATGCACGCAGACGCTGCAAGCTTTCTTCTAGCTTGATGCTCAGACTACATAGCTCTCTACATCACCTCAGCCGCTGCTATCATAACTATTGCAATCAGCATTCCGATAAAAATGTGCTGCTTCAATTGTCACGCACGGAATTCCGAGCGATATTCCGATCACTGAGTTTATCCACCGGAATATAAGGTCGTTTGACGAGTTTTCCATATCAGGGGTTGATCATAATACCAGCAATAAAAAGGTATGTTTATACTACCCTCAGATTACGAAATCACAGCTTGCGCATTCAATATATGTTGCCAAGGAACCGTATCAGGATGGGTCGTGATCAAATCCACAGTGTCAGCACAAATGAGCTTAAAAAGGACAATGCCAACGACCCAGCACATTTTGCAAGGGAGATGCGCGTCTTCGCTCGTTTTTCAATGTTGTCAAGTCAGGAGACGTCTTGATGTCAATCGAGAGTGAGTTCTATGCTTTGGGAGCAAACAAATTTAAGGCACGGTCACTGATTGATTTTTGTTTGGGTTGGATTCACAGCCAAATGACTTGAATCAGATGAGCAGGTAGAGGCAGCGGCTGCTGCCGAACTGCGTTTGAGCTAAGTGGCAGATCCCATCGTTTGGACAAAGGTCCCCAGACCCAAACTCAACGGCCGCTCTAACGAGACAGCAGTCGCGCTCTTCGGGGGGGGGAGCGAATTCTCCGCCTCCTCAGAAAAGCGAGCTCCGATGGCACACGCACGGCTGCTGCCGGAAGAGTGGCTGTTGGTTCACCCAATGCGCATGCTCTGACCCGGAGCCATCGAGGCGTCCGGATTACGCTCCGACGGCCCCGACGTGCAAGACAGCACCGTAAACGCGGACTGCCGCCGCCGCCGCCGTAAGTTGAGCCGAAGCTACGCCGATGTCGCTATTTCTTTTTCGCTGCACTAGATAGCGAGGAGAGTTACCGTAGGCTGACCCGACGTCGCGTCGATTATGTTAACTCGTTTTGCAGTGAGCCGAAAATCGCAGTAGTAGCAACGAGCTGAACATCAGCTGTCCATTCCATAACGCGTCTTGCATGGCACCGACAGACGGACGGAAAGCATGGCTGGCGGCTTCCTCGTACTGTTTTTGAGCAGCCGACACAATCGATGACAAGGGTCTGAGCGCTGGACGGGTCAGCGCCATAGGAGCGAGGGGGAGGGAGGGGAGGGTGTGTCCGATTCCAACTAGCCCAACTAGGCCCGGCTTGCCGCCACCTGGAGCGAAGGTCGATTGCTGGTCCATCATTAATTAGGCCTTTAGGTGGCGAGCAATTAGGCGGCGAGCGAGAGCAGCCTTTTTTCGAATGACTGCCAGAAAAGGCAATGGGTAGACTTAGCGGGCGCCGTAGGCTTTGCAAGTTTCGAGGACCCTGCATTGACGAGAATGCGGCCATTAATCATTCATGCTGACAGCGTGCATATTATTCTGATTGACAACTAGATTTCCACGCTTTCTTTGCATAATATGCTAAGTGCCCAAAAAGGTAAAGGGATTTAGTTTTATTAGGGCGCTATAGCCAAGTCTCATTATTAGAACTATTATTACCAGGTCTGCTCATGCCTGCATGGCGACACGCCCTCAGCGAACGGCTGCAGGCTAGCCGGGGTGGGAGTGCTTTCAACTCTCCCCCCCCCCAGAAAGGTCACACTAGGTAAGGTGGTTGCTTTCACGACCTCTGTCGCGAGGTCGTGTGTTCGTATTCTGCGGTGGGTAATCTTTCGTTGCCACTGAAAGCGGTGGTGGTAGCTGTAAAGGCTATTCCGTCGCTGTACAAAAGAGGCTGTTAAATCTGCTAGTATTTATTTATTATTTTTTTTAAAGGTCCGTAAGGTTTGTGTTCGGATGGCTGGCTGACGTGTGTTGCATCGGCTCTGCAAAGAGGCTCTCGATAACTTTTTTGGAGAGAACTCACGAGCCCTTCAAGGTTTCGTTCGCTCAATGTTTTGCTCTTAGGAGTTTGCCTCCAAAGGGTCAATCGGTCAAGGTCGAAGGTCAACCGGTTTCTTTTTCAGCGTGGCTACAGTAATTGTATCCTTTTCACCGTGTCTAAAGTCTCTCCAGGAGCTAATTTATGCTAATTTAATTTAATGCTAATTTAGTTTTTGCACGCGCTTTGGCGCCATCCGAAAGCGCTATCGGGTGGCGCCAAGCTCGAGACCTTCCAGAAACGAAGCGTGCCAAACGAGGGGTTGTTGCCCGAGAGGTGACCACATTTCAGAGACGACCTTGACATTCCGCCTGCCGAGCCGCTCCCTGTTGCTCTCACCTGGCGACCTCTCACCTTCCTCAGAGGTGCGGTCAGGTGAGAGCGATATATTTCGAAAGGCTGCTAAAGCCTCTGCCCCAGGACTACTCAGACCAGTGGGTTCCGACCGAGAATCTGTTTTCTGAGGCTTGACGAGGTCGCTGAGTGACTTCGTCTCGTGAGTGGCGGCATTTTCAGCGTGGACTCACTGCTCTCTGAAGGTGTTCGGCGGGGCAGTCATGCTCCCAGCAACCGCTGATGCTGGCTTAAAGCTGTCATTCCAAAGCGGTTACCCACCACCAAAGGCTGGAAGTAGAGCGAACGGACGTTGGTGAGGCTCGTCGGATCTCTTCACTCTCCTCGAGCAGCACCAAAGCAGTCAAGGTTGGCGTCGAACACGCAGATCCCCGCAGACGGCTCCACACCAGCCACATCCGCTGGACGCAGTCGCCCTGGCGAAAGGACTGCTGCTGCTGCTTCAGTCTGATTGAATGAGATCGAGATGAAAAGCAGCGAGAAGTCTCGGCCGGAAGTGTACGAGCGCCCACTTCTGGCTCGTGAAGTTGCACAAGGATCGCTAGCTTTCTGTTGAAAATAGCTGATGAAGAATGCACAGAGCGATCGCTGCGATCAGTGCGGTGGCCAATTGTGTGCAATGTGCCTAAACTAGATCAGGGTGGCTTCGTGATCTCTGGCCGATCAGTTGCCTTTTGACCTCTGACGCCACTCCATTGCTTCAAGTGAACTGGGCCCAGATCTGGAAGTAGGCCAGGATCGGCTTCGCGCTGTTTCAGCTCTCAGGCCAGTGCAAAATGTCAAGAGTTTCTGCGAATTCCTGCCAAGCCCACTCATCGAGGTTTAGTCCCGCTCCTGAAAAAATTTCCAGCTCCCGGCAGGGGAATGGGCACGCGAAATGCAGAGACAACAGCGGCGGCATCGCGGCCCTACCTGACACAACGAGTGTCGCTCGTTGCTGCACGTCGCTGCTCTCCGATTTTCGCTGGCAAGTAGCACGTCAAGTAGCTGACTGACTACACGATCGCGCCATTCAATTTCAAATTCCTCTCCGCCTGTCAGTTTCCGGCTACGAGTCGCAAACTGCAGCACTTTCTCGCTCGGGGCGCCCTCGCTCGGTGCCAATGGCCAGCTCCTCCGCCCGCTCCTCTGGCTATTGGCGTCTAGCTGTGCCTCGAGTGAGCCTCAAATCCGTAGGTTGCCATGCCATTAGCTGCGATACTTCACCGAAATCCCGAATTCTCTACCAAAACGGCGTCGCGACGTACCCCGACGTGACTACATCTCGTGCGATATGAAAACCCCTGCGAGCCTTTGCTACATTCACAGAGATCAACCGTGTATGTGATTTTGATTAACGTAATTATGCATGTTTTATCGTCACTAATGAGCTTAGAAGCTTCCTATCTAATAGCCTATTTCTAATGCCAGTGTGACCTTTAGTGCTCCCAGGGATCTATCTGTAAGTGTTAAAAGTATATTCTAATTCATTTGTATAGCGCTCCAGGAGAACTTAATCTCTATTCAGGCGCTTCCCATATGCCTCCGGGATAGAGCCCACGAACTCAGCCAGACCGCGGTCGGGGGCGAGCAACTTAACCGCTGGACCAATCCAGCTTCAATTACGTTAACTCGCGTCGCTTCGCTACGCTGAACAGATGCCCCTCTTCGCACTCGCCATTCATCTTCTCGAACTCGTCCTATCCAATTTGGAAACCTTTGGATACTACTGCTGCAAGTCCGGCGGTGCACTTTCTGCTGACGGAGATTGTACCGCTAACTTTTAGTTGGTGGTCGGCCTACATACCGATCGCAAATATTAATTACCAAACAGCCCAGCTGTGCAGGCGGCCGCAGGGCAACGGTGCATGAGCTGAAACGGTTCGCTGGTGACTCACCAACGACTCCTCCGCCTCAGCGTTTAGCCCAGCCCTACCGACCAAAGCCATCCAGCTACAGGCCGCAGCGTAGCTGCTCTTTAATAAATGCGAAGGCACAAGCGTGCGAGCACCCTTGAATAGGATCCAAGCTCACCGAGATGGAGTGCGATTGCGTCCGAGAGCACTGGCAGCACGATTGCATCAGAGTCGTGGTTTCAGCGGTCCGCTAGCCGGCGTCGTGGTGCTACCGCAAGTGCATCCGAGAGACGTTATTAGACTGTAGCCGGCGCTCTCGCGAACTGTACTAGATATCGTTCAATTCAGGCTAGAAAGAAGGTCGCTTCCAAACGGACGACGAAGTGCAGGTCACCCAACCAATGACCAGGCGGTAGCGGCGGCAGGGGGAGAGGGGGAACCGGGGCTAGCTCAGGGGCTCAGGCCGGGGCTAGCTCAGGGGCTCAGGCCGCAATGTAAAATGTGGCGGGGGAAAGCGGAGGGGGGAAGCTCAGGCTAGGCTTGGCTCAAGCTAGACTTGGCCTGAGGAGCGCTCAGGCGCGATTGCTGTTCAAGCGCTCGGGCGCCTCGGGCTCGATAAGTAGGCCTTTCGCTGTGAAGTCCGATTGACTCAAGAGCAGGGCAACTCTCTTCACTCAGCACTCATTGAGAGGCATAGCTGAGTGAAGAGAGCAATCGAGGTAATGAGTAGTATGGAAGTAGCAGCTCTCAACGGCGGAAAAAGATGTGCCACAGTCGGTAGCAGGATAGTAGATGTCGTTTCATAAGAGTTATGGAAGTGAGCTCCATAGTCTAGAATCTACAGAGTAAAGGTTTTAGTCTTGTGAAGTCTTTAAGCGTCGGATAGGAGCAGCTATTTTATTGTCCATAGAGAGCTGAAGGGCACGAGGAGGCTGAACCTGGTACGGTTCAGCTGAGTGTGAAGGAGCCAAGCCACGGAGATCCTTGCGGGTGAGCCTAAGAACTTTGCTCAGTATCCGTTGATCAGCGATCACGTGATGAAGGGCGAAAGTCGAAAAGTCGAGAGCGGTTCGTGTTCTGGGAGACGGCAGTCATTGGTTCTCGGCTTGGACTTGCGGCAAGCACCGGTCTTGGCTACTCCTCTGATACTTGTGCCCCGAGCGTCGTCGTCGAATAAAAAAAAACGCTATAGTCAGACCATACTCAGGAAAGCAACACTAGACCAAGAGAACTTGAGCGGCTACCGTCCAGCTTTCCTTCTATCGTTCTTATTAAAGACATTGGAACGAGCCGTGGCAGACCAGCTGAACTCATATACTGAAACTTAAAACCTTGCAAGTAAGTTCCAATCTAGCTTTAGAGCTAATCACTCCACAGAGTCGGCATTGCTTTGGGTGAACAACGACCTAATTAGGAATGCAGACATGGGTAGAGAATCGCTGCTTGTTTTGCTTGATCTTTCGGCAGCTTTTGATCGATCGCGAAGTCCTTCTTGAGGGCCTCTCATCTCGCCCGGGCAGCACTGGCACTGCTCTGCAATGGTTCAGGTCCTATCTCAGTGGGAGACTCCAGAGTATTGATCCAAATGGACAAAGATCATTCAAGGTACCTCTGAAATATGGGGTACATCAGGGCTCCGTACTTGGTCCGGTTTTATATGCATTTCACTTTACAGCAAATGTAAAGCGCCTAGAGAGAGATTGAGTTCTCTGAGGGCGCTTTATCAAGTGAATTATTATTATTATTATATGGTTTATACTATATCTCCCTCCTGACGATGTGATTGCCAAGCACAATCTAGGCTTTCACTTCTATGCGGATGATACTCAGTTGTACCTTTGCTTTGATCTCTCCCAGCCCTCGAGCACGTCAAATTGTCTCAACTCCCTTGCTGCATTTATTGATTACATCCGCACATGGATGGCAGCAAATTTTCTTAAACTAAACTACGATAAAACTAGCTAACTTACTAGTTATGGGCAAACAAAGTGTGATTAGATATCAGATATGGTCAGATATTTGACAGGCAAACGCTCAAAATCGGCTCTGCAACCACATCTCCCGTTGAATGTACACAAAATCTAGGTTTCGTGTTCCAAAGTGACCTTTCGTTAGACGACCACATCAGCTCCACAATCAAGTACACCTACTTTCAGCTACATAAAATTGCTAAAAGTTGGGCTTGTTTAGACAAGGATACCAAGTCTAAGTTGGTCCATGTATTTGTGACATCCCGTCTTGACTTTTGTAACCCACTGCTTGCTGGTCTATCGGCCTGTGCAAATAGGCACTTACAGCTGTTGCAAAACTCTGCAGCTAGTCTTGTCTGTTGTGAGCGTCGCAGTTGCCACATTACTCCACTTCTCGCCGACCTGCACTGGCTCCTAGTCAAGCAACGGATCGACTTCAAGATTTTGTCGCTCACTTTTAGGTCCCTTTATTCTTTGGCTCCAGACTACCTATATGATCTACTCCCCCACCCGGCTATGCATCGTACAACCCGCTTTTCGGAATTCAACTGTTTGCCTATCTCTCGTACAAACCTCAAATCCTTTGAAGACCGTACCTTCACTTCGTATGCTCCCAAAGCCTGGAACTCACTCCTGAATTCCGTCTCGACATCCCTAACTTGACCACATTTAAAAAAAGTTAAAACCCCACCTATTTATGACAACATTTAGTGGGTCCTTTGATGTTTCCTTTATTTGCTTATACGTGCTGACACTGTTTCAAGCTGCCACTAACCACATTTGCATGCTGATCCTGTGCATGTCACCCCTAACCTCGTTATTCACGTTGTTTATCGAGCACTTACCATTCGATCGTGTTTCCTTTGCAGCAAATGTAAAGCACCTAGAAAGAGATTGAGTTCTCTGAGGGCGCTGCATCAAGTGTAATAATAATATTATTATTATTATTGTAAGTGCCACCTGGCTCATTTAGCTCAACGGTGAGGCTCGCTTGGCTCGCTGTAAGCAGTCCAATGGACAGGAGAGGAAACCTATCGTCTCTCGCTGCGCTGAGCGAAAGAATGTTGCTAGAGTCATGGTAAGGAACGGTGGCTCGAAGAGGATCGGAGAAACCAGTGAGTCCGCGGCAAGCGGCGAGAGCTCTAGCCATCATTATCATCATCGCGGACCCGCGATGGCGCCTTGGCGAGCGGTCTCACCCGATACGACCGACCGCCCGACCTGCCGACGGTCGTTCCGCCTAGTCAAGCCCGCTCGGCGAGCGACGCGAGTCGCGGCCGCCGCGGCGAGAACCGGAGAAGTCGCGTTAGGATGCGCGCGGGAAAAGAAGGTGGCCGTGCGCCGCCCCGCGTCGCGAGGAAAGCTTCGCAACGACGGCGCGCTCGCGACCGGATACCAATATATCGAGCGCCGTCAACTCGGCGCGCGGTGCCGCAATGCCAATCGCCCGGCGCGAGGCGGTGCCGCGGTGACTGCGAGCGTCGGCCACGCTCTGTCCAAGAGCGATTGGGCAGAGCGTGGTCAAGCACCCGCCGCCGCCGCCGCCGCCGCCGCCGCTGCCGACTCGTTCTGACCTCTCTAGCGATGCACCGGCGTGAGCCTGCGCTCGCACGCGATACGATCTGCGATGTCGCCCGCTCGCTCGGGATGCGGGCGGGCGGCGTCGCGCGAGAAAGCTTGCCAGGCGAGAGCGGGCCCCAGCACTCGCACTCCGCCGCCGCCGCCGCGGCAGCACTCGCGCGTGGATAGCGAAGCCCACAGCAGGAGTGCAAGCTCGAAGCGGCGACAGAATCTCGCGAGACCCTGGGAGATCGATAAGAAACTGATGCGGCCGCGCGAGCGCGAATCGCCAGCTCTCGTAAACAACGGTGAAATCGCATTGGCGCGCTGCGAATTTGCTCCTGCGCATTTCACGGCAAGAGCGTGAACCGCAGCGAACCATAAAAGCTCAATCGGCCGATCGATAAAAAAGCCCGAGTAATATCCGTCTGCTACTGGAGAATCGGGCAGGTCATTCACGAGAGCGTGCCAGCGCCTTCAGCTGCCGCGAGTCGTCGAAGTCGGCTTTCGCGGTGCTTGCGACAAGTCCTCTGACAAGCCGACTGCACCGGCCAAGCTTCAATCGGCCGGCAGCAGGTAAAGTGCGCTGGTGGTGGTGCCCCGGCCGCGCGGCTCTCGCTGGTCGTCGTGCACGATCGGAAGGCTGGACAATATTCCTCCATTGCCAACTTGTAGTGCGCGCCTGCGGTAACGATGAGTCGATGACGATCGATGATGACGCCCTAGGGCTGGTGAGACAGAGATAGAGAAAGAGAGAGAGAGAGAGAGAGAGAAAGAGAGAGAGAGAGAGAGAGAGAGAGAGAGAGAGAGAGAGAGAGAGAGAGATCCTTGCGGGTCAGCCTAAGAAATTTGCTCAGTATCCATTGATCAGCGATCACGTAATGAAGGGTGAAAGTCGAAAAGTCAAGAGCGGTTCGTGTTTTGAGAGACGGCAGTCATTGGTTCTCGGCTTGGACTTGCGGGCCGGTCTTGGCTACTCCTCTGATACTTGCTCCCCGAGCGTCGTCGTCGAATAAAACAAAAAGCTATAGTCAGTCCACTACTCAAGAAAGCAACACTAGACCCAAACCACAAAGATAGAGAGAGAGACAGAGAGAGTCAAAGAGAGACAGAGAGACAAAGAGACAGAGAGACACAGAGAGACAACAGAGAGAGAGATAGAGAGAGAGAGAGAGAGAGAGAGAGAGAGAGAGAGAGAGAGAGAGAGAGAGAGACAGACAGAGACAGAGACAGAGAGAGAGAGAGAGAGAGAGAGAGAGAGAGAGAGAGAGAGAGAGAGAGAGAGAGAGAGAGAGAGAGAAAGACAGACCGAGACTGATACAGAGATAGAGAGAGAGAGAGAGAGAGAGAGAGAGAGAGAGAGAGAGAGAGAGAGAGAGAGAGAGAGAGAGAGAGAGAGAAAGACAGACCGAGACTGATACAGAGATAGAGAGAGAGAGAGAGAGAGAGAGAGAGAGAGAGAGAGAGACAGACAGAAAGGGGGAGGGGTGGCAAACAGACAAATTGAAAGATAGACAGAAACACAGAGAGAGAGAGAGAGAGAGAGAGAGAGAGAGAGAGAGAGAGAGAGTGAGAGAGAGAGAGAGAGAGAGAGAGAGAGAGAGAGAGAGAGAGAGAGAGAGAGAGAGAGAGAGAGAGAGAGAGAGAGAGGTTTTCCAGTAGAACGAGCGTATGAACACTCAGTGGGCGCGATTATTATTCCATTTCTGTCTTGGCTGCCTAACGTTTGGCTGCCGAGTTTCTCGTGCTTAAATCACAGCGCTCGAATGACGCTGGCATGGCTAGAAGGCAATCGAGTCAGCGATTCTTCGTTTGCCACCGGGCCCCTCGGTGCTGTAGAGGCGGTCCTCCCGTTGCGGCTTCCAGTCGATGTGAGAGAGCCACGTCACGCGAAGCTTCCTACGGGACAGTGAAGGTCACTGGGCTGCAATTTCATGCTATGGGCCCTAGGCGGCGGCAGCGGCGGCGTCCTGTGCGACTTGAGCCCCTTGTGATGCGCTAAGCAGCCAGTCTAGATCTCTATAGCAGCCTGCACTAATCCCTAGAGCGAGAGTGCTCTTTCTTTGCTGACTTCTAGTTTCAAAAGGGCTAACAGTAGACCCTTGTGGAGAATGCCTCGATCATTTGTCCTATGAGTTGTACGTTAGTGCTAGCTACTACCGCGACGCCGGTATGAGGAATTGTAGAAGGGCAGGAGCATCTTGGATGTTACACGCACTCTCTCACGCGTTAAACTGTTCACAACTGTGCTCTAACACGGCCTTATTCTCGCAGTGTCTTTGCATTCTAAAAATGGAAACTGCTGAGGGCTAATTCACTTAAGCCCGGGCCGCTGGGCCGATCCTAGCTGCCGCAGCCTCGAAAATACTACATTTACGCACCCTGTTCCGACAAGCGAAAACACTTATAAACATGATGGTACTTCCTTAGGGGCGGTTTTTAATGCGAACGGTCTTAATGCACTGTTTAACTAGTTCGCAAAAAATATTTTAAATGGGCATTCGTTGGGTTGAAATGTATTACTCCTGGCTTAAATGCGTTACCAGCACCTAATGTTTTTTATTCTCCTACTTACATAACGGTCATTTATTTGTTTGGGTAATTTGTGGTCGCGTCGTTCAACCGAGTAGAAGTGTATCTTCTAATGAGTATTCAGACAAAGTCATTATTATGTTCCGTCGGTTCTTGGGAGACTCGTGAACTTCCCAACGTACCAAGAACAAATTGCTATCAGACACGAAATCGGCTACCGTCATTTTTTGAAGGTTTCTTTGAATTACATAGCAACCATCATTAAAATAACCAGCTACGTTTAGAGGGTACAAACTAATATAGTTTTTTTGAATTTGAGTAAGTGATTCCATGAGCCAGTGAATACAGCTGACCGATGTCATGCTAACGTTTTATCTTTACTAATATTTAAAGAATTGCCATGATCGTACAAGCTATACCTCTCATATACAAATAGTAGGGAGGATAATTTAAGAATTTGCACTTGCTGATGATATGTCCTTTTAGATGAAATTGAAAGTTGAATTGAATCAAAGCAAGGCTTCTTTATCTTGAAAGTCTTATACTTTTTATTTGTATAGATTCGCAATTTTTTGGGGTGGAGGTAGTATGCAAATAATTATTGTGAATTGTGGAGTCTACCGCCTGTCTATTCCGTAACAATTCAATGCAAAAGGTAAGAAATATTTGATAACTCACATCTACGCTCTCTGAGGAATTCCAAATGAGTATGAGCCCCTCAAAGTGTTGGTCTTAACGCAAAGGCGCTGCGTCGGCGCCAACGTCGCTCGCGCCGTTAGGCTGGCTGAGGGAGTCACAGGAAGCAGCACCCGAGACGACTCGCAAAAGCCTTATTTCTGACAGAGAAGACGCCAAAGTACAATTAAAATCCAAAATTATGGTTTTAAGAGCGCCGTGGTAAGATTCCGCGTTTTCTGTTGATTTGAAGTCACTACTAATTGCTTGAGCAAAAAGACGTTTCGAAACGCAATAGCTTTTTGTCAATCTGAACAACTCTCGAGCTTTCTCGAGCTGTCTCGCCACCCTAGAGTACTGCTGCCAGCGCTCAGGGCAGACGCTGATTAGGCGTCACCGTCGCCTCTCTCTCTCTCTCGCTCTCTCTCTCTCTCTCTCTCCCTGTCTACATCTCGCTGCGTTCGTCATCCCGGCTGTCTGAAATTTCCCCTACTCCGTCACGCATTTTGCTTGTATTGATGGCATCCGCACATGGACGGCAGCAAATTTTCTAAAACTAAACGATGATAAACCTAACTTACTAGTTATGGGCAAACCCAGTCCAATTCACAAATTGGAAAGGCTGCCGCTCAAAATTGGCTCTGCCAGCATATCTTCTGTCGAATCAGCTCAAAATCTAGGTGTCATATTCCAAAGCGACCTCTCGTTAGACGACCATATCAGCTCCACAGTCAAATCTGCCTATTTTCAGCTTCATAACATTGCTACAATTCGGGCTTGTTTAGATATGGATACCACGTCCAAGTTGGTTCATGCGTTCGTGACATCCCGTCTCGACTTCTGCAACTCACTGCTTACTGGCCTACCAGCATGTGCAATCAGGCGATTGCAGCTCGTGCAAAACTCCGCAGCTAGGCTTGTCTGTCGTGAACGTCGCAGCTGCCACATTACACCACTTCTCGCCGACCTGCACTGGCTACCAGTCAAGCAACGGATCGACTTCAAGGTTTTGTCGCTCACTTTTAGGTCACTTCATTCTTTGGCTCCAGCCTATCTCTCAGATATACTCCCTCATCAGGCCAAGCATCGTACCACCCGCTTTTCGGAATCCAACAATCTACAAATACCTCGTACAAACCTCTGATCCTTTGGAGACTGCATTTATTTCGTATGCTCCGAAAGCCTGGAACTCCCTCCCGACCTGCGTCAGAACATCCCCTGACCTGACCACATTAAAAAAGAACTTAAAAACACACTTATTTAGGACAGCTTTTAGTGGGTCCCTGTGATTCTTCCTTGATGTGCTTATGCGTGCTGACACTGTGCATGCTGCTACTAACCTCATTTACATGCTGACTCTATGCATGTCACCCCTAACCACGTTGTTCATGTTGTTTATCAAGCATGATATTACTCACGATTCAATCGCGTTTCCCTTTGCGGCAAATGTAAAGCGCCTAGTAAGAGATTGAGTTCTCTGAGGGCGCTTTATCAAGTGCATTATAATTATTATTATGCTTTGGAAAGATAATTAGCCGAAGGAGTGAACCGAAAAGTACAGATTGTTTCGCCGCTAAGATTGCCGCATGATGTATTGTCAGCTTTAGTGCGCCTTTGTGCCTCCTTGCAGCGTGTGCACATTTTGCCTTGCCCCTGCACACACCGTGGCACCCATAGGTTTAAATTGTTCAAGCTATTGGCTGATCGCTTAAGCCAAATACTCGCTGTGATGTCGCCATGTCAAACGCCGGAGCTAACAGCCACGAGCTCACTATCGATCCATGGTCACGCGCTTACCTTGTCAATTATCAACGTCGGTATCAACAGTGGAAATCGCAGCATTGCTCACGAAATTCCCAGGGCGCTCAGCAAAAAACCCAGAAACAATGACCTTTCTCGATTCTCGAGGAATGGATATCCATTTGTTAATTATATAATGGATTTCTATGGCACGATACCGCATAGGTGCAACGGTAATCGGTAGGGTTTCCCGCGAGATCGCGGTAAATAGATTACAATAATGTGCTGATGCGCGAACGCGCATCACTCTACTGTCGCTCAATTATTGCTGGTCTGTCGAGCGACCTGAGCTGTAGTGGAGGTGGCTGGTCCAGCGACAGCGTGCGTGCGAGGGTTATTCTTACTGACGTAGCAGCAGCAGCAGCAACAGCAGCAGCAACAGCAGCAGCAGTAGCGTAATGCGCAGTATAAACAACACGCTGTTATCTTCATCTGTAGTTATTCTTTAAGGAATACAGCATCGCGACAGGGCCGCCACAGTTTGGCTGTGACGACCGTCATCGCATCGAGCCGTGTCGGGTGGAGCAGACATGTCCCAGCAAGTCTGGTCTGGATCCATCGACATGTCTCAGCTGTCAACTCCCTGCTTTGACAGTCCAGACAGCAGTTGGTCGCCATCTTACTCCGCCGCCGACTTGAAAACCAAGAGCGTAGACGTGGGCTTGACCTTAAAGGCGACTGAAGTCAACCTGACTTTTTGGGTCAAGGTCATGTATGGCGTCTGCTTCGCACTGTCGGGAATTGCAGTCGCCTTCTCTATGGTTGTCTTCTTCGCCATTATCAGGTACAGCAACCAAGTCCACGATGCACTGGGGAGCTGAGCTCGCTTATATCTCACGGCGCTTCGGCGAATAATTACGATCGCCCGCTCGTTTTGTGACTCTGCTAGCGGCTAAGACTAAGCGGGTGCTGCTTGTGCGCAAGAGAGCTCTCCGCGGAGCGCTCGACTCGCCAGCGCGCGAGTTTCTATCCCTTCACCCGCCGATGAGGTTGAAAGATTTGGCCGCTTGCGATTAAAATACGCATTCCCTGAGTTGTAAAAGGCTTATACAGACTTCGAAAACTTTAACCAGCCCTGAGTGCTGTACACTTATACGTAAACGCTTGGTTACCGCACAGCAGCACGGATCTTGCTCGATATTTTCCCCTCAACCGGACTTGCTCCCCCTCAGAACGTGAATTCGTTTTAAATGCGACGGCAAACGCATAGAATGCGCTGCAGAAATCTGCTACCGGCTATCGAATATCCTCGCCGCCGCCGATCGCACCCGCTTCTCCTGCCACCTTAGTCGGCGGCGCCGTCGCCGTGCGAGTCTTTGACTCATGCGGACCGATGCGCACTCCCCGCTCAAGCCCTCTCTGCGCGCTCGACTTTCTTAGCTAGAAATATTGATGCCGTCATCAAGACGTCGGAAGTTCGTGGACGCAGTCGGTGCCAAGTGCTGCTCAATCGGAATGCGCTGCCGAAGCGACAAATGCTTCATCCCGTCGGCTGCGCTTCTAATGCTCACGGGCGATCCTTGCCGACTGCCTGCCGCTCAATAATCCGACGGCTTCGCATTTTGCTCTGACCGCCTTTGTTCCAAAGAGGGCCTAACTATCGACCGGAAACCGATAAGTTGAACAGCAAAAAGTTTTTAGTTTTGAAGAAGCCCCTTGCCGTAGTCTCCTTGGGAATTGAATGCAGTCGCCAGCTCGGACCTGACCAAACGACGAATCGCTCGACTGCCTTCGTGTTACCCTCGTTTGTCTCTCTCTCGTCTCTATTTCGTCTCTCTCTCTCTCTCTTTCTATCTCACTATCTATCGTTTCTCTATCTTTCTCCCTATCTCTCCCGTCTCATTCGTCTCTAAAACATCTCCTCTCTCACCTCTTACTCTCTTCCTCGTCCCTCCATCTCATCTCTTTCACACACTCTCTCTCTCTCTCTCGTTTCTTTCGTCTCCGTATCTCTCGTCACTGTATCTCTCGTGTATCTCTTTCACTTCTCTCTTACTCTCCTTCTTTCTCCTGTCTCTCTCTCATCTCTCTCTCTCTCTCTCTTTCTCTTGCCTCTCTGGCTCTCTCATCTCAGACACACATTCTCTCTCTCTCTCTCTCTCTCTCTCTCTCTCTCTCTCTCTCTGATACACACACGCACACACACACACGCACGCACGCTAGCGCACGCACGCACGCGCGCGCACACACACACATGCGCACACGCTCTCTCTCTCTCTCTCTCTCTCTCGTGACCACTAGTGCTTTACGTTATATGAATCTGACTACAGACATATCGCTACAGAGAGTGAGCAATGTTCCATGTACATGTCATAAATTTAAGTTCACAATATGGCTGTGCTTTGTTGGCAATCTCTGGGGCCAACAGTTTGACGAAAAGGCTCTATCGCGGCTTCGGGCGCGTCGTGGAATAGAGCTGGGACTGCGTCAGAGAGACCGAGAGTGCTGCTGATACGACGTCGCGCTTTCTTGTAGGCGCGTTCGAAAGCGGAGAACCTACATTACTCTCATACTAAATCTGTGCGCAGCTGACTGCGTCGTCTCAATTTCGACCGTCGGCTTCTACACGATGCAATACCTGCGCCTGGACTTGCAGGACCAACTCGGTGACGCCAAAAGTGCCGAAGAGAACACATTCGTGGACAATGCGTATTGCTCACAGTATTTCTTCGAAGGATTTTTTACCGTCGCCTTTCACGTGAACCTCTTCACAATCGTGACGATGGCCGTCTACCACGTTATCGCTCTGCGCTGGCCTCACTGGACAAGCGGCCACGCGTCGGCGGCGGTGGCGAACCCGTGCAACGGCTGCGGCGGGGGCCGCTCGGGGGCGCTGCTGCTGCTGCTCCCGAGCTGGATGCTGGCGCTCGCTCTCGGCTTCCTGCAAGTCTTCTTCGTCGCGACGTCCTATCACAGCAGCGGGGACAACTGCCGCAGCTGGACGACGCGCTTTTGCTGCCAGCTCAAGGTGTACGTGCGGACGACGCACGAGCAGAACCAACGGCTGCACCGGCGCGTGGCACACTCGGCGCTCGCCGCCGTCACCGGCCTGGCGCTCGTCGTCGTCGTGTGCGCCTACGCCTACCTGCTCGCTCGCTCGTGGGCGAGATGGCGCCGTGGGCACTCGTCGTCGTCGGCGGCCACGGCCGCCGCAGCCGCGCCGTCCGAGCGCGCCTGGACGAGGCTGACTGCCACGACGGCCATGCTCGTGGGGGCGTTTCTCCTCTTCTGGACGCCGCACCTGGCGTACGTGAGCCTGCACGGCTTGCGTCTGATACCGAACCTGTCGGCCGTGCTGGGCAAAGAGAGGCTGCACTTGCTCAAGCTCGCGCTGCACTGCCTCGCGTGCCTGTGCGGCGTCGTCGACCCGTTCATCTACGGCTTGCGGGTGCCGCAAGTTCGGGCCGCCGTCTTCAACAGAGCTTCGCGCGTCGTCGACGGCAGCAGCGGCACTCCTCTCATGAAGCCGTCGCCCAGGCGACGACAGGCCTGAGGAGCGCCCTAGCCTCGGTGCGTGCAGATCGCGACGACTTGCAGCGGCAGCCGCCGCAAGACCGCGTTGCTGCTCGCGGACTGGCGGCAGTTTGCGCACGAGCGCGCGAACTGCCGCTGGCTAATGGACGACGGACGACGACGACGTTGCGTCCGCCTGCGCCATTTTCAAATATCCGCCTACGAAGCCGCGAACGAAGCCGGTGAACGAATCGCCTCGCTGCGCGCTCGCGCTTCTTTCGATGGCGAACTCAGGTGACTGTCACTGCGTCGAGAGCGTCTCTTGTGCTACTGCGACGACTATCCGAATGCTGCGTGGCTCATTTAATCGACTGGTCTCTTTTGTCTATTTCAACCGCATTCGTACAGTCTACCCTTCACGCCCTGCCCTTAGCGCTTGAAGTAGACTTGGAATTTTATGACGCCGAGCAGCCTGATAGTCTCTTCCGCAGGACTGAACCTCGAATAAGGATATCGCCTCAGGCGGGAACGATCGCAAAATGACTACTCGGATTGCCGCTCTGTGTTGCTCTACCGACTGAGCCTATCGAGACTGCTTATAAGAATAACTAATATTATAATGGCATTACAATGTATTATTATTTATTAATAGTTATATTATTATCGATAGTGGGTAATATCGTAATTTAATGTAATACCTAATAATATAATTCTCATAATCTTACCTTTATGGTTTGTCGAGACTGCTTATGCTTATCGTGCGGCGTGCGAAGCGAGGCTTCAAAGCCTGGACTTTAAACTTCAAATTTAACTTAAAAGCTACCTCTGGAGCTACGGTAGCGAGCAATCTACTCTGCCGCTTAATTCTGAGCAGAGAATTTGTTGAAGTAGCGATATTCAAAAACATTTAAATATAAAAAAGCTAGCACTCGCTATGGGGAGCGTTTATCAACACCAGTAAAAAGCGGACGCCTATCGTGGCCCCCTTACCGAACTGCACCATCGGCTAAGCCACTCGCATTCAGGCGGCGCAGAAATTAGGCCGTGATGACTTTCGCTGCACGAACGGCGAATCTACACGCTCTAGACTTGGTCGCCGTCATTTACGTATGTCAACTCTAAAATGCGGCTAAGTTGCAAGCGAAACGCTCGTCTATGCTTTTTGCAATAGTGTAACCCCCTCTCCCAACTTCAGGACTGCAGGCTGGCAAAGTAGTAAGCTAAATCGGCAATGTCCGAGTCATCCGGGGAACGATCATGTCGCGTTTAGCAAGGGCAAACTGAAAAGGCAAGCAGCCGAGCAGGCAGCTGGAGCTACACGGTGCTAGATGGAACTACACGGTGCCAAATTCTGATGCGACTGCCTTGGCACCAGGAAGAAGGAAGAGCGTACCCGGAAATTGACTCCGCACTCCTAAACCGGATGCGAGACGTACAAATGGCGATGCAGCGGCGACGTTAGGTGCCCTGACTCTCTGGGCTCGCTTCGAGCAGAGCCATCGAGCGGAGTGGTTGCGAATAACGGCAAGTTTTCACGGCTGCGCGACGTTGCTGAGCGGGCACATCGCGAGCGCTGCGCCACGCAGTGGCAACGCAAGCCGCGACCGAAAAACAATCAAAGAGCTCGTAGCCCAGCTCAGCATCCGTGCCATCGCCGCTAGGCCAGCGCCGATGGCGGCGGCGGCGGCGGCGGCGGCGTCGCTGTGAGTGAAGGCGTCTCGCCACCGCCGCAGCCATCGCCGGCTCGCGGAACGTACGCCCGAGCAGCAGCAGTGGAGAGTTGCAGCTGCCGCGGCGAGCAAACGCTCGTCATCGTCGCCATGTCAGGCGGAGATCGTTACTTTCGGCAGAGGCCCCTTTTTTGCCCGCTCACTTCTTCGGGCGACGACTGGGAAGCGCGCGCGCGCGGTTGCCAGATTGCTGTTGAAAGATGGAACGACGATCGAGTGACCGGTTAGCGAGAGCTCGACGAAACGCCTCGACGAAAGGCGAAGGATGGCCGCCTGCAGGCTTCCGCCGTCGTGTTGTCTGCTCCATCGGCGCAATCGAGAAGTCCGGCGGCGGCTAGGACCCCGTGCTCGAGCGCACGCCGCGCGGGTGCGCATTTCTGCGGCCGCCGGCTTTATTATTGCCGCGCCTTCCTCGGCGCATCGCCCGTCTTCCTCGTGTAGTTCATTTGCACAGCGCCCTGAGGGAGCCGACCGATCTTAATCGCGGGCGCCACTTCGCCTGCGCGCGCCGCAGCGCTCTTGCCCTCGCGACTTCGTTCGTCAAAGGCGAGCGCCGAGCCCCAGGGCCAAATCCGGCAGGCATACGGAGGGAATTGCTTCGCGGCTGCGCCCGCGGGCCTGCGCGGCCTTTCACCGCGTCCTTCAAAGACTTGCCCACCTGAACAACGGGCTGCCGCCGCGTACTTTGAGAAGCTGGATGAGCGGGCTGTGGTCCCGCGTGAAAGAGCGGCGTGACGAAACAACAGCGGAGGCGAAACTACTAATGTCGACGCGTGCACGTGACCTTGATGCGAGCGGGTGATGCGAAACCGCTACTTCCACGGGGTGGGGGAGCGGGAAGCATGCCTAGCAGCCGAAAAGCGGATGGAGGAGAGGGCCACTGTTCGAATTCTACGCGCAGCGATGCTATGGACTTGGCGCTGACCGCATCTGACGGGTCTCCCGTCAGCTTGCCGGCTTTCTTGTGGACTAGACGCAGATCGTAGGACGGTCTGGCGTCAGCATGCCGGCCACAGGGAGAACCTAATTTGTCGTAATTGCTATCGCATGCACGTCATCGTAATTGGATGCGTCGAGGCACGGGAGTCGTTTTTCGCTGACGCAGTTACCGACGTTACCGCACGGCATAGAAATCGCACACTTGTGCTGGAGCAGTGTAGCAGATGCCAACGATTCGCCGCTCAAGATTCGATGCTTCGCACACGCCCGAGAAACCGGTGCGATTAGCGACCGCCGAAGACCCGATAGAGCCAGAAGTACGAGTAGAACGAGCTCGATGTAGAGCACCCGAAGACCCGATAGAGCTTGACGGGGTGAGCGATGGGTGAGCGTGGGCTGGCACCTCAATTTGCCGCCAGCGAACGACCGCGGCTGCTGCGGCCTGATGACCTAAGCGTCTGGGTCGATAAGGTGGCAGGAGCGTGCGGGTGGGTTGCTCAATGCCCAACCGGCGCGTACTCTTCGGAGCGGCGAGTAGTAGACGCGACCGGAAGTCATTCAGAAGCGAGCTGAGCCAGGCATCTAATCGCGAACCCCAAGTCGAGCAGAACTGCTCTCTTTCCCGATTCTCTCGTGCAGTATTCCAAGTGAGCCAAATATTTCACTGAAACGAATCACCAATACTACATAGTCTGGCTTTCGGCGGACATGCTGTCTGACAGTCAACGTAAATAAATAAATAATAAGGAATATTAGCAATGGTAGCAATGCCGAGCTGGTTTGGCCCAGTGGTTAAGATGCTCGCCCCGATCAAGTCGTGGGCTCGAGCCCCGTGGCGTATGTAAAGCGCCTGAGTAGAAATTAACTTCTCTTATGGCGCTATACAAATGAATTGTATTTAATAGTTAATGTTTATTTAATATATTTTATTCCACATTCAATGATAAGTAGTCAGTACAAGATTTTTAAGCATTGATGACACCGCACCTCCATGGTTAGTGCATTTTCTATAATTAAATGTTGGTGCATCCTCAAGACGAATATCTGCTTTAATGGAAAATTCTCGACAATTGGCATGCTATACCAACCGGATTACGATGCGCCTCAACAACCTCAATCACCTCAATATACGTAATCGTCATTCTATGTTGCGCTTGGGGCGTCGTAATACTGCTGTTCGCTATCATGTTTTAGGGTTTTAGGGTTTAGGATTTAGGGTTCAGGATGAGCTGCGCCTCCGCCGCCTAAACCCCCTTGCTAGTATTCAGCGCTTTAATTATTGCGTACTAGGGCGTAACGAGAACTCATGGGATGAAGTTATACTCAGTAGACCTCTGAGGCTTCGTGCTCATTTGCAAAAACGTGCTGCGCGCTGTAGCGCGCGCCCACTTTATGACGGGTACGAACACGTGCCTAGCGGCGAGCGGGACCGAACACCCGCGGAACCGAACACCATGGCTCATCGACGCCGCTGCCGCCGCTGCCGCCGCTGCCGCCGCAGCAGCCGCTGCCGCAGCCGATCGCTCCATTAGAAACCATCCTTCCAATCCATCCATCCTTGCAGTTATACTGAGTTGATTTTTTTTTAATAGAGCGTGAACTTCACTTGATCGTACACACACACACACACACACGCGCGCACACACACACACACACACACACACACACACACACACACACACACACACACACACACACACACACACATACACATATATATATATATACATTATAATATAATTAAATAATTGCATTATATATATATATATATATGTATATATATATATATAATGTCCTACCCCGGGTAAATGTCTAGGGGGAAATGTCCTAGGGTCCACCCACCAGAGGCGAGGGAAATGTCCAGGTGGAAAGCGTCCGATGCGAAATGTCCTACAACCGTAATACATTCCGGGAAATTCTAAACTTAGAAGCATACCTAGCTCAGCGAGCGACCGACAGTAGAGCCCTCCTTTGTAAGGTAATCTAAAACTAACAGAACTTCTCTAGGCGACTCGTTGCGACGAATTAAGGGTCGACATAGTGAATGGTTTGCTGCAACAACGCCTGCCCAACCAAACGGCTAAAAAATTGTAGGAGTTCGGGTGCAGGTAATAGGCTTACGCAGCCGATATAGGCCTGCTAAAAGGGTCTTAAAAACTGTTAAGGATTTTAATTACTAAGCATATTTTGAACTGCTCACTATGATTGGCTTTACCAATCAATGTTCACTCTACAGGAGAAGCCATTTTTAAGCTAATGCTTGACATTGCACAGCTTGGAGACATTACCTACTTGCCTCTTAATAAACAGTTTAAGGTTAAATGGTTCGATGGTCCCTTTTACACAGCAGAAAGAGAGCCTTAATGATTGTCACTGCCACTTGCTGTGAGCGACAAAGGATTGCCCACTGCAGGACTCGAATCCACGACCTGGTTCGTGAATAATAATAGTAATTATAATGCACTTGATAAAGCGCCCTCAGAGAACTCAATCTCTTCCTAGGCGCTTTACATTTGCTGCAAAGGGAAACGCGATTGAATCGTGAGTAATATCATGCTTGATAAACAACATGAACAACGTGGTTAGGGGTGACATGCATAGAGTCAGCATGTAAATGAGGTTAGTAGCAGCATGCACAGTGTCAGCACGCATAAGCACATCAAGGACGAATCACAGGGACCCACTAAAAGCTGTCCTAAATAAGTGTGTTTTTAAGTTCTTTTTTAATGTGGTCAGGTCAGGGGATGTTCTGACGCAGATCGGGAGGGAGTTCCAGGCTTTCGGAGCATACGAAATAAATGCATGGTCTCCAAAGGATTTGAGGTTTTGTACGAGGTATTTGTAGACTGTTGGATTCCGAAAAGCGGGTGGTACGATGCTTGGCCTGATGGGGGAGTATATCTGAGAGATAGGCTGGAGCCAAAGAATGAAGTGACCTAAAAGTGAGCGACAAAATCTTGAAGTCAATCCGTTGCTTGACTTGTAGCCAGTGCAGGTCGGCGAGAAGTGGTGTAATGCGGCAGCTGCGACGCTCACGACAGACAAGCCTAGCTGCAGAGTTTTGCACCAGCTGCAATCGCCTGATCGCACATGCTGGTAGGCCAGTAAGCAGTGAGTTGCAGAAGTCGAGACGGGATGTCACGAACGCATGAACCAACTTGGACGTGGTATCCATATCTAAACAAGCCCAAATTGTAGCAATGTTATGAAGCTGAAAGTAGGCAGATTTGACTGTGGAGCTGATATGGTCGTCTAACGAGGGGTCGCTTTGGATAATGACACATAGATTTCGAGCTGATTCAACAAGAGATATGCTGGCAGAGCCAATTTTGAGCGGCAGCCTTTCCAAATTGTGGATCACACTGGGTTTGCCCATAACATACCTGCAGAGCTGAAGCTTCTGTCGCCAACGATCTTTAGCTAATTTATTGTCTGAACAGGACCCGAGGACACGAGGAACCTGAAACCGGTGCAGCAGTTCAGCTATGTATGGTGGAGCCAAGCCTTGGCGGGCCTTTTGTGTCATCATCAGAACTTTGCTCTGCATCCGTTGATCAACCGGTAGCCATCATAGCTCTTTTAGCAAAGGAGACACGTGTTCAAACCTCTAGGACTTGAAAACTAGTCTTGCAGTTGCCATATTCACCGTCATTTAGTTGCTCAATGAAGAGCATGCGCCGGTAGTGTCCTTGCGCGCCACGGCACTACACCGCAGGAGGAAACTTTGAAAGCACGGCAGGAAGCCGCAGCTGTGTATGCACACTCGTTGCCAAGGAGATGGAGCGGTGCACCGAAGTGCAGCAAACTGCCGCCGGAGTCATCGCGTGCGTGCAGCTATCGCTGCCGCGGGGTCGGTGCGTGCGGCCGAGCTCTCTCGAGCACCTGCGAGTCGAGTTAGCGTGCGGCGAAGCTCTGCAGCGAAAGAGCGTTCGCTTTTCCCTGCGTACGTCATCGAGCAGCTAGTCTCCACTAAATGCCGCCTTACAGCGTCAGATGTCATACTAGAAAGCCAGCCGGAGCATATGGTCCTCCGAGCTCGGGTCGCGGCTCAGCTGCCGCCCCCCTGCCCCGGATATTGCTCGTCATCACTGCTGCCAATGATGAGCCAATGACTTTGCTCCGATGTACTTTACGGCTCGACGGGAGGGGGGGTGGGGGAGCAAAACATTACCGATCCGCTAGGAGTGTACGTGCCGAGCGTCTGTCTGCTTCACGCGCTAAACGCGTCCTGTAATGGCGGACCTTTCTTGTAATGGCGGACCTCTGCGGACCTCTCCTGCAATGGCGAACTTCTGCGGCGATTAGGTCGCCTCCCCTCGAGCTGCATCGAACGCAGCTGCGATCTCGTTGAAATGGAAAAACTAGTAATACTGTTAGGACATTTCTGTAGCGTCCTAAGTGAACTAATTATTCTTCTAGGGCACCCGATCTACGCTGCAAGTGAAGCGTGTCGGCGAGTTAGGGGTAACAAGCACAGTGTGAGCACGCCGCACACGAAGCGCACCAAGAGACGATGCACAGGCGACAGACCCACTGAATGGCGTTTGGAACATGCGGGCAACAGTAGCTTCATTTTCAAGTGTCGCTAAGTTATAGGATGCACGACGTCAGTCGGACGCGAGTTCCATTCCAGGTTTTAGAATCTCGCGAACTAAAGGCACGGTCTCATCCTGAAGGTGATGCACTCTAAGGCATAATAAAATTGAGGCGACTAGGCTACTGCTGAGTCCGGACGGGCGTTCAGCGATGTAGGAGCCCGTTCGCAGACACGTCAGGGTGCGACATGGAGAGCGAAGTTGCCCACATCTTCCGATCGGTGCAAAGTACGAATCCCGAAATAGCCAGCAGCCACTGAACGAGATACCCTCACACCTCTCAGGGCGCGTAACGTCGACTGAGCTGCAACTGTTGCCTGTGCGGCCGTCGCGGCTTTGCTAAATGCGCTGACAGCTGCTAAGCTTGGCAAGGTGCGAGGCTTCTCCTGCTCGAGGCGCGTCAAACTGACGAGAGCGAAGGTGGCACGGGTGCGAAGGCCTCCCTGCTCGGTGTACGAAGCTCACAGCGCTCACTGACGAGAGCCGAATGGCGAGCGTCGTGCGTAAACACGTGCTGTTCGTTGAGCTTGCGTTGGATGAGCGCACGGAGTGTGACAAAGAAGATGCTGCGCGTTCTGAAAGCTGGCAATACCAGCCGCTAAGCAACGAACGCTAGCGAACGCTCGGACAGCAGGTGCTGTGTGGCTTCACGTGTGCCACGTGTAGCCAAGTGACGTTTCTCGAGGCTGTCTGCTCTGGATCATCTATCTACCATTTAAGGATTCACGCCGAGGATTCATTCATTCATCGCCTTCCCGAGCTTCGACTGTACCGCATGCATGACATCAGGATGCTTTATAATTCGCGTCAGCCCAGACTACCGGTGCACGCCTACACCAGCGACTTAAGCTGCCGCGGCTTACGCGCGAACTTTACACGAAGGTTCGGCTCGCTGGCTTCGCTTAGGGAGTTTTTCCGTCGGTCTGCGGAATTGTGAGCTCACTCGCACGCTCCGCTGGCCGCTCGCGTCGCCGACGCAAGCGGCCAGCGGTGGCAGATTGCGACAGCCAGCGCCGCACATGCTGTTTATCTCGCTGTCGTCGTCGGACGAGCGACACGTGATAAGTCGCGGGGTTCAGGCTCCTAGCGCATTACGCTTAGTATTGGCGCGCTTGGAAAATGGCCAGCGAGCTAATCGCATCTCCTCGAGCGGCAGCGGCGAAAGCAGCAGCCGCTGGCGACGGATGCGCTGCGGGAAAGGCCCGGTCAGCCTGCATCGCACCGCCGAATGAGCGACGGATGCGCGGCGGCAGCGTTCGCTCGGTGTTGCATCGAGTGGCACCTGCACGCGATTAGCCATCGGCAGCTCTCGGCGCTGGCCTCCGCCGCTGCACTGCACGTGGGTGCCATCTTTTTCTTCGCCTACCAGCGGCGGCTACCGCCAGCGGCACCGAGCCTCGAATCGGCTCATCGGGCAAGAACCCGGATACCGCGTGGAATAAGCAGTTGCAGGTCTGTTGAACCGCTCGCGGGTGGCAGGCGCATACGAATTCCGCGGCTCCTGTTAGCAATAACGAGGAATTTTTAAAGCAACCGTATATTTTTATGGATTCCGAGTGCGTGCAAAGGACAGATCAACTAAAGAAGAGCTGCTTCTTATAATAATAATAATAATATCACCATTATTAATACTAATAATAAAGTATTTTAATAGCATCCCAAGAGAACAGAGGCTCTTTCCAGGCCCGCCAGTATGCTAAAAATAATACTTCCTGTATTCGTCCCTCGTCGTTTTTGTAATTATTCTGCAATTCTAGCATATTCATATTGTACCTTTGCTTTGATCCCTCACAGCCTTCGAGCACCTCAAATTATCTAAACTCACTTGCTGCATGCATTGATGACATCTGCATATGGACGGCAGCAAATTTTCTAAAACTAAACGATGACAAAACTAACTTACTAGTTATGGGCAAACCCAGTGTGATTCAGAAATTGAAAAGGCTGACGCTCAAAATTGGTTCTGCCAGCATATCTCCTGTCGAATCAGCTCGAAATCTAGGTGTCATATTCCAAAGCGACCTCTCGTTAGACGACCATATCAGCTCCACGGTCAAATCTGCCTATTTTCAGCTTCATAATATTGCTACAATTCGGGCTTGTTTAGATAAGGATACCACGTCCAAGTTGGTCCGTGCATTCGTGACATCTCGTCTCGACTTCTGCAACTCACTGCTTACTGGCCTACCAGCATGTGCAATCAGGCGATTGCAGCTGGTGCAAAACTTTGCAGCTAGGCTTGTCTGTCGTGAGCGTCGCAGTTGCCACATTACTCCACTTCTCGCCGACCTGAACTGGCTACCAGTCAAGCAACGGATTGACTTCAAGGTTTTGTCGCTCACTTTTAGGTCCTTTCATTCTATGGCTCCAGCCTATCTCTACGCGTCTGTGGTGGCGGCAGCGGCTGCTGCTGCTCTGGGCGCAGGCCGGTCGCTAGAGAGTGGGGAGCACTTACTCGAGGACTCGCGGAAGAACTGCCGCCGCCGCCGACGACGGGCAGGGAAGGTGGCGAAGTTTGGGTAAATGCGCGTAGCTGGGGCCAGCAGTCTTTATTAATAGGCTGGTGGCAGAGAATGGAGCGGCCTTAAAAGTGAGCGACAGAGCCATGAAATCGATGCGCTGCTTGACTGGGAGCCTGCGCAGGTCAACGAGAAGTGGTGAGGTGTGGCAACTACGACGCTCACGATAGACAAGCCTGGCTGCCAAGTTTCGCACCAGCCGTAAGCGCCTGATTGCACAAAGCAATAGACCAGCAAGCAGTGAGTTACAGAAGTCAAGACGGGATGTCGCACATGCATGGACCAATTTAGATGTAGAATACCTGTCTAAGCAAGCCCGAATTTTAGCAATGTTATTTAGCTGAAAGTAGACAGACTTGACTGTGGAGCTGATATGGTTGTCTGATGAAAGGTCACTTTGAAACAGCACACCTAGATTTCGTTCAGATTCAGCAGGAGATATGCAGGAAGAGCCGATTGTGGAGGTAACTTTTCCAATTGCTGAATCTCTCTTGATTGGCTCATAACTATGAGTTGGTTTTATTATCATTCAGTTTAAGAAAGTGTGCTGCATCCATGTGCGGATGTTATTAATACATGCAGCAAGGGAGTTGAGAGAGTTCGACGTGCTGAAGGGCTGAAAGGGATCAAAGTAGGGTACAACTGAGCGTCGTCTGCGTAAAAGTGAAATCCTATATTGAACTTGGCAATTAGATCGGCAGCAGGAAGACTATAATCTGTAAAAAGAAAAAAAAACACGCACAGAAATACTCAGTACTTCAGTGATAGCTCGGATGATCTTTGTCTGTTCACATCAACATTCTACAATCTCAAACTGAGATAGGACACGAATCATTGCTGTACCGTGCCAGTGATGGTCTGGCGGCGAGATGAGTAAAAGTACTAACTAATTACACAGCCTCTTGTTTATAGCGACAGAAGAGCCTTAAAAGCTATCACCATCGCCGCTTGCAGCGGCAATAAAGGATCGCCCACCGCAGGATTCGAACCCAAAACTTCGGGATCGAGGTCGTGAAAAGCAACCTTCTTACCTCGTGCGGCATCACGGCTCACCAGCGAACAGGTGTAGAGTATATGATAACGTCGTAGATTATTAAGATTTATTACACTCTGAGCGATAATTCAATGACGGACGAGCATTAAGATGAGCCACTGGGGTTCTAATCGGCCCGACGACCATTAAGTTAGAGAGATTCTCAGCAGCGCTTGAGGGAAATTGCGAAGGGTGGCAGGAGACCAGATGCTCGGGATTCCAAACAAGCACGCGGAGCTTCCGGTCACGCTGGTTCCGGCCACCGCGGTGACGCCGCGTCGGCCTTCTTTTAGAAATTCCCAATTCGCAGTTCCGGGCAACAGGAACCGAGCAAGCAATGGATTTCAACGACGACGACGACGGAAAATGATAACGATGCACGATCGTATCTAACAGGGAGGTTACTAGCAGTCGGCGAAGCTAAAGCCGCAGCCCTCGTGGCCTCGGTGGCACAAGGGGAAGGACACAGGATGAAGCGCACTTACTTACGTAATTACGTAATTTCGTACGTAATTTTCAACGCGCCGCGGTCAAACAGCAGACAGCATACACGGTGAACAGGTCTTAGCTGTTTCGGTTTCCGTATATGATGTTCGCCAGTACTTCAGTTTTCTGAAGAGAACTCTGCAACAGACAAGAAACGCTAGTAGCGCTTGCTTTCGGGAGGCTCAAGGGGGTTTGATCGAGGAGCATCGGCAACAGCCACTTTTGCTGCGAAGGTCCTGTCATCTTATAGCGCTGCGGAAGTTTTATGTTCTATGAGTTTACGTTTAATTGAGGGTTATAGTTTTACGTGTTTATGTTTTGATCGAAGGTGAGTCACGGCCTGAAGAGAGAAGACAGCGGGAACACGGGCGCAGGAGAGAACAGTCGTGAGCCGTCGTCTCGCTGCGAGCCGAAATGCGCCGTTGTTCGTAGACGCTCCGTGTTTTAGTATCGTCACCTGTGCGCTGGTAGAGTATCGAACCCTAGATCGTACACTGCATTAAGTCACGCGAGTGCACAAGTCTTTCGCAATGGCGTCGCACCTGCCCAGTCCCGCAGCCAATCCGGTCCTTGCCGCGCCACCCGCTCTTCGCTGGCATTCCTCAGCGGGCGCTCGTCGGCCTCCTGTTGGCTCCCCTTCTAAGTCAGCGATTCGTCTTACTTCGTCTCGTCGCCGTGCGACTACAATTTGACCTCTGCCTATCGGAGCGCAATTATGCAAGCGGAGCGAATTCCTGCGTTCCTGCGCCTTCGCAAAAAGAGCGCGGCGAGTACGACGCCTTAACGAAAGCTTCTTTTAGCAGACTCGTACTCAGCACCGTTCCGCACGCGGGCAAAGCCGCCGGCATTTCCTCGCGGTAGCTTTTCTGCTCCGAACCCTGGCGGGCGGGCCGCCGGGAGGCACCGCTGCACCGCTCGGGCGCACGCCTGCGCAAGCGTAGGCGGCCCGCGAAGGCAGCGGCGGCGGCGGCGGCGGCGGCGGCGGCGGTGTTGTTGTCGCAGACGACGCCGTGGGATCGCGTTACCCGACCCGCTAGGAAACCGGCTGAGACCGGTAAGCAGATGCGCAGCGCCGCACGCACTCGCCCGCCGCCCGTGGCTTGACCCCGACTGGTCGATTGACCCACGATTGGCTGCCGGGGCGGTTTTTCTCTCAAATTTCAGTGTCGACATTGCGACCTAGCACCGCCGCATTGCGACCTAGCCGCCCCCTCGCGCGCTCACCACCAATAGGAACCCTCTTCCGTAGCAAGCCCCGCGCCGAGGCGCTGCGGCACGCCTGGATCTATGGGCGAGTCACCTAAGCTGCCGCTAAGCTAGCGCTTCCACTGAGCTTCCCCTCGGCTCTTTCGTCCGATTCGGGCATCCACTCGCAGGTGGCGAAGCGTCACTCCGCAGCGTCGATGGCGACGCGCAGAAAGAAACTTTCTCGGCGTCTCGCCGCGAAAGTTCGCTGAGAGCATTTCCACACTACTCTTCGGTGCGGTTCGCAGCCGCTGAGAGCTGGCGCGAGTGAAGCGGAAATTCGCTCACCCGACAGCCCGAGGAGGAGTAAATAATTCTTCCTTCTAAGAGTTCAGAATGTCAGGTTTGGCAGTAGCGCCCCATGGTGACTCAGCAAATCGAATTACGCGCCGCCATCTGCCTGCCAAATGTTTTCTTTCGGCGGAAACGCGAAGTTGGTCACGTGGGGCCCGAGGAACGCAGCGCCGCGCCGCGTATATACACGCCGGTCGCCTCTTTTTCAGACGACGATAGATCGCCTACCCAGCGAGATGGGCCGTTGCGGTGGCGCCGTGCTATTGGTACTTGTCGCAGCGTCGACAGCGTGGGCGATATCTCAACCCGTCAGGGTCGGCAAAGGTAAGCAGACCGGCTGCAGGCTTTTGTGGAATAGTTGTGGCCATTTCCATGCTACGGCCTAGTTTCCGAGGCTGGAATTCGTGGCGTTGGTTAGGGTCATCAGCAGGCTGCACAGGCGGCCGCCAATGTAACCACGAAAGTCCTACCGGAACGGAGTGTAGGGCAGACGGCTAGTGCTGAACGGGGTAGGATTCGCGTTCATTTAGTGAGCGACAGACGCTCGTTGAGGTGGTAACCGGCAGTCTGATCGGAGAGATAGGCTGAGCGGTACTAAGCTAGCGCCATGCCGCCGGCTGCTATCCTCGTTAGGCCGAATATGGCGACGCCAGCGCAGTCGGCCGCCATAGTGGCCCCCCCCGGGGCTGCAGGTGGGCGTTGCCACCATTCGCCGCCAACGGTGTGGTAGAGGCGACTCAAAGCGAGCCGTTGATTATGTGTACACTAACGGCTGCGGAATTGCGAGTGAGTGCGTTCGTGGCAAAAATGAAAGCGGACGGTAGACGATTCAACAGCCTCGTTTGCAAAGCGGCAGAAGAGCGGTGGAGGCTTCGCGGTCAATTCTCAAACCCATGACCTTGGCCGAGAAGTGCTAGCGCCGCACCAATGGGGTAAGAATCTCGCTTGGTATTTCACATCTGCCACAAGATAGCACGCTCGTTCTCTTTGTTGCGCGCCAGTCGATCGGCCTGCAATGTCTGCCTGCACGTGAACGTAAAAACTAGAAAGCACCAGCCGATTCTGTAGACATCTATAGACACCAGCACTGTCTTCTGTAGCGGACTGGCTGTCTGTCAGCCAGTTCTTCAAGGATTCGCGGTCACGCAGGCCTCCACTGAAGTGACGAATGAATAGGTCGAACAAGCAGCAGGCCAAATTGGTGCCCCAAAGCGTCTTCGCTTGAAGACAGGCTGCTCAAGCAAAAAGTGTGTCTAAAAAGTGTGTCTCAATAAGATGTAAAGGTGATTAAACCTTTTCCCTCTCTTCTGCCTTCTTTCTTCTCCCACTCTGTCTGTTTCATTTCTGTCTCTCTGTCTCTCCGTCTCTCTGTCTCTCTTTCTCTCTGTCAATCTTTCTCCCTTTCTCTCTTTCTCTCTCTCTCTCTCTCTCTCTCTCTCTCTCTCTCTCTCTCTCTCTCTCTCTCTCTCTCTCTCTCTCTCTCTCTCTCTCAGTGTCTTTCGGTCTCTCTCGCACTGTCTCTCTCTGTCTCTTTCTCTCTCCCTTTCTCTCTCTTTCGGTCTCTACCCTCTCTCTCTCTCTCTCTCTCTCTCTCTCTCTCTCTCTGTGTCTTTCGGTCTCTCTCGCACTGTCTCTCTCTGTCTATTTCTCTCTCTCTTTCTATCTCTTTCGGTCTCTACTCTCTCTCTCTCTCTCTCTCTCTCTCTCTCTCTCTCTCTCTCTCTCTCTCTCTCTCTCTCTCTCTCTCTCTCTCTCTCTCTCTCTCTCTCTCTCTCTCTCTCTCTCTCTGTGTCTTTCGGTCTCTCTCGCACTGTCTCTCTCTGTCTATTTCTCTCTCTCTTTCTATCTCTTTCGGTCTCTACTCTCTCTCTCTCTCTCTCTCTCTCTCTCTCTCTCTCTCTCTCTCTCTCTCTCTCTCTCTCTCTCTCTCTCTCTCTCTCAGTCTCTGTCTCTCCCTCTCTCTCTCTCTCTCTCTCTCTCTCTCTGTGTCTTTCGGTCTCTCTCGCACTGTCTCTCTCTGTCTATTTCTCTCTCTCTTTCTATCTCTTTCGGTCTCTACTCTCTCTCTCTCTCTCTCTCTCTCTCTCTCTCTCTCTCTCTCTCTCTCTCTATCTCTTTCTCTCTCTCAGTCTCTGTCTCTCCCTCTCCCTCTCTCTGTTTCTCTGTGTGTGTGAGTGTGTATCTCTCTGTCTCTTTCTCTCTCTCTCTCTCTCTCTCTCTCTCTCTCTCTCTCTCTCTCTCTCTCTCTATCTTTCTCTCTCTCTCTCTCTCCTGTAGTTTGTATGTATGTATGTATGTATGTATGTATGGTGCATGCATGTATTGTATGCAGGCTCCTCTGATAAGCCACTGGCGACCTCTCGTTAGACGACCATATCAGCTCCACAGTCAAAGCTGCCTATTTTCAGCTTCATAACATTGCTAAAATGTGGGCTTGTTTAGATAAGGATAGCACGTCCAAGTTGGTCCATGCATGCGAGAGGAGACCTGGACAGTCGAGGAGAAGGAGTCGAGTGGGAGAAGGGGCCGAAGGGAGCCGTGTGCCCTTCGGCTCCGTGCCTTGTATTAAACTGTTGGTCATCGGCTAGGTCTCCGCTAAGCCTCACTCGAAGTCCTGCTCAGGCGAAGTTTAATGGACCCACTGGAGTGCAACAGGTTGGCTCACTGTACCTCACACAATAAAAAAATTCAGTAACTTGCAAGAATGCAAGAATCGCTGCCGTTTTAAAACTGCACGACCTCATGTCTTAGCTACGCCAGAAGTCCGTTCTGAGTGGCCTGGGTTTGGTAAGTACCGGCTTCACAGGACATGTAGCCTATCTCAATTCGTTTTCTGAGTTTTTGTGAGTCAAGCGTGGATGCGTCGGCGGCGGCGTTGCTTGCACGGCATCGGCCACTGAGTGCTCGTGATCTTCGCCCGTTTTAGTCCCGCCGGCTGATTTCCGTCAAGGTGGAGAACCTATGAGGCCCTATTACATAGGTAAGTGACAGTACATGCCCAAGCAGAATAGAGAGAGAGAGAGAGAGAGAGAGAGAGAGAGAGAGAGAGAGAGAGAGAGAGAGAGAGAGAGAGAGAGAAAGAGATAGAAAGAGAGAGATACATGCCCAAGCAGGAGAGAGAGAGAGAGAGAGAGAGAGAGAGAGAGAGAGAGAGGGTGCGAAAGCGAGTGATAATAAACATGCACGAGTTCGCCGCCAAGTGAGACTCGGAGAGCACTGCGTGAGCGCAGAAGCAGTCTCATTAGACCATTGACTTGCAGTGAAGGCTTCAACGTAGCGTCCTCTTTGGCGTACCACCAGTCGTACATCTTGCTCCGGTCGAATTTAACCGATGCTCCTAGCCCATCTTATCAGCGGGAGATAGCCAAAATGTTTCGCTTTGCTTTGGCACCCAGAGCAGCTCGGGCTGGTCGCGTGCTCATGCTCCTTGATAGCTTCCAACGTATCTGCATGCTCGGCACGCACTTCCTGCTAGACGGCCAGTTCGCACTTGTAGACGAGAATTTCGCAGTAGTTTCATAAGAGCCTGTATCGTGCATTTCGATCTGGATGAGCTCTTGCCGCAGCGCTCGGTGCGTGGACAGCTGCTCAGCTGACCATGCACTTTTTCGCGGCTTTTTCACGTGCTAGCGCTGGCTCTGTGCCGATTGGTCGCCTGTCTATCTCCCCCGACAGCCGCGTGCCTGTGCAACAATCGGCCCCTCGAGGCAGTGCAGCATCGACGGTTCGGTTTTTTGCAGGGCCTCCTGCACAGGAGCCCAATAGACTCCTCCAAGCCGACGACGACCCACTTCAGAGAGGTGAGTGCACAGCATGCTTAGCTTCAGAGCTACGAACCGAGGGACGCTTCCGTCCCCCTCCACTGCCGCGGCTGGCCTCGTTTCAAGCATCTCGCTCAGCCGCATCACCAAGATCTCCTGCGATCGCGCCTGTTCGTGCTCTGCGCCGGACCGCCAGAGCATGGTCTTGACATACTCGTCGATTAAATAGACAAAATACTCTTCGAAAAAATCGACCGTGTAGAGCATTTCAAATTCCTTTCAGCTGCCTCTGTGCATCCGAATGTCGCTTCCCCTTGGTCAGTGGCTCTCAACCTGTGGGTCGAGACCGCTTTGAGGGTCGAACGATTCCTTCACAGGGATCGCCTAAGACCATCGGAAAACACGCAGTTCCACATTTCGCACAAAGTAATTTAATGGTTAAGGGTCGTCACAACCTGAGGAACTATATACGAGGGTCGCGACATTAAGAAAGTTGAGAGCCACTGCCTTGGGTCGAATTCCGTTGCAGTGTTCTGAGAGGCCGCTTTTTTTCTGGGCATTCTCTGCTGTCACTGGTTTAGCCCAGGGGTTACTGCGCTCGACTCCACCAAAGTCAAAATGAATGTATTTGATGACTGAGGTCGTGGGCACGAGCTCCCTGGTGTGTTTAAAGCACCGAAATTAATAGAGATTAAGTTCTCTCAGGATGCTATAAAAATGAAATTTCTTTATTTACTTATTGTCGTAGCTTCTTCCCATCCTTTAATTTTGCCTGCGGATGATCACAGAGGCCAAGTGGGCGGCACGATACGTCGCTAGAAATGTTTGAGATGCCGGAAATTTCACTAGACACCCACATATTTTTTGGCCGAGATGCAGAGATCGTCAGCTGATGAAAATATGGGAGTGAGAACTTCTTTAAAATTTTACGATAGTCACTGTCCGTCATGCACACTTGCCGGAGCAAACATCAAGGAATCTCGAATCATTATGCTTATTTCGCTTCCCAATCCTCGACTGTCAGACTGTTCTGCATTGTATGGGTTATTCGGTTTTGTCGGCGCCAACTTTTTCAGCTCAGGAGCTCGAGCATTCCAAGTTACAGATAAGGATTTCTCTTGATGCTGCTGTGGCGCTGTAAATGGTTCGGTCGTGAGCGCCTGCACAGCGAGGGTGAAATGACTACTCGTCTCCGTCCGAGCGCTACTTCTACGTCCTGCAAACTGTCACCTGTCCCATCCAATGGTACGCTTTCTCTCTGAAGTCGTTCAGATCCCAGTTGCAACAGCGCTCGCGGGACTGTGACGTAATGTCCTTTCGCTAAGGCGATCGGCGATCTGTCTTACGTTGAGTTGCCATCCCGAAAGATCGTGATTTGCACTCGCCGTACCCCGTCCGCCGTTTTGGCCGTTTTGTGAGCCGCCGGTGGCCCTCTCTGGAATGTCAGGTGGAGCGTCAGTCGGTCAAAGCACTGACGCAGCGAGCAGCTTCTCGTGAGAGCAGCTCCTCGAGAGCTGCTGACGCTCGGCTGCGTCTTGTCTCTTGTCCGCGGCCAAGCCAGCCACCGCCCGAGCCGATCCTGCCCCTTCCCTTCCCGCCCTCTTTCTCCGCCCATCCCTTTCCCACGCCCTGCCGCAGCTGGCCTGGCGCTGACACCGCCACCTGCTGCACCGGCGAGTAGCTTCCACTCCTCCAACTCCAATCTTGCTCCTCCCCCATGCTCCTCCCCCATGCCGCTCCATCGCCCTTCGCCCTAAGTTGCTCGCTGTCGACTCCTGAACGTCTGAGCGGCAAGGTTGTTGAGCGAGCCGCCCTGGCCGAGCGGAGCCGAGGCTACTTCTGAGCCCGAGTGGCGGCGACCCGCTCGAAGCGTGTAGCGTGCCGGCTCGTCGACGTTTAGCTTGAGTGGCCAGAGCGGGCGAGTGAGCTCGAGGAGCTCGAGCGAGTGCTTGCTGTGCGTTACCAGAGATCGACGCGCTGCCGCCGGTACGCCTGCCCAACGTCGGTCCGCCGGGCTCCGGGCAGGGCATCGCTGTGCTCGGCGACCGAATGGTCGGTCCTCCTTCGGCGCTGCCCGCCAACGATGAGCAGCAGGAAGAGGCGGCGATCCAGCTCATCGGACCGCCCGGAGCTTCGCTCGGCCAGCTGGCGAGAGTCGGACCGCCGGCTCCCAGGGCAGCCGTCCCCTTAAGACGCGTTGGCATCCAGCCACCGGCACCGTAGTCAGCGGCTGCTGACTCGGAACGGATGGCTCCGCAGGCTCAGCTGGGCGGCAGCTATTTGCCGCCGCCCGCTATTCATCAGCCTAGCCGCGGTGCTATCGACGGCCGCCGAGCTCGGCCCGCTCGCCAGCTCGCGCGCCATTATCGACGCTTCGCCGGCCGGGCAGCGGTTTATTTTTACAATATAGCTTTACTCGTCAGCAACGTCGGTAGCTTCAGCGAGTACCCATGCCCCGAGGCCGCAGGCTGACGACGCTCGCCGCCGAGGCGGCAGGGGATGATTGTTAGCTCTAATCCGGCTAGCAGTCTCGAGCAGGCCACCACTGCCAGTGGAGTGCCGACGCCACTAACTCGGCAGGGTTTGACGTTGGACTGCCGAAACAGGGCGAAAACCTCCATTATTAGGATTATAATAATTGGTTACATAATAAGAAATGTTTAGATAATTGTTTAATAAATGTAGTAGCTGAAAATACGCACTGGCGCTCTCGTGTGCAGGAGGAGCGTGCGATTCCCCCATCGATTTGGTACGCGAGTTAGACGACCGGTCGCTATGATTAGTTAACAAGTGCTTGCAGATGCTCACTTGAGCGCTTGAAATAGTATGGCAGTCTAATAATGGAATGGAATGTGGCGAATCTCGTCTGCAAATCTACAAAGCCGTAGAGGCTAAGTGGGAGATGATTCCATTGCACAATCGAAGCCTATGCGGCTTTCGGTATCCACCAGGTAGCTAACAGACTTCATCTCGTGCAACAACGACAAAGTGAGAAGCATAGCTGAGCCAGCAGTACAGCTGAGATAGTGAGTAGCATGGAAGCAGCAGCTCAGGATAAATAGTACAATTATTGTTTACAGCGCCCTAGAAGAGCTACATCACTTTCTTATCCATGTTGAACATTGGTGACATACCGTCTAGACTTCTATAACTCACTACGTGCAAGATGCTTTCAAAGCGAGTGTAAAGGCTACTGACTTTTTATTGGATGGAAAAAACTTTCGGCAGCAACAGACTCTAAATAGAGGGCGGGGGTGTGTGTGTTTGACCAAATATATAGTATGGTTACAAATAGGCCTCCAGCTACTTTCGAGGTGCATTTTGAGGGCAAAGAGGCTAGCAGGTTCTGCCGCTGAATGACATGCCTCAGAATCGCACACGCGACGGGATCGAATCTCCAGAATGGGCATTGATGGGAGCTACATACGCATTCCAGGAGGCACATCTAGTTCCGAATCAATCTCGACAGGGAGAGATAAATGAAGAGATAGAGCGACAGACAGAGACACAGAGGGAGATAGACTGGGGAATGAGAGGAAGGAAGAGAGATAGAGATAAAGAAAGGGAGACAGAGAGTGATGGAAAGGGAGACAGAGAGAGGCAGAGAGAACAATACATAGAGCAAAAGAAAAGAGGGAAAGAAGGCGAAAGAGAGAGAGAGAGAGAGAGAGAGAGAGAGAGAGAGAGAGTGAGAGAGTAGGATAACGCCACTTTTCTAAAGCCTTCGTTGAAGTCTGCAGACTTTGGCTATCTCATTCAAAGGCGATATGACGAATCGGATAAGCAGATGCAACTTTCAGACACTAGCAGTTTCAATTCGCCTAGGGACATGAAAGGAGAGTGATGTCGCTCCTTTAGTCGCAAATCTCTGTAGAGGACTGAATACTTTCACGGCAATCTATTGAGGCCTTTCAATGGCCACATCACATGCAAATTGAAGCTATTCTGACTCACAATGGCCTAGCAAACTCTATCATGTATCTGCTTCGTGACGCTGGCTTACTCGATTCACCCGTAAGTAACTTCGATTGCAGAGTGAGTTCGAGCGCCAGCTCTCTGCGTCAGCCCATTGCTTTGTCCCACGTGGGTATGATTCCATAGCAGAGACGGGATTGGTAACCGCAGATCCGACGTACAGTCGTGCAAGTGGGCGTCCTGATTCCGGAGCTGAGGCATCGTTAAAAATACATACAATTCAATAGTACAGTGCTCTGAGAGAACTTAATCTCTGCTTGTCTCTCTGCTTGTTCTGTTTGATCTTTTGGCAGTGTTCTATACTATTGATCTCAAAATCCTTGAGTGCCTCACATCGTGCCTGGGCATCAGTGGCATTGCATGTAACGGTTCAGATCGTATCTCAGTGGGAGACTCCAGAGTTCTAATGTGAACGGACAAAGATCGTCCGAGGAACCACTGAAGTACTGGGCATCTTAGGGCTATGCGCTCAGTCCGTTTCTGTTTACAGCCTATACTCTCTCTCTCTCTCTTGCCAATGTGATCGTCAAGCACATTCGAGGCTTTCAGATCTATGCAGATGACACAGAGTTGTACGTTTGCTTTGATCCCTACCAGCCCTCCAGCTCGTCGAATTCTCAACACATCCTTGCAGCATGTATAGATGACATCCGCACATGGATGATAGAAGACTTTCCTAAAATGAGAAACGACAAACACAACTTAATAGTTATGAACAAACTCCGTGTAATTCAGAAATTGAAAAACCTAATGCTCAAAATCGGCTTTGCACGGAAATCACCTGCTGATTCTGCACGTAATCTAGGCGTCCTGTTCCAAAGTGACCTTTCATTAGATGACCCGATCAGCTTCACAGTCGAGTGTGCCTTCTTTCAGCTGCATAACATTGCTAAAATTCCGGGCTTGCTTAGAGAGGGATACCGCATATACATTAATATATATAATGCACTTGATAAAGCACCATCAGAGAACTTAATCTCTCTCTAGGCGCTTTACATTTGCTGCAAAGGGAAATGCAATTGAATGGTGAGTAAAATTATGCTTGATATACAAACAAATTAATAACATGGTTAGGGGTGACATGCACAGGGTCAGCATGCAAATGTGGTTAGTGGCAGCATGCACAGTGTCAGAACACATAAGCACATGAAGGACGAATCACAGGGACCCACTAAATGCTGTCCTAAATAGGTGTGTTTTTAAATTCTTTTTAAATGTGGTCAGGTCAGGGGATGTTCTGACGCAAGTCGGGAGGGAGTTCCAGCCTTTGGGAGCATACGAACTAAATGCACGGTCTCCAAAGGATTTAAGGTTTGTACGCGGTATTTGTAGACTGTTGCGAAAAGCGGGTGGTACGATGCTTGGCCTGTTGGGGTAGGATATCTGAGAGATAGGCTGGAGCCATAGAATGAAGGGACCTAAAGGTGAGCGACAAAACCTTGAAGTCAATCCGTTGCTTGACTGGTAGCCAGTGCAGGTCGGCGAGAAGTGGAGTAATGTGGCAGCTGCGACGCGCATTGCTCCCTCCATCCATCGATTCGTGATATTCCTCTCTCTATTTTGTAACTCACTGCTTGCTGATCTTTCGCTGAGATCAATCAGGCACTTACAGCTGGTGCAAAACTGTGCAGCTAGACTTATTTGTCGTGAGCGTGACAGTTTACCGCATATCAACCACTTCTCGCAGGTCTGCACTTGCTCTCAGTCAAGCAGCGCATCGACTTCAAGGTTCTGTCACTTACATCTAGTTCCTTTCATTCTCTGGCTCCAGCCTACCTATCAAAACTACTTCCCCAAAGGACCAAGAATCTTACCCTCTGTTCTGACTCAAATCGTTTAGCTACACCTCTTACTAGCCTCCAAACATTTGCAGACCGTGCCATTAGTTGGTAGGCTCACAAAGCCTGGAACTCACTCCCGACGTATTTCACGACGTATCCTGACTTGACGACATTGACAAAGAAGCTCGAAACACATCTGTTTATTACAGAATTTAGTGGCTCTTTGTGTTTGCGTGCGTGCCTACACTGTGCCTGCTGCTTGCGGATGTTACCGCCCCCCCCCCCCCGCGATCAATTGGCGAGCAGCTTAACTCCATGGCCAAACAGGGGCTGTAGTGACCGCAGAAGTTGAGAAAGTCGGGGTGAGTGGTCGAGTGCTCGACAGAAGCGCAAGACGGAAGCTTACTCGTCGAGTGTGGCAACGCAGCAGTGCAGCGGGAAGCATGCTTGCGCATGTGCGAGTACGAGCATCTGTGAAACCTGTCTCAAAACTGCTGCCGAACGTGGCGGCTGAGGCTAATCTATTGCCAGCCACATAGAGGCAACGACGTTGAACCTGGTTGCAAATCTGGCCGTAGTAGTAGTCGTATCATATTGTGGCTTCTTCAAGCCTCTAAAAGTGTCCATTATGGCGCGAGGCAAATAATTGAAAAATGTTGTTAACGCATCAGCACTACTAAAGAAGCAGGTGAATGCACGGAGAAATAAGCAGGACAAGTCGGAGAAGGGGGTCACACTGGTAAAAAGCCACGATTTGCCTGGCTACGTTCAGCAGAAAGCGGAAGCGGAAGCGAGCATGCAGAGCACTACGGCGTAGCGAGCGCTACGACAGCACGTCTCACGGGGCTTGGTGAGCCCTGATGGCTCACACTCGGTAAGGCGGTTGCTGTTTCACGACCTCGGTCCCGAGGTAGTGGATTCGATTCCTGCGGTGGGCGATTCTGTATTGCCACTGCAAGCGGTGGTGATAGCCGTAAAGGCTCTTCTGTCGCTATACAAAAAGAGGCTGTTTAATCAGCTAGGATTTCTATTAGGGGCATGGGACAGTCCATAGTCACTCTAGCACGCAATTCCTCAAACCGGATGCCTGCGCTTCGCTAAGCGTTACTCTGCCACTTCCGTAGGAGACGGCGCGAGCGACTGGGTGCATTAGAGGCGCGTTGCTAGGCCGGTTAGGGTCATTTTGTCCGAGTATTAATAAATCGCCGGAGTATAAGCCACGGAAATAGCGCTCCGGGCCTTAGCAGCTTACCGCACTGAGCGCTGCGGCACGGCGGCTGCGACGGTGCAATAGTGCACATTTAAGTAGCGTTCGAAAACTGACCGGTGAATGGCTGTTCGTCAGCTCACCGAGCAGCGTCCGCGGCGGCGGGCTCGGCGTCTCCGGCGGCGAAAATGCCAGGACGCGATAGTAATCGGCCATCCATTGGCGGCCGAGCGCTGATTCTGTACTGTCTGGTGGCGCCGCTGCCCGCCTGTCAGGCGGGGTCACCTCGCACTCCTGACGACTTCAACTCGTGCTTGCAGCCATCCTGGGTCGTCTACCGAAGCAGCCGCGATTCGAAGGCGAGGTCATTTTCAGCTTGCAGGTCTGTTACAAGAGTGCCGAAGAGACCACTGCCTTCAAGAGTCCAGCTCCGCGTCTCGCCGCGACCTCCTGCCCTCCGGCGCAAATGAAACGTGCCCGGTGCATAGCCCTCTATAGCAGATGAGCCGCAGGAGTAATAGCCGTAGGGTGGCGCGCGACCGTGAGACCGCGCGTTCGCAAGCGCATGCGAGATCCACTAGCGCAACAGCCACAACATGCTTCCGGCGGAGGAAGGTACGCCTCGTGGTACGTAAAAACGATTGCTGGCGCAGGTCTCCTGGAATTCGCAATCTCTCGTAAGCATTGTTACGGGCCTCTCGCGTCTGCCGAGGTTTCGCAGCGTCGTGATCCTTTTGTCCGTGTCGAGCTGGGGACTGCAGTCGGTACGTGAGCTACTAGTCGGGCATTTCTCGGTGCCTTCGCCCGCCGAAGCTTTCGGGCGGCTACTCAATAGGTCGGTAGCATGTGTCGTGTCACCTGTAAGTATTCTCAAACGATCGGATAGAATTTGTTTCGTTTTTCTTGCATTCGGTTTGCGAAGTCTCGGTAGTGGTCGGGCCGTGTGTGCAGACGACTATTCAAAAGCGCGTAGACGTTACTGGAAGCACCGCCTGATACGTCAGGAAAGTCCCGCTATAATTACTCGTTCTCTAAATACCTACATTTCTCTAAATATGCTGCTCCGCGCGAGCGGCTGGTTCAAGATGCCATTGGCTTGACTGTCGGCATTTCTCCAGTCGCGGGCGTTACGCTTAGTTACCGGCGGCTAATATGTAAGCAATCCATAGGCTGCTAGAAAAACTATAGAAACTCGAGAGAGAGACAGAGAAAGAAATAGATAGATAGATAGAGAGAGAGAGAGAGAGAGAGAGAGAGAGAGAGAGAGAGAGAGAGAGAGAGAGAGAGAGAGAGAGGGGGGAGCCAGCTCGAAGAACGGGTGCAGCAAGACTAGGGGCCACACAAGACCCTCCCGACAAAGAGCCCAAATCTGCATGAAATCCTGCGCAATAAGTCCACAAAACGCACAAAGAAGTTCAATATCCTCGCAATAAGGTAAGAGAAATCCACGGAAAATTTTTGCTATTTTTTAGCCACTAAATAGATTTTTCAATGATAGCTATAGAATAAAGTAAGCGGTTTTAGTTTTATGTGCGAAAGCGATAAGATTTAGACAAAGAACACTTTTAGACGAAAAAACAGGAAATTCAAACTATGATTAAAAATTTTACCTCATACACATCAAGGTGACAGTATTTTCACGTTTTAGAGATCTTACGTTGTCGCCACAGATGTGGTGGGGCCCGTAAAACGTCACGCAGAGTCGACACTGCCGCAGGGCAAACTACACGCTTTTTTTGATAGACGCCAGGATCGCTGGAGCACCCAGAAGCTCTGAATTTTCGCCAATTGTAAACAATAATCTCATAGATGACGTTTAATAATGAATGCTTTTGCCACTCAGTACCTTGTATTCGAGTCCCGGGCACGCTTTGCGTTATTTTCTACTCGAAGGGGCGCTAAACGTAATGCCGCCTCTGATCTCTGCCAGTAATCGCCACTTTCTTCTGCCACGTTCAGACTTTCGTTCTCCGGTGCCACGTGGCTGCTCGCATCGGACGCTTGCCACCGGCTTGGCTCGTCACTAGCGACATTGCTAAACTACGACGAGCTGCGATTCTACTACAATGCCTTTCAGGTGCGGCAGCAGTGGCGGAGGTCAGCTTGCCGCGCGGAGAGCCGAGAAGCGCGGCGAGCTGGAGGAGAGAGTGTGAAAGAGAGAGCGAGAGAGACAGATAGACACAGAAAGAGAGAGACAGAGAGAGGAGAGTGGGAGAGAAAGAGAGTGAGAGATAGATAGAGTGAGAGAGAGGGAGACAGAGAGACAGGGAGACAGAGAGACAGAGAGACAGAGAGACAGAGAGAGACAGAGAGAGACAGAGAGAGACACAGAGAGAGACAGAGAGACTGAGAGACTGAGAGACAGAGAGACAGAAAGACAGAGAGAAGCGGAGAGTGAGAAAGACAGAGACGAAGAGAGGCGGAGAGTGAGAGAGACAGAGACGGAGAGAGGCGGAGAGTGAGAGAGACAGAGAGAGGAGAGTGGTAGAGAAAGACAGCGCGAGAGGAAGAGTGAGAGAGAGACAGAGAGAGACAGAGAGAGACAGAGAGAGACAGAGAGTCAGAGATACCCAGAGAGGAGGGTGGGAGAGAAAGACAGCGAGGAGAGGGAGAGACAGAGAGAGACAGAGAGAGACAGAGAGAGAGAGAGACAGAGAGACTGAGAGACTGAGAGACGGAGAGACAGAGAGACAGAAAGACAGAGAGAAGCGGAGAGTGAGAAAGACAGAGACGAAGAGAGGCGGAGAGTGAGAGAGACAGAGACGAAGAGAGGCGGAGAATGAGAGAGACAGAGAGAGGAGAGTGGGAGAGGAAGACAGCGAGAGAGGGAGAGTGAGAGAGAGACAGAGAGAGACAGAGAGTCAGAGTCACCCAGAGAGGAGAGTGGGAGAGAAAGACAGCGAGGAGAGGGAGAGACAGAGAGAGAGAGAGAGAGAGAGAGAGAGAGAGAGAGAGAGAGAGAGAGAGAGAGAGAGAGAGAGAGAGAGAGAGAGACACAGAGAGACACAGAGAGAGAGAGACAGAGAGAGGAGAGTGGGAGGGAAAGACAGCGAAAGAGGGAGAGTGAGAGAGAGACAGAGAGAGACAGAGAGTCAGAGTCACCCAGAGAGGAGAGTGGGAGAGAAAGACAGCGAGGAGAGGGAGAGACAGAGAGAGAGATAGAGAGAGAGAGAGAGAGAGAGAGAGAGAGGAAGAGAGAGAGAGAGAGAGAGAGAGAGAGAGACGACAGAGAGAGAGAGACAGAGAGAGAGAGAGAGAGAGAGAGAAAGAGAGAGAGGGAGAGAGAGACAGAGAGAGAGAGAGACCCAGAGAGGAGAGTGTTAGAGAGGGGCAGCGAGAGAGAGAGAGAGAGAGAGAGAGAGAGAGAGAGAGAGAGAGAGAGACAGAGAGAGACACAGAGAGAGAGACAGAGAGAGGAGAGTGGGAGGGAAAGACAGCGAGAGAGGGAGAGTGAGAGAGAGACAGAGAGTGAGAGAGACCCAGAGAGGAGAGTGTTAGAGAAGGGCAGCGAGAGAGAGAGAGAGAGAGAGAGAGAGAGAGAGAGAGAGAGAGAGAGAGAGAGAGGGAGAGAGCCGCCGAAGCGGCGTGTAGAGCCTTATTGTCCTTATTCGAATGCGCATATATTGTTCATTTGCATAGCATTATAAAAGAACTTCATCTCCATCCCTGCGCTTCAGATTAGCCGCAGATTATGATTTATTATTTATTTATTTATTATTTGTTATTTATTATTCAGACTCGGCCCCTAGCGCACGACCTCAGTCGCCAAAGGCGAGCACCTTAACTGAGGAAGCACGCGCGCGCATTTTTCTATGCGCAGCTTTTTCCGATATCGTACAAAGAGACGGGCCGAAGCAGGCCGAGCACGTTCGCCGTGTACGTCAACATACGCGACCTGAAAGATGAAGGTCGGACCGTGTACGAATACTACGACCCGCGCACGGGCACGACCGAGCGTCGTGCCTGGACGTCATACAGCGACCTGCCCATCCCCGTGTACGCGCCGCCGGCTGCGAGCCAGCAGCGGCGACAACGGCCGCAGCTCAGCGTGGCGCTCGAGTGCGCCGTGCTGTACATGTCCAGGCAAGTCCGCCAGCCAGCAGTGGAGGCACCGCCGGCACCGCAGGCGCGCACCCACCGCCGCAAGCAACGCTTGCTTCCTCCTGAACATCCGGTTGAGCCCCGTGGCGGGATGATCGCTGCTGACATTTTGAGCTGCACATGTGAAAATTCTTTCCTGACGCACTTCTCGGGCAATGCATGGACTTCGCTCGCGCTCTTTCGTCACTCGTTCGCTCTGCGAACTTTGGGCATGGAACATTTGGAACATTTCAACATGGTGAAAAGCCAGCTGCATTTCAGCCAAGCCGCAAGACGTAAAGAAGCTAGGTCGCGGCTGTGCGTCACGCAGCAGGCAGTCCTGCATTTCCCGCTGCCAGCTAGCCGCTACGAGACATGCAGCCGAATCTGACGGAAGTCGAATTTGGCGATATTTCTTTTCCGCCTACGTCGCTGCTGAAACTTGTCAGCGGCCGATGAATTTCGTGGCCGAAATGTATAGCGCCGAAGTTTCAGTTTAACACCTGTCGTTCCGACAGCGATTATTCAGCACATATTGCCACCAATGCGGTAGCCAGGCTTCCGCCAAGAAAATGACCCCAGACCTTAGCCTTGCAGAAAGGCAAGAAATCTTAAGAATGCGGCCAAGTAGCACAGACGCGTCCCTCTTTAGGGCAGTCCAAGGGGGCCAGCATCCACGTGGGAACCCCTTACCTGCTCGCCCGCGGCTGCCGCCGCTCGTTCGCCACGGAGCGTTCACCGGAGCGAAACGCCGATTCTTTTCTTTTCCGCCTCCGTCGGTGGGTGGCGATGTAGGCGCGGACGCGCTCTCGATAGCCGCTCGAACCCGTGACCCGCTCTTCCTGTTCGTCACCTCCGCCACCGCCACAGGGAGCACGCCGTCTACAGCTTCGTCGAGCTGGGCCTCTGCAACGAGACGCGCACCGATTTCTTCCTCTGTCGCAAGGAGAGGAGCACCTGCGGCGAGGTCCCGAGGGAGTTCTTCCGGCTCGACAACGTGGACAAGGCCGTGGGCATCTACTCGTCCTACGAGTCGGATTCAATTCAGGGGCAGAGAACGCCAAAAAAGCGATACGCGATCGACAGAGCGAAATGCGAGAAGTCGTGTCGCGGAAGGCCAGGCTCCAGTCAGTATGGCTGCGCCGGGACACCCAGCAGCACCGTCCCCGACGCTGCCGCGCTGCGCCCTCTCGCGAGAGCGCGTTAACGCATCGATCGTGAGCGCAGAGCAGTAGTAGCCTCTGAGCGCTCTCGGAGGACGCCGACGCGCCGGCGTCTTCGGCCCTTACTCGGCGGGTTGCTCTTCGTCGACGCACGCGCGCGCTCAACCCGACGCGGCGCGAAAGAAGGCTCGACTCTCTCGCGCTGGAGCTTCTGCACTGCTTGCGAGCCGCGCGGCGAGTGTAGCGCCCACCGCCCGTTCAGTCCGGCCGAGAGGGTGAATAACTTTAGCTGTCCAAGTTGAGCGTCGATTGAACGGAGCGTTTTACGTTTCTCATTCCTATCCTCGCAGTTAGACCTCGTAGGTGAGTAGGATATCGCGTCCACCGGCGGTAACTTACCGGTTCCTCATTGGTGGCGAGCTAAAGGAATAACGGCTCCGGTAGCGGCGATGGCGGCAGGCGAAACGGCTTCTTTGACCTTCTTGTGCGAAGCTCGAGTTGTTCACGAGTGGGAAACCGAGCCTCATCTATTGAGCATGGAAAGTGTGCATTCGGCAGCAACGTACAGCCGGGCGTCAGCAAGCGAGCGAAAAACATTACACGCTGACCCTTGCCGACTCTCGCAAACGGAATCACGCTGTAACTGGATTTTGTACGAATCCCGCCCGTACGAACGAGCGCACGCGCCACTTCCCGCTGCTTCTCTGGCTCATTAGCTGCAATGCCTACCTTAATTCTCACCTTTGCCCTTCACATGACATGACCCTCGGTGGACGCCCTGAATGACGTGCAGGTGGCTGGGCGTACTACGAAGGAGATGTTCTGACTTACTGGTGCGTCGTCGGCTCGAGCATTGTGGCCGGCAACGATACGCGAGCGGGCGCAATGAGCTGTACCGCCAGCAACTGGTCGACTCAGCACTCGTGCGCGCGGCTGACCGCGTGCCCGCGGAACCGCCGCGACTTCTCATGCGCCAACGGTGGCTTCGCCTACTTGACGACGGCGATAGCGACGGTCGCAACGAACAATGACAGCGAGCCGGCATGTCACTGCCAGTGTCCGGCGGGTAAGGACGAGCGAGCCGATGCAGCGCTGACGGCTTGCTGAATCTTCTTTCTTGACTGAGCTTCGGGCAGCATTCATTTCTTCAAAGGCAGGGAGACGAACGAGGGATAGATAGAAAGAAAATGGGAAGCATCGAAAGATGGTACGCAAGGAAATGTAACGAGAGAGACGTGAGACAAAGACGAGAGGTGGCAGAGGGCTAGCAGTAGCGAAGTAGAGAGAGAGAGAGAGAGAGAGAGAGAGAGAGAGAGAGAGAGAGAGAGAGAGAGAATGAGAGAGAGAGAGAGAGAGAGAGAGAGAGAGAGAGAGAGAATGAGAGATAGAGAGAGATAAGAGAAAGAGAAGAGAAGTGAAGAGAGAGAGAGAGATAGAGAAAGAAATAGATAGAGAGAGAGAGAGAGAGAGAGAGAGTAGAGGGAGAGAGAAGTAGAGAGAGAGAGAGAGATAGAATGAGAGAGAGAGGGAGAAAGAGATAGAATGAGAGAGAGAGAGAGAGTAGAGGGGAGAGAGAAGTAAAGAAGTTTTTTTTTAGAGAGAGATAGAATGAGAGAGAGAGTAGAGGGGAGAGAGAAGTAGAGAGAGAGAGAGAGAGAATGAGAGAGGGAGGAGACAGAGAGAGAGAGAGAGAGAGAGAGAGAGAGAGAGAGAGAGAGAGAGAGAGAGAGAGAGAGAGAGAGAGAGAGAGGGAGGAGACAGAGAGAGAGAGAGAGAGAGAGAGAGAGAGAGAGAGAGAGAGAGAGAGAGAGAGAGAGAGAGAGAGAGAGAGAGAGAGCAGCTCGTGTTACTGTACTGCGGTGAGAATCCGTATGAGAATCATCTGCGTCGGCCTTGACAGTCACAAGCAGCGATGCTGGTTTCGCTAAAAGATGGCTACAGCCGTCAGCGAGCGAGCTGGGAGTCGAACGCGACGGGTCGTAGGTCGTACGGGCGAGCGCTGCGAGACTGCCGCGAACGACTGCCGCAGCAACCCGTGCAAGAACGGAGGAACCTGCCGTCGCACCGAAGAGCGCGCCGGCGGAGCAGGCTACACGTGCGTGTGCGCGGGTGCCGTCGGTGAGCTTTGCGAGACGGAAATCAACGAGTGCACCAGCGCGCCGTGCCTAGGCAGCAGTGGAAACGACACGTGGTGTATCGACGAGCTGAACGGCTATAGGTGAGTTGACCACAAACCACCACCAGCCTCGTCTGCCACCAACCGGTCGCTGCCAACTATTCCCGCGGCCCCTTCAGGCCACCAACGCGCCAAGTCCCGGGGCGGCAGCCCGGGCCTGAACGGAGCAATCTATTTCAGCCGCATTGCTCTGCTACTTCCGTCCCACTCATTTCCTCATCTGCTCTCCTGGCTCAACTAGGATTTGTCTTGGCTCTAGGAGTGATAGCTGCACGTCTTTACACCTTCCCCACCAAAGAGTGTAGTCACCAGCCCACGCTAGCTAGTCTCCCGCTAGCTCGATTCGGATATGTATTGCAACAAACACGCATAATTCAGATTCTGAAGGGAATAATAGTAATACATTTGTATGAAAGAGGCACGCTTCGATGAAAGAACTACGCCGCTCGCCGCCCGGCTTGTAGAGAGAGAGAAGAATGTGCAGCCAATGACGCAATACAGCTAAAGTGCTCGAGAGAGAGAGAGAGAGAGAGAGAGAGAGAGAGAGAGAGAGAGAGAGAGAGGAGAGAGAGAGAGAGACAGAGAGAGAGAGAGAGAGAGAGAGAGAGAGAGAGAGAGAGAGGAAGAGAGCGAGCGAGAGGGAGCTGACAGTCTAGCACTTGCAAAATCTTTAGCGGTGTGGAAATGTCAAAACCTTCACTTAATTGTTTTAATTTTTAATTCATTTTGAAAAGCTACGTAGCGCATGCTTCCACTAATAAAGGGAGAGAGAGAGAGAGAGAGAGAGAGAGAGAGAGAGAGAGAGAGGGAGAGCCCAAATTTAAGGGGGTTAGCTGGGCATGCACATCCTTAAGTTCGCTAGCTTCGACCATGAACCACTCTGCTTGCATATCCAGTACTCTGACCCTTTTCTGCGGTCGCAAGGTCGGCTATTCAGGCGTAGCTCCCGGCGACCGCTAGCTGGCACAAGGACGCAGGCACCTCGATGCGGTCAATCGCTAGCGCCAACTCGGTCGATGCGATCGTTTACCTACCGCTGCCCCGCCTTGCCAACCGACCCGCCAGGTGCGTCTGCCCGCCGCTGAAGGAGGGCCGGAACTGCGAGCAAGAGGTGCCCTACTGTGCCGTCTACCCGTCGTGTGAGAACGGAGCCGACTGCTGGTCGTGCAACCTGCATATCTTTCACGATCTCTGCACGCGAGCCAACTCGAGCACTTTTGTCTGCAGCTGTGGTCCAGACTTCGCTGGTAGGTGGCGTTTTGTATAGAAGGTTCGAGTCGGCGGTGGCGAGGGTTTTTGGGACGCAGGTTGGGTGGTGTAGGCGTGTACGCATAAGTCGGTGCCGCTCTAGATAAAGTCATCATTTAGTGCCAACGACTTGGCACACTGAGTGAGAATAAGAGAGAGGACAGAGAATCGTCTTTCCGGCCGGAGCGGGAGAGAAGAGGTGGGAAGGAAAGGAGCCGCCAGCCGAGCGCGCACGGGAAGTGGTTGGCAATTACATTGCCCTTCGGCTGGCAATCGCTTGCGTCAGCGAAGCATGCTGGGTGATTGCTGGGCCGAAAAGCGGCACGTCGGTGGCTGGAGTTGGGGCGGCGTCGGCGGAGGCGGCGTATGGAAGCGTACAGATGGTTAAGTTGAGCCGCCACAAGACCACCACCAGAGCTGGTTTGGCAGCGAGCGATTTTAGCGTTTTAGTAAGCCGCGGCGTTCGCGAAACGCGTGCCTCGGAAAGCGACGAAACAGCTTTGCTTTGGTGACAGTCGCTTAGCAGCCACAGTTTAGGCATTTTTTATTGTAAACGGAAACTTAGAATACGAGCCCGAGCGCTGCATCGCTGCATCGCTGCACCACTATTTGTCAACGTCGGACAGAGCAAGATAGAAATGGCGAGTGAGAAGACACGCTCACGTAAAATGCACCCTGCCTAAGATCTTAAACGCGAAGTGTCATAAAATCATTATCCTGACCACAGAAGCATACTTTTGGTAGAACAACTACTTATATTCAATTTACGTATAAACGAATAGGAAAACACTTTTACTTGGACACAAGATTTGCTGTCATCGACTGGTATAGGAGAAAATCGTAGCGTTTCATGTTCAGGTACTTTATGGTTGTTTATCAACTGGTTGATAGACACAATTTCGTTGTCGGTGAGGGTCGCATTTACATCCTTCTTGAAATACAAAAAATATGGAACCGCTGAGGTAGTCGGTGCCCAGTGGTTTTTGCTAATACGTATGAATCAAATTAAAAATCTAAAAGAGGCTCTTGGCCGTAGCAGTTGACACTTAAACTGTCAATTTGGTGTACACCTTGGTTGACCAGGCGATAGTATGCCCCGGCTTTTCCAAACTGCGCTAGTAGAGTGGATAGTCTAGGCAATTTGCTGATAATCTTCGGTGTCTCTTCCGTCTCCATATTTTTGGATAAGTTGAGCAGCTGCTACTTAAATAGGATTAGGTACAAGTCAGGTAAGTCAATGACGTAGAAACCTGCTGGTGAGCTCCACGAGCTGATCCGAATTTATAAATAGTATGGTTCCCCTAGGCCGGATACCGTCTCCACTGATTCAGCGTTAAATCGGAAACTGAATTTAATGAGGACCTTGTCGATCGTCGAGCTTAAGATATTGACACGGGATCTTGATCGTTCCTGCGCTCATTTTGCTGAGGCCTACCGCCTCAAGCATAGCACTAATGTCTGTCTAATCGAGTCCTCGAGTACGAGATAAGTCTTGGGATTTGACTAGCATGTCAGGGAAGCCACTGTCTCGAATCTCTTTTAGTTCCAAGATGGCGAATTCGACCGAGTGCATTGCTTTCAGTATATTTGGTCTTCTTATTGCAATGCGTGCGATGGCTCACATGAGATGAGCAGAATTCCTTCGATCGTACGCAAGGTGAAGGCGAATCTGTGGCGACTATTTAAACTTTCGAGAAGCCGCGATGCTGCTGTCCACTGCTCAGCAATGCAATTGTCGGCGTCGATGCTCGATGCTGTGAACGATTTCGATCGTTGACCCTCTAAACGATCTGCACCTTTGATTGGCTACCATCGCGTGTCATCAGCTATGTTTCGTGATTTAAATCGCGACTGTCTCAACGTGTAGCCATTTAAAGGTCGTTGACGATCTCCTTCTGCTTGTTAAACAGCACGTCGTATCGTTTACCTGTGCTGAATTGCCAAATTGATATGCTCACTTATCAAAGTGAAAGACGGGGTATTGGGAACGCTATTCTTGCACGAAGCAGCCAGTGCACGTTGAGCCTTTTGACACCGACAGTGTCCAAAGTAAGCCAGCTTGTCCATGTTTTTGATTAGTTTAGCTTACGTGGTTGATTAGTGCCTGCAAACCATTGATCTTAGCTGCAATTATTGATCGGACGCGATTCCAACGAGACATCTCGTTTGCGCACGAGCTTGACGAGCTTGAGGAAGCTGCTGGATGACTGAGAGACTCGTTTGATTCTTCGTGGCCGTTGCATACGAACCCCTGTTTTATTAGGAATCTCAGAGCGATGTAACAATCTGTGTTGATGTGTCAGAATCTCTGCCAATAGGGAAGAGGAGTGGTAGAAATCCTCGGATTTTAAAGAGTACACCTATGAATCGTATTTTTTAAACCAATCTGGCTGTGAGTGACGGGTTACATTTACAAATTCCTTGGCTGGTTAAATCGGTCAGTCAATGCGTTTGGAGTCATATGTCGAGATAGCTATAATTAGCGGCGATGCGTAAAGTAGAAAACGAACTTATCAGTAAACTATATTGCTGCAGTGAACGGCATAGATCGGAGTGACAACCGATATTAAAACGCTAGTGTATCTTATCACATGTCACCCACAGGTTTTTATCAAACCTTTGGGCGAGGCCTACAAAATAAAAGAAAATCTGTTAAGACATGGCAAAAATAAGCTAAGCATAATGCTAAGCGAAGTGAAGTGAGCTGTGCGCTAAGGACGCTCAGTTTTGCAAGTCGTGGCAACGCGAGCCGGAGCCAACCTCTGGACTACAAGTGAGCATGCGAGTCCGATCCTTCGGCAGGTCGTTTCTGCCAAAATAGCGTATCTTTAGTGGCAGGAGCAACATCATCATTATCCTTCACAAGCCGAGCTGGTCTGGCCCAGTGGTTAATTTTAAGGTTGTTTGCTCGTATCGACCAAAGTTAAGATGAACGTGTTCGATGGCCGAGGTCGTGGGCTCGAGCCCAGTGACATTGACATATGAAGCACGTGAATAGAGTTTAAGCTCTCTTAGGGCTGTATACAAATTAATATACAAAATAATAATATACAAATCCTAGGCAGATTCTTCTTCACTCAGCTTCGATTCCGTGGAATAGTCACAATATGAAACATTTTTATTGTCAAACTGCTGTCCTGATTAGTCAGTCGAGCAGTCAGTCCCGTTTATTGTGTTATTGGTCTATTCAATTGGCATAGTCAAGAAATACCGATGGCTGGCGTGGAATCACCGATCATGGGTGTCAATGAGTAACTTGGGGCTAGATGATGATGCTACATGCTCTAGTGGATTAATGCTTTTAAGTTTCTTTGATATCTCAGCTTTGCCTGACAGTAGATATTCGGTGACAGTTGCCCCAACCAAGGTCCTCATCAGCCATTAGGTTCCAAGTGTCTTGGGGGATTTCGGGAATCCTTAAATTAATGAATCCGAGCATAGAAAGGTTTGTAAAATAAAGAAAATCTAGAGAAAGCCCACACACGTGTCCCTACCAGACGGTCCCATACCCAAGCTCCTACCTAGGCGGCCCGATATAGGGGCCGGCTCAGGTCGCTGTTTCTGCCGTTTTGGAGTAACATTGTCCCCTACCCACCCCTAGCTGTGCCACTGCTAAAATCCTAATTTCGGTTGCTTGCATGCCTACATTCTCAATCCTAGAAAGCACGCTAGTAGAAAGCGCAGATAGCGAACTGTGAAGCTGCGCATCCCGTTAACCTCGCACCTCGTCCTGGCACGCCTGGCTGCCCACTCGTCTTCTGCCAGGCGGTCGAGGCTAAATCTGCTACGAGGCGGCGTACTCTCCTCCACAGGCAAACGATGCGAGATGGCAGTGTCTCGCGTAAAGAATCCTTGGGAGATTTTTGCAATGGTACTGGGTGCCATACTGTTCGTCATTGTGGCTCTAGCTTGCGAAATTATCGGCTCGAGGCGCCGATCGGAAATCGACAACCTGCAAGGTGAGTCTCCTTGCAACTCGAGCTCCGCCGAGGGAAAACTGACCGAGTCACGTCTTTTTGTAACAAAGCTGGCTAGCTGAGAAGGCAGTAGCGTGAAGCCGGCCAACGGACAGATAGAACCGAAGAAGTTAAGAGAAGAATGTGCGAAATAAAGATCGAGAAAGAGTGAGAGAGCGTGAAAGAGAATAACTGAGAGATAATAGAGAGCGTAAGTAGTAAGGGTGAAAAGAGTGAGAGGAAAAGAAAGAGAAAGCAAAAGCGAGTGAGCGAGCGAGCCAGAGAGAGAGAGAGAGAGAGAGAGAGAGAGAGAGAGAGAGAGAGAGAGAGAGAGAGAGAGAGAGAGAGAGAGAGAGACAGAGAGAGAGAGAGAGAACGGCTGCCACTTGTAACCGAGCAACTTGCGAAAATAATTACCAGCTGCTCTTCCCGGGTCTCTGGCACTACCACGCTGAAGTGCTTCAAGCGTTCCGAGACAATGCAATGCGAGCTAATGTCAAGATGTGACCAGACACGAGCTGGTGCTTCTTGAAAAGGGAAAGTCTTTCGCTCTTGTGCTTCTGCTAGCAGATCCGCAAGCTGCTATACCGCTGCAATTATCCAGACGTTTCTACTAGCTATCACTTGCCCCAAGTTGATACTAAGAAAACCATGACAGTAAGACCTATTAGTTAGGCGGCTTTTAGCTAGGTCTGATGGTTAAAGAATGACAGAGATGCAGAGCAATCCGCTCTCAATAAAGGGGAATATAATGAAAACACTTATAAAAATTGTCTTACAAAAAATATTTATGTAGGGTACCTTTCAAAAGACAAACGTGTTAGAAATTAGATCGGGAGCCCTGACGACATAAAATACAAATAAGGAAATCAAATTAAACATCCTCCACATAAAATAAAGATGATTACGCAAACCACGTCTAACCCAAATGTAAACCGGAAGAAACACAGTGTACAGAGCACAGTGTACCGCGCACAGTGTACCGAGATAATTCTTTTAGTCAAAGTTTTGCTTGGCAAAGAAACCACTTACACTTATAGAAACCACTTACATTAAATTGCTGACACTTTTTGGAGCAGTTGTTTGTAGATGCGCGGTTTCCGTTGCTGCAGCAGTCTTTGATTGTTCTTTACCATCCTCTATCTATTTGAAGCGTGCGCCGGCACGTTTATTTTAGTACTGCTCGAAGCCATCAGTGCGTTTCTGAAGAAGAAGCGATCCGGGCCCGCACCGGCGGCGGCGAGCAAAGACTCGACTGCCGCCACTTCCGTCGCCTCCGCTTTCGCTTCCGCCGCCGTCTCGCCCGAGCCACCCCGAGGCTCGTAGAGAGCAGCCGGGTGCAGCACCACGGATGCTTCGAGCGGTGGCAGCACTCGGCAACGTCCATCCAACTGAAGCTGTCGTGGCGTCGATCGACGTAATCGAGTATCGAAGGACATTTCGCTTGCTCGGATATCGCTCTCGTCCGATGCAATGTCGTCCGCAGATAAGGCTGCGGACCGAATGATTGCCGATCTAAAAGGCTAAAAGGCCTCTGTCAATGGCGACGCCATAAAGACTTCCAAGCCACGCGAGCCTGCTGGAGCCGCCTCCTTGCCGTCGCTCGCTGCCGCTTAGCCAGAAGTAGATACTAGTTACGAGCATACGAGTGACCGGCGGTCATCGGCCGGCCCCGTGGTGGTCGCTGGCAGTCGACGGTTAGCTCGGCTTTATGCTCCTTCGCTGTGGGGTTTTACTCTAATCAATGGCCTTAGCCGGGATTCAGAGGCGCTGCCTGACAGCTTGGCAGTAGACGTAATAAAAGTGATAAGGCAGTACTTGTACAGCTCCCTAAGAGAACTAGGTCTCTCTCTCTCTCTCTCTCTCTCTCTCTCTCTCTCTCTCTCTCTCTCTCTCTCTCTCTCTCTCTCCTGCCTGCCTTCCTCCCTCTCCTCTCTCTCTCTCTCTCTCTCTCTCTCTCTCTCTCTCTCTCTCTCTCTCTCTCTCTCTCTCTCTCTCTCTCTATCTATCTATCTATCTATCTATCCAGCCCCTCTTTCTTAATCTCTCTTTCTCTCTCTCTAACTATGTATATGTGTGTTAGTGAGTGTGTGTGTGTGTGTGTGTGCGTGTGTGTGTGTGTTTCGTTCTAGGCACTTCAGATGAACTGATAAAAGAAGCACTCGTTTTAATACTGATAATACCGTACACATTGCAGCAGGCATACACGATGTTCAACACGGATCAAGCACATAAAGTGAAAATGTAGGAGTGTCGTGTGGATGTCGCGATGTCATTCCGTAGAGTTGCGGGCTTCTTTAGATGCACAGGAACTGAAAGTGAAGGCTACAGAGGCATACAGTTTGCTTAGGTGCATAGCTAAACGACCGGAACTAGAAACGGAGAACCCGAGCAAGAACTAGAACTAAAGATTGTTCCGTAGGGAAGGCAGAGGAATATACACTCCAGACAGGTTTGCACCACGATCGAGGGTACGCCGGGACCTGCTAGCAATTGGCAACATTTTGAATTTGATTTGGCTGCCTTATGAATGGAGCGCCCCAGCAGATTGGAGGGGTGCGGTGCGGCTTGGCAGTTTGGTCGTGCGAAACAGATACGCCCAGCTGCTAAGCTCTGCCCCACTTGCAAACGTCTTGATACGAACGAAGGCATGCGGTCGAGGGAGGGTTGCAGAAGTCTCTTTATTACAATTGTGGGCGTGAAATGGGAAGACTCGACTGGGCTGATCTGGTCACGTATAGAAAGTTCCTTTTGGCACAAGACGCTCAGGTTCCGACCAGAGGCATGAGAGAGATGCTGTCCGAGCCCAGTTCGGGCGAAGCTTTCTTTTTGTGAGTGGCACTGAGTGACACAGGGTTTTTCCACAGATCGTAGCTTGGTCTTATCCTCACCCAATTCAAGAAATTTAGCTTCTAACCAAGCAAGTGCGAAGTCAGCTATGCGACGTGCACGGAAGCACCGACAGTTGCTGAGAGAAGCTCCAACTTTTCTTGCGTATTGCACTATACTGCGTTGTAAGTGCAGTCACGTCCTTTTATGTAATCGGCAAAGACACAATAGAAGGAAATGCACGGCAATCGACGGCAATGGCCTGGTCTATGCAGCAATTTGTTTCAAATTTGCTTGAAATTGGCTGTTTGAATTCGTAATTATCCGACGACATAACGCTCACTAAAAAAGAAGCTTCTCTCAGCAACTGTCGGGGCGTTTATAACTATCCAATATGGATTTGTGTATTTCCCTGGTCATTGCCGTCAATTGCCATGAGTTGCCATGGATTGAACGCGTACCATGGGTAAAAACTACGTGTGCATACAGGTACATGTTACTTGGAATGAGAGTTGCAGTTTATTGCAGTCAATCTTGTCAATTTTCAACGGATTTTGCTACCGGCCCCTACAATTGCAGTTGATTGCCGTGCTTTGCTGACAGTTAACAAACAAATCATCTTGAAAGTTCCACGGTTTTACTTTGGACGCAGCGAAATGTTGTATGGGCGCACGTGCTGTCCTTTTTCTCGTACAACCCTAGGCAATCCATGGCAATCGACGGTAATGTCCCGAGACAATACAGCAATCTATGATTGTCTGTTGCCATTAAAAACAAAGCAGGTGGGAGAAGATCACATTTGTCTTGCGTAACAGTGTGCAGTATTAAAAGTGCAACCGCGTCCTATCAATCAATCTTGAACGGACATGGAACTCAACTCAAGTCGTGAGACCAGGGGTATGGGTCAAGCGATCGTACATGGTGAGAGAGACCTTGTGGTTAGCAGGAAAAGCATGTCGCCGGCCCTCGGCGGCCAGGTGTGGTAAGCATTAGAGTACCGGGTAGCCCTAAAACATCAGCGGTAAAGCGATAAGCTACACTAATTAGTAAAGCTTCAGGCTCACACAGCTCTAGCGACGTTGATGTGAAAATGATAGACATTTATTTACCGTCCTCTACCTGAGGGCTGTGGAGGAAGTTTTCAAGGGTGAGAACTATTGGTTTGCAGGTCACTGCCAAGCCATTAGGGGTCTAGTCAGTCGGACGAAGAAGCATTTTACATTAAGCATATTACATTAGGTATGACATTTGAAAAAGTGCTATGGAATACCTTATGTGGACTTCAGCTTCGCACAGCCTAGGTGCAGTCGATTTGCGACGGATTGCAGAAGATTGCTGTATTGACAAGAGTGTTTGCCATTAATTGCAATACATTGACCGAGAGCTGGCCTTATCAATGGAATTTCCTAGGTGCACCAACAATAGAGTATACACGAACGAGAAATCTAACTTCGAGCGTCACCCAGCAGTGTAAAGTACATTTTTAATGGACCAATTATAGATTTGCGTATTTTCCCAGGCCGTTGCCGTCAAGTGCCGTGCATCGGCCTCGCATGTCCGTTCAAGATTGGTTGATCGAACGCGGTTGCACTTTTAATACTGCACACTGTTACGCAAGACAAATGTGATCTTCTCCCACCTGCTTTGTTTGTAATTGTAACAGACAATCATAGATTGCTGTATTGTCTCAGGACATTACCGTCGATTGCCATGAATTGCCCAAGGTTGAACGCGAAAAAGGACAGCACGTGCGCCCACAGTGAGCGTTATGTCGTCGGATAATTACGAATTCAAACAGCCAATTTCAAGCAAATTTGAAACAAATTGCTGCATAGACCGCGCCATTGCCGTCGATTGCCATGCATCGCCCTCTATTGTGCCTTTGCCGATTACATAAAAGGACGTGACTGCACTTATAACGCAGTGTAGTGCGATATCCAAAAAAAGTCGGAGCTTCTCCCGGCAACTGTCGGTGCGTTTATAACTATCCACTATGGATTGGTGTATTTCCCTGGTCATTGCCGTCAATCGCCACGAGTTGCCGTCGATTGAACGCCCGTCATGGGTAAAAACTATGTGCGTACACAAATGCATGTTACGTGGAATGAGAGTTGCAGTTTATTGCAGCCAATCTTGTCAATTTTCCACGGATTTCACTATCGGCCTTTACCATTGCTACTGATTGCCGTGCTTTGCTGACAGTTAACAAACAAAGCATCTTGAAAGTTCCACGGTTTTACTTTGGACGTAATAGAATGTTATATGTAGTGACAATTGAGGCTTTCACGCTGCCAATTTCTCTTAAATTCGCCAGGAATTGGGGTATTGGTCCCTGCCATTACTGTCGATTGCCGTCTATTGTTGACAATTAACGTGCAAATTAGCTTGAAAGTCCTACGATTTCACTTTTAGCACAAAGAAATGTGAAATGCGATGACAATCGGCACTTCGTGCAGCCACTTTAGTGTCAACTTGCCATGGATTGTAGTGGATTGCTACTTCGAGTCGAATAGCTGCCATAGAATACCTTGCATTGCCCGAGATTGTATGAGCGCAATTGCTTGAACGGATGTGGTTGGTATTAACCAGTGTGCTTTGTAAAATTCATTAAAAATTGCAGCATTGTGAAACCGATTTCAGGGCATTTTGCCTCAAATTGCTGTAAATTGAGTTATTGTCCCGTGCCACTACAGTCAATTGCAGTGCATTGCTGCCGAACGATCGTGGCTGCAACTCACTGCTTACTGGCCTACCAGCATGTGCGATCAGGCGATTACAGCTGGTGCAAAACTCTGCAGCTAGGCTTGTCTGTCGTGAGCGTCGCAGTTGCCACATTACTCCACTTCTCGCCGACCTGAACTGGCTACCAGTCAAGCAACGGATTGACTTCAAGGTTTTGTCGCTCACTTGTAGGTCCCTTCATTCTATGGCTCCAGCCTATCTCTCAGATATACTACCCCATCAGGCCAAGCATCGTACAACCCGCTTTTCGGAATCCAACAGTCTAGAAATACCTCATACAAACCTTAAATCCTTTGGAGACCGTGCATTTAGTTCATATGCTCCCAAAGCCTGGAACTTCCTCCCGACCAGCGTCAGAACATCCCCTGACCTGACCACATTTAAAAGGAACTTAAAAAACACCTATTTAGGACAGCATTTAGTAGGTCCCTGTGATTCGTCCTTGATGTGCTTATGCGTGCTGACACTGTGCATGCTGCCACTAATCACATTTGCATGCTGACCCTGTGCATGTCACCCCTAACCATATTATGCATTTCGTTTGTTTTTTCAAGCATGATTTTACTTACCATTCAATTGTATTTCACTTTACAGCAAATGTAAAGCGCCTAGAGAGAGATTAAGTTCTCTGAGGGCGCTTTATCAAGTGAATTATTGTTATTATTATTATCATTAGTAGCGAAATTGTGGGATTATACAATAACCACAAATTAGAGCAACGTGCAATCACTTTTAGAGCTTAAAGTGTACGTATTCTGGTCGTTTTTTGGTGGGTTGCTGTACATTAACGTATTTGCCCGGGCAGTTGCACTCGATTGCAGTGCATCGCTGCAGAATGACCCAGGCAATTACAGTGAAGTCATGCAAAGAACACAATGACCGAAGAATAGAGCAGTGTGCCATCATAATTAGAGCTTCTAGTGTACGCGTTCTGGTCGCTGTGTAGCAGATTGCAGTGGATTTTGGTGGATTGAGGTGGATTTTGGTATGGGACCGGGTCGTTGCAGTCGATTGCAATTCATTACATGAGAACGCGTGTACACAACGGAGCGAAATTTTGTGAATGCACTTTGAACTGAGTATAGTTCTATATGCAATGTCAATTAGAGCTTCGCGGTGGCGATTTGAGGATGATTTGTTGTGGAATAGAGTAGATTGCGTGGTTTTCCACGTCGTTTCAGGCGATTAACGTCAGTTGCCACAGTGCGAGGTTGCACCATTTTTTTATTTTACGTGGTTGTGCACCCAGCATGATGCACTTTAATGTGCAATAAAAACTGGAGCTCGGTGCAATGCATTTCGATTTTTTATGCAGTGGATTCTGTGGATTGAAGTGGATTGTGGTATTGGCCCTGGCTACTGCAGTCGATTGCAGCACATTGCATGAGAACGGCCGTGCCAATTTTAGCGAATTTTTTTAATGCAATTACCACAGAGTGTGCTGTCATATGAAATCAAAAAAGGAGCTTTTCGATCAGGATTTTTTTGTTGCATGGTGGAATGCAGTTGATTGCGATGGATTGAGGTGGATTGCGCTGTTGGCCTGGGCCACTGCAATCTTGTTTCAGAGGACTTCGTGAGAGTGCGCGAGCGGAAACGTGCGAAATTTTCTGGTTACATTGTGCGTATAGCGTAGTTTGGTATTCCAGACATTTTGGAGCTGTTCGCAGCAGATTTAGGGGGATTTGACTAGAACTAGTATGAATTGTGGTGGATTGTGGCACAGGCGTCCGGCGTGAAAGCTCACTTGCATAAGTCTGCGTGCTCGCAGCGACATGAAATTGTGTGGACAGATAAATTCGAACGTGTACTACAATATCACGCAAAGTATGAGCTCGGCAACGTATACGTCTGGTCGTTACTAGCCTAATTAGAGTGGATTGCGGCGCATTGCGGTAATTCGTCGAACTCTTGGGGAACACCGCCGACCCCCGCACCCGTAAACTTGCATTTTTTCTTTTTAACGCTACCTGTCAATCTTCTTGGCAGCCACGCCCCGGCAATCATTGAGTCGATTTATGGCCTTGACCTTTATATTCCGGGCTTCCCCCAACGTGTGTTGAGCTTTACGCAGTTGGCATTTTGCACGTCTCGTGCTTGTGATTTGCCAGGATTATTTTATTAAAGTGATTGCGTCGCATCTGCTGCTTTGTTCGCCACTGTAAAGGCCTCGCTGTGGATGATCACCGACGCGCGACGGTGAGTCGACTCGTACGTGCGACCGCTCGCCGTGCTCCCGGGTTTATCCTGCCTGCCCGGCAGTTCGGCGCAGAGCGTCGCCGGTCGGTCGGCCGCAATGGCTCTCTCGCGCCTTCCGTTTGTGCCCTGACCTCGCGCGCGACCGGCTTTCGCTGTGGCGCTACCGTGCACGCGCCTTGAGCGCAATGGTGCGCTCGCAGCGCTATCCGGCGGCGGGTGGGCGTGCGCGGCTACAGCCGCGGCCGCCCCACTGCTGCGCTGGCGAATGCTGGCATTCTTTTTGCAGCGCAGCAGGGCCCGTTCGCTCTCTCTGCGTTGGTCTGTGAGCTAGCCAGTGCGTCGAGTTTTCGCCAGAGCCCGGCCAAGCTGAGCTACCGGTCCTGCTGAGGGCACCGTGCCCGCCGACTGTCGCTCGGTTCTCTCACGGCGTCGGGTCTTAATTGACTGCAACTGCGGATGTCATGTGGGCCAGACGTGCAGGTTTTTATTGTTGCTAAGCGCGCGCGCTTCGCGAGAAATGACTTGCGGCTGACAGTGGCTGCGGCTGCTTTGAAGGCGCTATCCGTGGCCATCGGTGGCTGGTATCATCGACCACTGTGTTACGCCGCACAGTGACGAGCGCTTGCTTAAGCACGGTTGAAATAAAGACCGCTGGCCTATAGCTGGCATATTTCAGTCGGCGGCAGATGAGATGCGCCGCCGCTATGATGTCAGGCTGATGCAATTCGCGGAAGCAGGTGTCAGCTGCATATCGTGGGGTTAAAGTATGTGATGGCTGGTCACATGAGTAGAGGAGCGCTTGCACTTTGGCCGCTCAGGCACGCTTGCATCAGATTCTGGCCTCAGTGTCCGCTGAGCTTTTATTGGTTGACATTAGTGTAGTGCACAATGGCTGCTACCAAGAAGCACCCAATGCTTGCGAAACAAGCTGAGCTGGGTCCGAGGTTGGGAATCCCCTTCTGTGGCCCAGAATCTGAAAAAATCCAGTGAGGTATTCAATGAAGTGATGAAGGCAAGCAGTTTTCCACTGCCTAAGCTCTAGGAAGAAAGGCTATGGTCTATGGCTATTGCAAGGACCTTCCCCGTCTTTCGTCTTTCAAGGGAGCGGACATGGCACGTCTATTGTCAAGTGAACTATCGTTATCGAAATAGGCTACTCCAGCCAGAGACTCAGGCAAGTACCACGAGTGTGCAAGGCTGTGCTGGTGGCGTTCCACTTTCTCTGTGGATCAGGAAGTGGGCAGGAGCATGGAGGCCCTGTCTCCTCGCGAACCGACCTGATTGGGCTTGATCGTCAGCCAAATCGCCTGGCCTCATCACCTCCATGTGATTGGCTTCCTCTGGAGAGGTCAAGGTTGGGACGTGAGGGTTCTGAGGGGCTCCCAAGTGCAGCAGTGAGCTGACAGCTGACGTGGCATGCAAAGTTAGTATTTTGTGTGACCGACGGCTAGGAAGAGGGGCATTCCTGTTCGGGATTGCTCGTGCTGCTATTTTCTGCTAATGATAATGTGATTTATTACCAGATTTAACAGCCTCATTTATGTGGCAGCAGAAGTGCCTTAACGACTATCACCAATTGTATAATCCTTGTGACATAGTCTCATATTTAGGGAGTGACATAGTCTCATATTTAGGGAGTATATTTAGTATATACCTATTTTGAAATATTTTTAGTGCTGCACTGTTATGGGGCATCGACAAAGCACCCGAGCCGGCAGAAAGATCAAAGTCCTCGGTCAGTGTCCGAAGCAACACCGAATTGTGCCTGGCTGCTTGGCTTTGTGAATGCCTGTTGTTGTATATCAATGAAGTCTTGTAGCTACGAATGTGGTCAAAATTAGGCCAGACAACCCTTCAAATTTTAGGCTGAAAAAGAATCAGGTGCAGCAAAGCTTACCCTTCTGCTCGAGAAAGCCTAATGGAATGAGAATGTGTACTGTTTAGCTAGATGTGCTTATTACAGCAGGCTAGCAATCTTGATCTATCCACGGCAGTGGGATTTTTTAAGCAGATGTGTGTGCGATTTGGTGAGCATTTCTCGGCTATATGCTCATTAAAATCCTTATTGATCATTCACCACCCTGGTCCTGTCAAATGCCAACATCCGACCCTACTCACACTCCTGTAGAGGAGCCAGTGCCCCCCCCCCCAGGGAGCTGCCACGTCATTGCTGTGTGTTGATCGATTGCTATGCTCAGCAATTCTCTAATTGCCTGCACGGGGCTCCAGTCGGGCTGATGCAACAGCTATTGCGTGGCTGGCAGTCTCTACAAGCTGTTTTTTTTGGGGGGGGGGTCCTTCCAGCCATCGATGCTTTATTGAGTCATTTCAATTGCCGATCAGCTATGACCAGCATTGCCCATCGACAAATGCCACATGAATAATTATAGCTGCTAGATGCCGTTGTGACACCTGGTCTTGGATCCCTACGTTTTTATGCAGGTGTTAGCCTAATCTCCTCCTCGATGCCCCCAAGCAAAATCGGTGGCCTTAACTATTTGTGGCTTGCAGTTTGCAGGGAAACAGACCTGCTTAAAGCCAACCTCTGCCCTGAGCGATTTTATGCTGAAAACAGGGCTCTGGCTTCAAATGTGGCATTGCTGGACGTTCAGAGCAGTGATGGCCAGCAATACCTCACGTAATGCCCCGTGGCAGAGTTGCATAAGCGTTTGCAATAAAGCAGATGGGTGTGGCCCTGACTTGATAAACAAAAAGCTACTGACAATAGCCACTTGACCGGTGTGTGACTGCTGTTCGATAGTCAGGGCCCTGGCGCTATTAGCACCAGCAGTATGCTTGCCGATATTTGTCTACGTCTGTGCCACTCCCAACCCTCCTCCCCCCCCCCGATGGACCCAGAAGGGGTGCGCTCGGTCCCGCTTTATATGTCCACCGGTAAAACATGAAGCCTGGCTTGAAGTAGTCCCCTATCATGCATTAATTAATTAACACCTTGCTATGAATCAAAACTTTCCCAGTGGATAATTGGAGAGCAGGTTATTTGGACATACTCTGCAGCTGCAGTAATGTATCCTAGCTGATTAAACAGCCTCTTTTTGTATAGCGACAGAAGAGCCTTTACGGCTATCACCACCGCTTGCAGTGGCGATAAAGAATCGCCCACCACAGGAATCGAACCCACGACCTCGGGACCGAGGTCGTGAAAGCAACCGCCTTACCTAGTGTGCCATCACGGCTCAATGTATGTACTCGAGTCTCGGCTGGGGGTTCCCACAGACTGCAGGCAAGGTCTGCTGGCTTGCTAGTACCCGGCCTGCTGCTCCAGCTGCTGAGGCCAGCCGGATAGCCAGTAGCCCAGCCCACGGATCGCTATAGGCTACCACTTCCGGCACCTATTGCTCCAGCTTGCTCAGCTATGTATGCAAAGGAAGTGCCCAAATGACCTAATTTCTTTGGCAGGAAGCTGCCAGTTAGCCGAGTTTGATATGCTTTCTGTCTTTGATACTTATCGTATTTGGTGGATAGTGCCAAGCACATGTAAATATAAATATAGCTATGAAGGACTCCTGTAAGGGATGTGCCAGAGTCGGTCGGCAACAGGAGAAGAGATATCATGGATGTACAAGCATTTCGTACCATCCACTGACCCGGACCGGCAGAGCAATGCTTCTTTGGTCAACAGCCATGTCAAATGAACGAAACCAGACAGCTGATTAATGGTCCTAAAAAATCCGAGGGCAGAAAGAGGCTAATACTGAGGCTGAAGGTCAGTTAGGCGATGGAGCCAAGCCATGGCTGGTTCAAAGGATTTCGGCTAGCACCGATGGCTATTTACTGACATCTGAGGTTGCCAAATTATGCAATCTCTACGAATTAAAGCAAGAAGGTCGATTGCGTAGCAGACGTGGCATGATGGTGCACTTCTATCATGCTGCAAGATGGTACAGCATTGTCTTCCGTGACGGAACTACCATGACTTAGCAAAGCTAGTCAACAGGCAGTGAGCTGCTTTTATTGATGCAGGCCTTCATAAATAGGCGAGTATGCACATAAGCTTTGAGTTCGAGGTCAGCCCTTGCTAGTTTTTGCCCTATCAAGAGTTAAAAATGTTGCACAGCAACTAAGCAAGCCATTGACATCTGACTTTGAGACTCGAGCTGCAGCTCATGCACGTAGTTGGTAGTAAGATTTGTTTAAGGAAAATTATGTGCTTATCTTGGCAAGTACACTGTTTTTGAAAGCACACTCCCAACTTAGTACTCTACCCAACTTGGTCCTCAGCAAAAGATCAATGGGGATTTTGTTGTTGTTGTTGAGGCATCCAAGTAGCCTTAACTATTTGATATATGGAGACATTATTGGGTTGCCTGGTCCTATCAGCACTATCATTATCACTATCATTGTCTGCTGATATAGACACTTTAGTAGTTCATATCCGGGTGCTTGAAAAAAATTGCATTTTGCCTGGGATCAAATTTGAAACCATCCAAAGCAGAGACAGGTCAAGAGTAAAATCTATGCGATTAATGGCTGATTGACTTCTAGCTCTTTGCATAAGATAGCCAGTGCTATTAAGTTAATTTGCCTAGTGCCACTGTCCTACTTAGATTGCATTCAGCCGGCTGATGTCAAGCTGCACACCCGCCTGTTCGTCATAGTCACAGTTGTTCATTAGGCTTTATGTGTGTACAATTAGTAAGGCTTCCTTAGCTATGATCTTAAACATTTGTGGTTTAATTTTCGTACGTTGATAAAGCTGAAAACAGGGCTTTCCTGAAAGGCCTCTTCCAGTTTGGCTCTCCAATTCGCCTCTTCCAGTTTGGCTATAGAACATGCTATTCACAGCTTTTGGATATCCATATCAGAGACTTGCTTTATTTGTCTTGGACATTAGTAATTTACTTAGATTGTATTATGATCAAAATTCCAATGTATTGGCTGATTTTGTCGAAGCCTTGTGCAGACATAATGTAAGTGACTGTTGAATGGCTAAATGAGTTCAAGGCTAGAAGGATTATGTTATGTAAGAGACTGCTGAATGGCTAAATGAGTTCAAGGCTAGAAGGATGATGTAACTTCATGATTTGGTTGCACCATGCTCACTTGCAATGATTCAGCCCTTAAAGTTTGGGCTGCACACTGAAGGCATCAGCCTGTTCTACCCTGGTCCAGAAGGATCGCGTAAAGCAATAAACCAATAACAGCAGTCAGATTGTAGATCGCCACCCATAATTCCAGTATGTGCAAAGGCATTCCGTCAAGTGGTGGTACACACGATTATTTGCCAAATGTTGTCTCCTTATAGACTAAATACCATCGAGAGATTGCTGCTGGGCGTCGATGATTTGGCTAACTGTCTGCGCAGTATTTGCTTGCTGGCTGTCAGTATCATTCGAATAGATCTTTTCTTAACTCACCATGGATGTGGATCTGTGGTTGGCAACTCATGGATGTGTTCAAATAATCATTGCCTTAGGACCCGAGTCCAAACGATAAAAAACAGTTGCCAAGAAAATTATTACCATTGGTTTTATGATCAAATTTCAGCCCTTCCAATGACTCATAGCGTGCTACATTCATGTACACACCTGTGCTCAACCAGGTTTAGCATGAAGGACTGGCTGCAAAGGTATCTGTTGTATTAAAACTGCCTGACTCTGGTGTGAGACATGCAGTCTGTAAGCTAGTGCATCACACTGACACCAAAGCACATGTCTAGGCCATGTTCTGTAAGTAGTGTGTGTGTTGCATGTTTGTGTGCGCGTGTGTGTGTGTGTGCTTGCACATGCACATGTATGTGCGTGTGCTTGTGTATATGCATAGAGCTGCTTTGTGTGTACGCAGGTGTAAGCTGATTGGAAACGGGTACAAGCCTGATGTGTGAGGGCCATCAGGCGCCAGGGGTTATCATGATTGTCATTGTTTTATGGATCTGTGCAAATTTCCATTAACTGGGGTGCTTTGCTGATAGATGGCAGCAAGCAATTCGGCTGACGACCATTTTGCTGAAGGTGAAGGATCTGTGCAGGCTGCCAACGGAGTACAATCCATGGTGCTTCCAGCAACGGTATTTTTTTTACAAATTGATAAAATAATCATAGATTTAGACTTGTGGGCATACCCTGGCTTCCTAGAGGAGCCAGGATACTTGAGCCAGTCAGGTTGACTTGGTTGATTCCTCAAAGGCATCTAAACGGATGAAAAACGGTGTTGTCTCAAAATACCGAGAACGCCCAGGAAAGATCCTGGTTATCTTTTGACCATTAGACAGCAACTGTAATGCTCTCAAAAGGTTTGCTATGCCCAGATTAATCGGGCTCTTACGGTTTTGTTTAGCAGGGCAGGAAGTCTACAATGGCTACTCAAGTTTATTTCCTGCATGATGAACAGCTGGTCGATCTCCACCAGATATGGCCTCACTATATGTGACTTCATTCTCCGGAAAAAAACAGCTTGATTGCTGGAGTCGAGTTATGACATGAACAAACAATACTCTTTCTAGTGATGATGAAGCACGATACTGTGGAAAATTTAGTCTTTTTTTTAGTAAAATAGTGATACTCAAATATAGCATTTTTATTTCCTTGAACCGTTGCCACTTTCCTGAAGCTGCTAATGTTAGATTGGCCATTGCTAATTCATTTTCATTATTCTTGCTCGATGGTGATACAAGTCTATTTTCAGCGTGGAAACATTGCCAAAAGCAGGGGGGCTGCTTAGATAAGAGTACGGCAGCCAAGCTAATTCACATTTGTGTTACCTCGTGTGAAGATTATTGCAATTCCATTTATTAAAGACTCTCGCTCTGTACTCTTAATCGTCTGCAACCTTTTGCAAAACTCATCGGTGTGTCTGGTCTGTCATCAGTTGCATAACTACCTCGTCATTTCAATAGCTGCCACTTTCTGAGCTTCTCTTGCTGCTCATCGAGCATCGTATTAATTTCAAGCTCCTTAGTCTGTCTGTCATATGAGTAACTTCAATCGCTTGCACCAGGCTACCTATCTGACAACCTTGCTCCTCCACTCGCATCTCCCGCTTCCTCGGCGTCTCAAAGTCTCTTACACTCAATTGAAATATTTTGGCAATCGAGCCTTCAGCTCGGTGGCGTAGAAAGTCTGAACCTCGCTTCCGGATACGGTCACTACCTGTAATGACTTTATATCCTTTAAGGCAATATTAAAGACGAATCTATTCAGATAAACTTTTTGTTTGCCTAAGTGAACCTGTCTTACTTTTTCTTACTGTGTGCTTTGAATGCATGTACATATGTATGATTCTGTGCATGCTACTGGCCAGATGTCTTACTTACTGGTGGCCATGAGTGTCTCTATGTTTGCTTCAGCATGCTGACATGATGATTGTCTGCTTTTGCATTGTTGATAGCGTGCGTGTCACTAACCCTTGGGTATTGATGCTCTCGCAGCAAGCTGAATTGTGCCTTGTTAGAGATTAGTTCCTCTTAGGGTTCTGTATTATTATTATTATATTATGCAAACAAATTTTTGTCTGGGTGGACTTGCTATTTTCTATGCTTTTGCTTATGCATCAGAAGTATTGAAAATCGCCGTTATTCCATACAAACATTTGCTTTAGTGATCCGGGCACTACCTTGAAATTAACCTGATTCCGATGAGAAAACTGACGAACTTGCATCCAATGGTTCCTAAGTCTTACAAAATGACTTCTCAAACAAGTACAAAAATGAACAGAGTTTGTACACTGACCCACAAGGCCCACCACGGCTTGGCTTCTCCATACCTAGCTGAACTGCTGCACCAGTTTCAGCCTTCTCGTGCCCCCAGGTCCTTTATGGACAATAAATTATGTGTTCCTTCCTCAGCTTAAAGACCGTTGGCGACGGAAGTTTTTGCTCTGCTGGTCCTAGACTGTGGAACTCACTTCTACAATTCTTATGCAACGACAACTACTCTCTTGCTGGCGACTATGGCACATCCTTTCCAGCCGTCCTGAGCTGCTACCTCCATGTTACTGACTACCTCAACTGCTCTCCTGACTCTGCTATGCTTTTCATTTTCTCTCTGTTGCATGTGATGAAGTCTGTTGGTTGGCTACTAAATTCGTACTGAAAGCCACTTAAGCTGTGAGTGTGCTTTACAAAACTCTCTTGCATAACAACCACATCGTCTTTGTGGCTTTGTGGAGTTACAGACAGAGATACATTATAACAATTACATTAATGTACTAGATTTGCAGATTTACTGCAAATCGCTCTCTCTAAAAAGCCCCGAAACATATCCGTCATTGTGTTTCCTTATGCTGTCCTCAGTAACTACGTTCAAAGTCCAGTATGGGCCAGGTGAAAGTGCTCGAGTTGCTCCTCGGAGTAAGCTCAAATGTTGTCCATAAATGTTTCAAGGTTAGTATTAAGAATATGAACTTCAAGAGACGTTCAGACTTGGCCCAGTGGTTGAGATGCCAGCCTCAACCAAGGTCAAGGTGCTTGACTCAGCCAAGGTCAAGGTGAATATTTGTGATGACCTAGGTTGTGGGGTGAGCCCCATGGCATATGTGAAGCCCCCGAATAGAGATTAAGTTCTCTTAGTGTGTTATGCAGATGAATTATATATTATTATATTATAATTCAGGCTGTTCTTTATGAGAGCCTAAACCAGAGGTTCATAGTTTGCAGCCTTGTGATTGCCCAGAAAGCCATACCAGAAAGCATTACTGCCACGAAACTGTTCCAAGCCACATTATTCGTCCTGCAAGGTTTTAGACAAATATGTGACACTATTTTATCATTTCTATCTGCTGTTCGACGAAGAAACCAGCTTTAACTTGTGCTTCCAATAGCTGGGCACTCACACGAACACACAGACACACACGCACGCACAGACACACACACACACACACACACACACACACACACACACACACACACACACACACACACACACATATATATATATATATGCAGCTCACACACACACACACACACACACACACACACACACACACACACACACACACACACACACACACACACACACACACACACACACACACACACACACACATATATATATATATATATATATATATATATATAGTAGCCCTTATTTAGGGCACTCAGCAGCATTTTGACAAAGGCATAGTCCTTTTTGAGGTGTACAGAGTGAGTCAAAGGGAGAGAAGGGTACTTGTTCCCATTATGAAGCAGCGTGGCTTTTAAGTTCTTGGATGAACTATCTGTGAGCATGCTCCATTCACTCAAGTCACGGGTGATTCCTAACGCTACAAATAGACCCGGCACATGATCACAGTAGCACAGTCCATCTTGCCGACTAAAGACGTTGGTGATGCTTTCTCTGATCTGTTACTTTCACACTGCTGTGATGGCACACTAGGTAAAGCGGTAGCTTTTCACCGGGGACCGGTGGAAGGAATGCGGAATGTGTGGGTGGATACACACGGAGGGGGGGAAGGGGCACCATTAAATTATGGGGCATCCAGGGAGTCCATTCTAGGTCATCACTTCTTATCACGATTTGCGCTTTTCATATTGGCTATCTGATTTCCAGGCACAATCTAGGCTTGCATTGATGTGCACTCGTTGCCCTGCCTAAGCAGACAGCTGTACCCGGCCTTGGATTCTTCCTTGCTTCTGTACCCTAGATTCTCTCAACTCCCTCGAGTCTGTATTTTTGACGTACGAACTTGAATGGCAGCATACTTTGCAAAATTGAATGACGATACTGTCAACTTAATAGGTATGTGTAAACCTGATGCCTCTCAGAAACAGGAAAACATCATTCTCAAAATGGTTTGGGCAATCATACTCTTGTAGCCTTTGTATGGGATGTGGCATTCTTTCGAAGTATCATTTCCCCAGAATACAACATAAGCTCCACTGTTAAGTCTGCCTAATTTTAGCCACCTAGCATTGCAATAATTTGAGCTTGCTTACTTAAAGATACCGCAGCCAAGCTGGGTATCAGTGTATTTGCGACATCCTGTCAAGATTTCTTTTAGTCTCTACTTGCACGTCTTCTGCGTATGCAATCAAAGTTGGTACCAAAAACCAGCAGTAAAGCTTGTCAGTCATGAATTTCACACTCTCATTAACAACTTCTCACCGACCTCCACTCGCTCCTCATCAACCATCATATCGGCTTCACGGCTGTGTCTCACACTATTAGGTCCTCTACTTCTCTTACTTCGGGCTAGCTATTGGAAATACTTCCTAATCAGGCTTGGCATCCATTATACCACCAGCTCTTGTGACTTGACGATTTTCATATCTTCACTGTCTTGAGTTCGCATGCTCCCAAAGCTGGAACTCACCCTTGACTGACAATACGAACACCCTGACTTGACATGTAAAATGATGCTAAAAGCCTGAGTGCTCATCAATGCAGTTAGTTACTTTGTCCCTTTGAGTTATCCTTTGTAACTAATTGGTTCTGATGCCGTTCACGTTACCACTAATCAGTTGGCATGATCCTTTTCTAGCATATGTTGAATGCCTAGAGTGAGATTTAGTTGTCTTTCTATGCAAATTTAGTTCTCTGTCTATGCAATACATATTAATTATTGTAATAATAATTATTATTGATATTAAAGCAATGCCTACTAGATCAGGAGCACGGAGCTAATAATGAGTTCACCCATCCCTAATGTCACCAGGGATGCTCATTCACGCCTTGTAGCTTGGTTGATGCTTAACCATTTTGTTTATCTTTTGGTAAATTTTCCAGACAGCTAGTGCTCATAGACTGTTAGAAGCAAATGCTTGTGCATTGATTTGTAGTTTATCTATCATGTAGTTGCCATGTTTCACGATACTCAAGATGCCTACCCATTTTAATATTCTGCATGCTGCTAGTAATCTTGTAGAGCACCTTTTTTAAGTTGGTTTAATTTTGAATTTGAAAAAATTGCCTGCTTGGTAGTGATGCCCAGCAATTTACAAAATATACTTTTGGGTACCGTAATTGTATGCATTTTACTTACGCAAAATGCATTCGTTCTATCTTGTACCAAAGAGACCGAGAGAGAAAGACAAGGAGAGAGAAAGAGAGGGTCAGAGTAAGTCAGATAGACTGGCAGAATGAGAGACAGACAGGTGAGACAGGCAGACGAAAATAGATGGACAGACCGAAAAGAGATTGAGATTAATGCCCAACCAGAGACAAGCCAGAGACAGAGAGGCAGACATAAAGACCTAAAAAGAGATAGGATAGAGAGACACAAAGACCTTGACACAGAATGAGAGAGAGGCAGAGAGAGAGAGAGAGAGAGAGAGAGAGAGAGAGAGAGAAAAAGAGAGACAGCGAGACACAGAGAGAAAGGGAGAATGAGATTATTATTTATTATTTTCTTAATTTGAATTTTCTCTGGGCTTAAAATGTTTAAATGCCTATAAATTATCGGATCATGTCCATCCTGATTCTACTTTAGAGCAAGCAGCAAGGATCCTCTGCAACTGACTGTGACCAAGCTATTCAAGGAGCCACTTATCTTAGTATCCAGCCACTGGATATTCTATGGCTAACAAAGCCAGATAGCAAGGTAATTATATGCCTGAGCTTGTGCTCACGGCGACTGGGAGCTGGTGAGGCCCTGGTTTCAAAATCACTGCCATTCCAGTCATTGTCATATCCATCTTTTGCATTGAAATGCACTCTGTTGATCGTCAACCTATTTTGGGTCATTATTATCGAATCAGATAGTGCAACTCAGGAGAGACTCTGTGTTTTGCATTTGTTTAGCATCCAATAGCTTATGCATGCTGCACATGGCTGCATGCACAGGCTATCTGTTGTAGTCGCCTTGTGAGTCAGAACTTGCACACTCTCAAGCTTCATTTGACCATCGGCCGACTGGAATTGCAACTGAGCTTAATGCCGTTCTATTTAATGGATGTCTTCGATGAACCTGTATCGACCAAACTAGTCGACAGTGGCTGCATCGAATCGTCTGGGAGTGCTTCCACACCTGCTAATGCTGTTAATACTGCTGCTTGTGCAGCCTTTGCCTCGTGCTTCTGCATGACCCTCGGCAAAGGTTCTCTGCAGTCGCGTATGTTTGCCACAGCCGAGCACTCACTCCCGGTGACCTTAATGGGTCAAAAAGAGCAGAGCAAGGTTGGTACTCGGCCGGCCGATCATGCGGCTACCCAAGCAGATCTTAACACAGCAGTCATCAAAACAGCTGGTCCAGGTAAGAGCTGCTCGGCCATCTGATTACCATGAGGTTGATCGTTGGTCGATATGTGGGTCCATGTTGAATGTCGGTGAGTTTTGTTCACTGCAAGCAGGAGTAATAGCCGAAAGGGCTTTTCTATTCACTATGTAAACGAGGTTGTTAAATCAGCTAGTCTTTATTTTAAAATCCTGGCCCAAAGAGATGCATTGATGAAGATAGAGAAGGAGAGCAGTAAAGAGAGAGAGAGGGACAGAAATAGAGAGATAAAGAAAACGAGAGAGAGCAAGAGAAAACGAGAGAGAGAGAGGGAGAGAGAGAGAGAGAGAGAGAGAGAGAGAGAGAGAGAGAGAGAGAGGCTTGAGCTGAGATGCACATTTGTGGTACCAACCTTATTTTTCTGAAGCATCAGTCACTGTACAGTATTAATTGTGGAAGTGCTATGGTAGGGTTCGACAACGTTTCGGAATACTGTGATATTTCAGGAGGTCCAGAATGCACACTCGGCCTGAAGAAGTATGAGTGGGCACGGTAGAGTAGTGGCCATGGTTTGGAAAACAAACAAACAGTCGCAACAGAAGGTCACAGCAAGTATAGGGGTAGACATTTATTATTCCTCGGTAGTCGGGGGGGGGGGCTTAAGTTTAATACAAGTGCCTGACAACAGTGATACAAGTCAACAAGCACAGCAGCTTGAGCTGCAAATGACAGTAACGAAGTGGAACAAAACCGTGACGATTTGATTTGGCTGGATCCAACAATAACATTAGGCTGTTATGAATTATTAGCTCGGCTGTATCTCGCCTAAAGGTCAGAGTTTACTTCTATACTAGGGGATACGGTGTTAAATTGTCTCACTTGGGAATCAATAATCTCTACTAATTAAAGCCCTTCTCTCCAAGTCACTCGACAAGATGGCGACCATTGCTTCCAGGAGTGGTTTGTCATAGACGTGTAATTCTACTATGACTCAGTGATGGCGACCATTGCTTCCAGGAGTGGTTTGTCATAGACGTTTAATTCTACTATGACTCAGTGAAGTGAGTCCACAGGCAGTGAGCTCTAGTAATTTGTATGTCAACTGGTTAGTAGGCCAATAGAATTGCTATGCATCAGCTGTTGGCCTCGTGTCTGTCAGCTGTCTGTACTACAAGTAGCCTTCGTGCCTGTATATATAGATCGCCCGATTGGCAAATGATATTGCCCAGCCTCCACTCCCCTCATGGGTGCTGGGTACTTGCTTGCATGCACTGAGAAAACCAATGGATGAGGCCTTATCACCATGAGTTCCCGCTTAAGCCTAACTGCTATAAGTGTAGTGCAATGAGTCCTTACGCTTGTAGCCTCTCAGATCCAGTGTGTCTAAGTTTCGTGTTGAAAAGGTAGAAACTTGTGTACAGTTTAGCCCTCACTTCAACCCCCTACCCTCGGGTCCTTTATTTTCAAAGTAGTCGAGAGGGAGTTGCAATTACAAACACAGCTGCATTCAGATTGTGCTCTGGTAATGGGATCAGCCACATTAGTGAGCATCCAAAGCCAATGCCTTGAAGTCCTGTGTTGAGAGCTGTGGACTAGAGCCTGGATACATATATCGATAGCACTTGCCAGCAATCTATGGGCAGTTACACAAGAGTTACAGAAGCCAGTACGGGATATCACAAACGACCAGCTTGAATGTGGTATCGATGCATAGGCAGCCGTGAATTTTTCGTGGTCCTTATTTTTGCAATGCTACAGATCGGAAAGTATGCATTGTTGACTTTGGAGCTAATGTATTCGTCTAGTTCAAGGTCACTTTGGAGCTGAACATCCAAATTACTAGGCTGTGATAGCCTATGGTGCTCGGTCTTAACGATTAAGGCTGCGGGTTCGATTCCTGCAGTGGACGATCCAATATAACCAACTTCAACCAGTAGTGATAGCCGTTAAGGTTCTCTGGCACAATGCAAATGGTACTTTTTTTTTATTCATTTAAATTGCTTGCAGATGCCACTGAAGATATGGTAGCCGAGCCCATTTTGAGGGATCGGCTTTCCAGTTTCTTAGTATAATAATATTTTCCAATAACTGGCAAGTTGGTTTTATCATCATTCAATTTGACGAAGTTGATGCTCATCCTACTGCTAGCAAACTGCTCCAATCAGCAGTAGCAGCTGCAGCCACCGAACCGTAACGTTTTTGTGTCGGATATATTAATCACCTGTCGTCGGTACTTGCTGTGGCTTTAAATCTTTTTTCAGCTCATAATAATAATAATACTAATGCACTTGATAAAGTGCCCTCAGAGAACTCAATCTCTTTTTAGGCACTTTACATTTGTTGCAAGGGAAATGCAATTGAATGGTGAGTAATATCATGCTTGATAAACAACAGGAATAACTTAGTTTGAGGTGACATGCACAGGGTCAGCATGCAATTGTGGTTAGTGGCAGCATGCACAGTGTAAGCACGCATAAGCACGTGAAGGACAAATCACGAGACCCACTAAATGCTGTCCTAAATAAGAGTGTTTTTAAGTTCTTTTTAAATGTGGTCAGGTCAGGGGATGTTCTGACGCAGGTCGGGAGGGAGTTCCAGGCTTTGGGAGCATATGAACTAAATGCACAGTCTCCAAAGGATTTAAGGTTTGTATGAGGTATTTCTAGACTGATGGATTCCGAAAAGCAGGTGGTACGATGCTTAGCCTGATGGGGTAGTATATCTGACAGATAGGCTGGAGCCATAGAATGAAGTGACCTAAAAGTGAGCGACAAAACCTTGAAGTCAATCCGTTGCTTGACTTGTAGCCAGTGCAGGTCGGTGAGAAGTGGTGTGATGTGGAAACAGCGCCGCCCATGACTGGCAAGCCTACCTGCAGAGTTTAGCACCTGCTGTAATCGCCTGATAGCACATGCCGGTAGGCCAGCAAGCAGTGAGTTACAGAAGTCAAGACGGGATGTCTCAAATGAATGGACCAACTTAGACGTATTATCCTTGTCTAAACAAGCCCGAAGTTTAGCAATGTTATGTAGCTAAAAGTAGGCAGACTTGACTGTGGAGCTGATGTGATCGTCTAACAATAAGTCGTTTGTTGTGTTCTATGTGGCTGCGTGTACGTGTTTGTGTACACGTACGCGTGTGTGCACACGAGAATATTCTTAATCTGGGCACCATGGAACATTGTTGTAACTTTTTGAGACTTTTCCAAGCCCCTGGGTCATAAGTATCTAAACAAACAAAAACTCTGCCATTCCACGTCTCACTTTTGATGTTTTCAGGGCCCAGATACTTAATATATTGCTTGGTAATAGCTTAGCTTTTTCCTGTGACATTCCAGAGCAGTACATGGCAGGTCGGCTGCTTGTCCAGCTTTGGAGTCGTTCGCCGAGGCCACATTGACGCTGGTCGAATCCTGCTGATCATCGGAAGTGCACTCGCAGGTGGTCCATTTGAGGTCAGCCTAATGGCCGGGCTTCTTGGATGTTGCCACAAGGATGTTCGAGAGTTTTCTCGTGCACACTCACAGTTGCTACTTAGTAGTGCCAGCAAGCATCCAGCGAGAGTCTCTTGAGACGACCAGAGGCAGATGGAAGTACATTATTTCAAGAATTCATTTGCTACCTTGGTTTGTGGTTTGTTGGCGAAAGAAGGGCCATTTCAGCTCTGAAATCGATCGAACCTTGGCCGGAGCAGTTCTCGGCAGCAGATGCCAAAGCCGGGACGCTCAGCTTCGGCTTGCTGCCTCCTCCCACCTCTATGTATTCGCGGTGTGTGCATGTGCACAGCAGTCTGCTGGATCATCTGCAGCCGAAGATCTCACGGTCAGAAATCGTCATCTGACCCCAGGGCTAACTCGATGCTAGCGCCGATGGACTTGCCCGCTATCTATTTTTAGGCTTGCTTGACTCTGGTGGATCATCCCAGGCAAGAGCATCATCTTGACTTGAGCACCATCCCTCCTGTCGTCAGTGGGCCGAAGTGAGGTCGTCACAGCCATACCTGTAAAACAAAAGAAAGTAGAATGTCGGCTGGCTCAAAAGCCTCTTTATAATAGCAAGGTTTACAGCTATCAGCCAGCTTGAAGCAGGCAATAGTTGAATGCCTGCCATCGGGCTCGAACTTACTGGAACACTAGTGAGCATGATAGGCTGTCTAGGTTGCCACGGCTACTTAAAAGAACCTGGAGTAGCTTATCTGGCCTGAAGGTTTATTATATTCATCGACCACTAGAGAACGGCAGTTGACATGGCTCCAAGCAGCTAAAGATCTGAAATCCTCAAGAGGCTTGGGGTTGGGGGTATGCAGACCGGCCGACGATCAATTAGAGGCCAAGACTGTACAAGCCACACTAGATCACGGTGACTGCTTAAGTGACATAGGTGTTGATGGCTGCTGCAGAGACACTGCCTGCCCGCCCTTAAATCTCTGGGAAAAAATGGGGTCTTGCAATGATTGCACCGACGAAGGGCCAGAGTCTGACCTTTTCAGTGCTGTCCAATCAAGAAAGGTGGCTTGACCGACTGGTCAGGTGACACAGCCACAGTGCACAGTGCGTGCTCTAGGTCAGTCCATGGAGGGCCATTGGCGAGTTGTACCCCATCACTGCTCCCACTGATTCAGGGTGTCAGCAGAAGAGCCTTATCGCAGCTATCAATTCTGCTTGCACCGGGCAATAAAGACTTGCCTGCTGCACGATTCGAACTCAGGCACTGGACCGGCATGTGCAAGTGCCTTACTTATCCTTTGGCCAAACCCAGCCTTGCCGTTTACATTGCTGCTGCTCCTTCCCTCTCTTGCTCGCCTTCTCTGCCCTTGCTTGCTCGCCAGCAGGAACTTTGTGCACTAGATAGGCGTGCATGTGCCAGCAGCCGATGGTGTCGGTGCAAGCTGCTGGCCACCTAGTGTGGTGAGACTCGCTGTTGCCGTTATTTTTAACGTGACGATTGTGCACCCCACCCACTGGCACTCGTGCAGCTCTGTCTGCCTGCTTGGAAATACTGTATTTTTCATGTGTCTTGCGTAGACGATGCTCAAGTCGATTCGGGTGACGACTGTGGCGAAGAGAGCAGCACAAGTGATGATGAAGACGCCTGCAGCTACGGCAGCCGCGGAGACTACGGAGACCCGATCGACGTCTACCGGCAGCTGGAGGAAGCTGCCGAGTGCGTGTGTCACGTTCTGGTACATCCCCTTAACTTGACGGCCACCGGATTCCTGGTGGGGAATCGACATCTTGTGACTGCTCTGCACACGATGAAGGACTGCCGTGAGTCCATGCGAGAGCGGTTCGTTTGCGCTCGGTGATGGCGTGGCTAGGCGATTTGCTCAGATGATCGCCTTCTGTGCTGTCAGTGTCTGTCTGATCGGCTGGCTGGAGCTGTTCTTGTATAAGTGGAAGTCAGATGCATACCGATTGTGCTAGATCAACTGTATGCATGCGAGAGCTGCTGCAGCTTGTTCAGTCTAGTTTATCCTTACTATTAAGCTGAGAAAATAGCTCACTGGGCATGATGAGGTGCTCCCACATCTCGATTCTGGTCGTGAGTTTAAGTTCTGCCGAATACAGTGCTATAGTGCTACAAGCTGGGGCAGAAGAAGGGAACGAGGATAGCCGCTATGTGGTGAGTCGTGATGGCTCACCAGGTAAGGCGGTTGCTTTTCACGACCTCAGCCCCGAGGTCGTGGGTTCGAATCCTGTGGTGGGCGATCCTTTATCGCCACTTGCAAGCGGTGGTGATAGCCGTAAAGGCTCTTCTGTCGCTATAGAAAGAGAGGCTGTTAAATCAGCTAGTACTTTTTTTATGTAAACGAAGCTGCTGAGTAAGCCAACGTTTACTTTCATGTTTGTGATCGTGGTGTGGTGTGTTGGCAAATGCAAAGACCGATAAGGTCTGCCTGAACACGGTAGGGGTGTGTGAATTGCAGGTCTGCATCAAATTATGCAAGCCTTTTATACACCTGAAGCCCGAGTTGACTCACTGTAGATCTACCGCTTAAGGCGGGTCACCATTACCATGTCTCACTACCTGCATTAATGTTTTTTAATGCTCTGCAACTTTATCAGCCATGTGAAGTAAAATAAAAACAGTTTGAAGTGACTACTGTAGCCGACCTTAAATTTACTCAAGACCTCAGTAGCTTTGAATGTGCATACAATAGCCAGCAAAGTTCATCTTACAAATAATGAGAAACTGAGAGAAGCATATTTGAGTGAGAAGGGCAGTCGTGGAAATAAGCCTGCTCAAGTCGAATGCTTTTGCGCTCCTTGGCAGTCCTACGACAGACGATCCTGCTGTCGTTCTGTATTTTAAATTGCTGCTTTCTTTGCATCGGCTGTTAAAGGTCACCCAAGCAAACACTCAGCCATTCATGGGCTGCCAAGGACGCAGCAGACAGCTCATGGGTTCCCCTGTTCGTTTGAAGCGACTTAAGCCGTGCTTCGCATACACTCTCTGGTCGCCGGCCTCAACTGGTGCAATATTTGCTGCTTGGTGCTCGATTCGCAATTGTAAGCGCATGCATGCATTCGTGGCCATAAGTATTTATGCTGGCCAGCAAATGGACGACTGGCTCATTACTCTGCACTGATAAATAGACCTATTGCCCAGAAGCCGCTGGGCTAACGGAATCCTAACGTTTTGCCACGATCTTCAATAAAAACACTCTAGCCCACAACTCTGCGAGTGTGATGCAACGCTCCAATACTTTCGCCCGAAAAGAGCCACAGCCGAAGAGTCTCAAACCTTGATCGCCTGCCACTGCCGCAGACATGCTTCCTAGGGTGCTGCAGGCCGTCATCTCTGCGTTCTTCACCTTTTTGCGGCTCTCACTCGAGCCCTGCGATTGTCGCTAACGGAGGCCTGAGAGACGTGCCTCTGCTTGTCCACTTAAATGCGCAGCAATCTTTAGGGTTCGCTCATTCGTCGAGATCGTGGGTTTTCTGGAAAATTTTCTACTGGCCTGCTGCAGAGGCACCTTGGTTAAGCTAGAAAAATCTGAGTGACGATTTCAAGAGCTGTAAGGCTCCCCCATCACAGGAGAGATCGCTGCAGAGCAGGAACTGCCACTGGGGTCTGTGAGCGTGCAATGTGCTGCAAGTAGGGCTGCTGTATCCGGCGATCCGCGACGCCTCGTCGCAGTGCCTGCTGCGACCTATTACAGTTGTGTTCACGTGCTCGAGTCACTCTGGCGCCGCCGGCTGCGGTGGCCGCCACTGCGCCGGCCGCTGTTGGGAGCTGCAGAAAGGCGTGGTCGTGATAGCGAACTTCTCGTTCCACGACGGAAACTTCTGGAGCAGCGAGCACGAACTTGAACTTCGGCGAAGGTAAGGCATCTGTCGAGTGCTTGCCGTGCAAACCAACCGTCCTACGGAGTAGCCCGTGGTTAGTGACCCGGCACGCTTGGGCTATTACCTCTTCTACTCATGCGCGGGCCTGTGCATCCAGCCTGCAGCATCCGCAGTGTCAAAGGCATTAGCTTGGAGTAGGTGACGTTACTCTCTTTTTTTTTTTATTTCATTTAGAAGGAACCGTGCACTTGTGTCGCAACTCTCGGACAGGTTTTCTAGCACAACGTTCTACCCTTAGTTCTATCGGTATTCCTATCCTTATTTGCCTCTTCCTATCCCTAGCTAACTGCAAACGAGAGCAAGAAGGGAGAGAGAGAGAGAGGGAGAGAAAGAGAGGAGAGAGAGAGAGACAGTGAGGAGATAATTTATAGTAGACAATTTATAGATAGTTTTTATAACACTGGCAATATTTCGTGGTGTTTTGGCCTAATTTTGATAAAGTATTTCGGTTGTGCTGGCTGTAATTATGCTGTCACTAATAAGTTACTTTTTTGCCATGCACTTCCACGATGCCATGTGAGTGTCTTGAAAGCGATAGTGCTGCAGCAGCAGAATTGGCACAGTCGTGACATGCATTGGAGTGTGCTCGAACTAGATACGGACCAGATATCGAAGATTGTAAACCGTTTTATTTGCATCTTCCATAGGCCAGCTGCAGTGCTAGAGGGCGTTGATGCCATCGTCCTGGAGTTCGATCTGTGTGCAGCCTCGTCGGTGCCCAGCTTTCCAAAGTGTGGCTTCCAGAAGAATTCGTTGGACTTCTCGAAGAGTCCGATCACTGCCGGCAGTGTCTATCTGGTCGGCCACAATCGCGCGAGTCCTAAGCAGATGGACTGCTGCGGACTGGCCAAAACTGCCGACTATGCGCTGCTGCAGCTGGATCGCTACCATGCTGCTGTCAAACTCGAGGATGCGCGAATGCAAAAGGACCTGCATGCTGAGGACTCACTGCTCGTCCAGGGAGGACAGTACGTTTTTGTCGACTGCTTTTTCATGAACGGTGCCTCCGGCTGTCCCGTGTTTCGCTACGACGGGCCGACCGGAAGTCTCAAGTTAGTTGCCATGTTTTTGTGTGGCCTACCCAGCGGTCATTACTTGATGCGGCCAAAGGGCGATGATGCAGCCGCAGCATACGACAAAGCGATGCGTCGCTCATACAGAACGTTTGAAGCAGGCGTGACAATGGCTGCCCTTCGAGCTGAGTTGAGGGAACTCAATCCGCGGCTGGCTGCCGAGTTTGGCTGGTAGGCTAGCTTGTATGCTATGAGCTAGTCTCCCACCCACTGCGAGCAAGCTACTAGCAAGCTCGAGCAACGTCTATGTCCACATGCAATATGCTATGTCCACGACTTGAATATTAGCTCTCTCTTGCCTGCCCCCAGGTCAGTCAGTTTACAGCTGGTACTTTTCATATGTGTGCGGTAATGTATGCCAATGGTTTTACTTGTTTTCTCCGAGCTATCGTGAGGGCCAGTTGCCGGCAACCGGCATCTTCTGGCTCATTTGTCCACTACTCTTGCTGCAAATTTTATTTTTCAACACTTACCTTGCCTAGCGTTTCTCAGTGTTACTTTTAAGTTATTTGACGTGTAGTTTGACTAAATTGAACGCACAGTTGAAAGAATTAAACAAGTTCTCTCAATCGTCGGTAATGCTGCCATTCTCTGTAGCCTCAGCATACACTTTTAAGCGGAGCAGCAGTTGTTATCGAGTCGCTCACACACAGCCTCCGTGTGGAGTAGCAGCATTTAATATACAGCACTGTTGCAGTATGAAGGTGAAGGTACAAGTATGAATGTGTGAATAAACACGGACTCATATGAGGAAGTGCCAAAAAACCTAGCATAACGTATAGTTTTTGTACGAATGTCTAAGACTGTCACTGTCTTTAATTAGAGGGCAGCAAGTGTGGAAGCTATTGTGTCAGTTTATAGAACAATGAAATGGCTAGTTGACAAAACCTTAATGGTTTGCATGTGCCTCTCGCCTCTTAATTTTCCTGTCTCTCGCCCTATCACTTTTGCCTACTTTTATTCTAAAGTTTGACTTATTAATGAAATAACAACAATTGTATTACATTTGTCTAGCACCCTCAGAGAACCTTATTGTTTTATAGGCACTTTGCATATGCTGTAGAGGAAGCATGATCAAATGACAAGTGGTCACATGCACAATGTCGACAAGCATAATATTAACATCGTTAGAGGTGACATGTAGTGTCAGCAGGTGGAATATGGTTAGTGGTAGCATGCAGTATCAGCAACCGTAAGCACACAAAGAATGAATCACAAGGATCCAGTAAATTCGTGGCAGGCATGTTTATTTAAGCCCCCTTTTAAATGTCGTCAAGTCAGGGAATGTCGTGACCTCAGTCGAAATGAAGTTCCAAGCCTAGGGAGCAAACTAACTAGAGGCGAGGTCTCCAAATAATTTTTGGTTTGGGGGTATCACTACGATTCGAGTCAAAAAAGCTGGTGGTACTATGCCTGGCCTGGTGGGGGAGTAGATTAAATAGGTAGGCTGGAGCCAAAGAATGAAGGAACTTACGAGTGAGTGACAGGACCTCGAACTAGATGTGCTGCTTGATTGGAAGCCGGTTCAGGTCGAAGAGCAGTGGTGTTGTGTGATGTGGCAACTGCGTTGCTCATCATAGACAAGCCTTGCTACAGCAGTGTTTTGCACCAACTGTATGCACCTGATAGCACACGCCGGTAGACCAGCAAGCAGTAAGTTGCAGAAGTCGAGACAGGATGCCACACATTCATGGACTAGTTTAGATGTCTAAACAAGCCCGAATTTTAGCAATGTTGTGTAGCTAAAAATAGGCACACGTGACTGTGGAGCTGATGTGGATGTCTAATAAAAAGTCACTTTGGAACAGGACTTCTAGATTTCGTGCAGATTCAACAGGACATCAGCTGGCAGAGCCGATTGTGAGCGTTAAACTTTCCGATTTCTGAATCACATTTGGTTATCTGTGCCGGCCGGCCCGAGTGTGGCGTGTCAAGTCTCGTAAGGAAAAAGATGCAATGCCTCAATTCAGCCAAGGAAGTGGTTCGTTGGTTTTGTGCATGCGGCTGACCATAGCATGTACATAAGTATACACTAGTGTAGTAGCCGACCCAGAAGCCTCATTTTTATGGCTGCAGAGGAGCCGTAATAGCTTCCACCACTGCTTGCGGTTGGCAAGAAAGGATCGCCCACTGCAAGACTCGAACCCAGGACCTGGTTCATGAAGAGCTAGCACCTTACCCCTGGGCTAAGACCCATAGGAAATGTACTCGACACTAAGGTACAAAAACCGGCTGTATCTCGAGCCAGTGCTGATTAAGGAAACATTAAACTTACAAAACCAATTGCTGTCAGCTGTAGGGCTGAAATAGCAGTTACAGATTGCCTGACGTTGCCAAAGTATTATTATGTTTTAAAGCATAGTGTAGCATGGCAGTCAACGGCAACGGCATGGATTCTACTGCAATTCGTTTCAAATTGACTAGAACATGACTTCTCGAAGCTTTAATTATCACACTACATAGTTTTCACTATGAGCTTACAGACTTTCAACCCATTCTGCCCGTTCAACCTTGGACAATGCACGACAATCCACAGCAATCGACAGCCCGGCTTCAATCGCAGTGCGTTTCAAATTGACTAGGAATCGGCTGCTCGAATCTCCAATTGATTATTACATTTCGCTGTGTACGTTCATGTGCAACCACATGCGAACAACTCCACAGGAACGGTCGACCAGCAGCAGTTGACGGAGGCGAGCTTCTTTTGGGCTCCAGGGCAGAACCGTTGATCGGAAGTAATTGTTTCCACAGATCATCGTCTGGTTATCCATGGGCACCTCTGACAAATACGAAAATCATGTCAGAAGCAAAGCATTCATGCCGAGAGGTCTCAGTAGCCCGAGTGAAATTGCAATTCTCGAATACAATCCTGGCAACGTACTTTCCATGGTAAGGTGAATCGCTGAACAAATTTTCCTGTCACTCTAATGAGGAGCAAGCTTTATACGCAGCGAGATACGAGGGTGCCAGTAGAGCTTGCACAACATCAACGGTGTTAATGCATACTGGCTCAGATAATCTTCTGATTTTGTTTACTGTATGGATCCTGTGGAGGTGTAGGTACTTTGAAAGGCAGTTTATGTTTGACTGCATATAAGAGTTACAAAAACACCGGTCTCTTTCCTATGTGTTACAATTGTGAAATCTATCGTTATTATACTTGTCGGTATTGGTTATGCAGGTTGAGGCATGCTTACAGGTGCTGCATTCTGTCGCTGCACCGTAGGGAGTGACAAAAGTGCTCGTTTTGGAGCCAAATCATGAAGTGCTCAATGGTAGTCAGCAGAAAATGGTCTTCGGTGGTGGTGCGAAGCAGAATATGGCTCTAAAGCTTGAGCAAAGCTGGATTGTAACCTGACTAACCGTTTATCTGCAAAAATACAACACCCTAAAGCTACCAAAGCTACTAAGCCTTCGACCCAAACTTCGAATGGGATTCACTATAAACTATAAGCCTCAACCCAGTTGGTAAACCAAATCAATTGTCTACAATAAAAACAAAGCAGCGACTCTACTAATAAGTCTTCCCCACATGGCCGTTGAGGACGTAGACAAGTAGTCGTCACCCCCACCCAAACGTGTTTGCTTGGCCCACTGCCTATAAAATAAAGCAAAAGTAAGCACAGCACAGTGCTAGTAGTGGTCTGAGAGTCTTCACTTCGTCTTCACTTTGATACATCAACTTCGGCTGTGCATGGCCACTAAGGCACACACATGCATCTATGCACTCGACTGCATTTCATTTCCATGCCACATCTATGACGTCTTTGGGCTCGGTATTACATACAAACTGCTAGTGCACGAACTGCTGCTCTTGCGTGAATTCGTATTTACTTCTTATGTTTTTCTTGTACCGGCTTCTGTAGTTTGGTTTGCCCATCAGAGAGCCAGCCGGTGAACAAAGCCAACGGTTTATTGCTCAAGGCACGAAGCCGAAAGATGCACGACTGCCTTCACTCACTTCTCATGCTCCAGTCTCCTCTCCTCCCCTCCTGCTGTCCCTTGGCCGACCCCGATGGTGAATCCACCATCTGTTAACCAGTGGGTTATTGCCACGTGTCAACGCCTCATTAGAAGCTGACCACAGCTGTGCACAGGCCCCTCTCGGGGATGCTCCCACCAGCTGTTAAGGAAAGGAGCGGTACCAGCCCGCATGGCATGCAATCGAACTACAGCTTCGACCGAGATTGCCTTCGCTGTAATTCGCCTGCGCTGAGCTTGAGAATGCGTGGCTTGAGGTAGTGTTAACTAAGAGGTATCCGGTTAGGCGGTCCGTAAAACCTAGCCCGGTTACCAGGCGCTGCTCAGAAGCTTGCCTACTTCGGCGGCAGGATAAATAAAAGGTCGACGATCCCCTCTTTTTCTTTTCCCTGAGACGAAGGTAAGCCGATTAATTATCCTGGTAGGTTAAGGGCAATTAGTTCTTATTCTCTCAAAGATTAAGTCTTGTCACGAGTCCTGTTTGGGAGTTAAACGCAAAATTTCCTATCGGACTTGGTAGTAGCAGCCATCGTACGATCGGTACAGTAGAGGGCCTTGGAACCGCCGTCCTCCTTTGAGGTCGTTAGTTCATCAGATTGTAGCCGAGTTCCAGGGGCTAGAGGCTATTTCCCGCCAAGCCCGGCCATACTCCGGCCACTGCCGCTCGCCATGCCACTGAGTTAGGGTAAGACGAGCGGCAGTCAGGTTAGACCTCTTTATTATATCGGATGCGCCAATAACAACAGTGGAACTAAACAAGTCTGCCGGGGAAAGTCCTATATAAAGTACACTAAAGGGGTGAAAGACGACGCCGAAAGCGCGAACAAACGTGTTAGTTTGTCAGTCGGCTTCCATAGTCCTGCCGTGTACCGACTCTGAATCCAACAGTACGAGCGTACACTGTAAAAGACCCGGCTGGCTTAGTAACTGCTTGGGTAGTTGGAGTCAACGTCCACCACAGTCGAGAGCTTCCACCGAAAGACGCCAACATACTGGGGTGGGGGTCACGAACACGCTACAAGGAAACGCGGAATATACAAGTCTCAACAACGAGCGTGCTATCCAGCTCCGCTCGGGCCTTGGGCACTCGTTGCCTTGCGTGCGTGGCCGCATCGCTGGAGCACGCCTGCACAAATCCAGGTGTATAACTCGGCAAGACCGGGAGTCTCCAACACTACGACTTATTCGGCCAACTTCTCCTACTCAAGCCCCCAGTGACCTCTCGCCACCGCACATCCGGCCATGCCGTAGGTCCGACCCCGGCCTATCCGGTGACCCTTACCGGCATTACAGCCGTCCGGTCGTAGCCAACTGAATCTAGCCTGGGTACAAGATAGTGTGCTCTAGTTTAAAGACGGTGGTCGTGCCGAATGCCCACATTATTGCGTACTCCCGTTTTGCGCCTGCCCCAGCTTAGTTCCGTCGATGGACGATCGCCGGAAAAGCCAGACCAAGCTGAGAGCGACCCAGCCACGTTTCATTCGATAGGATAGGATGCACCGCAAAGCTTGAGGTGGCGCTAGCTACGCCTTACCTCAAACTGCAAGCTCGCCTTGCTGCGTGAGGTAGGGCGTGGGGTCCCCCATTCCGGCCCGAATGAACCACTATTGCCTCTTGGCTGTGGGGCGGTGCTGGTGTTTTGACAGGGTCTCGGCTAGAGCTCGTGCAGCTTGTAAGGCTACAAATTGGCATGAGTGCGAAGATAAATGTTTTTCATTCATGAAGATCAAACCTCAACTGCTTAACCGTAGAAGTGGTTATGCTGACAACGAGATAAGAAGTAGCAGGTGCTTCAAGTAATCGAAAAAGTTGCCGAAGAAGTCCGTAATTGAATTGCAGTAAGCCTGAGATAGACGTGTCGTTTTCTCCACCGTCATTAAGCACCATGAAGAGGTTCTCATCCAGTAAGTAGCCAAGGTGTGCAGCAGTCAGTCGTCTTGGAGACTGCACCGGCAACATGACAGAAGGTTAACAACCTAGCTGCAAAAGCATCTTGGACAGCATCTCTTAATCTCAGCAGTTATTGAGTTGCAGCTCCAAAACAATTTACACAATATAAGGACTCTAATAAGGCAATCAGTGATCAGTGGCTGGTTTTGGGTGCCAGCCAGAGCTCTGCTGCAAGTGTTGCTAAAACGGCAAGTTACAATGTTCGCTGCCATGCCATGCTCGTGCGAGGCATAGGCAAGCCACGAGTCGTCTCAGACTGGCATTCTTTAGCTGCAGTTTATTCAGAATCCCTATTAGTAGCATTGTAGCAGGTTATCGCGAGTCGTGCATGTCTAATTCAAGTCTCGCTGATAAGCTAAACTCCAAAGACTGCTGTGTCAATGCGCTATATCACTGTTCCAACAATCCTTAATGCCGGAGCATGAAGGGCAGGGCAGCGAGTTGAGTGGCGGACGATCGGCAGTAACGTAAACGTCGTGCATGCTCGATCCTCAGAGCGGCCACACTCTGCCTGGCGGAGCTACGATGATGACTGACTGCAGCGAAGGCCTCAGCGACTCGAGCAAGGCTGCTGCCGAGCCGCTGCAGCAAACAACGCGACTAACGAAGCCTGGCGGCGACAATTGATCCGGTGCGACATCGCCATCCGAAATAAAATGAAATAAAAAACCGAACTGGTTAATAGAGCAGCAGCGCAGGCCGGAAAACAAAGTTACAGGACATCAGAGACTCTTGCTGGCATTCAAGAGAAACCGATCGACTAAATGTTTGCGATAGTCTAGTCTACTGGCGCCGCAAAAAGACGACAATTGACTAGTTTCTCTATACATTGGTAGGCAGACTGTGGTCATGCCGTACTATTGCAACTTTCTTCGGTGGTTCACAGTATACTCATCGCCGATTCAAAATTCGAAGTACGGAAGCACTACACACCAGCTAATAGAGCAGCCGCTCAGGCAGAAACTTGAGCAGAGCTGCCCGACCCAGAGCAGACCTCTCTACCGGAAAATAAGAAGAAATGGCCGAATTATTTATAGCCACAGCGAGCCTTTCTTAAAGATGGTTGAAATAGAGGCTGCTCAGCTTTGCCTACAGACAAAAGTCAACTTTGTAAGGAAGACATTGGTCCGCCTGCATACGCATCTCCATTTCCGGAAGACAAGCAACAGCCGAGACGCACCATCGACACATGAAAAAGGGAGGAAGAGCCCGGGTGGCAGGACCGTAAAACAAGACTTTTTCTCGTGTCCACAGTGAAGCACGCTGGGGTTTCAGGCTGACTTACATAGTGTTTTGCCAGCATTATCTAATGATTGGTGGTAGCATCCGGCAAAAGTAGGCACAGTGTGAGCCCGCATATGCACACGAATGACGAATCACCAAGTTTCTCTAAATGCCTTAATAAACAGGTCGCGTCATGTTAGGGGCCGTTGTGATGAGTATCGGCTATGCGTTCCAGGCTATGAGAGCATATGAACTAAACGCACGGTCTCCAAAGATCATCAAGTTCGTACGAGGTATTGCTGAACAGCTCGATTCAGAACATCGCATTGTACGATTCGTTGCCTGGTGATGGAGTAGTTCTGATCGGTAGGCTGCAGCCAGATAATGAAAGGGCCCCAAGTGACAGAACCTTGAAGTCGTGACGCTGCTTGATTAGGAGCCAGTGCAGCTCCTCAGGAAGTGGTGTGATTTTTCCTTTGAAGCAAATGCAAAGTTATTATAAAGATATTCTAAATCAAATGTATTATTATTATGTGGCAAATTCGACACTCGTGACAGACAAGTGTGGCTGCAGAGTTTTGCACAATTGTGAACTCCTGATTGCACGGCAGGATTGCAAGCAAAAAGCGAGTTTCGGAATTAGTGACATGATGTCACAAACGCGTGCACACACACACACACACACACACACACACACACACACACACACACACACACACACACACACACACACACACACACACACACATATATATATATATATATATATTTATATATATTTATATACACATACATGCACACGAACACACGCATATATATATATATATTTAAATATATATATATATATATATATTTATATATTTATTTATATATACATACTGGCAACTCTCTGGCTAAATTGCATCAACTTTAGCTAATCAAGCGAGCACAGCGTATCGAAATTTTATTGAGTGCCCCCCCAGCTTTGTGCAATAAACTCTAGCCAATCGAAACTCGGCCCGGCTCTCAGAAACCCTTCACCGCACACGTATGATATGCTGCTGCCAACCGAAATAGAGAGTTTCAGTACTCGTTACCTACCGACCATATCTTTTTTGTTTAGAAGGTCTAGGCATATCAAGCCATTGATCTAGAGGGTATATCGTGTTACTTGGCAAGAATACACTTCTGCTGTCGGAGATCACAGATCAATTCACGGCTATTCAGATTGCACGGCTATTGATTGAGGAAGCGACCCGAAGTCGGTGATTTGATCTCGAGCGTGCCAAGCTCAGACTCTGGGTCGACAAAAAAGCTCAGAAGTTGCATCAGAAAAGTACTTACCACGAAAGAAAACCTCGCATTCCGAAGCAATGGATAAGATCTTTAAGCATGTGGGATCGATCTACCTGACGAACGAGAGAAGAAGAAGCCAGTAGGCACCGACGAATCTGTCGTTCAACAAGTGGCCGCTTTGCCAATGTCAAAAAACATCGTATCGCTTGCCACACGAAACCGTGCATGTACCCCACGAAAAGCAGGTGCCAACTTTGGTCCTAACACTGGCTTCGGTGGCGATAGCTCATAGTCAGAAATTACACTGGAAATTTGGAATGTTAGAATTGAAACTCGAGGATGTGACTTGGCCACATTGTTAGCTCCATTCAGACATCTCAGCCATTTCAAGAGGCAGACCAGCTCGCTGATGTCCATAAGGCAGGAAATGCACGATTTCCACGCGCTAGGTATCTATCAGCCTAAGATTGCATGCCGGTTATTTTTGGAAAACAGCCGGAACGGCCATCGGCGAGGCAGAGTGTAGCGAGCTAATTATTCTGCACAGGAATATCGCAGCAACACATCGAGCGGCCTCGACCGCAGCAATCAGTCAGTCAGTGCCAGGCTATCATGCATTGCGTGCAGGGAGGCGACGACCCTGGACTGACTGGATTCAGTGCAAGTGTCTTCGGAAGAAATTGGTGTCTTCAGAAGGAAAGGTCAGAACACTCTTGCACTAGAGAAATGATGATTGTTAACGATACAGGCTCGAGGCTCCAGCTCGACAATAGAGCTTAAGTCAATACAATAAATGAAGGGTTCTACTTCAAGCGTCATATCGTGGGTACATTACAGTGCCTTGCATCTTAGGACAATGGATAGGTATTTCCAGTCGAGACGGCCAACCCTGCCGCGACGGACCTGAATGCAGGCGCCGCCACGACCGTCCTGCCGTCGACCGTTAGGTCCAACAAGCACACGAGCTAGCCTAGGGAAAGAGCAATTTGAGATGCCGGGCTGATGGCCGTGCATTCCTACGAGTTGGCGGCATCGCTGCCGGCACTGTGACCGGTCGAATCTAGCTCGCGATCGCACTCTTGACCATCATCTTGTTGACCGTCATCTTCGGCACGTTGCGTGGTGGAAGCAGCTGCAGCAGTTTCCGTTCTGACGAGGCTACACCATCAAATAAATCCCTTGCATTGCTTAGGAAGAGCATGCAAAATGCAGTTTATTGAGTCAGTCAGTAGGCAAGGGGCCTGAAGTAATGATCAGCGAAGAGCTTTTATTAGCATACAAGTTAAATTTGGCCTCCCACTGACTATATGCCCGAGTTGGTGGCTTCGCTGACGGTACCGTGGCAGGTCGAACCTAGCTCGCGGTTGCTCTGTTGACCATCATCTTCAGTCGCATGCCATCTCGTCCTGATACTGATCAGCTCCACCGAACAGCTTTACCATTCAGCGTCACTGAGTCGCTCCACCATGGGCTGCCGTATCGAGTACTTTGTATGCTGCTGCTAGTTCTCCCAAAGCATTTTTTGGGTAGCTGTGCTAAATGGATCCTAGCTGATTGAACAGCCTCTTTTTGTATAGCGACAGAAGAACCTTTACGGCTACCACCACCGTTTGCAGTGGCTACAAAGAATCGCGCACCGCAGAAATCGAACCCGCGACCTCGGGACCGAGGTCGCGAAAGCAACCGCCTTACCTAGTATGCCAGATGCCCAACTTGATCGCATTGTACAGCAACACTGGAAAGATAAACTCAATTATCGCAGGCTTCGATTCTCTTCGGTTCCAAAGCTGGTCATGTCAGTTCCTGGACTGGTAAGGGAAATGTCGACCAATTTTTCGCATTGTGCCTTCTCTTACTCTTTGACTTCTTTGAGCCATTGCAGCATAGGCACTGCTAGCATCGTTTGCAATTACTATGCAGGCATACCGGGTATGCGCGACCTCTGTCGTGCAGCTTCCAGCGGATTCACTGAGACTATGCATAGGGGAAGAGGGGACGGTGCGTGACCTAGTAGTCCTAAGTCTGTGCTGCCGAGTCTCATTTGACTTCGCTGCGCTAAGCAGAAGAGAGCAATCAGCTTTGCTAATGTAGAGCTAGGAAAGACTGAATTAAAATGCAGTGGGCGTTTTAGCTGGTCGGCATTCAGCTCAATGCCCGAGGGCAGACCTCAAAGAACGTGAGCAAAGAAAGTGCTTCTACATAAGATAAGCCAGATTTATGCAGAATAAGGTTAGCGGGTTGAACAGAACCACTGCGGCGTTAGGCATACAGTGTTACATGTGTGCATTCCCCAGAAACCTTTTGCGGAGCATGTTTCGTGCAGCGACTATACTACGGCGTCCGAATAGCTGCTGCCAGAGAGAGGAGGAGAAGCTGTCGTTCTCGGCGACCGAGAACGGCAGCCGCGAGGACTGAATGACTACCCGACGACAATTACCGGTAGCAGCCGAATGTTAAAGTCGGCAGGCATCTCACGGCAGCGACTGGAGGACTTGCTTAGTCATTTAATGGTCAGTGCACTAACTTTCGAAATTAAATCTAAATATTCTTGAAATTTGCGGCATTTCGTTGTTCCGATTCAGAAACCGTTAAACTCGGATCAATTGTCTTTCTCAGATCTCTTCAGCGAGGCGCCGACACTTCGACATCACTGGCTTCATCTAGAGTGAGAAGAACACGGTCGACTACAGGTCGACGTCCATAATGTCAACTGTATCTCACCTCGCAGGTGAGATACAGCGAGGCTGAGTTGAACTGAGCCGAGCTTTGCCGGAAGCTGAAGGGTTCAATTAGACCGCGCCATGCAGCCAGCAAAATGTATATACAACTGTAGCCGAATTCCAGGGGTCAGAGGCTAATTTCCGCCCTGGCCCAGCCATACTCTGGAAATGCCGCCGCTCGCCATGCCGCTGAGCTGGGGTAAGACGAGCGGTAGTCAGGTTAAACCTCCTAATCCCTCTTTATCCCTCTTTATCTCTAAACCCAAAAACAACAGGGGAACTAAACAAGTCCACAGGGAGGGTCCTATACACAGTACACCATGGGGGAGCAAGACGACGCAGACAAGCCAGTTAGATGGTCAGTCGGTTTCCACAGCCCTGCCGTTGTATCGATTCCATTCCAACAGTACGAGCGTACGCCGTAAAAGATCCGGCTAGCTGAGTAACTGCTTGGCTAGTTAGAGTCGAAGTCCACCACAGACGAGAGCTTCCGCCGAAAGACGCCAACTCACGGGGGAGGGGGGACCACGAACACGCTACACGGTGAACGCGGAATATACAAGTCACAACAACGAGCGATCTATCCAGCTCCGCTCGGGCCTTGAGCACTCGTCGCCTTTCGTGCGTGGCAGCATCGCCGGAGCACGCCTGCACCCATCCAGATGTATAACTCGGCGAGGCCGGGAGCCTCCCACAGTTTGACTTACTCGGCCAACTTTTCCAACCCACGAGCCCTGGTGACCCCTTGCCACCGCACCTGCCATAGGTCAGACCCCGGCCTAGCTGGTGACCCTTGCCGCATTACAGCCGCCCGGTCCCAGCCAACCGAACCTAGCCGGGGTACAGAACTCAGTCAGGCTCAGTCTGTTCGGCCAGATGCCGCTAGGGCAGCGAAATGCTTTTTGACAGAAGAACAAGAAACACCCTTTCGTGGACGTCAATTAGGGCAAGGATTTTTACAGGTGAGATACCTGAGCTGCCGAGCTGGTTTGGTCTAGCGGTTAAGGTGCTCGCTCCGACCAAGGTCTGACTGAGGTCGTGGGCTCGAGCCCCGAGGCATATGTGAAGCGCCTGAATAGAGATTAAGTTCTCTTAGGGCGCTATATAAATGAATTATATTTATTATTTGAGCTGACCCATGCTGGAGATTGATTGATGGTTGACTGATGGAGTGATTGATTGAGAAATATTGACAATTGCTGAAATGAATTTTCAGCTTTCGGAAATGGCAGATGATTGGTTGAACAATATTGACCACGGGCTAAACGAGTTTTCAGATTGCAGAAGTGGCAGCTCTTTTACAATTGCTTCTGGTATCTAGGCAAGACAATTAACGATGCGACACAAACAGGCTGGTTTTGTACCTCCTACTTAAAGCTGTTCTCTGTACTGACCACAAATTTCTCAAGTCGAGGCTGAACCATAAGCAAATATCTGGAACAACTTGAGTTGCCTAGCTTCTGATCAACTAGCTCATACAAATTAAAACTCTTAATTATAAAAGTAGAAGCCATAACATTCTGCCACTATCAATTGGGACCATTCGCTGGATTACAAACCAAACATTATGTGCGATTTTTTTTATTGAATTAGTCAACCAGTACCGAGGTTGCAGTTGTCATCGGCCATTACAATACCAATTCGTTGTAATAATCCGATATAAGTTAAGTTTGCATACAGGTACTGTTGGTTGTGTCCTGATATATTCTCCTCTAGTCCCAGTTGCATAAAAGTTAAAACACACTCGATATTAAATGAGGAGTGCAGCTGGGCACTGAAGAGTGGAATATGGTGTCGGTAGTTTTATTTTAAATGCAATGGCTCAGAGCAAAACTCTGAGCAAAAATTGACAGCCCGCCAATGTAATGCTGAGCTCCTAAAAGTAGCAGGCGAGCGACGAACACTACAACTATCGCGGTGGTTACGTAGTCAGACGACACCCATAAGATTCATTTGAACAGGGGCTGGTGCAAGGTATATGCTCTGAGGGGTAGCAGATAGGGCTTCGAAAGTAAGCCTCAAAGATGAGAGCCTCTGAGTAACTCAATTGCTCGCGAACCTATGGATTCTGTTTCGAGGTACACCTTGAAGTTAGCTTGTGTAGGGTAGTGGCGCTTTTAAGGAGCGACCTGGGAGCTGCAGCTGGCTTAGAGACTACTGGCTCAGCTTTAGAGATCCGGAGCCCGGGAGGGAGGGAGTGGTCAGCTAACGCTGGAATGAGGCACCCGACATAGAGCTCCAAAGAACGGTTGCTAAAAAGGAAGCTGGAAATCGAGGCCTTTCACAGTCCTTCTGCCTTCCTGCGACTGGCTGCCTGCGAAACTGGCCTCTCTCTCCCACCCCCAGACGGCTTTATTCTTCTGGGCATGCCCAACGTCCGAAGGAGTTGCCATGTCAGCGCTAGGCCATGTTCACCTGCTGTGTGCAGGCCAGGTTAGACAGTCCTGAAAGATTTTGAACTTTGACGCTAAATAGGAAGAAGCTAAAAGGAAATAAAGAGAGGGGTTGGTCAACCAATTGGCCAAAGGTGATGTATTGCTTGCAGCTGCTGTCGGGATTAACTGAAGGGCACTGGGGATTCACTGAACGAGCTGCCGAACTAAAAGGATATTATTAGTAGGCCTAGTGGTTTCACAGCAATAATGCTTAGATTTTACTGAGTCACCATATGGAATTCCAATCTAGATAAGGCATTAAGATTATGCTCATCTATTTTTGGAAACATGCCACCGGCAGTTCAACGCTTCATAAGTACACAGTCTGTCTTGACTTTGTGACTTTTGCTCGGAAGTAAGAACTGGGGATTTTTAGTCTCTAGTAGGTTCGTTTTAATCTCATACGATCGCATTTAGCTTGACATACAAAACCACTAGAGGGTAAGCTAGTCCAGTAGTGAATGCAGCATCTGGCCGCCCAGGTCTGTGGGTCAAACCTAGTCAGGTGCTCACACAGGCTTTGGCTGTGGCCACCTTATGCCAACCTGGCCTTAATATTAAAAGTCAAGATGTAATGACAGTGACCTTTTCTCATGACCGAAGCTGGTCAAACTATGTTTTCCTAGCTGACATAAATGGGGAACTTTTAAAGCTGAAATTGAATATCTGTCGTCTTAAGAGTAAGGTTTGGACCTCGCCGATTCCCGGAAATAAGGTTGCCTGGCCAAGTGAACCAGGCTTGTGCTCAGATTTAGCATCGTGCTTTGAGTGGCCATACGTGCGATAACGAGCAAGGCAGCCGAAGCATTTAACAAGCTAATAACACAAGTAAGGAGCATGCTCGAGTCAGTTTATGTAAAAGAACTCAGCTTGATATGAGTAGAAGCCGATTACAAGTAAGATGACTTTGTCACTAGCTGCAAAAAAATAACTGAGGATCTTTAGTCTGCAGGAGATTCGTTATATTCCAAGACAATTGCATTTAGGTCCAAGTGCAAAACCACTACAGGGTTTGCTACTCCTCTATTTGCTACTCCTCTGGTAAATGCTGCATCGAGCCAAGCAGGTCTGTAAGGAAGAACTAGCTAGGTGTTCACACATGTTTTTGGCAGTGGCAGCTGCTGCAAACATGGCGTTAAGGTTGAAGGTCAACGTGTATTACCTTAGACTTTTCTCATGACCGACGGTCCGACTGTGTCTTACTTGCTGAAATTGATAAGGAATTGTGAAAGCTAAAGTTGAATATCTAACATATCAAGATTGAGGTTTGGAGCTCACCGATTCCCGGGAAATAGTGTGGTCTGGCATGGTAAACCGGACATGTGCAAATGATCAGCCCTCAGGCTTGGGGTGGCCGCACGTGCAATAAAGAGCAAGGCAGCCAAACAGCTTGACCAGCTAATAACAGAACTCGGGAGCAAGCTGGAGCTGGATACTGTCAAAATACTTTGTGTACCAAGACTGGCAGCTGATTATAAACAAGTTTGCCACTCGATCAGCTTTTGGCAAGTAGGTACCAGGCAAAGGTGCAGTCAAAATAGCTGCCGACGGTCCTGCATTCACTGATTTGGGGTTGCCTGTCCTGAGCTGTCGGTGTTAATGCTGGGACTGCTTCGACCTTGCATTTCAATCTTCAAGTGGCATTCGATGTCTGTTGCCAGTAGCTAGGAAGAATAAGTTGACATGTAGTTTTTTGCTATGTAAATATCTGCTTGCATGGCGTCTCAGGTTAACCTGAGCTGTGAGCTCAAGGTCGGAGTGAACAGTCTTCGAAAAGCTCGAAGCCACATTCCGGAATCACTACTAGGCAGAGCTAAACGCAGCTACGTTCAGATTTGCCAATGTACGTGTGACAGTGCTCTCTCTTTCAATCGAAGCACCGAGCATCAGTGTCAGAGCGATCGCCAGAGAGGAAAAAGACCTTCAGATTGCCGTACGTCAGTAGAGGGTTGTAGCACGGCTGCCAGCCACCCGCTTCCCTCAGTTAAGAGAGAGCAAGATAGCAAGCAAGAGAGAGAGAGAGAGAGAGAGAGAGAGAGAGAGAGAGAGAGAGAGAGAGAGAGAGAGAGAGAGAGAGAGACAGACAGACAGACAGACAGAGCAAACGAGAGGAAGAGAGGGAGAGAGGATAGAGAGAGGATAGAGAGAGGATAGAGAGAGGATAGAGAGAGGATAAAGAGAGAGAGAGAGAGAGAGAGAGAGAGAGAGAGAGAGAGAGAGAAAGAGAGAGAGAGACGGTCACATTCGGCTCCAAGTACAAAACCACTCGAGGGTTGGGTAGTCCGGCAGTAAATGCTGTATCAAGCCGAGCAGGACTGTAAGCCAAAACTAGGCAGCTGCCCACACTGGATTTACGGCAGTGGGCAGCTGCTGCACACCTGGCTTTGATATTTAAGGTCAAGGTGTATTACCATTGACCTTTTCTCATGACCGACGGTCCGGCTGTGTCTTTCTAGCTGACATTAATAAGAAATTTTGTAAGCAACAAATGAATATCTGCCGTGCAAGAGTGAGGTATGGACCTCACCTACTCCTGACAACAGGGTTGACTGGCGGGGTAAACAAGACATGCTCTCAAATCTGATCTCCTGCTTTGCCCATTGTGTAATAGCAGGCAAGGCCGGAAAAAGCCTTGACCAGCTAATAGCAGAGGTAAGAAGCATGATCGAGTCAGTCAATGTAAAACGACTCAGCCTAGATAGCCTAGAAGCTGATGACGAGTAAGATGAGTCAGTCTTGACTTCGTTACTAGCTGCAAAGAAAGAATTAGAGATCTAAAGTCTCTTGTAGGTTCCTTCTATTCTCAGACAATCGCATTGGCTCCTAATGAAAATCCACTAGATTGTGAGCTAAATTGGCAGGAAATGCTCTATTGAACCAAGCAGGGCTGTGAGCCAGAACTACCGAGGAGCAGTCACAGATTCATGGTAGTGGGCAGCTGCTTCGAACATGGCCTTGAAGTTGAAGGTCAGGTCATCTTGTCATAGAACTTATCTCATGACCAAAGGTCCGACTCTGTCTTCCTAGGTGGCATACATAAGGAATTTTGTAAGCTCTTATTGACTATCTGACGTTTCAAGATTGAGGTATGGACCTCATAAATTCCCGGAAACATGGTTGTCTGGCCCGAGAAAACCGGACATGTGCTCAGACCTTCCCTCCTGCTTGGAGTAGCTGCAAGGGAAATAAGGAGAAAGGCAGCCGAAATGTTTGAGCAGCTAACAACAGTGGCAAGGAGCATGCTCGAGTCAGTTAATGTAAGACGACTCAGCCGTGATAGCATAGAAGCTAGTTACAAGTAAGATGAGTTTGCCTTGACTAAAACACTAGCAACAGAGAAAGAGCTGGGGATCTTTAATATCCAGACCGTTCATTATATTCACGGACATTCACATTTGGGTCTTAGTACAAAACCACTAGAGGGTATGCTACTTCTGTAGTGAATGCTGCAATCGAGCCTAGCAGGTCTGTAAGCCGGAACTAGCTAGGTGCTGACAGAATGTTTTGGCATTGGGCAGCTGCTGCAAACCTGGCCTTGAGATTGAAGGTCAATGTGTATTACCATTGACCTTTTCTTATGACCGACGGTCCGACTGAGTCTTGCTACCTCCCTTAAATAAGGAATTGTGTGAGCTAAATTTGAATATCTGACGTTTGAAGAGTGAGGTTTGGACCTCACTGATTCCCGGAAATGAGGTATCTGATCCTGGTAACCGCATGTCTGCTCATATCTGCTCTAATGGTTTGAGTAGCTACAGGAGCAATAACTAGCAAGGCAGCTGAAAAGCTTGCCCAGCTAATTACAGAGCTCAGGAGCAAGCTGGAGCTGGATAAATACTGTCAAAATACTCAGTATAGCAAGATTGGCAGCTGATTATAAACAAGTTCGCCTCTGGTGCAGCTTTTGATAAGTAGGTAATAGGCAAGGGTGAAGTCAAAAAAGCTGCCGACGATCCTGCGTTCACTGATTTGGAATTGGCTGTCCTGAGCTGTCAGTGTTATTGCCGGGGCAGCTTCGACCTTGTATTTCAATCTTCAAGCAGCATTCCATGTCTGCTTTCAGTTGCTAGGAAGAACAGGTTGGGATGCAGTTATTAGCTACATAACTATCTGCCTGCATGTCGTCTCACGTTAACTTGAGCTGTTAGCTCATTGTTGGTCTATATAATCTTCATCAGAGAAATAACTTGCCTAACTCCTTAGTAGGTTTTTGATATGCTTTATAACTTTGTATTAAGTATTATGTGCTTGTAGAATGGCTAGCAGTAGTGACTCGTTGTATACGTGAAGCAATAATGATTAGAACCATCGATTGCTAATCGGTAGTGGCAACCATAAGCATGTTCTTAGCAGCACAGTACACTATACCGCGCACCTACTTTGCTGTCATATGCCAGCTGCATCTTAAACTCTAATGTGGATGCAAACTGATTTTGGTCAAGTATTTTGGTGGTCCCTCTAGGGAATTGACCTGCAGGATTAGCAGACGAGCACACCTGCCTTGCAATTACAGAGCAATGGAAGTTTCTGTGAACTACGCGGGAGGCTTGAATTAGGTACCAGCACTTACAATTAATGACTTGAAGTAACTGCTTCTGATTGACGGTCGGGACTACGCAAGCAGGGGTTATCTAATCATGGGCCTCAGGAGTAAGCTCGAGTCTGTAAATACAAAAGGACTCGATATAAAAAGCTTGGGAGCTGATTACAAGTAAGGTTTTTACTTCCGCAGCTTGTGGCATGTAGGTACTAGGCAACGGCACCATCAGAACGGTCGCAGTCAGTCCGGCATGTTCTGTTATTTTTTCCGTTGCATGTCCGGCGCTGTCAGTGTTATTGCTGCGGTTGCTTCGATGTTTTTTCCATCTTCAAATGGCATTCCCTTTTTGGCTGCCGAGAGCCAGGCAGAATTGTTTGAGATGCAGTCATTTGCTACATAACTATCTGCTTACATGTCGTCTGAGGTTAACTTGTGCTGTTAGCTTAAGGTCGCTGTATATAATCTTTAGCTCAAAAAAATGTGACCTAACTTTCCGGTAGGGGTTTTGATATGCGTTATTACTTAATAGTATTATGTACTTTTCTTGTACGATCGTTAGCATTAGTGTTTTGCGATCGACTTCAAGCTATGATGATTAGTACCTGCGGTTGCTAATTGATCGAGGAGCACGTTCTTAGGAACATAGTAACACTCTGTCATAAGCCAGCTAAATGAACTCTAGAATGGATGCAAACTGATTTTGATCAAGTATTTTGGCGGTCCATCTAGGGAATTGACCTGCAGGATTAGCAGACATGCACACCTGTCTGGCTGTCATACAGCAATACAAGTTTATGTGAACTAAATGGGAGGCATGAATTCGGTGCCAGCGCATACAAACAAAGAATTGAAGTAACTGCTTCAAACTGATGGTTGGAACTACCCAAGCAGGGAAAATCTATTCCAACCTTTTAGTAGCCACACCAACTCTGGACAAGAGAGTCAGCTGCATATATGGCAGGTATTAATTCACATTTGGAACTAGGAATATTAATTTCTTCTAGAAGTGCAGTTTGGAGAGGTTCATCGAGCTGCTGACTCGAGGGTCGGGAGACTAGAAATAACAGCACACTAATATATAGAAGGCTGCCCGTGCTAATGCACGGGCAGCCTGCAGGTGCTATTACCATCAGGCGCTAACATAAAAAGACACTAGAACTAGCAGCACTTAAAAGAACGTAACCTTTAATCTTGTCTATTCCGGCCATTTAAGTGCCTGCCGGATCATTATCCAGAGCAGCAGGGCTCAACCTCCTGAGCACATTCTGTGGTGAGCAAATGGGAAACTGCTACCCAGCACAGTCCTGGGACTGAACTAGAAACTTGACAATAATAATAACACTCTTGTTAAAGCACCCTCAGAACACTCAATCACTTTCTAGGGGTTTTACATTTGCTGCAAAGGAAGCACAATCGAATGGTTAGTGGCAGCATGCTCGATAAACCACAAGAATAAACATGGTTAAGCATGCTAGTACTGGGCATCCTTGTCGGCAGGCATGCATATTAGCCTCTAGGCATCAACACTCGCGCCCACATACTATGAGGGAGGGCAGTAGGAGAATGTAATTAAGGGCATGATATCAGTCGATTCACTCGTCTTGCAGGTCGAGCCGCGGCCTGATTCCAAAATGGTCCAGTCAGCCGATTAGGTTTAACTCGGCCAAGTTTGCAAATAAACCGACCTTAGCTAAGCCTGCTGTAAGGCAAGTAGCATTGCTAATACTAATTTTGAGCTGCTTGGGTGGCAGCCACTAGTTATAACGTACCTTTGTGGGTTTGGTTGTCCAATTCGTTGGATAGCTGCCAATTTGCCTTCCCAGCACTCTAGCTGCCGCGAGTGCTACCACAATCGGAAAGTTGAACCTTATAAATGTCGCTGCAGCAGCTTGAAGTTAACCATGGACCACTGTTTGTTGACACGTTTAAGAGAAGGGATCCAAATCGCCGAGCTTGCAGTGAAATATTCGCGAGGTATGACCAATTTTGTTGTACAACTGTCCGGCCGGCTTCGTGCAGAAGGGGCTCAAGAGACAGGAAGTAAAAAGTGCTAAGAGCCTGCTCGTGCTCTCGAAAGAGGTCGTCGGTTCCGATAGACTTTCAGGTCAAGTATGTATGTTAGAGGGACTCACTGTTCTGCCTAACCGTCCGCTGCTTTTGTATCACTCAATGTCGCCATGGTCACCAGCATCCACGTTGAACAGTCTGCTAAAGCACTCTGACCATAGCAGACTGACACGGCTGTATGAATAAACGAGCTTTATTAGCTCAGCAAATAAATGTGGTTTTGAGCTTTGGTTTTAGGTTTAAGGTTCATGGTTTGGCATTTAAGTGTTAGAATGACATTCTAAATGAAAAAACTAACTAAAACGTGTTTGTTGAACGTAAACATATGCTGGCAACCATGAACAGCCTGCTATGAGCAATGTACCACTAGAAGACTTATACGGCTTTATGAACAAACGATGCCGTACTAGCTGAGCTCGAGCAATCCCCTTCATAAGCAGCTCTCACCGATGGGCCAGAGCAGTCACTGCACCCAATTGTCAGCTGGTGCTGCACTGCCACCGTAGCCGGCTTGACCTTCTCCCGGAGGACAGGGGGGGAGGGGTTGGTTTGCATTTGACTTGCTGCCCTGTTGTGAGTCAGGTGGGTGGGGGTAGATCATGTGCTGGCAGCCTCCCCTCGATCCACCAACATTTTCAAGCTTTTGGCGCCTGCGCAAGTTTGCTCCGGCAACAAAAGTGGTGTTCGCTCTGGCCATGGTGCCTCACTAGTTTTTCGGTTTTCCAACTGTGGCGTTGAGTCTGCGATGTCGACTCAAACTGGCAGATTGTGGCTGGCACTTTCACGGCCGCTACGATCTGTAATAAGCTCATGTGTTATTATGACTTGTGGCACGCAGTGAGAGAGTGGGGCTATGCAACAATTGAGCTTTCTCTGCCACCTTGCCTCTAAAGGTGTATTGAAAGTGGAGAGCGACCAGGGCGGTCAACTGCTCGTGTCCTGGTGAGTGCCAGGGGCATGCCATGCTATCTCGATCTCACCTGCTTTGCCATCATGCAGTGCATTTGGTCTTGCGCTCGTGAGGCACACCATAGAGAAATCTGCCTACCCCACACCTTGGAGCTGGTTAGAATCTCCATGCTAGAAATCGAGGCCTTTCACAGTCCTTCTGCCTTCCTGCGATTGGCTGCCTGAGCAACTGGCCTCTCTCTCCCACCCCCTGGCTTTATTCTTCTGGGCACTTCGCCCAACGTCCGGAGGAGTTGCCATGCCAGCGCCGGCCGGGTTCGCCAGCTGTGTGCAGGCCAGGTTAGACAGTCCTGAAAGACTTTGAACTTTGACAATGTGTGGTTTAAAATTGGAGCAACCTGTGGTAAAGCAGAGGAGGGGTGGACAAGTTTTTTCCTCAATACTTAAAATATTTAATTTATGTCACTTCACACTTTACTTTTCAGAGGTCGAGTGCCTGAGGTCCTCAAAAGACTAGAAACGATTGGAGAGCTTCAAAGAGAGTAACTTCAGGGTCTTCTCGTGTCTGGGGATAAAAGAACCAGATCATAAGATAGTATCTTCAAACGATTAGAACCAGTTCCTGATCAAACTTGACTTGATATTCCAGATTCGCCTGCCACAAGAGTGCAGGTGCCAGGCCACAAATCGTGCTGTCGTCCAAGGTGAAGCAAGGTGGCTAAGAGACGTGTCTGCGGTGCCACGAGAGAGAGAGAGAGAGAGAGAGAGAGAGAGAGAGAGAGAGAGAGAGAGAGAGAGAGGATATATATATATATATATTATGTATATATATATATATATATATAGAGAGAGAGAGAGAGAGAGAGAGAGTGTGTGTGTGTGTGTGTGTGTGTGTGTGTGTGTGTGTGTGTGTGTGTGTGTGTGTGTGTGTGTGTGCGAATGTATGTCCTTTACATTAGTGCTTTGCAGACTTTGAAGAAGTGCACCAATATATATCACCAGCTACCACTGACAAGTGCTGGCAAGTTCTACTTTAGCAGTTTCTTGTCGGAGCAATTGGTGGCTGGTTGGCAAATAATCTAGCCTGGCTTTGGGGGCATGTCCATCCATCCGTCAGAGAAGGCTCTTCCACGATTAGGGTAAGGAGCAGGAGCTGTGCTCCTCTAATCAGTATGCATTTCCCTTCCTTCCCAGGGTGCAAGCTTGCAAGCTGTGCCTTAACGATATTGGTTGGGCGCCGTTGTTATAGTTAACTGAGAACCAGCTAGGGTACCTTGCTTCCATCAGCCCACCGAGCATTATAACGTGATGATTAATGAAGCAAGCTGTAACATTACTGCAATCACTGAATTAGTTCTGGGTTACGCAGTCTTCACATTCCTGACTCTGGCTAATACTGACTGGTAGGTGGCAACAGCTATTCACCAGCCCACCAAACCACTCTGACTTAATAGTAATTATAATACATTTATATAGTCCCCTTAGAGAAGTTAATCTCTTTCAAGGCTTTTTACATGTGCTGTAATGATGATCAAATGGTTTGAGGGAGCGTCGACATGTCAGCAAGTGTAGCATGGTTAGAAGTGACATGCACAATTTCAACATGTAAATACAGTTATTAGTGGCAAGCGCAGTGTCAGCAGGCATAAGCACGCAAAGAAAAAATTACAAGGACCCACAAAATGCTGTGAGAAAAGTGCTTTTTTCGACTAGTTCTAAAACGTAGGCTCTAGCCAGACAATGAAGGAACCTGAAAACGAACGTGTGACAGGACCTTGAAGTCGTTAGGCCACTAGGACTAAGCAAGGAATACTCTGAAAGAGCTTTTTTGTGGCACACTTGAAGCCTGAGTGGACCAATAGAATTCCTAATCGAAAGTTGGTTGGTTCGTTCGCTCAGGGCCTGCTCTGATCGGATGGATGGTAAGAAATCGTTCACACTTTATTACCCCACTCGAGCAGAGGTGTGCAGTCTAGCGGGATGCACGTACTGTTTGTCACATGCTTGGTGTGGTAATGGTTGATGCTGTTGGTAAATATTGAACTCGTGTGCATGGTCGGTTCTGCCGATGCTCAGATTCAACTCCAGCTTTGGCTGATGTCTGCACATACAGGCTGCTTTGCGGCTTCCGCTGCTGTCGAGCTTTTGCTGCTGTGCCTGCCTGACCCAGCTGCTGCTGCTGCTGCGTCCTTTGGTCGGACTCGCGAAGCACAGAGCAATTTTTGCCTATCCTGCCGGCTGCAGCCGTCGACGCCCCATTTCCCAATCCGGTGCTGGGGCAGATTGTCACACTGCTGGAGCAGCACCATGCGCAAGGACGGATGCTGCTGCTCTCGCAGCTCGAAGCCGCCTACTGGAATCACTACGGGGCAGAGCTGAACGTGGCTAGATTCGCTTTTGCCAATTTGCGGGCAGCAGTGCTCTTCTCTCTCTTCTGCTCGAAGCACCGACATCATTCAGAATTGACATCAATTGAAATCACAGAATTGACAGAATTGAAATCAGAATTGACATCAGCAGGAACAGCAGAAAGGCAGAAGACCTGCAGATTGCCCTACGTCGGCCCAGGACGGCAGCACGGCTGCCTGCTGCTCTCTACCTTAAGGTGAGAGAGAGCAAGAGACGGAGAGAGAGAGAGAGAGAGAGAGAGAGAGAGAGAGAGAGACAGAGAGAGACAGAGAGAGACAGAGAGAGACAGAGAGAGAGAGAGAGAGAGAGAGAGAGAGAGAGAGACAGAGAGAGACAGAGAGAGACAGAGAGACAGAGAGGCAGAGAGGCAGAGAGACAGAGAGACTGAGAGACAGAGAGACAGAGAAACACACAGAGAGAGAGAGAGAGAGAGAGAGAGAGAGAGAGAGAGAGAGAGAGAGAGAGAGAGAGAGAGAGAGAGAGAGAGAGAGAGAGAGAGAGAGAGAGAGAGAGAGAGAGAGAGAGAGAGAGAGAGAGAAGGAGAAAGAGAGAGAGAGAGAGAGACGAGCAGAGAAAACACAGACAGAGGCAATGCAGACAGAGGAGACAGAAAAGACAGAAACAGGCAGAGACAGAGAGATATGATGGAGAGAGAGAGAGCCAGAAAAGATAGAGGTAGAGAAGATAGAGACAACAGAAACAGACAGACAGACAGACAGACAGACAGACAGACAGACAGAGAGAAAGAGAGAGAGAGAGAGAGAGAGAGAGCTGGAGAGAGGGTTGAGAGAAACAGAGAGGCAGAGACAGAGAAGAGAGGCAGCGAGACAGAGAGACAGAGACAGAGAGACAGCGAGTGGTAGTGATACTGATAGAGAGCGAGAGAGACAGAGACAGTGACAGTGGAGAGAGAAGAGAGAGAGAGAGACAGACAGACAACGTGAAAGAAAAAGAGAGAGGCTGCTGCTCAGCACCTTTCTCCCTTTCTCATGCTTGACCTTAATAGTCTGACACGAGGTCGAGGCTTTGCTGCTTATCTTGGCGGAGAGTGCAAAGGGGTCTTGTGCCTGTGTGCTGCTACCAGGAATGCAGCATTACAGTAGCTTTAGTTTGATGTCAGGGGCTCTCTCTAACGATGCATCTTGCTTCTAAAAGCCAGTTGTTGATGGTATTTTAGTGGAGGTGGTAATAGTCAAGTTTTGGTCAATGATGAGGGAGAGTGGTGTGATATAATTAATAGCTGCATTTGCAAATCCAAATTCGTGCCAAAGCAGTGATGCATAATAATAGGGAAGCAGCATGTTCCTTAGCCCATGACCTTGCAGGTCAGGAATAAAGCATAACTGAGCAAGTGACTGTCAACAAGATACTCGATGCACTCTCGTTAGTAACCAACCCAATGTATGTGTTAATGGATAATTAGTCAATGATTGCCATTGATTGGAATGCATGGCACTGAATGCCTATTATTGCTCGTTGGATGTGCTCTGAGCTCGGTGTTTAATTACTGGACACTTACTCCTCTCAGTCATGTGCTGTTTCAACACAAGCGAATCCGGTGGCTTTCTTTTGTCAAACTTTACTCCGTGAAAGATCAATGTGTAGGGTAACCTGCCAAGTTGGAAAATGCTGTCTGCAGAGACTGCTGCTCACTCGTGTGTATAGCTGCTTGAGATCGACGACGTGAGATCGCTTGCGATTGACTCAAAGCTGCTGCTGCTGGCTCTGCAGCGATCAACAGTGATCACTGCTGGTTCGTGTTGGCAGGTGCTTGCACTAGCAACGTATTTGCCTGAAAATTGACTTGCTCTTGACGATGCAGATGTTGGCAATAGTCGTAAATGACCCAATTGTCACTGCAAAGAATACTCATTGGCTGTGTCCTTGCCGTCTTTAACAGATTTGACCCGGTATCTGTTCATGGTGTGGATTAAGTGTGACCTTTCCTTGTGGCAGGCGATCCCAGCTGCATTGCTGTGGCAGCAGCCGCAGCATTTTCTGGCTCTGATATCACCGTGAAATCGCCATTTTGCTGCAGCTCACTAGCTTGCTCGCCCTTTATCGCTTTAGCAAAAGTACGCTCCATTGCAGTGCCGGCGCTCTCAGCCTCTGGAGCCGACCGCCATGTGGATCCGTGCTCTCGCAGTGGTTATGATGCCTCCCATGCTCCGACAGCCACAATGCATGCTGCTGCTGCTCCCGCAGCGGCTGCAGCTCGGAAGCTCGGAGGCGCTGGGTGCTCAGCTGCTGCTGCTGCCATCGAGCACGCTGGGCGCGGCCTCTGCCTTCAGAGCGGCCCACCTGCCCTCGGTGGCAGCAGCCCTGCATCGGCTCAAAGTGCGAGCGACCTGCATCGAGTCGCCGTCGAGGCTCAATTTGCAGCTGGCCGCCGAAGCCCTCACCGACCTCGCGGATAAGCTTAGGTATGTGTGGGGGGAGAAGACGTGACCAGTCAGTCTCCTTCTTGAGCTCGGAGCTTTCAGTGATGCCATCTGAACCCATTTAGATGTGCGTCCAGTAACTTATTGCAAAATTGCCCGGTTTAAACATTCCTGAAGAAACCTTTGATTGCTATTTGATGCAAGAGAGCTGCTCGTGGTGCTTGTTTAAATTTTTTCCCTTTCTATCTTTTCAGAGACTTATGCCGGGCCTGCTCACTCTAGCACTGTGGTGTCAGCAGCGATTGGTTCAGTCGGCCTGCTGCGTGCCGCTCGGTTCGGACCGAGCCAGTGGTACTGCGCCATCATCATCGCCACGCCTGAGGCGAGGCGCATTCGAGTGTGGCGTGCACAGCTGCTGCGGTCGCCCGCTACATGGCACTGCAGCAGCTGCAGTGCTGGGAGGGCAGTGCAGCCAGTACGGAGGCTGTCAGAGCAGCTCGCGCATGCACTTCTCGGTGACTCACACGTGGCTTGCCGTGACGTCACCGACATGGTTCTCTTGTCTGGCTTGCTTAGGTTTCAGCCGACGACTATGGCAGTACTGCATGCCTAAACGTGACGTCACTCTGACTGCTTAGGTAGGTGGTTGAGGAGAGGGTTGCCACACTTGTTTCTCTTGCAGCTGCATGGGTCACCTGCCCCGAAGCGAGGGGTGGCTAGCAGCCCCTACCAGGCAAGCGGCCCCAGTTTTATGTAGTTTAGCACCTCTATGTAGCACCTAGGAGAAGGTAATTCTTTCTAGTCGCTATACATATACTGGAAAAGAAGCATGTCTCGATTGGTTAGCCTTAACGTGCTCGTTGGAAACTTACACACAGTCACACAGGGGGCAGTTCGCATGGACAGAATGCAGGCTGTGAGGAACAGGTAGGTGTTTAGATTATTTTTTTATGTCATCAAATGAAGAGGTGTCACGGTGCCATGTCAGTCAGTCGGTAGCTCCGGGCTATGGGAGAGTGCGAACTGAATGAAGGCATTGTCGCTTAGGGACTCGACGTTTTATAGAGGCACAGCCATATGATCCCAGTAAGTGCGGCAACTGCTGATATGATTGGAAGCCGGACATGAAGCCAGAAGCCAGAGGTCACGCCTGGCTCGTTGTTCTGGTTCCCTATAGGAAGCCGGACAAGGAAGAGCTTCTGACAGGCAGGACTAAGCAAGACTATGGAGATGCCGACGATAGAGTGACAACCTCCTTGAAGTTTTCATGTTGCTAGATAGCGGGCTAGTGCAGCTCGGTGAAAATTTTTTTTTATGCCAAGTGCATGTAAAATTCAAGGCGGACCAGCCTTGCTGCCAATTGTTGTACAAGCTGTAAGCGGCTCATTGCACAGGCATGCAAGTGGCAGGTTATAGAAGTCAGCGAATGCAAGGACCAGTCTGTGTTACACTTGTCTAAGCAAGCCCCAAGCTTTGCGATGTCTTGTTGCTGAAAGTGGGCAGACTGGACAATACAGCAGATGTGAACAAGAAGTGACAGGTCATTTTTGAGCATGGTACCTAGATTCTGTACAAAGGCTACAGAAGATATGCTGGCAGATCGTGTTTTGAGGCCTAGGTAATGCAGTTTTTGAGAACAACTTGGTTCTGCTCATAATTAGTAAGTTCACTTTGCCATCATTCAATTTAAAAAAAGTTCAGAAAGGTCAACTCGTGGTAGAAATTGTAATGCCTTTAGAGAGCTATGCCCGTGCAAAGTGTGGAACTACAGAAAAACTTATATCTATTCGAGTAACTTCTGTTCACATAAGAAGGTATGCAATTATGAGATGAAAATCTTAGCAATCGCTGTAAGTGATATTCGAATATGGCTCTGTTAGGGCTATCCTGAGTAAGCATCGATGCCACTGCTGCCTACAGATCTGCCAGAAGCCAAAGGTCTTGTCTGGCTCGTGTCGGTAGCTGCCGTCATGTTGCTCGAACCTTGGGCTGTCTCGGGCTGCACACACACTTCCTTGGCTCGGTGCCCTTGAGTCAATGCCAGCTTGGCTCATTCTTAAGAGCGCTTCAATGACACTTTCCTCCGGTCGACTCTCTTGGCGCACTTGCATGCTGACCCTGTGCATGTCACCCCTAACCATGTTTATTCTTGTTGCTTATCGAGCATGCTACCACTAACCATCTGATCGTGCTTCCTTTGCAGCAAATGTAAAGCGCCTAGAAAGTGATTGAGTTCTCTGAGGGCACTTTATCAAGTGTGTTATTATCATTATAAGCATGACTAGTGGCAGCATGCACAGTGTCAGTATGTGTAAGCACACAAGGGACGAATCACATGCACTCAGCCTGGGCTGTTTGCGAGATGCACGAATTCGAAAGCTCTAGAAGGTTGAAAGAACTCGTTTGCACTGAATTTGCCTTACGTCCAAGCAGTTTCACCAGTTTAGTTTAGAGCGAATTTTGTATGTACGAGTGGTTTCTATGGGGAAGAAAAGCATTGACCACGCAGTTGGCCGAAGTTGGGGACAGGACTTCGAGTGGGCTGTACTAACGGTGTGGCATTGCCGTCGGCTTCCTTTAACCTGTGGTTGCATGCGTGCCGAAACAGACATGTGCGCCTATGCCGGCCTCGTTGCAGCATCTCTGCTGTGCTGGTGGCTGGAGGCTGCCAGGATCGGCAGGTGACACAGGCGTTTCGACGCTTTGACACCGACGACTTGCCGGAAGTGAGCGTGGCACAGTTTCGTCTAGGCTTGCACGAGTCTACCTTTGATCCCTAGGCCACGCAGAGCACCTTGTCACGTGCACGACCACCTGCTCTGTGAGGCTGCGCTTGTGCGACGGCTTGTAGCTGAAGTCTTGCCTGGGCTCGCCCAGAGCTAGTGTTGACCGTTTTGTTGATTGTTCTTCTGCAGCTGCTAAGCCATGATTCTGAAGAAATGACTCACTCACGAAAAATGTCTACTGATAGTGAAATTGCCCCTGCCTGTTTTCGACAGCAGCTGATGTCTGTACGTGTGCAGTTACCCAGCAATCCAGCAGTGGCAACGTCGTCAGCAGCAACCGGCCCTTTGATAGTAACATCGACCGCCAAAGGGCTGCTGCAGCGCTTGAGCCGAATCTGGGTAGTAAGCACTTTGTTTTTTTGGAGTGCTGACACCTCTGGGAGGACTGCCGATTGACTAAAGATTGTGGCTAGGGAAATCAATTGTCAAAGTGGGGCTGAATTTTTCGATCTTACTCTCACCGGCCAATGATTACAGCTCAACGGCTATGCACCCTTTTTGGGGGGCCTCAGCAGCTAGAGGCAAGCAGCCGTCTGACTATGCTCCTGCTGCTTGTGTTGCTGCTGTGATGACCGATACTGAGTTCAAATTTCTTGTCTTCTCAGGCCGAAGCCGACTGCCTACTTGACCTATGAAGCTGGGCTAATGTCTGATTGGATGAATAAGCTTGCCATTAAGTTTGATGCGCCGAGCAAGCCTTCCTCCGGCCAACGGATCGATGGACAGGTTTCGATCGGTCGAGGCAGAGGGTTGGGCTCGGTGAGTGATGCGCAGCCACCGAGGGCCTCCTTTGAGGCAGGCATGGCTACTGTAGGAAATGCGGCTGGCTTATGACGACAATATGACCGGACTATGGCGATTACGATGAGCTAACTGAGCACAGGTCATGGGACATGCATGCATGAATCAGCACATGGGGCACATTGGGCCTTGGGGTGGTGTAGGGTGGATGGGGGCACTTTGCTTTGAACTTTTTCGCCTCTTTACTGCTTCTGCGCTACTGCCACGGCCGTCGTCCCAATTAAAAATAATAATAATAATGCACTTGATAAAGCGCCCTCAGAGAACTTATTCTCTTTCTGGGCGCTTTACATTTGCTGCAAAGGGAAATGCAATTGAATGGTAAGTAAAACAATGCTTGAAAAACAAATAGAATGAATAACATGGTTAGGGGTGACATGCACAGGGTCAGCATGCAAATCTTGTTAGTGGCAGCATGCACAGTGTCAGCACACATAAGCACACGAAGAACGAGTCACAGGGACCCAATAAATGCTGTCCTAAATAGGTGTGTTTTTAAGTTCCTTTTAAATGTGGTCAGGTCAGGGGATGTTCTGACGCAGGTCGGGAGGAAGTTCCAGGCTTTGGGAGCATACGAACTAAATGCACGGTCTCCAAAGGATTTAAGGTTTGTACCAGGTATTTGTAGACTGCTGGATTCCGAAAAGCAGGTGGTACGATGCTTGGCCTGATGGGGTAGAATATCTGAGAGATAGGCTGGAGCCATAGAATGAAGGGACCTAAAAGTGAACGACAAAACATTGAAGTCAATCCTTTGCTTGACTGGTAGCCAGTGCAGGTCGGCGAGAAGTGGAGTAATGTGGCAACTGCGATGCTCACGACAGACAAGCCTAGTTGCAGAGTTTTGCACTAGCTGCAATCGCCTGATCGCACATGCTGGTAGGCCAGTAAGCAGTTGAGTTGCAAAAGTCGTGACAGGATGTCACGAATGCATGGACTAACTTGGACGTGGTATCCTTATCTAAACAAGCCCGAATTTTAGCAGTGTTGTGGAGCTGAAAATAGGCAGATTTGACTGTGGAGCTGATATGGTCGTCTAACGAGAGGTCGCTTTGGAATATGACACCTAGATTTCGAGCTGATTCAACAGGAGATATGCTGGCAGAGCCAATTTTGAGAGTCAGCCCTTCCAATCTCTGAATCACACTGGGTTAGCCCACAACTAGTAAGTTAGTTTTATCATCGTTTAGTTTTAGAAAATTTGCTGCCATCCATGTGCGGATGTCATCAATGCATGCGGCAAGTGAGTTGAGAGAATTTGAGGTGCTCGAAGGCTGGGAGAGATCAAAGTAAAGGTACAACTGAGTGTCATCCGCATAGAAGTGAGAGCCTAGATTGTGCTTGGCAATCACATGAGCAAGAGGGAGAGTTAAACCGTGAGAAGAACCGGACCTAGCACGGAGCCCTGATGTACTCCATATTTCAGAGGTACTTCAGATGATCTTTGTCCATTCACGTCAATACTCTGGAGTCTCCCACTGAGATAGGACCTAAACCACTGCAGAGCAGTGCCAGTGATGCCCAGGCGAGATGGGAGGCACTCTAGACGAACTTTGTGATCGATGGTATCACAAGCTGCCGAAGGATCGAGCAAAACAAGCAGAGACACTCTACCCATGTCTGCATTCCTAAGTAGGTCGTTGTATACCCTAAGCACTGCTGACTCCGTGGAGCGATTAGCTCTAAAGCCAGACTGGAACTTGTAGCAAGGTGTGAGGTTTCGATACATGAGATCAGCTGGTCTGCCACGACCCGTTCCAGTGTCTTTGATAGGAATGGTAGAAGAAAGACTGGGCGGTAGTTGTTTAAGTTCTCTTGGTCTAGTGTCGCTTTCTTGAGAAGCGGCCTGACTACAGCTTTTTGAAAGGTGCTGGAACATGACCTGAGGCTAATGATATAATAAAAATCTTAGTTATGCATGGCAGCAGCAGATCAATGCAACGTAGGAGCAGGACAGTGGGAATAGGGTCCAGAGGACTTGTTGTCTTCTTTGATTGAGATACAAACTTTAGGACTAGATCACTAGTGACCTGCTTAAATTCAGACATTGAGGTGCAGCCAGGAACCGAGGAACAGCATTCTTGTGGGGAGGTTGTCATCGCAGGGATGGATTCTCTGATCTTGTCTATCTTCTGCACACGGAATCGAGAGCAGGGATCGGCTAGATCACCACAAGGATCATCAGGTAAGGAGCTAATCTGGGAACGGTTGAGGAGATGGTTTATTGTCGACATCAGCATTTGGTGCCATGATTGTTCCTTAGCCATGTGCACAAAGGCGCGTCCTTAGGGCATGCCTAACCCTTACTTTAGCCATCCCGAGGTTATATATACTGTCATAGCATTGCTTGTCGATGTCTCAGCCTTTGTCAGTCAAGAAACTCTGACCGGTGTAGAAACGTTGACATTTGTCACTTGGCCTGATGACCACCAACCCCGATACACGGCAATGCTTGAATCAGATGACCTTTACTGTTTAATTTACTCCGAAATTAAAATAAACACGAGCAGGTGCAAATCTGTACAGGCCATCTTAATGCAAACAGCCATGGATGTGTAGTAAACTTGTCTTGCTTGGATCAAGCCTCTCTTGTACTTATCTTTATTGAATATAGAAACCAATACAGCTAAGACCTGTTTACATTTTATCTGTTTGTTGTTTGACCATTGCCCCTAAGAAATTATGTGCTTATGGACATTTAAAGGCTTATCGATTTAGGCTGGGTTTGCCAGGCCTGTGACTGCCTTAGATATGACGGCTGCTAGTAACACAAATATTAGTTATGATCATGTGTACCTTATATCGCTTCGTTATCGTAGTTCAAATGCATTCCATAGATGTTATTGCTGTTGCTAAGATCCATGAATTATGCATTAACAAAAGAAAAGCACCCCGGAGCAGGAGCCTCAAATTGAGTACCTGTTCGTTTAGTATTCCTAGCATTGTCTCGAATGGCTCAGCAGGTCCTCTCTCAAGCGTTACTGTGAATCTCTCTTAACTTAGTGGTCATCAGGCCTGCTGTAATTTCTTCGACCAGAATTTACACCTGTCTTTGGAAATCTTTGCTCAATGTGCTATAAACCCCTATTTATAAGTGATCTTATTTCTGATAAAAAGGCCTTGATCTGCTCACCTTGGCTGAAACTTAACCAAAATTGGTAAACTGTCTGACAATTAAAAACGCAACCCCGACTGGCTTCACCTTCTGTCACACTCATAGACCAAATAAAACTTAAGGCCGAGTGGCTATCCTCACGAGCTTGAATTTCAATTGAAGCCGTGCAGTACTCCCAATAAAGTCTTTCAATTCTATTGTTTTAATTTCACCCGACAACAATCTACCGATGGTGGCTGTAGTCTATCGCCCACCAGGTAACAATTCTTTCTTCATGTCAGATTTTTATGATCTCATTTCAATTCTGCGTGCAAGAAAGCGATCTTTCCTCTTGTTTGTAATTTCAGCACTCCTTTTGGTAACTTACGTGACGACTTCAGCACCGACGTCCAAGTTGGTCCATGCATTCGTGACATCCCGTCTCGACTTCTGCAACTCACTGCTTACTGGCCTACCAGCATGTGCGATCAGGCGATTGCCGCTGGTGCAAAACTCTGCAGCTAGGCTTGTCCGTCGTGAGCGTCGCAGTTGCCACGTTACTCCACTTCTCGCCGACTTGCACTGGCTACCAATTAAGCAAAGGATTGACTTCAATGTTATGTCGCTCACTTTTAGGTCCCTTCATTCTATGGCTCCAGCCTATTTGTCAGATATACTACCCCATCAGGCCAAGCATCGTACCACCCGCTTTTCGGAATCCAACAGTCTAGAAATACCTCATACAAACCTTAAATCCTTTGGAGACCGTGCATTTAGTTCATATGCTCCCAAAGCCTGGAACTTCCTCCCGACCTGCGTCAGAACATCCCCTGACCTGACCACATTTAAAAGGAACTTAAAACTACACCTATTTAGGACAGCATTTAGTGGGTCCCTGTGATTCGTCCTTGATGTGCTTATGCGTGCTGACACTGTGCATGCTGCCACTAATCACATTTGCATGCTGACCCTGTGCATGTTGCCCCTAACCATATTATTAATTTTGTTTTCAAGCATGATTTTACTTACCATTTAATTGCATTTAACTTTGCAGCAAATGTAAAGCACTTAGAAAGAGAATAAGTTCTCTGAGGGCACTTTATCAAGTGCATTATTATTATTATTATTATTATTAATATAGTGTACTTACTCACTCTAGCTTGTAGCTCATGTGCACGGCCCTACTCACATCAAGGGTCATACATGCGACCGCATTGCATCTTACAACTGTGCTTTACCACCAATCATTACCATATTCTGCTTATCTAACCATGTAGATATCTCATTAAGTCTATAATGTGTGCCCTCATGATATAAAATTACCTGTGACTTGCTTAACCTCACGACCCTTAGCATCGATGCTGTTCGTGCGAGAATATTTGCTTTGTCTCTGCTGCTCAATACCCTTCCGAAATGTCATCATTAGTAGATTGCTGCAAGACTACACCAACTGACATGCTCGATGGGTTTGCATCTCTGACTAACCGCACTGTATGTCAATGCCCTGACGGCCTTTGATTTCCAGCAGACAATAAACCAACTAGGTCTACCATGCGCAAGCTTGAAAATGCAAACACAAGACCAGGACTCACTGTCTATTGACAGGCATACGAAGACTACTGTAGATTGTACCAATCAAGACTAGCAAAGGCCAAGTCTCGCTTCTATAAAGACATTGTTGAATCACAGATGCACAATTTAGAAATGCTGATGTCGACGATCAACCTTCTTCTTAAACACTCCAGGTTAGTTTGTTACCTAGTAAGAAACTAAAAATGCATCTATTAATCACAGCATTTAGTGGGTCTCTCTGGTTCGCTCTTGATATGCTTATGCGCATTGACACTGTGCATGCTGCCACAAACCATAATGCGTGCTGACCCTATGCATGTCACCCCTAACCGTGTTATTCTTGTTATTTATTTACTATGCTACCCCTAACTGTTCGATGGTGATTCCTTTACAACAAATATAAAGCACCTAGAAGGAAGACTGAGTTCTCAGAGGACACTATAAAATGTATTATTATTATACCTCTGATGATCTAGCTGATTGCTTCTCTAGCTTCTTTGTCAAAAAGATAGACAAGATCTGGAAGTCCATCCCTAAGATAGAAGCATTTTCCCTAGCATCGTATCCCTCAACTCCATGCAGCCCCTCAATATCTACATTCAAGCGGGTCACTAGTGACCTCGTCCTGAAGTTCATATCCCAATCAAAGAAAACTAGTCCTGTTGACCCTATTCCCACTGTCATGCTTCTAGGATGCATTGCTCTGCTGCTGCCATGGATAACTCACATCATTAAAACGTCATTAGCCTCAGGCCATGTCCCAGCATCTTTCAAAAATGCGGTAGTCAGGCCACTACTGATGAAAGCAACACTTAACCAAGAGAACTTGAGCAACTTCTTCCTAGTCTCCCTTCTGCCATTCCTATCGAAGACACTGAAGCTGAACTCGTATTTTGAAACTTCATACCTTGCTAGTAAGTTCCAGTCTGATAGTAAAGGTAATCACTTCACCGAGTCGGCATTTCTTTGCACGTACAATGACTTAGTAAGAAATGCAGCCTTCGGTAGATGCTCTCTGCTGTTTTGCTCGATCTTTCGGTAGCTTTTGCTACTATCGATCCCTAAGTCATTCTTGAGTGCCTTTCATCTCGCCTGGGCATCACTGACACTGCATTACAATGATTAAGGTCTGATCTCAGTGGGAGACTCTAAGAGTATTGATGTGAACGAACAAAGATCATCATAGGAACCCCAGAAATGTGGGGTGCCTCAGGCTTTGTGCTCGGTCCTGTTATTTTTATGGTTTATACTCCTCCTCCTCCTCCTGCCAGAGTAATTGCCAGGCTCAAAATAGGCTTTCACTTCTATGCAGACAACGCCCACTTGTAACTTTTCTTGATATCTTTCCTAGTCCTCCAGTGCATCGAATTCCTTCAGTTCTATTGCTACATGTATTGACGACATTTTCACAATGATGGCAGCAAATTCGATTGAATTGAATGATGATATAACCAACATACTAGCTATGGGCTAACCAAGTGTGACTCCGAAATTGGAAAGGTTGACACTAAAACGTGGCTGTGCCAGCATATCTCCCGTCGAATCTGCAAGAAATCTAGGTGTCTTAAGTAACCTTTCATTCAAAAACCACATCAGCTTCCACAGTCAAGTCTGCCTACTTTCAGCTACATAACATTGCTAAAATTCGGGATAGTTAGATACGGGTACCACATCAAAATTGGCCAATGCATTTGTGACATTCCGTCTCGACTTTTGTAACTCACTGCCTACTGGCATACCAGGCTGTGCAATCAGGCACTAACAGGTTTTGCAAAACCCTGCAGCTAGGCTTGTCTGCCACGAGCATTGCAGTTGAGACCCCACAGCACTTCTCTCCAACCTGCAGTTGCTAAAAGTCAAGCATCGACTTCAAGGTTTTGTCACTCACTATCAGGTCCCTTCATTCTTGGGCTCTAGCCTGCCTATTACATCAACTCCCTGCCAGGCTAAACATCATACCACCAACTTTTCGGAATCGAATCGTTTATCTATATGTCATACAAACCTCAAATCCTTTCGAGGCCACGCCTTTAGTATGCATGGTCCCAAAGCCTGGAACTCACTCCCGACTTGCGCCACGATATCTCCTGACTTGACCACATTTATAAAGAAACTAAAAACGTGTCTACTGATCACAGTATTTAGTGGGTCCCTATGAAACAACCTCTATGTTCTTATGAGTACTGACGCTGTGCATGCTGCCACTAACCATACTTGCTTACCCTGTGCATGTACCCTTAGCTATGTTATTCTTGTTGCCATTCAGCATGCTACCAATAACCATTGGATCGTGCTTCCTTTGCCGCAAATTTAAAGTGCCTAGAAAGAGACTGAGTTCTCTGAGGGTGCTATATCATATGTATTGCTAGTATTATAATCTGAAACTCTTTCTAACTATTTTCGATGTGCCGATCTATCGTAATGAGCTGCTCTGAACGGAAGCTGTTCTTGGCCAGTGCAGGCGTTAATCAGCTATGGCTTGTTAAAAAATAACAGTTTCAGGCCAAGCAGTGAGAGTGGGAGAAGCCCCGAGTGCCATCTGATTGTGGCTATGTGCTCTCTCTTTCTTCTCTCTTCTCTCTTCTCTCTCTCTCTCTCTCTCTCTCTCTCTCTCTTCACTCTCCCTCTCTCTCTCTCCACTCTCTCTCTCTTCTCTCTCTCTCCACTCTCTCTCCCCCCTCTCTCTACCTCTCCCCCTCTCACCCTCTCTCTCAGAAGGACTTGTTGTGGTTACCGAGGGGCAGATGGAACCGTCGACCCCCTTCATCATACTTAACAGGTCATTCACAGCCTCTCGAGCAGCATAGAAATCGTTTGCTGATAGGAGGGCTGTGGATGCCTTGTGTTTATGTGACTAATCGAGGCCCTTGTTCTCGATTGACAGCACTGGAATCGTGGAATAGTCGCAAGTCCTGGGGGAAAGGTACACAGCAACTGCCAGAGCTTGGCCATGCAGGTACAAAAAATAGCATGGCTTGTCGGACGTTAGGTAACTAGTTCCGTCGAAGGTGCTATAAACAAATTGACCAGACCGGGTTCATACAGCAACCTGAGGACCATGAAAGTTCTGGCACTGTTGCTCTCATGATGTGGAACTGCAGGCCAAGATTTGAGGAGGGAATAGTCTTGGAGAGTGCTCTGTAGAATATTCTTCTTTCTAAAACCCACATAGTCCTTGTGGAGCCACAGGTGGAGATACATAACATTGTAAGTAGCTGAAATGCACTCCTTGCCCATCTGCAGCAAATGAATGCTATGCTCGAGAGTCCTCAGCTTGAGATGAGTTGCCGATGACAGTATGGCAAGCCGTTACTCAGAGATGCGACCAGCCGAGTTGCTTAGGGGTGCTGCTGGCCTCACCCTATCGGAGCAGCACAGCATAAACAGGTAGCAGTTGTACATGCACTGTGGATGTGACGACCGGTGCTATTGTTATTATTATTATATTGCTTTCTGTTTACCACCAAGTTAGATACGGTTAGCTTAATCGTTTTAATGCTTTTCTTGTTTGTAGAAATGTTCAAAACTACAGATTCCATATCTATTGTATTTCTCTTTTGACAGGTAACCTAAACAATTATTTGATTCTTGGATCAATATTTTCAGTATTCTCTCAACATTGACCCTGAAGTTCACCAAAAGATTCCAATGTAATGCAAGAAACGCTGAGACGGATCGAAACCAATGAGTGGGTACACTAGATGTGTGAGGAGGCTGTTCTACATATGCCACACAGGATGGGAGGATCTTGAAGTCAATTTGACGCTTCTTTGGTGTCAATGTTTTTCACGCAGTTGTCAGGTTTGAGAGTCATTTCGTCATGCCACTGTTTTTTTATTGGCCGGCATGGTGAACCCAGAACACACTTTATTAAGACTGATGTCTTATTAGCTGTCGTCAGCGATTCGGTACCTCACATCCCCATCCTCACACACCTCACTAAGGGAATCTTTGGAAAAGTCTGTGCAACAAATTATGACCTGAGCTCACTGCAGTAAAGTGCCACTATCAGGGTTCACAACTTATCTTTGGCAGCTCTTCGTATGCGTAGAGGTTTTAAACTTAATAGGCACTCACTTGGTTACCAATCTCGTTACTATGGACATGCTTTAGTAGTTGTTTTAGTAGTTGTAGTTGGCACTGTCAAAGGTAGCCCACCTCGAATTGCCAGCTTTCCAGCAGGAATGCAGAAGTTTGGCCTACACTGCCGCAGTTAAACCGGTGATTACTGTCCGGCAGGCAATGCAGTTAGAAAACTCTCAGACATCCACAGCTATTCCCACCCATCGTCAACCACCAACGCTTGTGCATACATGACCTTGTCATGCATGCACAAGCGTTGGTTCGAATTTGCCGTGCAGCTCACTTGCGTGGCTGATGCTTCATCCTTGCTCAACTCGGTCGAGCGGTTGACCAAGTAACTGCTCGGACCAACCAAATGGTCGCCTTAGTCGTCATGCTCATCTTCGGATGACAAGAGTGATTGAGAAAGTGACCAAAGGTGGAGCATCGAAGATGACCGACGTACTTGCACGAGAATCCCCTTCCCTTGATGGAGTGTGAGCAGTCTCAGAAAAAACCTATAAACCATTCATATAGTGTCATAGGAGAACGAATATCTATCCAGGCACTTCATGCCCAAGGGACTCGAGCCCACGACCTCGGCATTCATGGTGAGCACGTTGATCATGGTCGTTAAAGGCATGCACTCTTTCCTCGATATAACCGGCATAGTGCAGCAGCTGCTGCATGCATGTTGAGTGAAGGCTGGTAATCGTTAGCTGGTGAAGCAGCAGAGAGAGAGAGAGAGAGAGAGAGAGAGAGAGAGAGAGAGAGACAGAGAGGGACAGACAGACAGAGACAGACAGAGACAGACAGAGACAGACAGAGACAGACAGAGACAGACAGAGACAGACAGAGACAGACAGAGACAGACAGAGACAGACAGACAGACAGAGACAGACAGACAGACAGAGACAGACAGAGACAGACAGAGACAGACAGAGACAGACAGACAGAGACAGACAGAGACAGACAGAGACAGAGACAGACAGAGACAGACAGAGACAGACAGAGACAGACAGAGACAGACAGAGACAGACAGAGACAGACAGAGACAGACAGAGACAGACAGAGACAGACAGAGACAGACAGAGACAGACAGAGACAGACAGAGACAGACAGACAGACAGAGACAGACAGACAGACAGACAGACAGAGACAGACAGAGACAGACAGAGACAGACAGACAGACAGAGACAGACAGAGACAGACAGAGACAGACAGAGACAGACAGAGACAGACAGAGACAGACAGAGACAGACAGAGACAGACAGAGACAGACAGAGACACCACTTTGAGCATGAAGTTTTCTGTTTAGGTCGGTCTGCTCCTCTCTTCTTATGCAGCTTGTCGCAACAATGGCCAGGATAGTACAGCACTTTTGCTGTATTCGGTCGTCAAAGTTGCCAGATGGGCATCGGTCTTATCAAATTCGAATAGATAGCATGCTACTTTGGTCCTTAGTAATTAGGATCGTGGCGTTTCATCACGTTGACCCTGCCCAATGCCAGCCGTGCACTCGGGGGCAGTCTGGGCTCTTGAAAAAGTGTTTGCTGCAGCTCTCGTAAAGGGCGATCTTCTGTGATCCCACAATACCTTTATAGAAGCAAGACTTAACCTTTGCTAGGATCGACTGGTATGATCTACAATAGTCTTCGTATGCCTGACGACTGGCAGTCAGTCCTGAGCTTGTGCATGCTTTCTCAAGCTTTCCTTCAGTTCTGCCAAGCTGGTTTGGTCCAGCGGTTAAGGTGCTTGCTCCGACCAAGGTCTGGCTGAGGTCGTGGGCTCGAGCGCCCTGGCATATGTGAAGCGCCTGAATAGAGATTAAGTTCTCTTGGGGCGCAATACAATTGAATTATATTTATATTTTAGTAGACCTGGCTAGTTTAATGGCTGAGGTAAACCATGTGCAGTCAGGGCAAGGGCAAAATTTTGCTTTGTCACAAGTGCTAACATGTTAAGCATGTCTGCCGGTGTCGTGTTATAGCATTCTATCACGATGGCAAATCGGACGGGGGATTGAGCACGGGGATGGAGAAATGAACAAATTTTCGCTACGACAGTCGCACAAATGTCAAGGATTTCGAGATTTCGCGGCTCTCAGACGATTTTAGATGCAGCTGAGGGCATACTCCATAGACTGAATGAGATATATTAGTGGTCAGATGAGCAGAATTCGATAATAACTTGGGACGAGAGCATATGCTAGTGTGAGAATGTTCAATCGAGCGTGTGATCCTTATTGTGAGCTCGGTCAAGCACATGAACCACAATAGAAAATCAGTCGGGTCACGAAATTTGACACTGAAGGCTTCAGTCGAGTTCTCAAAAATGGATGGTAAAATCGCCCAAACCAAGGAGAGATCGACTTCTTGCACACAGAATCAAAAGGAGATCATAGAAATCAGAGGTAAAGGAGGACTTGGTATCTGTGGGCGATAGATCACTGCCACCATTAGCAGCTTGTCTGAGGAACTCAAATGATTCGAGCGACTGTTTTGAGGGGACAGGAAATATTTGAAATTAAGGGTGGAACGTGCGTCAATGGCGACTTCTCCACCAGTTTCGATTTCTCCTGGAGTATGGAAGATGAAGAAACCTTTTGGAATCGCGTCGGTGATGGCTAGGAAATTAATCATTTTTAGCTAGGAATCGGTCAAAGCAGAGGTCAAGGTTGTCATCAATAATCATGTCGTGAATTGTTAGGAGGTTATTGTGCATTAAGCGAGGATTCCAAAGACTGGTTTCGAGATGGGCTGTCAGGGTTATAGCTGGCCTGATGACTACTAAGTTTGAGTGACTCACAGCAGCGCTTGAGGGAGATCGCTACGCCGGGCTGTTCGATACAAGACTTCGAATACCAAGCAAGCAGACCTTCTGGCCGTGTAGGCCTTCACTTGAAAATATCTAATTCACGCACCCTGGATATAGTAAACGCTGCAGGAAATGCATTGTATGTACGTATGTATCTCAGTCTGTAACTCCACAAAGCCATAAAGACTATGTGAGTGTTACGCAGGAGAGGTTTGTATAACGAACTCAAAGCCTAAGCGGCTTTCGGTACGCATTCGGTAGCCGACAGATTTCGTCTCACGCAGTAAAGAGAAAATGGGAAGCACAGCAGAGTCAGGAGAGCAGTTGAGGTAGTGAGTAGCATGGAAGTAGCAGCTCAGGACCACTGAAAAGGATGAGCCATAGTCGGCAGCAGGAGAGTAGTTGTCGTTGCTTAATAATTCTGGAGGCGAGTTCCACAGTCTAGGGCGTGCAGGGCTAAAGCTTCTGTCGCCAACGGTCTTCAAGCGGAGGAATGGAACAGCTAATCTATTGTCCACACGGGACCTAAGGGCGCGAAGAGGCTGAAACTGGTGCAGCAGTTCAGCTAGGTACGAAGGAGCCAAGACGCGGCGGGCCTTGTGGGTCAGCGTAAGAACTTTGCTCTGTATCCTTTGCTCAACCGGCAACCATTCTAGCTCTTTCAACAGAGGTGACACGTGCTCAAACTGCTGCGACTTGAAGATCAGCCTTGCAGCCATATTCATAGCCAGCTACAGTGGCCTAGTTGCTTTCTTTGGTCGCTCAGTGAAGAGGGAATTACAATAATCAAGCCAAGACAGAACTCAAGAGCTAGTTTAATTTTTTTCCAAGCCACCTTAGAAGACAGCTCCTAATCTTTTATAGGGATCGGACGTGATGGCTAGCTGTAGAAGCAGTCTTCTGAATGAAGCTTTTAAATTAAAAAGGCAGCTGTCGAAAACGACGCCTAAATTTCGAGCAGGTGGTGACGGTCGCACAACAACATCACCTATAAGAAGAGCAAAGCCTTTTAATCCACACACACGCTTAGGGTGTCCTATGAGCAGCAGTTCGGTTATATCGTCATTTAGTTTCAAGATGTTTTCCGACATCCAGGATTGAATGTCGGCAAGGCAAGCATTCAGTTGATCAGTTGCTGCAGCAGATTCCGACGGTTTGCATGAAAAGTACAGCTGAGTATCGTCAGCATAAATGTGATATGCTATTCCATGGGCCTTAATCACTTTTCCCAGAGGTTGAGTATAAATGGAGAACAGTAAGAGACCGAGTACAGACCCTCGAGGGACTCCACAGGCGACCCGTCTCGTGTGTGAGACCTGACCCCCACAAGACACGGATTAAACACACGATCAGACAAGTGCGATTTAAACCACGTCAGTGCCTCATCTGCTAGACCGATCGTTGTTCTCAATCGTTCAAGTAGAACATCGTGATCAATGGTGTTGCAGGATGCTGACAGATCTAGCAGAGCTAGGGCAGTGACATTTCCGTCATCGTTGCCACGTAGAATGTCATTGTTAATACGGAGGAGAGCAGTTTCAGAGGAGTGCTGCGTCTTAAACCCTGATTGAAATTTTTCTGAAATTCCATTCTTTTGATTATGTCCAACCAGCTGCTTAGCAACAAGTTTTTCAAGGATCTTTGACAAGAAAGGAAGAAGGACAACTGGGCGCTAGCTTGCAAGGGCCTCTGTATCTAATCCAGGCTTTTTAAGTATGGGTCAAGCGATTGACGATTTGAAGGACTTGGGGATCACCCCTTTTCTTAAAGAAGCATTAAAATCTCGGTTACGGCCGGTCTAAGTTGGTCTACCAATGAAGACCACAGAGATGATGGTATAGGGTCTTGACGAGACAAGCTCTTTGTGCTAGACCTTTTTAAGGTAGCCGCATTGCATTACCGAAATCTTGGAAAATTTTTTAAGGAAGGTCACAGGTTGTGATTCTGAAATTGCTTTAGCCGTGGAGGGCCTTATGGAGGCACGAATGTGCGCAATCTTTTCAGTAAAGAAGGCTGAAAACTTTTCGGCTGAGCCGTTTATATCTGGGGAGTCAGACCTCTCAGCCTTGCCCAGTAAATGGTGTACTTTCTAATAAATCCGTTTAGGGTCCGACTGGCAGGAACTGAGCTTTCGAATGAAAAAAGAAGCCCTGGCTTTTTCAAGCTTCCGGGTGTAAACTCGGAGGAAGTCTTTGAAATTGACTAGATATGCATCAGACCCCGATTTCTTGTAACGGCGTTCAAGCCTTCGCTTAACTTGGCGCATCTTTGGGGGAGTTTTGTAAATTGAAAGGAATCTCCACGACTCTGTACACGGATAGAATGAACGGGACCTTGGTTTTTAGAGAGCGGACATTGAGTAGGCGGAATTTAAGAGGCTAACCAACAACTGGGCGACGGTGATGAAGTGGCTTGTATTCACGTCGGCTTGTATCCTGCCCAGCGGACGCGGACCCTTCGAATTTCAATTGGACCTCAGTAACGGCCGCCGGTCGACTTTTCATAACGCGCTGGGCCACGGCAGGAGCTACTACCGCAAAGAGTACTATTCTGTGCTTTAAACCTACACGTTGTAGGTTTGATAGCCGAGCTGTTCATAGGGCGAACGCAGGATGCAGGAAGGTTCTCACTGACCCGCCGAAGAAGGCCCGCCAATAGGTATCGACTAATGACGACATCGCACCTTATGCTAAGCAGGTCCTGCTTTGTGTTGCATATCCGAGGACAGCTCATAAATAGTCACAGCGAAGATAGCAGCGGAATACCTAAGGTGTCACGGAGAAATTGGTAAATGTCCGCACCACGCTAGGAGTCGTCCAGGCAGCTCTCTAGTGCGGGGAGGAATCGCATTTAAAATCATTACATATTCAAATGATATATATATATATGTATATATATATATATATATATATATATATGATAAGCTGTTCAAAGAGAAGATGTGCATTTTCGCTTGCTTTACTTCCCAAGTGCACAGTACTAGCATTAGATGCTACGAAGTTTCTTAATATCTGCAAATCTATCTTAGTAATAGTTAGCAACTCAAAGATGACAACTCAAGTTTCGATTAGGTACACTAACCCTGTGACTTAATAATAATAATACGTTTGCATAGTTTCCTCAGAGAACTGAATTTCTCTCAAAGCACTTTACAGATGCTGCATATACAGAATAACCAAATGTTTCGTGGTCTCATCCGCAAGCAGCAGGCAATGTGTAAGCAGGTACATACACACGAACGACTTGTCACAAATACCCACCGAATGCTGTATTAAAAGTACGTCTTAAGCTCCTTTTTACTTGTCGTCATGTCAGGAGACTTTGCGACGTGCGTCGGTAGTGAGTTCCCGGCTTTGGGAGGATGGGAACTAAAGGCACGGTCTCCAGTGGTTTTGAGGTTCGTACGACGTATGGCTAAACTATTCGAGTCAGAATAGCGGCTTGTGCGATTCTCCGCCTGGTGGGAGAGTACTTCTAATAGGTAGGGCAGGAGCCAGAGAATGAAGGGACCTGGAAGTAAGTGACAGAACTTTGAAGTCGATGTGCTACTTGATTGGGAGCCAGTGCAGGTTGACAAAGAATGGTGTGATGTGGAAATTGCGACGCTCACGACAGATGAGCCTAGCTGCAGAGTTGTGCACCAACTGGAAGCGCCTGATTGCATATGCCGGTAGACCAGCAAGCAGTGAGTTATTCACTTATATGGCAGTAACTCGTGCTTCCTCTTGCGACTGGAGCATCACTACAATTCGCTTTTAGTGGCAAATCCAAAGATGGCAACCCGGACACATGGCAGTCACAGCTAACGAGCTACGTTAAAAATAATGGCTTCGTCGTGTGATTGGAACTGATTATGTAGAAACGTGGTCTAATATGTTGGCGAGTCGGCATGATTCTGTAAGGCTCCCGGAGTTAGTTACTACACGCCCACGGTTCTAGGTGACATAATCAGAATAAGTCAATGTCGCGTCCGGAGAAAATTCGGTCTCGTAGTATTGAGTGAGAGTCTGGAATTCGTTACTTCTAAGTCTAGGTACGTACCTTGACTTCGCCTTCTTCGTCACAAAAGTCAACGTCGTCCATGTTCTCTTCCAGGCCAGGGCGCTGACTGTCTCGTAACAGTCGATACAGAGTCTAATCCCTTGGTGGGAAGCCAATAAAAAGTGCCAGCTGATTCACCAGCCTCTTCTGTAGAGCGACAGTCGAGCCTTTACGGCTGTCAATCACTGCCGCTTGCAGTGGCGACAAAGGATTGCCAGCCGCAGGATTTGAACCCACGACAACGGGACTGAGGTCGTGAAACGCAACCGCCTCATCTAGTGTGCCATCGTCAGTACGAGAACAAGTAGCTATGTCGACATTAGCTCAATATTTCGGTCAGCTGTAGTGAATAGCCGTAGTAAGCTCATCGCCGGCGTAAGGACACAAACTAGCGACCGTCGAGTCATCGTAAGGACTTCGGTCGGCTGTAAAAATAGCTTTAGAGAGGCACCGGTGCTCATTGGCACGTATAGTTTCTTAGCCACCACGTAATTCAGCACTTTGCAGTGAGTATCGGTGAGATGGCAAGTGCAGGAAAATCTATATATCCGGTCAGTACAGCTACTCACTGCGAGACAGCATGTCGGTGAAGCGATCTTCGATATCGATAAGGAATCGACTCTGAGAGCGAGACTGGGATAGATTAGACAGTCCTCAGAAAGACTCGGTCTAATGCATGTGCATGTGTGCTGCGATTGGTCGGGGAGAGCATTATCTGTTGCACAACATGTGCACGTCTTAGCAGGTGCGAGATAACTCCGCACCCACGGGACCATGGAAAGGCACTGCTGAATCGCCGAATGTGTGTGAGCGGCTTTCAGCGATCGTTTTTCGCAATAAGTCTTTTGGGAACGTCAGAGTGACCAAATGACATCTAACGTGAGTCTGAGTGTAGACAATTTCACCTCGAGCGGGGCTTGATCTCGCAACCATCGGCTTTCTTTTCGGCTGAAGCTCTGTCGATTGAGCTCGTGAGACGGTGGCTCTACTGCGCTCACCCCAATTATTCAAAGCTGATATATGCAAGTACATTTCAAGATTTTATTTCCATGCATCAGCAGTGAACATGAGATTTTAATACAATAAAATATTCAAATTTTTGTCTTGCTGTATCAGCAGATACAGCTATAATGAGATCGTTGAAGAGGAAACTGATATGCGATTGCGAAGAGTCATGCATCAGTAAACCCGTGAGAGGACGAAAGAGTTATGGAACTGGTTGCAGTCTCGGCGCCAGATATGAAGAAGCAAAAGAAATGAAATAGAATTATCCAAAGAAGATCGTGCATATATCGGAGACCGTACGCGACCATGACCCAGCTCTGAGCGCTGGAGTGAGTACTGTTTTGCTATTTCCGGTTTACCGTAAGCAGTCGTGTTGTCAAAACAACTGTTGATAAAGCAGCGAGGTTTTGTTTCTGTCCGCACCTCTGTCAAATTCAATGATGCATGCAGGTCACTTCGGCTCTGAACTCGGGCTTTTGACTGTTGCAAAACGACAGGATAGCATGTGGCTGCGTCGTGACTAGCAACTAGGCTTCTGGGGATGTAGTGATTCGAAGTTTCAAGCATCGTAGAGTCCAAGTATTGGTCAGCTTAGATTGCCCGATATTCCTATGGAACATCAGCGACCGATGCCAGGAGCTCCGAACGCGAGGTAAACTGGTAAAATGTTTCCACAACGCTGCCAGCACACTGCAATTGGCACTTCCGAATAGAATACCCTTTCATTATTGGTAGCAAACGTCGGGCAAGCGTTGTGTCTGCTACGTTTTACTTGCATAACAGCTGAATTGTGGACCACTCATCCTCATCAGTCCTTAGCTAGCCTTGCAAGACTTTAATAAGCGGCCAGCAACAGTGAGCTTGCACTTGAAAAAATCTCGCAGGCAAGAGAAGCAGGTACAAGATCGCTCATGACGTACAGGATAACGTGAGAAGGCTTCGGCTTGCGGAGGGGGCGTGGCGCCGAAGCTTGCTGGCTGCACTGGCAGTGGCTACATCTGCACCGAGAGCAGAAGAGACCTCTTCCAACCAGCCCGACTCAGACCGACGGCTGGCTAGCTAGCTCGGCAGACATCTGGCGGCGTCGCCTCATTGGTCAGAGTGCAGCCTGTCACCTGCCGCGACAGATAGCACGACAGCTGACTCGTGCGGGGCGTATCTCAACAACTCGCTGTTATTGATATTCATGTTCTAGTGTACACATATTTAGTGTATCATTAGGCCGGCGATGGCGACTTTATCTCTAGTCTTCGCTGGCAACATCGCATATGACAGAGCCGCTACGCTTGCCTCGAGCGTTGCAGCTCTTGCTCAGTCGGATCGACCTGGCACCTGCTCTGTTCCTTCGCCATCGTTCCGCCTGGGCACAAAGCGGGGGCGCTAGGATTCAGGAGAGATAGCCCGGTGGCCCTGTCACTCGCACAGGCCGCCAACTCAAGGTTTCGGCTCCGAAGGGTGAGGCAGCGCTCAAGATTTGCCTCTGGTTCAGCTCAGCCTCGCAGGTGCCCGCACAGGTGAGGTGCTCTCGACAGTTCCGCTGTACGAACGAGCAAAGAATGGAGCTTTGCAGCCAGTGCGAGTGTCCTGTGTTTGACAAGTACCTGATGAAGGTGGGCGACAGAACCGTTCACGAGGAGTGTCTGCGATGCTCATCTTGCAACGAGCGGCTCTCCGTCCGATGTTTTATGAAGAATGACCGCCTCTTCTGTCCGGCTGACTATCTCAGGTACGTAGGTGCAGGTGCATAGCCGACGATTGCATTCTGACGAGACAAGTTTGTCAGTTTAGCATGGTGCTAATGTAAAATTTACCTTAATATACATACTAGGTGAACGCGACGCCCCCAACTGTAGGGCTAATGATCACTCGCAGAAGTATTTTGATAACATTAATACGTTGGTGCTGCTCTGAAAGAGCTTGCTTACAATGCATGAGGACTAAGCTATCCCGTGTGACCCTTATGCAGTGACTTATGTCGGTGTTACTAGATGACTAGACTAGACTAGAGTGACTAGACGAATGTGTTCTATCGCCGCTTTAGCGAAATTCTTTTTCAAAACTCAGCCACACGTCAGACGGTCTACGGTCTCTGTATTTTGAAATGAGGCTACCGATGCGAAATGAATACAAATTAAAATGAATGTTTGAGGTTTCAAATATTCATTTTGAGTAAAATAGCCAGATGCATGCACTCGGCGGATGTTCGTCGACTGAAAGAAGGACATGGTTTTGTCGCTGGTGGCTACCGCAGCTTCATTCTTCTCGACATACCTTGATATTCAACAAAATCTCGTCGCTGTGGCAGTTGGCGCCGATCTGTCGCTGCCCCCCCCCGTGATCTGGGGGAGTAATTGTCCCTCCAGTGCCCATACGGCACTACGCCTCAGAGGAGCCATGAAGGAGCCCCGATCGTCGCGTACAGAATCCATGCTTACCAGCCCTTCAGTCTAAGTGTAGAGTTTGCTCATTTTATTCTCACTATACTATTTCAAGTTTCAAGTTAAAAATGTCGATCGTTTCTCCGCTACAACCTTAGGTTAATTGAAATACAGCTACAGCAGTTTATCTGGGGTGTAGACGGATAATTTGGTAGTTTGTAATTTGGAAAGAAACGGCTTCAAACTGGTAGCATATTTCTGGAGATATCGTCCTCCAAGGTGACGACCGATTTGCTAAAGGTGGATGTATAAGTAAAGTAATGTATAAGTAATGCATAAGTAAAGTAATAAGTAATGTATAAGTAAAGGTGGATGTATAAGTGAGATCCCTTTCCAGGTGAATCAAGTTTGACTGACCTCTCTTGAGCGATGCTACGTAACAATTCTTTATTGGAATAAATATTGCTGTGATTACAGAATGCGCGAACATATTTTAATCTGATTTAGACTCCCTGGTAAAAAAGCCCCTTCTTTAAGATAGAATGTCCAACTTTTTGAGAGTCAGCACAGTAATTCTAATCTTTTCGGGATTAGACTAATGATTTGTGTTTATTGAGGCATCATAATCAGTCACTAAGATCTTAGATTTGCTTATCGTAAATCATCCATAATCAATCATCGGTAAAAAAAAAATCATCCTATGTGTTTCCAGCATAACCAAGTCCCTGCTAAGCTGCCCGAGGTCAAGGAGAGCTACTAATATAATCTGGAAAAGTTAAGTGTTCGTGGCCATGCCATACTAAGTTGATGTTCCATGGTTGATCATTACCGTATCGATTTTTTAATTTTCGCAAGGATTTTTTTGGTTTCACGTTAAAAGCTTTCAATTTCAACAGTTTTGGAGGGCTAAAAAATAATATCTTAGCAATTATAATGCAATCACTATGCACAGTATGAAAAAATACTAGCTGATTTAACAGCTTATTTTATAAAGCGAAAGAAGAGCCTTGACGGCTTTCACCACCACTTCCAGCCACGATCATCCACCGCAGGATTCGAACCCAAGAATGCAGGTCATGAAAACCAACCACCTTACTTTGTGTGCCATCATGGCCCACCAAGGAATACATTTTAGCTGCCCATCTTTGTTGTCATAACTAATTTTTGCAGTCTTTTCGCGTGAGCTAGGGCGACGTTGCAAGAGTCAGATTCGGATTAAATGAGTTCGATATACAATGAGTTAGACAAGCAGTCATTGTTTGGCACTGTTAAGCTGAACCTCCACCTCTGCAGCGGCAGTGATAGTACAAAAAAAGCCTGAGGGTAGGACAGGGAGGAAACAAGATATGCATTCAATTTAGAGCGATAGCGGAATTCAGGCAGACGTTTATATCCAGTTAAAGTGGCGTTTGTCCAACATCGTAGCAAGTGAGAACTCAAATCCTTGTAGAAGCGTTCTGCTACAGACCGATTGCTTGTAAACGTCACACTTTCAGCTGGATGGAGAGTGAGGCTAAGCTAGTCTGGACCGAGAAGCAAAATTACCGGAAGCAAGTGAACGGAACTAGGGGTCACATCTTGGAGGCATGAAATGAAAGTACAAAGATGGAGGCGGATCCAGGCAACAAGATCAAAGACCAGAAGGAGAAGCGAGCGGTCAGGAATAGAATCCAAATCCTGTCGACTACATAACATTGCTAAAATTAGAGCTTGGTTAGACAGGGATACCACGCCTATATTGGCTGGTGCATTTGTAACATCCCGTTTTGGCTTCTGTAATTCACTGCTTGCTGGTCAACCGGCCGGTGCAATCAAGCAATTACAGGCTATCCACAGTGCAAAACTCTGCAGCTAAACTTGTCTGTCTTAAGCGTCACAGTTGCCACATCACACCACTTCTCACTGACCTGCACTGGCTACCAGTCAAGCACTGCAAGCACTTCAAGGTTTTGTCTCACACTTTCAGGTTCCTTCCTTCTTTGGCTCAGCCTACCTATCAGATCTACTCCTCCAACAGGCTAAGCATCGTACGATCCACTTTTCTGAATAAAATCATTTACCTATGCCTTGCACAAACCTCAAATTCTATGGAGACCGTGCCTTTAGTGTGTGTGCTAACAAAGCCTAGAATTCACACCTGACTTGCGTCACGACATCTTCTGACTTAACCGCGCTTAAAAAGAAACTGAAACTGCATCTATCTATCACAGTTTTTAGTGAGTCCCTGAAAATCAACCCTTATGTGCTTACGAGATCTGACACTGTGAATTCTGCCACTAACCATATTTGCATTCTGACCGTGGGCATGTCACCCTTCACCAGATTATGCTTTTGTTATTGAGCATGCTACCGCAAACCATTCGACCGTGGGTCCTTTGCAACAAATGCAAAGTGCCTAGAAAGAGATCGAGTTTTCCGATCGCGCTTTATCAACTGTATTGCTATTATTATAATTGTTATTATTATCCAGACTTTAGGCACGCAGCTGCGGATATTGCAATTGCAAGAGCACCTCCATCGAGCCATGTTCGACAGCGAGCCACATCTGGCGCCATCTGGCTAGCCCTGGCTCCTCCAGGCACTCTTGGAGTAGCGAGTTGCCGCTCGACCCTTGTTGGCCACTCTAATGAAAAGCTGAAACTGTCGTGAAAGAGTGCCCCAACCCACAGTAGGCAAAGTTGGTGCACGTGACAGACTGATTTCAAGAAAAAAAGCTGAGATCATCATGTTGCTTACACATACATCCATTGGCAGAGCTTGCGGGAGCCATGCGAGTGGGAAGAGATGGTTTAAGTTCGCGGTTTACTTAGCACACAAACCCCGGATCGTTACTCGATAAGATAGTCAAGCAAATAGTACCGGCGGCTGTCATAAAAGAGTGCCGACTCTTTGATGACATCAGCCGTCGGTGGCTTGCTGAGCAGCCATCGATGGCCGATTTCTACAATGTCGACGGCGTTGATAAAGATTGAGCTACCGAACCGCCTTTCCTGCTTAAAAACATTGGAGATCTTCAGAGTGCATTTTAAAGCTGCGGCAGTATTTTGCTTCTGGCTTTGCGACACTGTCGCGATCGCTTCAGCCTTGCTATATGCCGACATACGTTGAAACTCGACGATTGTGCCAAAGTGCTCAGTGTGAGACCGCGGCACGCTGATTGCACATTTCGTCCACCGGCCAGCTCCAAGTAGCAATCGATAAACCCCACCGCGTTGAGCCGCGATAGAAACTTTAACTGGGAAAGCCTAGGCTACAGTGCAACCGTACGGGTCGTATCTACTTTCGTAACATGGTCAATGTACGTTTTTCGCAGAAGCGGCGCGGTGGTCGGGGAATCCTTCTGCCGATTTGCGATCCCAATGCAATTGACAGCCCATTCATGCATGGCACTGGCATCAGTCGTCGCTCGTCCTGCTCGGTCTGCTTCCTGCTGGCAGATTGCCCGCTTCAAGGCGCTTACGACCACTCCCGCTGGTCTTATTAGGCTGCACAGGGTCACGTGTGCCGCTTGCGGACAGGCCGTCGAAGCCACTGAGTACGTCATGAAAGTTCGGAACCTTGTCTACCACGAGCCGTGCTTTCACTGTCACTGCTGCTCCAAGCGGTTGCGGAAAGGAGACCGATTCTGTGTCACCGAGGGACAGCTACGATGCATTGAAGCGTGCTCAACCGCAAGTGGAAGCAGCAGCAGCAGTCCGACCACCGGTAAGCAGCCACTGTCTGTCGCACCCGTACCTCCGCCCTCTGCCTCTCGGGGGAGCAGCTGGAGCGGGCGAGAGCCGCGGCCATCGCGGCCGCCGAGAAGTTAGTGTGACTTGCACACGCTGCTGAAGAAACTCGCCGCCTGTCTTCTGTGAGCAGAGCCGAAGGATGTTTCGAAACTCAAAGATCAAAGCAGACTCGATTCGACGAAAATGCCATCTCCTCCGAGCCTCGGTGCTTACTAGCCGCGGCCGTGGTTTAGTGGGGGTCCTTCAATTTGGCTCTTCAGTCGAGTTACAGCGAGGAGCGTCGCTGCAGCGCAAGGAGGGCCTTTCGTCCTGTCTACAGTAGTGCTGCCTCGGCGGCTGCATGAACTCGGCTATTTCGTGCGACGTGAAGTCGTGAAAGCAAGTCCGCACCGGGTCGATCGCTTCTCAAGCGGCGGCTGCCGTTATTTTCAGACTAGGGTCGCCATTGCACGCCGGCTGTATGAGCGCGCCTCCCTCCCCCGTGGCCCCTCGCAGCAGCAGCCGCCGCTTACCTGCTGCGGCATGTGGCATGTCTGCAGGCGAGGAAGGCGGGAGCCGTGCCGAAGCGGCCGAGGCTGCCGACTGCCGCTGTAGCGGCGACGACCTGCTGAGCAGACTGCACAAACGACCGCGAACGATACTGACGCCCCAGCAAAGGAGGAGATTTAAGGCTGCGTTCGACGTCACGCCTAAGCCGAACAAGAAGGTAACGAATGCCTCGGCCGTCGCGGTTATCTTGCGCCAGCCGAGCCGTCCGCCGCCTGCCGTTACGAGCTGAACGTGTCACCTGCGCGTATGCTGAGATTGGCGTGCCCGACGCTTTGCTGTTCAGGTGAGAGACAGCTTGGCGTCAGAAACGGGCCTACCGGTTCGAGTGGTGCAAGTCTGGTTTCAGAATCAGCGAGCCAAGGTACATTAAGTCGGGTATCTTTCTCTGGCCACCTCTGGCCTTTCCTGAAATCCGCGCTCGCCGCACCAGGTGTCGCGCGCAGACGCAAGTCGGCGTCGTCGCCTGCGTTGAAGATCAAGAAAGGCAGCGCAATCGCCGCCGCCGCCGGGGAAGCTAGATGCTCTGGCATGTGGTCGGACGTTCCGAAAGACGACGAGGCGTCGCCAGGCGGTAGCACGAAGTGCGAAGCGGAGGAGGAGGCCGCGGCTGCGGCGGCGGCTTTCGGCGAGTCGAGCGACTCGTCGAGCAGCGAGTCGGGACTGTCTGCGCTCGTCTTGCAGCCCTATCTCGCGGCGGTGGAGCACGCGGAGGCGGCAACGAATCGGCGGCGGCACTTTCTGCACTCTGCTTGCCAACCTATCGCGGCAGCTCGCTGTAGCCGGAGCGGCAGCCAATGAAGCAGCGAGGTTCCGGTGCCGAGGCTCCCCTCCGAGAGCTCCGCTACTCTTAGGTAAATGGAAGTTTTCTCGATCGAAAGTGGCTGCCATGTTTGGCCCTAGCATTGTGTGTGTGTAATAGCCCGGCCTAGCGTTGTGTGTGATAGCCCGGCCTAGCGTTGTGTGTGATAGCCCGGAATAGCGTTGTGGGGGATAGCCCGCACGGTTGCTTCCGTCGCGTGCGTCTACGCATGCAGTTGTTTTTGTAGCATCCACCTCACTTTTTTCAGTAGTCATTATGCATTTCTGATCTTTGTCGTTTTTTTCGTATTCCTACTATATTATACATGACGCGAGCTTCTTAGTAAATATACTCTCTGCTTGTTTACTGTATATTTCATTGGTATTCCATTGACATCGCACAACAAATGTGCCAGGCTGGTGAGAGCTAATAAAAAATCTACGCCGAAATCAAAAATTGTACAGACGGCGCTCAACTTCGTAGAAAACCAGTGGTACGAAAAAGAGCCCCGAGAGAATAATGGCCGCGGTGACGGTTTTTTCATCGAACCACTCTGGCGGTACTTCGATCTACTAAAGTGCATACAGTTTAATGGTTCAAAAAAATCTCACAGTACTTCAAAGGAACCGTGGACGGAACAGTTTTTACATCTGCGTAGGGCATTGTTCGGTAGCATACTCTGCAGAGCCATCCCCCACAGGCAATGACCAATTTCCCCTTGGCCGGGCCTTTCATTGTAAAGGCCGCATTTCGGAATGGATGACTGGCCAGCTGAGACAGTCAATATTTATATATGTCGTGAGAAGCACGTCCTTAAAATTCGGTATTTGGCATGCGAAAGCTTCAGATGACGCTGGAATACATGGAGGAGCTAAGCGGTGGAAGCGACTCGGTCACGGTTGTCACGTGGTCTCATTGCGTGTGTTCCGCTGTGTAGTGCAGATACGGCTTTGCCATTGCATCTTCGAGGTATCTTTAAACCTGCCTGCTCCCTGGATTCTTCTGATAATGTGAAGAGGATAAATTACCGCAGATAATGAATTTTGTAGTCACGAGATTTCTCACTCGTAGCAATGCAGTCGTTAAGCAGACGTAAAGATAGCTTTTTGACTTGCATTGCCAGTTCGTGCACAGTATAGGTACAGAAGGAGGCCACATCATGGTCTAATCTGACTTGGAAAAAGATAAGCTGATTCCAAGGCCTCATTGGAATAGAGGCAGAAGAGCCGTAACGGCTGTTACCGCTGCTTTAAGTGAGCAATATTGGGTCGTACACTGCAGGGATCAACCGTTCGACCTGGGTCGTGATGAGCGAGCAAAACCAGAAGGCAATTGCAGTGACAAAGAAGCACCTGTCGTCACAAAAACCGCGAGAAAACTTGCTCGCTCTCGTTTAATCGGCAGACAGCTCTTGGCAGTTCTGTGCTTAAGAATGAAAAATATCTAGCAGCCGGTGAAAAAACTTACTCCAAAATCACTATCGGCACTGTGTGTTTCTCGCGTATTACGAATGGTCTGCAATCAAGATTTTGAGCATTAGAACTTCGATTGATAAGTTTTGATATGTTGTGTGCATTCTAGTGACGGTTAACATCAGAGCTTTAATGAAGCCTGGAGTCTTTGAGAACTTCTCGAAATCAGATATGGCAACATTTCTAAAATCTAAACGAACCATTGTTATTCGTTCTGACTTAAATAAATGTATAACGTTACCCAGGAGATTTTATTAAGAGTTAGAAATCAGCTGGCACTTCATTTAATTGCCTCACATTTAAATATAAAACAAATGAATCATTTTAGTCAGTCAAAATGTATCGTAGCAACAATGTGATTTACATTACCCTTTAATTTGTAAGTAGTGTAATGAACTTTAGTCTTATGATGAGCCCACATCAATCCGTATATCACCATAAACAGATGGAAAAAACACAAAAATAAAAATTTCTTTTCCCTAAACGACCCAAAATCTAGACCTAGACACAGTGTAAACAATCGGAGATTGTCCAGAAGCATCGAATGTCATCTCAATAGCCGCTAAAATGAAGATACCAGCTGATTAAGCTGATTAAGCAGCCTCTTTTGTATAGCGAAAGAAGAGCCTTTACGGCTATCACCTCCGCTTGCAGTGGCAATAAAGGATCAACCATCCCAGGATTCGAAACCACGATCTCGGACCAGGTCGTGATACTTAGTACTTTATAGCGGCTATGATCTGACTCGGGTGACATTTGTCATTTATTGCAAGCAGTCGAACTTTCTGTCACAATTGAGACACGACAGAGCTTTGAGGGCTGTGCAGGCTTCTCTAGTGACTCTGTGCAGGCGTCTCCAGTGATTTCAAATATTGCAGTTGTTTCTTGAATTGTGGAGAAACTTATTTATGTACTTTCATGCATTCCTCGCTTCACACGAAACAGACAAGGTGCGAGATCGAATGGCCTTTGCCGCGATACACAGAAACTATGTGAAATGTTTAATTTACGGCCGTTTTTAGTGCCATAGCAGCCAAGTTATTGCTTATCCTGCGGATTTTGTTGAGTCAGTTCACTTTTGTCATGGGGCCAGTAGTAGTTCTATCTTACTTTCTTACTTACTATCGAAAAGTGATCTCTTCCTACTTTTATTTTTTTTCAAACGCTCAGGACACAATGCTGGAGGTTCACAAGCATAACTTTTGACAGATCGTAGTTACAGTCGCATGGGAAGATTGGAAAATACTTCAAAGGGTCACAAGGAAGAATGCGATGATATGGCTAGTAATCATAACCTCCAGATTAAATTCGAAGATATGCTGATTTTTAAGAAGGCGGTGGTGGCTCTGCTGGCTTTTTAAGAAGTCTGTGGCTACAGAATTCCCGGATAATGTGCTTAGTCTGGCCACACTGCAGAATCGTAATGCTTATTTTCGAGGCGCGGTCGCAGATCTTGTTTTCGGGGATGAGGGGAATATATCTTTCTTAAAAAACTAAGAACCTGCCTCAGCATTTCCACTTTATAATTAAAAGCCTCGGGTGATCGACAACGCCGATCTTTGTAATTAGCCATAGGTAGTTGCCTGCTAACTTGGAAATTCACCCAGTTCTTACTCCGTATTAATTTTAGTCGGTACCTTTTCTTTGTAAATGAGAGGAAACTTTTAAATAAGATGTTTGCCGTTCAGTAAAAGCTGTCAAAAATGCTCTCTGTAACCGACCGACGTGTATACCATACATAAACTGGTAAACTGAATTGTTTTATTACTATTAATTAGTTTTTTCATCGGTGCAGTAAAGTTATAACATGGAAGTTGCAGCTAGTGGACGACCTTTGGCCATGCTTCACTTAACGTTGGTTCAGCTAAAAGAGCAGGAATTCGTCTTGTGAAAAACTTCTGGAGATGCATAAGCGTTATATGTCTGCTAAAAAATAATTCTGACAGTGACGTTGGGCTGACAAGGAAAGGAAAACAAGTAGCACTCCTTGGGCGCTCGCTTCGGCTAGCAGTTCACTGGCCGGAAGCGTTCAGCTAGCGAAACAAAGTGAACACACGATGTGTCGAGGAAGCAAGAAATGTATTTTATAAACCGGGCGGCCATAAGCACTGCTCAAGTTTTCATGCAACTGAGCACAGTGTAAAGGGGCATCTTCGGCAAGTTAATGCTTAGTCATAATTGTCGCGAACAGACGATGTGCATTATCTTTACACTCAATCGATGGTCAATGCTTCCATGGGCTGTGCACGGCGCCGATGTAAGGGATTGCCTGGAATGTAACTCAAATAAAATGAGAATCGAACTCAAGAAATATATAAGGTGCTGCAACCCTATGTAAAACATGCACAGCATTCTGCAGCCACACCACACAAAGATTATTATTATCGCTTCCTGCCTCAAATGACCTCTGGAAAGATCTAGGCTTTTAAAGTTCTAATCAGCCTAAGCGTAAAAGCCGAAGAGAAACATAGCCACAAGCATGAGAAAGACCGCATTGGCGTTAATAATTCTTTTCGCCTTCGGCTCTTCGTCGATGCACATCTGCGATTCGTCCATCTTCATTTCCGTCTTGGAGTCCATCTTCTCTATTCCGCAGATCCAAAACACGGCCCTCTTAAGCCAATGCATCTTCACTCCCGGAGCTGCAAATATGAATAAGTTTATTTTCAGATTTAAACATATAAGTAAATATACAGCCAAATAAAATAAAGCGCACAACATTGAATGAAAGAGTCATAAAGCAGACCAAACTTAAATATGGTCGTTGTTATGCGTCACGAAATATATCGGAGAAGTTCAACGAATTCGATGCCAAGCAATAGAAAAATCACATATTTGCCTATGAAATACAATTTCCTACTCTCAACTGCCTTATCTGCTACTTCATCTATTTGATCGGTATTTTACTCACCTGCGTTTCCTACGCTTTCATTGCCACCAGAAAATACGTATCCTCCAATTGCAAGAACTTGCTTGTCCTTCTCCTCTGCTTGCTGCTCAGCGCTTCCTTCAATGGTGATCCCAGCACCAGCGGACTCCGAGCATTCTTCCATTTGCTTCAGAGAGCTGCCTGCAGTGGTTGTTGTAATTGCACCCTCGCTCTGATCCCCACTGACTCCGTTCTCCCTGACGTTGATGACGGTGAAAGTCGTAGTGCACTCGGCTGCAGTAGCTGTCTCCTCCACTTTCCTGTCAGCTGCCAACGATTTCTCTTCCAAGCTCAGGAGTTCTTCGCTGTTCGGCTGAGCGCCCTCGTTGCTGTCCATGGAGAATCCGTCGTTGCAGTTGCCGCTGTCGATTTGCAGAACTGTGACGTCGGCTACGACCACTCCAAATGCACGAGGCCGCGAAGTTTCATCCGCCGCTTCGAAGCGAGCCTCAGTAGGCACTGTGCCGGACACTTTGTCGAAGCGCGAAAAGAACGTCACTCCTCCAAGCTTTAAAAGAAAGGAAAATTCGCGCTCGATTTAGCTGCGCAGGCTCGTCGAAGGTCGAAGCTCGAGGCTTCTCACTCAACTAAAGCCGACGCAATCTGTGGGAATCTACCACCTTGGCGCTGAAACCCCTGGAAAAGTGCACGCCGTGGAACCAAAATCTGCTACTTGCCAAATCGGCGTACCTGCTGGTTATGAGTCGATTTCGTGAGACAGCTTATCGTGATTGTAACCAAGCAAGACACGCCGAAAAGTAGTATGCCGAAGTGAAGGTAGTGGACTTTCGTGATGATATCTGGACGAGGGTCGAAATCACCGCAAGGAGGCGGCGATCCGTACGAGTACTCCCAAATAAAGCGGACAAGGCCGATGACCAAACCAATCATGAGGCCCCAGAAGGCACCCTATAAAAGCACAATGCAACTACAATAAATTCAACTTCACCGTATGTCGCTATCAGCAATGCCAGTGCACGTCGATCGTCGCAGTACACTTTGCCGAGTTGCAGCAATCGTGCACGTGCTACCTGCTCGTTGATTCGCTTCCACAGTACGGCCAGCACGTAGACGGCGCACACGGGCGGAGCGAGGAAGCTGGTGATGCCCTGGATGTAGTGGAACAGTGCCGAGACGTTCTGCAGGATGGGAATCCACACGACGCTAATTGCCACCAAGACCAAAACGAATAGCCTGGAAAAGTTACCATAGCAACGGTAAGGACCAGCTAGTAGGTCTGCAGAGCTGTTCACAGTGATCAATTCGCATACATGCTAGCCGATTGCTTCTGCTTTGATGCAAAATGCAAGGAAGGCCTTCAAATGAGTCTCGAAACGGCAAGTTAGGCAGTGAGAAATAAATGAGACATGCTTCTGCTCCGCGAGCGAAAGTCGCACGCTCGGCGCATGAACAGCTGTTTCGCGAGACCGTCGAAGAGGAGAACAAAGAATTGAGCAGCATGATCAGCGCTACTTTACATGGCCAGTAGCAGCCACTCTCTCCCGGACTCGCGTAAGCTCACCAACCGAGCCGTAGAGAGCAGAAGCTAAAGCACTGCTGCAGCAGCTAATGGTGACGACAGACGCATGCAGGTAAGCTCAGATATGGACCCCATGACATTCTGTCATCACCCTAGAGACAACACGACTCTGGCTCAGGTCGTTCACACAGACGGGCTTGAGACAGCTGAGCAACTCTCGCGTCGGAGCGACTAGACTAGCCAATTATACTGCTCGCCTGTAGGGCAGTGAGGCCCAAGCCACCGACTACGTCTACTCCCTCCCACTTGACCCATAGAATGTACTCTGCCTAGAGTGGACCTACCCAAAAGACTGAGTGCGACATCGCATGCATGCAGCTGTACCGTGCGAAAGGGTGCCGCTGACTAGCCGATGCCAGCATGGCCGAGTTGCACTATGCAGAGTTGCACCGGAACAACTGAGCCGAGTCGCACTCTGCTGAGCTGCCCCAGAAGAGCCGAGTTGTGCTTAGCGAGCACATGACTGGAGCGCGACAGACAGAAAATGCTCGAGCTCTTACCGGCCAACGATCATCAACTCAACGTCCGAAGCTTGGCGTCGAATCCTTCGCCAAATGTCCATCGTAAAGAGGGTGCTGCTACTATTGAAGATGGACGTGAGCGACGACATGAGTGCCGACATCATCACAGCGAGCATGAGGCCACGAACGCCCATGGGCAGAAGCTTCACGACCAGCAGCGGGTAGGCTATGTTGGTGCAGCCTCCGCGTCCGCCGCATATTTGTTCACAAACATCAGGATCGGAGCAGCCAACGTAATCTGAAGAGAAACGCGTGCATTGCATCACACGAAAAGTCATTCACCTCCTAATCGGCGCAAGCGGCTATTGTTGAGCAAAGCAGCGCCCGGGATTTTCCATCGGACCTGGAAACAGAACTCGAGCGATCATCCCGGGAAAGACCATTATAAAAAGCGGAAGAACCTTCAAATAACCGGCCAAAATGGTGGCTGCCTTGGCGTGACTCAGGTTCTTAGCAGCGAGTGCTCTCTGAACAATGACCTAAAAGGATACCACGAGGTCTCATGAATGAGCTTTTCTAGTGACCAGCAGGCTTCGAGTCACCATTGGATACGATTACAGGCTACCGCCGCTTAAGCACAGCATCGCTTGAGACCCGTACCTGGTCAGAGCACCAGTACCACACAGACGATATGGCTGCGCCGAAAATGGTTCCGGGCCACGGCAGGTTGCTGTCGTCGGCAGGTCGTATTAAGCTCATGGCATCAGCTGGAACAAGGCCTAAAAAGCAGGATATCACTTCTCCAGCATCTTATCTCTATTATGAAGAGAATGGCTAGAACGCGGCGGAAATAAAGTTGTAAATAGTACGTTGCTAACGCAAAACATTTAGTGAATTGAGAAAAAAGCAGCAAGCACGAGTTTGCATTTACCCTGCAGACCTCTAGGCACGTATCAACAGGCCAAATGTGGTAAGTTATGAAAAACAAGTTATCTCGAAACTGCTTCTGTTCTTACCACAATGACCGTACGTTTCTTCTTTCAGCGTAGCGTTGGTGCTGTTGGTAATGTTATAAAGGTGCTGCCGATCGCGTGAAAGCATGTATTCCCGAGTCAGATTTGACCAGGCGCCTGACCCAGTAAAACCCTCCACCACCTTGGAGTAGCCTCCGACTTCAAAGAAGCCTGGCAGATAAATAGTAGGAGTTAAAAGAAAGTCGGACGCCATCCGAGCAATGTCGCCAGACTTCGCTGCTGCTGCTTCGCGCATGCATCGCTGACAGCCGAGCAGCAACTTACTGATTGCCATCAGCACGAAGGCTCCGATTACCATGATTATAGTTTGAATGAAGTCTGTCCAAATGACAGCACTCAGCCCACCTAAATATTAAAGGCGTGACATCTCGCTAAGACGCCGCTATCCGACAGCAGCGTACGATCGGTTTTTATCCCGGGCGCCCAAGCACGAGGTGCGGAAAGCTTAAACTATTCTACTGGGGGTGCGCCTATGTCTGGTTCGTCCATGCAAGTGCTGATGATGGTTGAGTCGAGGACAAATTCGACGTTTTGAGTGCACTAAAATAGGCGATGACAACCATTTGTACGCCCCCACGCCCTTGGGGAGCTTACAGGTAAACCTTCGCATTTGTTCTCCTGCAGAGGTCAAATTCAGAAAGAGCGTCTTACCGGCTACAGTGAAGACAGCTGCGAGTAGAAGGAGAGCTATCACAGATCCCCAAAGATCCCAGCCGATGGACTGCTTTATGAATACCGCTCCAGCGTATAGATCAGCCTGCAAAACGAAGCAGTAGAAACCTTACGCTGGGCCTCGAAAAGGCTGCCGCCGCCGAGCTGTTACACGCCCAAACTCAGTGCCGTAGCATTAGCTATGCACACGGTACCATGACTCATTCCAGATGTCAACCAGCGGCCTTGCTTTGTTCGCCATCATAGAGTTGCACACGCATGCACGAGCTAGTGTGCACACTCACGCGCACACATATCTGGGTGGCAATGAGCCTGCACAAATGAGGTCGACGAATCCAAGCTGCAGAAAGTAATTACTGCCGAGAAAAGCGAAAAGTCTGCAGACACCTTAATCTGTTTACTATTGAGTGACCGGATCCCCAGCGAAGCCGAGTGAGGCCATCTTCAGAACTACTTGCAGCTAGCTCTTCCGCGTCGAAGACCGATCGCAGCAACTTCTAGCAGCCGGTGCGAAGCCTTCGTAAAGTGGCCAGCCGAGCCGAAACAGGATGCTGATTAGAGCAGTGGTAACACTATCGCATGCCTTGCTAGCTATCGGCGCAAGCCGTGGGCGAACCAGGAAGCTCGCCGATCGATGAGTACTTCGATGAGTACACACTCTCTCTCTCTCTTTTTATCAGGGATTACTTACCGATATCTTTGTGAAAACGTACAGAAGCAGCGCCAGAGCAGAGAGGTAGATACGAATTCGCTGTCCTCCAAAGCGCTTCTTGAGGTACTCGGGCATAGTGAACACCTAGGCACGATACAACAACATGCGTGAAACAAAATTTAATATTCGGAAACTGCCACTAAAAGTAGTAACGGCGGCGTCGGCGGCTACGTAGGCACTCTAGATGGGACAAGCTTCTAAATAGGTAGCACAATAGTTCGCTAGAGGCGACGTGAGCTTGCGAGAGCGTGCCGAAATGCGAGCGAGCCCTCCGAGGGCCCACGCGGAAGAGGCAGATCACTCAAGCAATGGTAAGTAGAATGAAAAGGAGTCTACGCAAGTTGTACGAACGGATGAACATCAACATAAATAAATCAACAGCTTCGAAAATCGGGACTCCGTGACAGTGAGGGCAGTAGCGGTCGAGGGAAGGGAGACTAGAGAGAGCAGGAAGCAGGGAAGGGAAGAAAAGAAATGGAAAGGAAAGGGGCCGAAAGGTAGCCGAAGATCCGCAACAGCTTGCTCTTGGTGAGCTCAATTCACACTTCGAGGACACGACGGCCATGTAGGCGTAGGCTCAGACACCCCGCCCGTTTTCTTAAGTTCGTGGACAGCTTGGGCACCAAGGAAGCTGACACCGACAAAGTACAGAGTGTCGGCACTCGACGGCCCGCGTACTGTATGTGCTGTATCTACGGCGTACTCACCTCCACTCTAGATAGCTGGCCATACTATGGACATGCCAAGGCACTTAAACTGATTTAGCCGCACTCTTAGGCCGATCGCTGCCTCCTGAAAACCTGCCCCACGTCGTCCAGTAAATCCCCGAAGCCCTCCCACCTACCTCTTAACCGGGTAGGGGGGCAGGTGTTCTCTGCCGACCCTGGAAACTCACCTAGCCACTGTTGACCACAAAAACACAGTTAGCCTAATTAATGGACCACACTGCCGATGCAATCGGCATACCGGCCATGGATGGGTGGCTGGTCTGGCGGGATTAGGGCACTCGAACCCAAACCTAGCTGCTCCGAGTAAGCGACGGATTCGGCGATTCACTAGTCGGCGTCCAGGAGGTATATGTTGCACCCTCCTTAGCTGTGCTCGCACAGGATGGGGGCGATTTCTGGCAGGTGCGACCTGCACAGAGAAACCAAACCCCATGCTTTAGGCTAGTCATCTAGGACTCGAATAGGGCTTCGACTTGAGTTCCCGCTCTTGAGCCTATTGCCCTATTTAACACTTCGAGGGTCCGATCTGATGCTATGCATGCTAGGGGTAGTGCTGGCGCCTATAAAGAAAACAGAGTGAAAGGCTTCTCGTCATGCCGCGATTTAAATTGTTCTGCGATTAGACTTCGCTCTCTTTCGCCCTAAGCGCATCGTAGAGTTCGCTCCCCTTCGCTCTAATCACGTTGAGCATGCCAGGCGTTGCTATGCAAGCTATGGGTAGTGCTGACATGCACAAAGAGACCAACGTGAAAGGCTTCTCGTCATGCCTCGATTTAAATGTGTTTACGTTTTGAGTTCGCTCTCTTGCGCCCTAAGCGCATCGTAGAGTTCGCTCCCTTGCGCTCTAATCACTTGAATTATGGGATGTGTTGCGATGCAAGCTACCGGCAACGCTGGCGCCTACAAAGAGACCAAAGTGAAAGGCTTCTTGTATGCCGTGATTTGAATGAGTCTTCGATTATTCGCTCTCTTGCACCCTAAGCGCATCGTAGAGTTCGCTCCCCTGCGCTCTAATCACGTTGAGCCTGCCAGGCGTTGCTATGCAAGCTATGGGTAGCGCTGAGATGCACAAAGAGACCAACGTGAAAGGCTTCTCGTCATGCCTCGATTTAAATGTGTTTACGTTTTGAGTTCGCTCTCTTGCGCCCTAAGCGCATCGTAGAGTTCGCTCCCCTTCGCTCTAATCACGTTGAGCATGCCAGGCGTTGCTATGCAAGCCACGGGTAGCACTGACATGCACAAAGAGATTAAAGTGAAAGGCTTCTCGTCACGACGTGATTTAGATGGGTTTACGTTTAGGGTTCGCTCTCTTGCGCCCTAAGCGCGTCGTAGAGTTCGCTCCCCTGCACTCTAATCCACTCAATGGCTTGATTTTCGATAAAATATGGCTCCGAAAGTTCGGATCTATGCTAAGCGGACGAAACAAAAGGCTTGCAGTCATCTAGAGCTTGAATTAGACAGCCCTTTGGCTTCGCTCTTGTGCGATCTCATTGCTATGCAGGGCTCGCTCTCTAACGCCCTAATCGCCCTGCAGGGTGTCCGTTTGCTGCTTCTCGACGTTGCCACACAAGCTGCTTCTAGTGGTCTTAGCAGCCTCCTCGCGTCACCATGAGAGCCACGCGAAGCACTTGGTGGCGAGCGCTTGCTGACAGCATCTGAACTGCCTGCCCAGCGTAGAGCGAAGCAGTAGCGAAGCCTCTTTCGGGCAGTTCGATCACGGAACTGCGACACGCTGACCCTTCTTTCGCAGCTGGGACGCTGCTTGCCCACAGACGCCAACGACCCCAAAGCAAATGCATCATTTGGTAGGCATCTTCGTGCACAGTCCCGCTATCCCGCGCCCGAGCACTCAGCACCCCTGCGGCCAGCAGGTGGAAGAGGGGGGGGGGTGCAAAAAGAGAGCGAATGCTTTCGGCACTGGCCAAGTGCAGCAAGCGCTGGTTAATAGCACGCAGCATGGCGTGTAGGAATGCCAGCCGCTGACGAGCGACGACGAAGCCTCGGCGACTGGCAAAGCCGCGGCTACTCACCCCGGAAGCGATGTACACAGGAACGAACACCCATCCTAGCAGAAGGAGCACTAATATCGCCTGCAGAGAGAAGGAGCGAGCGCGAGAGTCGACGGCGACGGCCAGCAGGCGCTTAGCACGCTCGCTGGGCAGACTCGAGTGCCGCAGGCGGCCCCGCTCGAGCCAGCTACATGCGGCGGCGCTTACGTTAATCTCGAAAATAATGATGCCAATGCCCGTGGCCGCTCCAGACCCGGCGAGACCCACAAAGTGACCACTGCCGATGTTACTGGCGAACAAAGAAGCTCCGACCTATAAAGCAAGGGATCATGCGAAGCTGCCGTGATGGAAAGCATCACCTCACCTCCTCCCCACCCCCCCAGCGTGTCCTCATCGCAGTGCACGCGTTCCTAATCATCCAGCATGTAGGGTGTCGCGCGCTCGCCAGCCGCCGGCCAGCGCCGGCCACCAAGCTTGCCGCCGCCGCTTCTTACCAGGGCCCAGTGCATGCTTCGACCGGCCAAAAAGTATCCGCCGACGCTGCCACGATTGAGGCATGACGACTGAAACGATACGCCCGTACCACCTACGTGAGCGGCGCATGCACTTTCGCCGCCGCGCCTGAGCACTGAGGCTCACGCGCGCGCGGGCGCTGCCCCGCACGCGGCAGGGTAACTCGGCTCGAACTGAACCACTCCCGGCCACTGCAGGACTCCCAACGCAGAGTCTCAAGTCGACTATTCGCCGAGCGCCTCACGCACACGTGCGGCGAGCTCGATCGAGCGACTTACTGCTCCCCGACTTCGCCAGCGGCACCAGCGGTGCAGGCGAGAAAACGGCCGGAAACCCGCCGCGCGCTCGTCGGCTGAATTTCGGCGGCCATCCCCCCCCCCGCCGCTCTCCCGAAAGCCCGGCTAGCCGACGCGGCCGGCTGCTGCTGTGCGCGCGCGTGCAGTCCCGAAAAGCGACCTGCGCGTTCGAAATCGTCGAGCGGCTACGCGCGCGCGCGGCGTCGGCGACCGACCTCGACTTGGCGCGCGCGCGCGGCCGGTCCGGCGCGGCCGCGGCGCCGCCGACATTTTCGAGGCCCCTCCGTCCACCCTAGCGCCGCCGCCGCCGCTTACCCAAATGCCTACGCCGATGACGACGACGAAATAGATGGCCAGCACCAGGTAGTCTGCCCAGTGCAGCTGCGAGTCTTTCACGAGCTCGTCCAAAACTGTCCCCATCGTCCGGGCTCGACTTCGGCGGGCAGCGAGCGGTGAGCAAGCAGTGGCGGTGCCGGCGAACTGCGCCGCGTTTTATTGGGACGAGCTCCGCGGACGCCGCGCCTCCGTCTCCTATTGGCCAGCGCGTGACAATAGCCGGCCAGCAGGGCTAGCGGCCGCCAGGCGTCCACGCGACAGGGGGGGGCGGCTGCGCCTGGTTTTCGGACGGGTGCCCCGGGTTGTCATGCCGGCGGTGCGGACGTCGCGGGTGCGCCGCTGCAAAACCGACGGGGTCGCCGCGACCTGGATACAGCGTCTGAAGAGAACTGGCAGCGGCAACGCGCTGAAGCAGGACCCGGCCGCGCGACCGCCCCGTCGGCGCACGAATATATATATAGGCCAGCGGTGCTCATCCTTCCTAATGCGGCGAACCCTGTAATACAGTTCTTCGCGTTGCGGCGACCGTCAACCATAAAATTATTGTGTGCGAAATGTGGAAATGCGTGCTTTCCGATGTCTTTAGGCGACCCCTGTGAAAGAGTCACTCTTCGACCCCCAAAGGAGTCGCGACCCACGGGCTGACAACCGCCGATCTAGGCAATATCGTGACCGCCGTGCCCGCAGTCGCGCGCCCCCCCCCAGCGCCGCATAGTATATCCGGGTACCTGCACACCCGAGTGTTTATATTCCGCAGGACAACGTGGGAGGGTGGTAGCAGACAGGGGAGCGTTGGCGATGTATTTCTGCATCGGCTGCTGCTGCCGTTTGCGCCGGCTGTGCGTACGCATTCGAAGGATGCACCGGGGCGCCCGCTCGATCCAAAAAGCGCGCTGGGGACGCCCTGTGCGGCGGCGTACCGCGTTCGCTGGCGACGCGCTGCGTGGATGCGGGCCGCGTACGATTGGGTGCCGATGAGCGGCTGACGCCTTTTCGGTCAGAGTGAGTACGGGCCGGGTGGTGCGCCGGTGGCGTTGGCGGCCCGACGCCGACGGATCGGGCGTTATACGAGTGGGACCGCTAGCGGCGGCGCGGCGTGGACGCGTAATAGCGCCCTATTCAACGCGGCCGCGGCTAATTTAAAGAGGGTGGCCTATGAATAGCCGTGTCGCAGGCTGTTAGCGGGCCCACCGGTCCCGGTTGACGACCGACGGCCGACGGCCAACCGCTGATAGCAAGGCCATTGTATTGTCGCTCCAGTCTCCAGTTGCGGTTTTGAGTGTCACCTGTTGTGCTACGTATAGGAAGAGAGACGGGGAGGCGAATGAGATGGAAAAGATAGCTATATATATATATATATATATATATATACAGAGAGAGAGAGAGAGAGGGAGAGAGAGAGAGAGAGAGATGATACTATAGTAACAATAATATAATTAATTTGTATAGTGCGCTAAGAGGGCTTGATCTATATCCAGGCACTTTGCATATGCCTCCGCGCTCGAGCCCACGATCTCGGCCATCAAATGCATTCACCTCGACCTCGGTCGTTAAAGGAAAGTCAATTTACCCCGTGGGCCAAATCAGGGTGGCAGAGGGGAGAGAGAGAGAGAGAATGAAATAGGAGAGAGAGGGGAGTGCAGAATTCATATTCCAAGAGTTTGTGGTCGTGATACTTTTTAGATATGGCTGGAGTCATTTCGAGCTGCGCGCATTCGCTGGCAGTTTTTCACGCAGTTAAAATTGGGCCATGCATTAATTTTCCGTCGGATGGTTCAAGAGACGCAACCTTAGGCTGCACGCCTTCAGAATGTGGAGGAGTTTCAGGCCCCCTCCCCCACCCCAGACGGGGAGCAGTGACGTTCGGTTAAGGGTCTGAGGGGGAGGAGCCCTTCTGGATGGCGCGCCTCCTGCGCACAGCGCCTCGAGCTGTTTCCGACGAGACTTTCCGTGCTAAAGGTTAAATCTCGAGTCAACTCAGTCTACTGAGTAGCAGCAGAAGGCAGAATTTGATTGTGCTGCTTCAGGCTCTTCAAAATGGCGGCGCAATGCCTGCGAAGCTAGTGGCTCTACAAACGGCGGTGCCTGCAGAGCGGCCCTCTTTTGTTGCGGACATTTCGACGCTCCCAGCGGTTGAGGTGCTCGCCTCGACCGAGGTCAAGGTGAATGCATTCGGTAGCCGAGGTAGTGCATTCGAGCCCACGACGTCTCTTCAGCGCGCGAATAGAGCGTACGTTCTCTCAGGGTACTGTACAAATGAGTCGTGTACTTACATTTTAGCGCTACGTAGCATACGGGCGTTTTGTTTTGCTTAGCGGGGGCAGGGAGGAGCGTGGCTCAGGAGCGCGACCTGTCGGCTGATTTTATTGAATTTCTTCTTATTCATGTATGCTTCTCACTTTCTTTTGTAGCGAGAAAAAATGCACTTATTTACGTGTATCCACTGGTGACCATGCTAGCATCGTAAGATTTACTATCCCTTTGCCTAAACTAACAAAACATGTGTGTCTTGCATAGATTCTGTTAGCTCATTACTGAATTATCAATGCGGTTGAGCATGTGACCTTGAGAATGTTTCATAAAAGCTTGTTGCTCTGCAAATACACTACCCTCAAGGCCTAGATTGCCATTAAACGGTTAGGTTAACTTTGCTCACTTTGAGAAGCTAACGTAGGTAAAATAATCTTTGCAAAAAGAAAATTGTTAAATATCCTTAGATAGTTATATATTTTTTTTTATTATAATATATATATATATATATATATATATATAAACACACACACATATATATATATATATATATATTATGATATATTATGTATTGTACTTATAAATTATTACCACTTCTTGCTGACCTGCACTGGCTTCCTGTCAAGCAACGCATCGACTTAAAGGGTTTTCACTCACTATTAGATCTCTTCACACTTTGGCTCCAGCCAACGTATCAGATCTACTCCCCAACCAGGCTAAGCAACGTAAAACCCACTTTTCTGAATCGAATCGTTTACCTGTACCTCGCACAAATCTCAAATCCTTTGGAGACCATATCTTTAGTTCCTTTTGCTCCCAAAGCCCGAAACTCACTTCCTACTTGCGTCTCGACGTCCCTTGACTTGTCCACATTTAGAGAGAAACTTAAAACGCATATATTTATCACACCATTTAGTGGGTCCCTGTGATTGAACCTTTATGTAATTATCCGTGCTGACACTGCATGCTGCCACTAACCACACTTGCATGCTGACCCTGTGAATGTCACCCCTAAGTACGTTATTCTGATTGTCATTGAGCAAGCTGCCATTAACCATTTGACCATGCTTCCTTTGCAGCAAATATAAAGCGCCTAGGAAGACACTGAGTTTTCTAAGGGGGATAAATTGAACGTATTCTTATTCTCTGAGATTTATATTCAAAACAGACTTGTTATTGGATGAACACTGGACCTCGACTGTTATGGCCAGACATCCAGCCGTCGAGCATCCCCAACATTGGGCCCTGCTTAGACTGGAGTGTGGCAGCCAAACTAGTGTGAGCGTGTGCGACATCGCGTCTAGCTTAGTGCCATTTTATGTTCAGGACGCCTGGCCTGTGAGCCTTCTGCAACTGGTGCAACACTCAGCCGCTCGTCTGTTCCGTTATAAACTGTGTAGTTTCCACGTGACGTCACTTCTGTCTGAGCTTTACTGGCTCTCTATCAAGTATCGAACCGACTTCAAAATACCTGTGGCCAGCAGGTAACTTCACACGATTGTACCAGTCTACCACTCTGACATCCGTACTCTCACAGGGTTCACTTGCTTCACCCTGTCCTTGACTTCCAGTGGTCTCGTCTTAACCGATTGTGCACGTGCACCACTAACCATTTGACCAATTCCATTGCAGCATTTGTAAAGTGCCTAGGAAAAGATCAAGTTCTCAGAGGGTGCTACTCAAATACAGTAAAACATACTGGCACAATATTGACACGCTATACGGCGGATCACTGCCTTCAGGAAACCTGCCCTACGTCGTTCGGGAAATCGCCACAGCCTACCTACCCGCCTCTTAGCCGGGGCAGGAGTTCCGTGCCGACCCCGGAAGCCCACCAAGCTACTGTTGACTGCGAAACCACAGTTAACCTAATTAATGGGCCATTTTGCCGATGCAATCGTCATACCAGCCTTGGATGGCTAAGCGGCTGGTCGGGCAGTATTAGGGAGCTCCACCCCAAACCTAGTGGCTGCAAGTAAGCCACTGCTTCGCCGATATACTAGCCGGCGTCCAGGAGGTATATGTATCGCCTTAGCTGTGCTCGCACAGGACAGCAGCGATTTCTGGCAGGTGCGACCTGCTAAGAAAGACCAAACCCCACGCTTTACGCTAGTCATCTAGCGCTTGAATAGGGCTGCGACTTGAGTTCCCGCTCTTGAGCCTATTGCCCTATTTAACACTTCGAGGGTCCGATCTGTTGCTGTGCGTGCTAGGGGTAGTGCTGGCGCCTACAGAGAAAACACAGAGTGAAAGGCTTCTCGTCATGCCGTGATATAAATGTGTTTGCGTTTAGGGTTCGCTCTCTTGCGCCCTAAGCGCATCGTAGAGTTCGCTCCCTTGCGCTCTAATCACATAGAGTTAGATATGTGTTGCCGTGAAAGCTGTGGGTAGCCCTGGCGCCTACAAAGACAACACCAATTGAAAGGTTTCTGGGCATGCGTGATTTAAACGTGTTTACGTTTAGAGTTCGCTCCCTTGCGTCCTAAGCGCGTCGTAGAGTTCGCTCCCTTGCGCTCTAATCACCTGGAGTACGGGATGTGTTGCTATGCAAGCTATGGGCAGCACTGAGGTGCACAAATGGAAACGGCCAAAGGCTTCTCCTCATGACGCGATTTGAACGAGTCTGCGATTAGCGTTCGCTCTCTTGCACCATAAGCGTGTCGTAGAGTTCGCTCCCTTATGCATCTCCTGACTTGTCCACATCTAAAAAAAAACTAATTACGCATATATTTATCGCAGCCTTTATTTGGTCCCTGTGATTCGACCTGTATGTGCTTATGAGTGGACTAGTGGTGGATAACGGTCGCTACGTGGTGGTGGTGGACGATGCTGTGTTGGGGTTTCTCGAGACGGAAGCGGGTCGAAGAATGGAGCCCCGCCTGAGAGTTGTTCTGACGACGACAGATGTAGTGTATCATACGCAGGCAAACGCGACAGGGCGAGCGTACATGCGAATGTAGAAGCCGTCATGGTAGCAGCTCCGGAGTGCCAGTAGAGAAGAGAAGAGAAAGTGAGCGAGGAGGGAGATGGAGTAGATAGCGTGGGTACAGACGCTAGGGACAGGCAGAAGGTTCCTGAAGGACTAGAGGGTCGGGCGATCACAGCTGACCCGTTGCAGTTAAATCCAGCTTAGTTAGTTGACACCGCCCGACCGAAGTGCCTAACGAACTGGTGCAGTGCGCGCCAGTTGGCCGGGCGGAGCGGTTGTGTCCGGCTGGAGCAGAACAGCATTGTGGGCGTAGCCACGCCCACAGCTATTCCATTTGATAATGATGCAGATGCTCTGGACTAGGCTGCCGCCCGTAAAACGGCCAAGTACAGAGAGCTGGCTGATGAACTTCGCCGACGTGGAAGATCCGTTGAGCACTTCACCTTTGCCTTGGGATCTCTCGGCTCATGGCATCCTGATAGCTCGAGCGAAAGCTCGCGGCGTTTTGAGAGTCATCGACATCGAAAGCTCTTCGGAAACTCTTCGCGTCAGACGCGGTCAACGGCTTGGAGATGGTGCGGCTTAAATTTGTCAGCCTCCCGCGATCGAAAGACGACGAGATGCTGCACAGAGAACATTTGAAATCCGACTCGGATCTGGATGATCTTTAGTCCTGTTCCTTCCGAACCGGAGGCCGCGCCCCCTCGCATGCTGCTGTAGCTCGTCAGAGCGTTCCCCTAGCTCAGGAGTAGTGGCAGCCGTCGCGAATCGTAGCTCGTCGGCCGTGCCGTCTTCATCCTCCATCATGCCCGGTCCCGTTTGAGGACTTGATGGCAGGCCTCCCCGTCCGCTACGGGCGCCCACCGGTGGTGGCGGCTCTCGCCCATGGTGTGGCCAGCGTTTCGAACGGCGTGCCTGCAGGCAGCAGCACGGAAGCTAGCATCCCGATCTGGCTCAATGCGCGTGCTTTGCCATGAGGGTCAGCCGGCCTCGGTAGAGGTGGACAGGCCATCTCCCCCTGCTCGAGTATAAGTCTCGCTCGGGACTCGTCCCGGCGGACCTAGGCCGTATATGTCCTGGCTCTGTACCCAATAAATATCACATCGACCTTAATGTGCTTACGAGTGCTGACACTGTTCACGCTGATTGCTACTAACCGTGTTTGCATGCTAACCTGTACACCCCTAACCATTTTATACTTTTTGTCACTGAGCATGCTACCATTAACCATTCGACCATGCTTCCTTTGCAGCAAATGTTAAGCACCTAGAAAGAGACTGAGTTCTCTGAGAGTGCTATGTTACATGTATTATTATTATTATTATCTGAGATTGCTATTCCAAAACGACTTGCAGTTGGATAAACACTGGACCTCGACTGTTATGGTCAGACATCCAGCCGACGAGCTTCCCCAACATTGGGCCCTGCTTAGACTGGAGTGTGGCAGCTGAACTAGTGTGGGCGTGTGCGACATCGCGTCTAGCTTAGTGCCATTTTATGTTCAGGACGCCTGGCCCGCGAGCCTTCTGCAACTGGTGCAACACTCAGCCGCTCGTCTGTTCCGTTATAAACTGTGTAGTTTCCACGTGACGTCACTTCTGTCTGAGCTTTACTGGCTCTCTATCAAGTATCGAACCGACTTCAAAATACCTGTGGCCAGCAGGTAACTTCACACGATTGTACCAGCCTACCCATCTGACATCCGTACTCTCGTTATCCGTAACATCCGTTCACTTGTGTTACCCTATCTTTGGCTGCCAGTGGTCATGTCTTTACCAATTGTGCATGTACACCACTAACCATTTGATCGCGCTTTCTTTGCAGCATATGTAAAGTACTTTGAAAGAGATTAAGTTCTCAGAGGGTGCTACACAAATACCGCAACACTGGTATAAGATTAGAATTTGTTTAATTCGGTCTTCAGCTCGCATTAATCGAAAGACCGCAACTCGCTTCCGGCTTCAGCCACCACTGCCAAGGACATTGCAATGATTATCAGTTACAGACGTATCTGTGCGGCGACGCTTTTAATTTATCCCTGTGAGCTTGTCCTTTCTGATACTGTGTGCTTTGCATGCATACCTATGCAAGATTGAGTGAGTGCATTTTACTAACCATCGGTCCCACTAACCAGCTGCTCTGAGTGTATTGCTTTCGGAGGCCTTTTGTACGCTGACCTAAGCATAATACCTGTGTAATTATGGGTGCTAGTCTAAGCATGCTACCTTGCACGTAACTAACCTTTCTCTTTCAGCGATTATTAAACGCCCGGACGGAGATTTTTTTACGGTGCTTCATGAAAGATTTATTGGCATTTTACCATTAGCCACATTTTATGAATCTGAAATGACACACTACGACCGATAGACCGCGTTAACAGTAGAAATTTTGACGGCTCGAACCTGACTGTACACTAACTCAGAAAATCGGTGGTCTCTTTTTACCTCGACAACGGCAAGTGCTCCAACATTTCCTCCAAGAGCTTGCTCCAAATGCTCAGCAGAGGTTTCGTAGTCAGCACGATCACTATGCCGCTAGTAACAGAAGCAGCGTGAATGCAGCAACACAAATTATGTCGACCTAAGGAGCTGTTGCTAATAAAAATAGAAGAGACACCAACTTTTGAAGCGAATGAACAATCCAGCTAGCATTGTAATACCGGGAAAAAATAATTTGATGTAGCCTTCTATACAGCATAGCCTAGCAGATGTTTCGCAACTCCCTCACCCAAGATAGGAGATTACCCAAAGTCAGCTTGCTCGAATAGTAAGCTCCATGCTGCAAAGGCAAGCTCTCAAATCGCTCTAAAGTGAAGCGCCCACACCGGAGGTACTGGACCGAGCGATGGACCGTGGATTGCCCGTCAACCCAGTCTCGTTCTGGTGATCTTCGAAGGAGGGGGCGGGGTTCTTTTAAAAAACCGATGGCTTGTCACTTTCTCGAATCCTCAAACTCAGCTCTGAGCACAGACTCTAAGGGTGGGACGGGGGTTAGAGGCTCTTCACCTTGGGTCGATGGAGCCGAGCCACACTCCTCCAGCTAGACTCGAAGGCGGCTCCCACCCCGCCTCCAGCAATCCGCTGTGCATTCGCAACGTCATCGATGCGTCGCTCAGTTGAGAAAGCGTTTCTCAGCAAAAGCAGCCCATCGCAGGCGGCAGCAGCTATCTCAGCCTCGCGGTAGCCCGTCCAGCCGTCTCTGCCACGCCCCCTTCTCGCGACATCATTCCTTAGGAGATACTCTCCAATGGAGGCGGAGCCAGGATTTGCAACTCTTGGCGAAGACTCGAAACATTACCATAGAGGTGCGGCAAGACAAACGATTATTACAAGATTGTAGTGCAAAGTCATAATATTTATTCAAATTGATTTCGATAGTTGCTCAATCAGTGAAACAGGACATCATTTCGTCTTCGGTGAAGGTGGGAGAGACATAGGGAAAATGGAATCGGCCCAGATAGCCACCATGACTATGGTGGCTGTAAATGCCCCCCTGGCTTCACCGCTGAGCTCCACATCAGGTCTGCTGCGTACAAAAAGGATAAAGAGCGGCCAATTCAACAGGCTCATCTACAGCTGTATATAAGTGCCCGAGAGTCACGGTGGCTTCAACCCCCGCCCCGTCTGCAGAAGGCAATACATAGTTGCCAGCTGCACGACTCGTGCTCACATGACCTGGATCTCGAAGCCGAGCACCCTAGCGCCGGGCTTTTACGTATAAGTAACAAGGAGTAAGAGAAGTAAGGATTAGGAGTAAGGGAAGTCAACGACGACAAAGTGACCTTATTCTCGGACACGAAGGTGTTTCTGTGACATCGCTGGCTTGCTGTCGGAGCGTTTATTTTAAATCATCTATGCCCGATTGTGAAAGTGTCGGTCACATGAAAGCCTCAGACTGGTTGGCCTCTGTCTGAGCGAGATTTCTGCTGAGTCCTCTTCGAAAAAACTCCTCTGTCGAGCTGTCTTCAAAAGTGTAGTATAGACGTCGTTCACACGCGAGGCAAATATGTGTAATCTTTTTTACAATTTAGTACGTTTTAACTAGCGACAGAGCTTCATGCTTTCTTGCTGAAAAATCTAGTCTGCCCACCGAGGAATCGTGGGAAATGAGTTTACATTTAGTCTTCATAAGAATAATATTTGGTAGTCTGATTATCTCCCTAAAAAAAAAGTCAGTCACTGTTGCAAAATAATTGCTGCAAGAAAATCAGGACACAAGGGTTATGCCATGCACGGGATCAAACCTAAAAAAGTTGACAAGTATTATGCCTAGATCAGCATACCAAAGAAAACATCAACACACACATTATCGTGGTTTATGAAGACCTCTTGCTAGTAATATGCACTGAACAAGGAACAGGGAACCGAGCAAAGCTTAGACAGATTGAGCATAATAAATTGGGATTTCGCTTCTGCAATCGTTGTTTTGCTACGTATGTTAATAAAAATGATAAAACACTTCTGAAAGCTCCCTCAGAGAACTCAATCACTTTTTAGGTGGTTCGTATTTGCTGCAAAGGAAACATGATCGAATGGTTATTGGCAGCATGCTCAATAAACAACAAGAACGACATGGTTAGGGGTGACGTGCACAGGGTCAGCATGCAGGTGTGTTTAGTGGCACCATGCACAGTGTCAGCACGCATAAGCCCATAAAGGTCAAAATGCAGGGATCCACTAAATAGGTGAGTTTTTAATTTCTTTCTAAATATGGTCAAGTCAGGGGACGTCATGACACAATTTGGGAGTGAGTTCTAGGCTTTGGGAGCATAGGAACTAAATGCACGGTCTCCAATGGGTTTGATGTTTGTACGAGGTATGGGTAAGCAGTTAGATTCCGAAAAGCTGGTGTTACTATGCTTACCCTTGTGGGCCAGTATATCTGATGGGTATGATGGAGCCAAACAATGAAAGGACCTAAAATTAATGCAATACATTGCCAGTCTTAGCTCAGATCAACCTAAAACACTGGCTGTCACCGTACGCCTTGATCAAAGCCTCTACCGCCCATCCACCAGCCTTTCCTTTCTATGGAGACTCCCTTAGCAAGAGGTCCGGCTGGTCGTTCACTGGCGGTCGCTGCCGCAAGTCATCGACACAAAGTAGAGCTTGCTCTACAGCACTGCTGCCATATGTAAGCCTCCTAACCTGGGGCTCCCCTTCCAGTCGTCCTGGTAAAGTAGGCAGGAAATAGGGCTAAGGTTGGACCGTCTAATCGTGCGTTGAGTGAGCTGCATTCCGAAATGCGGCCGCCCAGGGTTCGGCCATTTCCGGCATACAGTAGCCGTGGCCTTCGACCACGAATGGCCACATCCACATCCACTACCCCCAAGCTGCCTCTAAGCTACATTTACACAGCCCAAAAGTTGTATCGCCGTATCTACAGCTATCGAGATAATCAAAAGATTTTGACCAAGATCATCACATGAGTTTGGCAAATAGCATCACCAGAATTTGAAAAAGATCATCGAGGAGTTTGACAACCAAGGGCACCACAGGAGTTTTCCGAAGAGCATCAAAGGACAATAAGATCATCCCAGGAGTTTGAAAAAGAGTATCGTAAGCATCATTAGTGTCACAAGAAGTTTGGCGAGTCGGTCATGGAAAACTGGACCGAGTAAATGGTGTTGAGCGATTGAACAATGCCCGTGCATTTCTTGAGCGTCCCCTGAGCCATGTTACTTCACCACTAGGGCATAATTCGATTTATTTATGGCAGGGTGCCGTCGATTGCAATCGCATCTCATTGTCCATGACTAAGTCTGGCTTCAGGGCAGACCAGTAGGGCAAATGTCGGTAACGGCCTGATGCGACAACAGCTCCGGAGACGCGCTAGCGGAGCCTATTTATAATATGTATAATCCATCTGTATAGCGCCCTAAGAGATCTATCCAGGCACTTCACATAAGCTACGGGTTTCAAGCCAACGACCTCGGCCAGACCTTGGTTGGGGCGAGCACCTTAACTACTGGGCCAAACTGGCTCGGCAACTATTATTTCACTTATCTCTCTTTCAAAAATATGTGTCACAGAGCGCCGAAGCTAAGGGTGAATTATATATCTCTCACCCTTGACTTAAGCGTTCTTGTGACACATTTACACGACCTTATCACAATCAGATGGAACAGATTCGCCTTTTTTCATTCATTTTTTAAATTATACGTGCAGAGTAAAAACTAGACATACTTTTAGGTTCCACAAGCGCCCATCACCGGAGACTCTGTGCATCACTTCATGCTGCTTCGAGAGCAGTAACAGCTTACCAACTATCCACTTGCAGGTGGATGAGCGGAAGTAGTTTTACAATGAAGCATGCTTACTCTGTCCTCTGTGTGAGTGGCTCTCGATCGTTCAATATTCGACGAGCATGTCAGCTGTGGCAGGAGACGTGATGCATTCGCGTCGGCGTGCCTCCCTTGCAGGCCGTTGCACGTTCGTCGAAGAAACGCAACACAGGTAAACGTATTTTTGACTAAGTGGCAAAGCTCGTGGCACTGGTCAGTGCACAGCTTCGCAAGGACTGTGTTAATTTTCAGTAAATCTCTAACGAGTAAACGTACTCGGTCACACGACGAGCCAGAGATCAGAGGGCTGGAGAGAGTACCTCCTCTTTGACGACGACATGGGGCGCCGCCGGCTGCCTTGGCGTGGCCCCACGTGCAGTTGCAAAGGTCCACCGCAATGCTGCTCGTCCTTCAATACACAATGCCGCTGGGATGTATAGAGTTTATTTACTAAGGAAGTATCGACCGTAGGACAGCAAAAATGCAAAAGAAGATGGCGGCTAGGCCTCTCTATCGACGCGCATGCATGCACCGATTGACGGGTTAGGTTGCTGCTTAGCAGACAGCCTCGTTTCAGGGCTATTTTTTAGGTTTGAAAGAGCGGCCTGCGACTGTGTACGGAAGCGAGGCCAACCGCGGAGTGGCCGCTCAGCGTCGCCAGTCTTCACCGCGGCAAATCTGCCGTCAGCCTTCGCTTGCAGACACCGCAGAGTGACGGGCTAACCAGCCGCCATCGACACCGCCGCCTACAGCGCTCCGTTTCTGTGGCAGCGGCGACGCAGGCCGACGCTGCTGCGCTCGCTCGCTCGCTCGCTGGCCTGCGGTTCGAGACGTCGCAGTCGTTGCAAGCGCGTGCGGGCAGCGCCCACGCGAAACCTCGTCCAACCGGGAGAAGCCGAGGACGCGGACGGGCGGGCGGGGAGAGGCGCGGCAGCGGGGCGAGCGATAAGCACCGCTAAGCGTAGAAGCCGAACATGAACATGGCGATGAGCATGAGCAGGACGGCGTTGGCGTTGACGAGTCGCCGCAGTCTCGGCTCCTCGTCGATGCACATGTGCTCGGCGGCCATTGTGAACTCGGTCTTCGCTTGGCCGGCGCCGCTTCGCATGCTCTCGATGCCGCATATCCAGAAAAGCGCCTTCTTGTACCACGGCAAGGGCGGCTCTGAAGCGACGACACGAGACAGTCAGTCGAAGTACGAAATGTGACCATGGCTGCGGCGGCTGCGGCTACCGATTCGGTGGCTGAGCTCGAGCCAGCGAGCGAGCGGTCGCAGGCTGGCTTCGCGAGGCGCAGCGTCTCGGCAACGAAGGCCGCTACCCAAGCCGGCGCCCGCGGTCACCTCAGGCGTGCGGCCGCCTTCGGCCATCGTCTCCTACATCCGGCATGGCACGACGCCGGCTCGGCCGAGCCCACGTTCGAAGAATCTGATGCTCTCGAGCATCGACAGATTCGATGAAAATGATGCTGCTAGACTCGACCGGCTAGCGGGAGCTCTAGGCAGCTACTGGGAGAACGAGCGCGTACTCGGAGCCGGCCCCCTCGTCGTAGGTGCAGCAGCAGCAGCAGCGAGCATACGTACGCTCGCCAGACTTCTGGTCCTCGGGCTGAGTCTCGCACGCTCCCTTGTCGTCGTCGTCGTCGAGAGAGATCGTGACGTTCGGCTCCGGCTCGTTTCGGAACGTCAGACTGGCGCTGCGCTTGCCCTGAGTCAGCGGCACAGTGGAGCCGCCGAGCATCGCGTCCGGCTCGCTGTCCGCCAGTAGATCGCCGCTGCTCGCCGCAACCGCCGCTGCCTGAGGCGGTTTCGCGGCGACGCCCTCTTCGCCGCTAGTCTGGTGCAGCGTGAAGAAGGTCAGGCCGTGCACCTATAGCGAGCGAGAGCGTCCGTCGTCGTCGTCGCCGCTTCCTCTCTCCGCTTTCCTCCCGCGTAGCCATCGGAGCGCGGCGAGCTCCTCCGCCGGTCGGAGGCCGCAGCAGCAGCAGCTACCGCCGAAGCTGCTGCTGCTGCGTCTCGCTTCTTGCGAAGCAGCTCGGCCCAGCCTCGCTCTAGCGACGCTGCGCCTCGCTCTCGCGCTGCCGCCCGCACGGCAAGGACGCGCGAGGGGCAAAGTTCGCGCCGCCCGAGCGCTGGCGGCGAGCGCACGAGAGTAGCGCTCTCGAGCTTTCGCAGGGCGATCGCTCAGGCAGCTCGCACGCGGAAGGCGGCTGATTGGGCGGGGCGCGGTGGCCGCTGGCTCCGCCGGCGGGCTCACCTTTGGAGCGTCTTCCTTGGGGTTCGTGAGCAGGCTGACGACGACGGTGACGACGCAGACTATGCCGAACAGCAGGATGCCAAAGTGCAGGTAGTGCACCTTGGTGATGATGGCCGGCCGCTCGTCGGGCTCGCCGCACGGCGGCGGCGAGCCGTACGAGTACTCCCACACGAAGCGGACGAGGCCCGTCGCCAATCCGACCATGAGGCCCCAGAATGCGCCCTGCGCGACCGACGCAGCGAGCGGAGCGTTGATGCATTTCGACGGCAGCGCATGCACACACAGCCGGCGTCGGCGGGCGACGAGCGGCGGCGGCAGGTGGCGCAGGAAGGCTGCGGGCTGAGCTCGGCGATCGATAAGCGGCCGCTCGAGTGCCGGAAGGCGCCGGAAGCAGCCGCCTAGCGAGTCGCTGCCAAACGACGGTGAAATTTCTTGGCGACGCGAGCACTTGTCGACTGCCCGGCGAAAGGGCTCACGCCGTGCGCACTTCCGTCTGCTTGGTGGTCGGATGGCAGGCGAAAGAAGAACGGAGGACTGTTCATTGGCTCCGAAAGAACGTGGAGGGGGCACGTGGCGGAAGCGCTCGGCCGCTAGCGAGAGCGCCGGAAATAGCAATAGCCGTCAGCGAGAGCGCCGGAAATAGCGATGGCGCGCCGAGGGCAGCAACCTGCTCGTTGATTCGCTTCCACAGTACGGCCAGCACGTAGACGGCGCACACGGGCGGAGCGAGGAAGCTGGTGATGCCCTGGATGTAGTGGAACAGTGCCGAGACGTTCTGCAGGATGGGAATCCACACGACGCTAATTGCCACCAGGACGACGACGAAGCATCTGCGAGAGACGGCCCGACGGCGATCGCACGTCGGCAGCGGCGGCGGTTCGCTGTGTCCGGCTCCGAGCTCCGGATGCCAGCGTTCGCAGCGCGGAGCCAGCCAGCCAGCGAAGAGTCGGCCCTCAATGCCGTGGCCGCTTCTTGATGGGTTCTCGACGCTTCGCGCCTTAAATCCTCAGACTGCGTCCCAGACTACCGCTGTGAGACGACGACGGCGGCCATCGTGACTCTCTCAGCCCAACCCCGGGTGGCTGGGTTGCCCCCTCACTACGCTGGCCGATCGATTCTACCCAGTCCCCTTGTCCTCTGACTCAGCCCGGCTAATGACGCTCACAAAGTATTGCTTATCACTCGTTTAAATTTGGTATTAACTGTGGCCTTATAGACGATGCACTTAGTGATCCTACGTACTACCCAATTTATAACACACTCAATGGTAGGCTTATGAAGAAATACGCTCGCGAATGGAAGCGGCGACTAAGTGTTAGCGCCGCATGGCGATTGCATAAAAAAACGCCGCTTTGTCGAGCGGCGGCGCTGGCGGCTGCTGCGGCGGTGCACTCCGTTCGTGCGCTAGAAGCGTTTGACTTAAAACGCTCTTTGAAATTCTAAGAATGAAGCTTTTCTGTGGCTAGCTTGAGCTGCAGGCGTTTTCTCAATTTGCGTTTGTCCCTGCCAGGTTTTATAATAATAATAACATACTTGATAAAGCGCCCTCAAAGAACTCAATCTCTTTCTAGGCGCATTACGTTTTCGGCAAAAGAAACACGATTGAATGGTTAGTAATAGCATGCTCAATCAACAACAAGAATAACATGGTTAGGAGTGACGTGCACAGGGTCAGCATGTAAGTTTTTGAGTCTGTCCCCTGCTTGCTTGCCGCCGACGCGCTTCCGGGGGCTACACATGCCGGAGTTGGGCTACAGCAAGCTACTAGGCCACTGCATCTGGCGATAAATATGTCTGAAACGCAAGTTTAAAAAGCGCAGAGGTTTGAATTCTTTGATGTCTTCTTTGCTGAAAACTTTGATGGCTGCCCGTTGATCAACGGATAACGTGCAAAGTTCTTTCGCTGACCCACAAGGCCCTAGATCAGAGGCTCTTAACCTGTGAGTCGCAACTCCTTTGGGGGTCGAACGACCCTTTCACAAGGGTCGCCTAAGACCATCGGAAAACACGCACTTCCACGTTTTGCACACAATAATTTTATGGTTAGGGGTCGCTACAACATGCGGAACTGTATTAAAGGGTCGCGGCATTAGGAAGGTTGACAACCACTCCCCCAGATGAACTGCTGCACCAGTTTCAGCCTCATCGTGCGCCCATGTCCGGTATGGACGAAATATTAGCTGTTTTATTTCTCCACTTAAATAGAGTTGGCGAATGAAGATCTTGATCCTGCAGGTCCTATACTGTGGAACTCACTTCCTGGATTCTTACGCAACGACTACTACTCTCCTGCTGCCGATTGTGGTGCATACTTCCATGCCGTCCTGACGTCCATGCTACTCACTACCTCAACTGTTCTCCTGACTCAGTTATGCTTCTCACGTTCTCTCTGTTGCGTGAGATTAAGTCTGTATGCTACTTGCTACTGACTGCCTACCGAAAGCCACCAAGGCTTAGTGAGTGCGCTACATAAAACTATCCTGCTTAACACCCACACACATCGTCTTCGTGGCTGTATGGAATACAGACGGGAATACATTAATTTACAGCCGACTACGCATCTGTCCACGAAAAAGCTCCAGGCTCTCAACGCAACGTAAACGGTCAGCGATTAGTAGCTATGGCGGACCCACGTGAAAATACAGAGGCCTGAGGATTGCCGGCGGCTGGAGTAGAGGTCGTGAGCCGAAAAACTCAGCTCCCAGAGGTGAATATCCGTCACATTAATACACTCCGCCCGTCGAGCGAACTGCGCTGGTGAACTTCGCGAACAGCGGCCGCGCCGCTATATAGCCTCGCCGAAAGCGAATCGCCGCCGCCCTCAGGCCACGATTTTGGCTCTAATTTTGACGAAGGATTTTTGAATTCGGCTTCCAATCGGCAGCTGAAGCGACGTGGCGTGCGCGAGCGCTCCGCAACGCTCCGCCACGGGCGGCACGTCGGTCAGGGCACAGACGGCAAGTCGGTGACCGCTCGGCGTTCTCACGCTCTGCTCGGAGAGACGAGCGCTCGGAGAGAGAATAGCTCTTACGCTCCGTGGAAGTCCCGCCATCTTCGAGCGGCGGCGGCCACCAATGGGGGGTGCCGACGGCTCACGCATGCAAAGGCTTGCTGACCACCAGGTCCAGCTACTGGTGACAGAGGCGCGGACGCCATTACGTAGCCGAAGGGCCGGACCTTTGTTGCCCTCGGCGGCAGCCCTTCGTAGCAAATTTCGCTGCCCCGCGCCCCGGACGCTTCGCTCGCTGACAGCCTAGAGGGGCGCGTCCGGGCGAGCTCGCCCCGCTTCCGGTCGCGCTAGCCGAAAGTGGCGGCCGCGACTTCACGTAGTTGCTGCCGCTACTGCACGAAGCGAAGCGCGTGCCCCCTTCAATTCAAATCCCGCGTCGCACTCACGGCGTTCGCTCAAGCGGCAGCCGCTCGCTCACCGGCCGACGATCATGAGCTCCATGTCGGTCGAGCTACTGCGCATGCGCCGCCATATATCCATCGTGAACAGGGTGCTGCTGCTGTTGAAGATGGACGTGAGTGACGACATGAGCGCCGACATCATGACGGCCAGCATGAGGCCTCGCGCGCCCGCCGGAAGCAGCTTGACGACCAGCAGCGGGTAGGCGATGTTGGTGCAGCCGCCGCGCCCTCCGCATATCTGCTGACACTCGTCCGGGTCTGAGCAGCCGACGTAGTCTGCATCGCGAGAGCGGACACCTCTCCGCTGAAGCTCGCCCGTTGGCCGGCTGCTTTACTCGCGCCGGCGTGCGCTATGTCGAAAGAGAGAGAGAGAGAGGGAGAGAGAGAGAGAGAGAGAGAGAGAGAGAGAGAGAGAGAGAGAGGGAGAGAGACAGACAGACAGACAGACAGACAGACAGACAGACAGACAGAGAGAGAGAGACAGAGAGAGACAGAGAGAGAGAGAGACAGAGAGAGACAGAGACAGAGAGGGGGAGAGAGAGGGCGAAAGAGAAAGAAAGAGAGATAGAGAGACAGCGAGAGAGAGAGAGAGGGGGAGAGAGAGGGCGAAAGAGAGACAGAGAGAGAGAAAGAGAGAGAGAGAGAGAGGGAGAGAGAGAGAGAAAGAGAGAGAGAGAGAGAGAGAGAGAGAGAGAGAGAGAGAGAGAGAGAGAGAGAGAGAGAGAAAGAGAGAGGGAGAAAGAGAGATAGAGAGAGAGAGAGAGAGAGAGAGGGCGAAAGAGAAAGAAAGAGAGAAAGCGAGAGAGAGAGAGAAAGCGAGAGAGAGAGAGAGAAAGAGAGAAAGAGAGAAGGAGAGAGAGAGAGAAAGAGAGAAAGAGAGAGAGAGAGAGAGAAAGAGTCAGAGGACGGCGGCAAGGTTGGCTACCGATGATCGAGACGCGAAATGCGCCGCCGCCGTCTCGGATGCCGTAGCAGGTCTAACCGGGGAAAAGAACGCGGGCGATCATTCCCGGGAACACCATGATGAAGAGCGGAAGCAGCTTGAGGTAGCCGGCCATGATTGTGGCGCCCTTGGCGTGACTCATGTCCTTGGCGGCGAGCGCCCTCTGCACGATGACCTAAAGCGACGACCGACGGGATGCCGGCGCGGCTCGTCGACGACGGGCCGATCGCGCAAGAGCGCCTATTGGCTCGCATCCGGCGGTGGCTCGCGTGAGGGCGGACAGAGGGCGGAGAAGCCGGCGCGGGCGGCGGGGCAGCGCGACCTCGCTCGCGCCTTCGGCCAAGAGCCGCCGCCGCTCGGAAGCGAGCGAGCGAGCGAGCGACGAAAGCCACTCGGCCGCGGCTTGCTGCCGTGCGCTCTCGGCTGCCGCTCGCTCCCCTGCACCTGATCGGAGCACCAGTACCACACCGACGAAATGAGAGCGCCGAAGAGGGTGCCCGGCCACGGCAGGCTGCCGTCGTCCGCCGAGCGGATGAGGTGCATCGCGTTGTCGGGCACGCGGCCTGCAGCGAACGACATGCAGATCGTCGCCGCCGCCGCCGCCGCCGCTGCAGAAAGCTTGGCGCCGCGTGCCGGCCAGTGCGCTGCTGGCCACGCCCCGGCTCGCCATGCCCCGTGCAAAACGAAGTGCCAGCCTATGTCAACCGATGCCGCGGCGCCGCTGCGCAGCCGCAGGCGGGGTGGGGGTGAGGCTCTCAACATCGGAGGGGGCACGGCTCACCGCAGTGGGCGTACGCCGCAAGCCTGGCGCTGTCGTTGCCGTAGAGCGTCGCAAGCGAGCGCGAGTCGTTGACGAGCGGCGACGAGCCGTTGCGCCAGAGCGACTCGATGAGCGCGTACTGCTTGGTGCGGTTGGACAGAGCCGCATCGCTCGTGAACTTCTCTATGATAGCCGAGTAGCCGCCGACTTCGACGAAGCCTGCTCAACGTCGCGGAGAGAGCGCCGCGTGACTCGCCGGCCCGAGCTCGGCCGCTGCTGCGAGAAAGCCCTAGGCGGAGGACGCGCGCGGGCGACGCTCGGGCGCTCGCGCTGCGAGCCTCCTACTTATTCCCATGAGCACGAACGCGCCGATCACCATGATGATGGTCTGTATGAAGTCCGTCCATATAACGGCGCTCAGGCCGCCTGAAAAGCGTCGCCGCGCAGGTCGGTGCTCGACGCTCACAGGAAGCGCGGCCGGCGGCGGCGCGCGGAGGCGGCTGCTGCGCGGCGCTCGGCGGTTGCGCCGCCGGCCGCCGAACGCTCCCCCCCCCCGCAGCCGCCTTTTCGCTCGCGTGGCCTCTCGTGCGCGCGACGGCGTGCGTTCGTCACCGAGGCCGACAGCGCGGCGGCGCTGTCGGCCTCGGTGGCGGCGGAGCGTGGCGCGAGCGAGAGAGTTCGTTCACCTGCTACCGTGAAGATGGCGGCGAGTACGAGGAGCATGATGACGGAAAACCAAAGATTCCAGCCAATTGACTGCTTGATAAATACAGCTCCAGCGTACAGGTCGGCCTGTGAACGCAGCGAGCGCTCGCTTCAGCGGCGACAACGCCAGCGGTGGCGGCAGAGGCGCGCTGACGCATCGCCGGCAGGCTGCTGTTTGCGCGCCGAAAGCGCTGGGACATTTAAACTCGCTGAGAGGGCGTGCATAGATTTACCGCATTTCAATGTCGCGTTCGACCACCACCCACTGGCACCTTCGACCACCCGGTACTACCCGCTAGCAAGCGCTTCTACAAAAGGATGCGTGCGAGGGATAGTGCTGCAGTGCTACGAAGCATGGCTACATTTTTCTTGTATCCACATAGCGTGAATGTGAATAATATATATTCACAAATGTATGATATATTAAATAATATAGTAATAATAGTATGTGACAATATTATGTAATATATTCACATTATTCACGCTCTGTGAATGCAAACTGTCAACCGATTCCTTCGAGCCGAAGGCATTTACTGCACCGCAAGGTGAGTGCGCGCGCTAGGTGGGCGCCGCAGACCGACCGCAGCGAAGACCTGGGAGGAGCTACTCGAGAGGAGCTGCCAACGGACACACACTGTCTCAGTCAACAGCGAAGCCCTTTCGGGTAAACCCGATCATCTACTGAAATCAGCAGACTCACTGTCATCTATGGCCGGCTTGACCGAAACCAACAGCTTTCCGGTGGTCTCGAGCGACATTATAATGGTACTGGATACAGCGAGAGGCATTGGTAGAGAGAAAATCTTTTCTAGTGGCCCTTGTTCTTTTGGTAGCTTTTCTCGAGCAGTTTCAACACACGTGCCGCCCGCCGAGCGCGTGCGCCTTCTTCGAGGTGCCGTAAACGCTTACGGTTCTGCGGAATTGAGCAAAACAATATGCGTCCACACTCTGCAGACACTGTCGATTCGTATACCGAAAAAGCCAGGCTCCGAAACCGTAGCGCTACGCCTCGCACGCATTCTTGCGTAGAAAAGTGTACTACTAGTGGGTACTACTTGGTGGCCGAAGGTACTAGCGGGTGGACGAACGTGGCGGACTGCCGAAAGCCGTCAGCGCGCCCCTCTCCGAGGCGGAAATGGACGGATTCGTGCCTCGTTCGCGGCGTGCATGCAGCGCGCGTGCGCCATTTGGTGCGCGTCGCTCTCGCGAGCTCCTTGCCTGCCTTCCTTTCGCTTGTTTCTCGCGAGCGGGCGGCTCGAGCTCAGCGCACGGTCGAGCTGCGAGCGGCGGCGGCAGAAGCGGAAGCGCTGCTCTCGCGAGGCGCTGGCGCGGACGCTGGCGCGAGCCGTCGGCTGCGAGAAGAGCGAGCGTCCGCGACTGGACGGCCGAGTGTGACCGGCAGCTGGCCTGCCACTCAGACTCATTCGTGCCCGGCGCATCCGCTTGACCGATCGCCCGTCAACGAGGCCTGCGTGCGCGCGGCGACGAAGGCGTCGCGAAGGTCACCGATTCGGCGGCGCTCCCGGACAGCCGGGACGCCCGGGTCTGGCCGGATGAGCCTTTCCGGTTCGACATCGTCGAGCGGGCGCACGCGCGCCTCGCTCCGAGCGGCCGGGGGCTCGGCCGCATGCGGCCATCAATACAGAGCGGCCGCTTGACGTGCCTCCGCCAGCAGCTGTGCGAACTTCCTGGCGCCACGCCTCGCCATGGCTGCTCCGCCCGGGCAGCGGCGGCGGCGGCGAGGCGGTAGCGTGAAGGGCGCTCGATCGGATTCGTCTGCCGCCGCGCGAGAAGCCGCCGCTGCCGCATCCTTGGCGACTGCCATCGCTTCTTTTTCCAAGTGGGCGTGGCAGCGTTCGTGCGACGCGACTAGCCGGCGCGCGGCGGTGGAGGTGAAGAAGGTCTAATGGGGGGGGGGGAGGGGAGGAGAGATAGCGGCGCCGGCCTACTTCTGCCGCCTGCGGCGATTGCCGGTTGCGATTGCCGGCGATTGCCTCGAGCGCCGGCGCTGAGCGCGTCCGGATGGCACGCTAATGATGGAGCGTTCGATGGGTTGAGCCAATGACGTTGAGCGGTCGCGGGGCCGCTCGGTGGCCGCGCCGCCGTCCGTCGCCGCCGCCAGGTCCGCGCGAGACCGCTGAGACCGGACGTTATCGGCGGAGGAGCCGCGGCTGCTGCGTCGGCCGCAGGCGACTCACCGATATCTTGGTGAACACGTAGAGCAGGAGCGCGAGGACTGAGAGGTACACGCGGATCCTCTGCCCGCCGAAGCGCTTCGTCAGGTACTCGGGCATGGTGAACACCTGGAACGAGGCGACGTCGATGACCGCTCTAGTCTATCGGTGGCGCTCGCACTTCGAGCGAATTATCCGCCGCTGCCGCCACCGCGTCCGGCGTTAGTTGCGAGTGTACTTGGAAAAAATGGCCACCGGCGGCCGCGCGTCACCCAGCGGCCGAATTAGAAAATGGCGCAAGCGCTGCGTCGGGAAGCTCGGATTGCATTGGCTTTCGCTTCGCGCTGTCGCGTCCGCGCGCCCTCGACGCGACGGCGATTGCGCCGCTCGCGCGAGCAGCCCGCGCCCGGGCGGATGCAGAGGGGAGAGCGTGATGCGCTCGTGGCCAACGTTCGTCGGGCGACGGACGTTGTGCACTCACCCCCGAAGACACGTAGACGGGCACGAACACCCAGCCGAGAAGAAGCAGAACGAAAATCGCCTGCAAGCAGAGGGCAATTGCTCAAACTCGCGCTCTCGCGCTATCCGCTGCTGCTGCTGCTGCGAGAGGCAGTGGCCGCCGGGCGGCGCGCTGCGAGGCGTGACTGCACCAGGAGGCAGTAAATCCGGAAGCCAAGAGCCGCTCGCGAGCAGCAGCGCTTACGTTCAGCTCAAAGATGATGATTCCTATGCCTGTGGCGGCGCCAGACCCAGCCAATCCGACGAAGTGGCCGCTTCCAATGTTACTTGCAAACAGACTCGCGCCTACCTGCGGCGGAGTGAGTCGGCTGCTGGTGGCGAGCTGGGGGACGCGCGCGCAGGGTCGCACGACCGGACGGTCGCTGCACGGACGGTCGCTGCAGCAGCTGCTGAAATCGACGCTCCCGGTTGCTTTGGCGCATCGCGATGGAACAGAGCATCTGCGAAGAAGTTTCTCAAAGAAACGTCGGCCAGCGGTCGCTGCTGCGCCGAAACGCCTCTTCGCAGCCTCGGTGCCGAGGCTGCAAAGAGGCGTCGAATCTCGCAGCTGCGCGCGAGCGACAGCGAGATAGGTAGGACAGCGGCCGCGGCCGCAGCATTCAAACGACGGCGCATCGTGGTGAGATTGGATCGAATGCGACGACGGCCAGAAAGACGGCGGACACTCGCCAATACGCCAGTCCGCTCCGCCGCCCCCTCCCCGCTGGGCCGTATAAGCGCTACAGCCCACGGCATCCGGCGCAGCCTCTTCCGTATGCTCTCTATCTTTCTCGTTCCTAGGTCGTGCTCCCTAGTCACCGTGAGGATGGAGCCTGACGGGACGCTGCACCGGAAGCGCGAAGCTAGCACTTCGCGCGGCTTTCGGGCGAGCGGTAGCTCGATGTAAGCTTCTCCTCATCCACCAGCACCGAGCAGTGCGAGCAAAACCGGCGCATGCAGCCCAGAAAAGCGATCGCCGCGCGAGGCGGAGCTTGAGGGCGCAGGACATTGCGTACGCCCTCGAGCGCTCCCGCCGCTACTTCCGGCGCGGATCGAAGCGCCTTGGAGTTAGACTGGCGCGAGCAGTGTGCGATCACTTATCCGCCTCTCTCCACACAGAGTATCGCTCTAGAATATCCGAGCGCCGCGCGCGCGCGCCGCTCTCCGCTCCGCCCTCGCTCCGAGCGCTCACCAGTGCCCAGTGCATGTTCCGGCCGGCCAAGAAGTATCCGCCCACGCTGCCTCGGTTGAGACACGACGACTAGAAAGAAAGACGCAAATTATAGAAGCGGCGGCGGCGGCAGGGGCCACGCACGCGCGGCGCGAACGAAGATGGTGACCACGCGAGCGTTCGTGCCCGCGCGGCCGCTCCTCTCCGCCGCCGCCTCCCAGCGTTGGCGTGACTCGGCGGCGAAGGAGCGAGCTCCTTGTTCGCTTGCGAGCGCGCTCCGCAAGGCCGCTCTGCAAAAGTTGGTCGGAGCTCCGTCAGCTCGGCTCTGCTGCCGCACAGGCTCTGCTCGCGGTAGGTGCGATCCCAAAAAGTGAGAGCTTCAGCTCGCTGCCGATCGGCGGCGGCGGCGGCGGCTCCCTCCAGCAGTCGCCGCTCGCTGGCTCGCGAAGAGCGAGCCAGCCATGCACACGACCCTGCGCTCGCGAGGCGCGCGGGCAGGCCACTCTTACCCAAACGCCGACGCCGATGACGATTAGTAAGTAGGCGATGAGAATGACGTAATCGGCCCAGTGCAGCTGCGAGTTGGTGGCCAGGTTTTCTAGCAACGTGGCCATCTTTCCTTACGGGTCGGCAATAGTATCCTTCGCTATCAGGTCTGCCGGTGCGAGAGGGAGAGAGAGAGAGCGCGCGCGAGTCGCCGCGCTCTGCGTCGAGCGCTCCTTCCAGCTGACACTCGCTCGACGAGGGCGGGACAGCCAGTGCGCGGCGCGAGTGCTCCAGCTGCCGCAGCAGCTGCGGCAGCAGCTGCTGCGGCGTGCGTCCGACCGAGCGCCACAGCGGCGACAAACCGGAGCGGACCGGACGCCCGAGAACAATGGAGGCGTTGAATGGCGGCGAGCGATCTGAGCGCACGGGTGCGGGAGCGAGCGTGCGCGCGTGGATCGCCCTCTGCAGGCGAAAGCGTGAGCGCTATGGGCAAGCGTGTCCAGTCGCCGACTCTGTGCATGAGCGAGCGATACAGTGAGTCGCGCGGCGGAGGCGAGGCGAAGCGCGACTATTTCGAGAGCACTTTTTGACTGACCCCCGTGCGACGGACGCCGCACGAAAAAAAGTACGAGCGTGCGAGCAGCCATTCGAGTGAGAATGGCGGTGTGCACGTGGCCACTCGAAATATTTAAGCCGCGTGTAAAATAAAATGGCAGTAATCTGATGACCGGGGCTTTCGGGGTACCGAAAAAGGGAGCAGAATTGGGGCCCAACGTGGAGAATCGTTTCAACTAATAACACGTGAGGAGTAGTAAGCATTCATCTGTGAAACATTACACCGAAGCACCCAGAACAAATGCATGGAATTAACATACAACCTCTCAATAACTAATATCTAAAATAAACTACAATAAAAATAACCATAATATAACCATTATGTAACGATAATAAAAATAGTAGCTAATAACTGAAGCTCAACGTGACAGATGTCCGAAAACCTTCTGTAAGGTTTTGCAAACGCGCTGCGTGCTATGCTCGGAAGACAAACAGTGAGTGAGCTTTTTACATACGTTCTCGATTCTGCCCTAAGAGGTCCTAGCTATCCGAAGATATGGCGCTCGCTCGCTCGCTCTTCACGACCCAGGTTTTGGGTTTGAGTTCTGCAGTGGGCGATCGTATATTGCTCACTGCAAGCAGTGGTAATAGCCGCTACGGCTCTTTTGTCGCCATAAAAATGAGGCTCATTTATCAGATAGCCGTTAATCTTTAGCAAGCAAGCTTGGAGCACGTGAGTTGCTATGCCTACAGCTCGCACTTCGCCTTGATGCACGGAGCATTCGATGCGATGCAAGCAATAAAGTACTGCGATTTCGCTGTTCCTTCAGCGATCGCCCTCGAAAGAAACGCGGATTTTCTTTCAGCGGTAGCGTGCATTCGCTTGGAATGCGGTCGCAAAAAAGTGCCCTGCAGCACCGCAGACCGCATGGCTATGACCGCGTGACCTTAACCAGTTTGGATAGTGGCACTACGCATGCAATGCTCAAGAGCTGAAGCTCACAATGCTCCCACAGTAGCGTCGCAACAATGACAAAACACCTCAAAAGTAATAGCAGTAACGCTTAACATCCTGCATGCAGTTTCAGCACCAACGTCGTATTAGAAAAAGACAAACAATGCACTGTATGTTGTGGCTACTATGACAGGCTACTATGACAGGCTACTATGACAAGCGACTTGCAGCAGACTTGACGACCGGCTTTCAGTAGCTCACTGTAAGCTTCAGGACTGACCGACCGGCAGACCGTGACGCCGCCAAGCTAGCTAGTGACTACGGTCAGGCTCATGTTTCATATAATGGCCAAGTAATTCGCACAATGATCTCGTCATTCCCTTATCGCGCTGCTCGAAAGCCTCAATCTGTAGTGGCCATCTCATTAACGTCTCTCAATTATAATCCAGCGGCTAAGCTATCAGCTCGTAATTAAGGCTCGGCTGTAAAGCTCGTAGCTAACAGTCGCGGAGCGTCGCAACACGACAACACTGGAAACGGCACCGCAATGCCGGTAGCGCGTCTAACGAGCGCACGGCCCCTAGGGCACGGTCACCAATCGCTCGCGTGCACACGCGATTGGCGAGTTACGAAGGACCCGGTTACAAGGGGCCTTAGGAGCATCCGCTGCTGCTAATCGCTTGATTAGAGCGCCTCAGCAGACATTTCTCAGCAGCTGCAGCAGCCATTTGCTGAGGTCATTTGCTATGTCACTCCAAACTTCGAATGACTTTTTCGTGCGGTTTGTCGTGTTTGGGTGGCGAAGACAAAAGTAGGCGGCTACTGATTCCGTCACTGTCCGGGTGACTGGATGAGGGGGATGCGAGTTACAAAATGCTTTAAGGCAGTAGAGACAGGCATTCCACCTGTCACCACTGCCTTACGCGGCTGCCGTCCGACGATGCCTCCGCGATCAAACGCCTAGCGTCGCACGTGCCAAATAGCTCAAGCGCCCGCCAGCGCTAGTCACCGGACAAGAGAAGGAGGAGGAGACAGAGGGATATATATATACATATATATATATATATGTATATATATATATATATATGTATATATATATATATATATATATATATATATAGAGAGAGAGAGAGAGAGAGAGAGAGAGAGAGAGTGTCGTCCCCGCGGAGGTCGAGGCAACGAAGCTTCTGGGGCCCGCAGTTTCGGCGTAGCCCATCCTTAGCGCCCAGATCACGAAACTGGGCTCTTTCTAATCGCCTCGATTTTCACCGCTCGCGTCCGATAGGGTTCGCTGCTTTCGGCAGAGCGCATTGTCGGCGTACTACGTGCTCTTTAGCTGCGTCCGAGCTAGGATTCTCTGAGGGCGCTACGTCAAACGTGTCATCATTATTACTATTGCATGCCCTCGCGGCGGCGGTCTGGCTGCGGCGAAAGATGGAGGCACGCGGCGGCGGCGAGCGCTCGCCGGTCAACATCGGTCGGGCTTCGGCCTCGTACGACCGAGGTGCTAGGAGCCGGGCTTCCGCTCGATCGGGTGGGGGGAGGGAGGGAGCACGGTGGCGCGGCGGCAGCACTGCAGACTCATTGCCACCACACCAGCCCAGGCAGAGCTAGCGGGTCTGATCGAGAAACGGCGAGCCCCGCACGACCACTCAGCGCACGCGTCTGTGCTAAGAAATGAGACCTCGATAGAGGGGCGCCACGAGCGAGTAAACGGCGCACGCGCCCGCGAGCGACCGCTGCGGCAGCGGGGCAGCGGCGGAGACTCACGAGTTTGCTCCAAGTCGGCAACCGCCGGCTCCAGACTGGCTAGTCCGGAAAACGACGACTCTGGACTGGCGGTTCACCGCGATCAAAGATGTATTTATGCTGTAAAACCCTGTGTAAAAACATCACAGCACGTCAGTTATCAACGGAATCAGCGGGCAAAGAGCTAAAAAAAAAACACCGCGATCATCAAAGGAAGAGGCCAAGGTCTTACACCAAACTCGCGCCGCAGTTTATTACGCAGGCTAGGTTACTACATCCCGGGCAAGGGCCAACGGTTGGAGGGCTTTGCGTAAGGCTGCTATAATGTAATGCATCTCGGTCTGTAACTCCACAAAGTCATAAAGAACATGTGGGCGTTACGCAGGAGAGTTTTGTATAGCGCACTCACAGCCTAAGCGGCTTTCGGTCGGCATTCGGTAGCCAACAGACTTCGTCTCACGCAACAAAGAGAAAGTGGGAAGCAAAGCAGAGTCAGGAGAGCAGTCGAGGCAGTGAGTAGCATAGAAGTAGCAGCTCACGAACCCTGAAAAGGATGTGCCATAGTCGGCAGCAGGAGAGTAGTTGTCGTTGCGTAAGAATTGTGGAAGCGAGTTCCACAGTCTTGGACCTGCAGAGCTAAAGCTTCTGTCGCCAACGGTCTTTAAGCGGATGAACGGGACAGGTAATCTATTGTCCACACAGTTTCTGAGGGCGCGAACAGGCTGAAACTGATACAGCAGTTCAGATGAAGCCGCCCCTCACTAAAGTTTAGATATCCGAGTAAGGCCTAACACTAGGACGCATATCGATAAATTACTATACAGATGCTGCTATGGCCACAATGTCCGTAGCACGGAGAATGATAGCTTAATGGTTATATATGGGTAAATACATCTCGTAACATGATTAAATATAAAAATTACAATAAAATATTAGAACAACTGATGGCAATTTAGCCGGAGGAGCCCTGCTCTGCCAGGGCTGCTGGGGGGGGGGGGGCCACCGATGAAAATAGGTTCAGGAACAGGGACCTCACATCTTCCAACCGCGAAATGGCGTCTGAGAAGAACAGCCGCCGCAATGCGGTCTGTTCTTTGTGCGCAATGCCGAAGCCCGCCAGGCGAGCTTCATTATCTGGCTACCAGCTACCCAGGGCGCCGACCGCGAAGGACTGAGCCACGGCCAACCGGTAGCCATCGGTCCTGAAAGATCAGGCTACGGCCTCCGACTTGTCAGCCTCTTTTCTCGGCCGCCACCATCAGGGCATCCTTGCTCCCGTCAAACGACACCGTCAGGTCGACTATGACCGCGTCGGTGTCGTTCTCGATGACCAAATCTGGCTTGAGAGCCTGACTCTCAGCTAGCGGGGAGGTGCATTCTGCCAACTGGCAGGAGAGCCCAGTGGCCAATAACATGGACTCGCTAAATGCTGTGACAAATAGATGCGTGTTGAGTTTTTTTTTTATAAAAATGTGGTCAAGTCAGGGGATGTCGTGATGCAAGTCGTAGTGAGTTCTAGTCTCTGGGGGTAAACGAACTAGAGACAAGGTCTCCACAGGATTTGAGGTTTGGGCGAGGTATAGGTAAACGATTCAATCAAAAAAGGGGGTGGTACGATGCTTGGCCTGGCGGGGGAGTAGATCTGAGAGATAGGCTGGAGCCAAAGTATGAAGTGACCTAAAAGTGAGCGACAAAACCTTGAAGTCGATCTGTTGCTTGACTGGTAGCCAGTGCAGGTCGGTGAGAAGTGGTGTGCTGTGGCAATAGTTGTCTTCCTTGATTGAGATATGAACTACATGACGAGGTCACTAGTGACCTCATTGCATGCAGACATTGAGGTGCTGTATGGAATTGAGGAACATGATTGCAGTGGGAATACTGCCATCTTAGGTATGGATTCCCTCTCTTGTCTATCTTTTTGACGAAGAGGCTGTAGACGCGATCGGCTAGATAGAGATCGCTAGATAGCAAGCTGACCTGGGAGCTGTTAATGAGATGATTGATCGTCAACATCAGCATTTTTGGATGTGCATCTGTGATTCCACTTCTTTTTTATAGAGGCTAGACTTGGCCTAGCTCGATTGGCAGGATCTACACAGTAGTTCTTGTTTTAGTGTCAATACACAGTCAGTCCTGATCTTGTGTATGTTTTTTCAAGGTTGGGCATAGCAGGCTTATCTGTTTTTATATCTACCGTAAAGCAATGGCCGTCCGGACGAGGGCCCACAGTTGTCTCAGAAGTGCAAAATCATCGCGACTGTCAGCTAGTGTCGCGTTCTAGCAATGTACCAATTATTACACGCCGGAAGAGTGGTCGAGCAGTAGAAACAAGGTAAATATTCTCGTAAGAACATTATCAATTTCAAGGGTCTTGAGGTTTCCCGATTCGCAGGTGATTTTAGATGAGGGGATGGAGGGCATACCTTGTAGACTGAATGAGATCTGCATGGGGTCAGATAAGCAGAATTTACTAGTGATTGGTGATGATGAAGCTTGGTTGTATGAGAAAATTCGATCGGGTGTGACCCCTAATGTGAGTAGAACCCTGCGCAAGAGCCACAAGAAACAATAAGTCAATCAGTGCATGAAACTCGATATTGAAAAAGTCAGAATAGTTATCAAATTATAGGTCAAAATAACCCATACTGTGGAAAGATTAATCCTTTGCACACAGAATCAAAATTAGATCAGAGACGTCTGAGATAAATGAATTGGTACCTGGTGGGAGAGAGAATACTGCCACCATCGATAGCTTGTTGTCGGGCAAGTCAAGATAATAGATTCGAAAGGCTGCTTCGATGGTACTGCAAATACTTGAAATTAAATTTCGAGCGTGTGGTAATAGCAAATACACTGCTTGCCTTGCCGACATTCAATCCTGGATTTCAGGAGACTTCTAGAAACTAAATGACGATAAAACCAAACTGCAGCTCATAGGACGCCCTAAGAGTGTGGCTGGACAAACAAGGCTTCGCTCTTCAAATAGTTGATGCTGTTGTGCGACCGTCACCACGTGCTCGATGTTTAGGTGTCATTTTCGACAGTTGCCTCAATTTTAAAAGCTTCATTCAGAAGACTGCTTCTACAGCTAGCCACCACGTCCGATCCCTTTCTAAGATTAAGAGCTGTCTTCCGCAGCGGCTTGCAAAATATTTAACTAGCTCCTTAGTTCTGTCTCGGGTTGATTATTTTAATTCCCATTTGGCTGGGCTACCAAAGAAAGCTACTAGGCAACTGCAGCTGACTACGCATATTGCTGCAAGGGTAGTCTTCAAGTCCCAGAGGTTTGAGCACGTGTCCCCTCTGCTAAAAGAGCTAGGATGGATCCCGGTTGATCAACGGATACAGAGCAAAGTTCTTATGCTGACCCACAAGGCCCGCCATGGCTTGGCTTCTTCGTACCTAGCTGAACTGCTGCACCAGTTTCAGCCTCATCGTGCCTTCAGGTCCTGCATGGAAAATAAATTAACTGTTCCATTTCTCTGCTTAAAGACCGTTGGCCACAGAAGCTTTAGCTCTGCAGGTCATAGACTGTGGAACTCGCTTCCGCAATTCCTACGCAACGACAACTACTCTCTTGCTGCATACTATAGCTCATCTTTTTCAGTGGTTCTGAGCTGCTACTTTCCTGCTTCTTACTACATAGACTGCTCTCCTGATTCTGCTATGCTTCCCACTTTCTCTTAGTAGCATTAGACGAAGTCTGTTGACTACCAAATGCGTAGCGAAAGCTGCTGAGGCTGTGAGTTTGCCTGACTGAAAAACTCTCCTGCATAACACCTAAATAGTCTTAATGGCTTTGTTGAGTTACAGATGGACATAAATTACATGACATTCAACTGCCAGTTTTGATTGATTTATAGCTGTGATAAAAGGATAAGGCTGTCGGGGTTACGTGTTCAATCGTCGGGCAGCTTACCCATTTTAGCCAAGTTCAAGTCAAAGCGAGCAGATTGAGGCCTTTATCAGAAATAAGGCCACTTATTCACATGTCTTTTATTGCACATCGAGCGAGGATTCCAAAGAAAAGTAATAAGTTAGACGCCTGAGTTATAGCAGGTCTGATGACCGCTAAGTTCAAGAGATTCACAGCAACGCGCTGAGTAGTTCGAGGCAATGCTGGGAATACCAAACCAATCGGATAATTTACTCGCAGCTGCTTCCGCACGAGCGTTTTTTCAGCTCGCCGCTCCGAGCTCCGGCTTCGCGTCTGCTCCGGGGCGCTTTTCTTTTGGTAAAGCCTAATTCACGGATCCTAGCAACGGACATAACATCTAGGAATGCATTTTAATTACGATGACGAAGCGATAGAAAGAACGCACGATCGTAACCTAATATGCAGGTTACTAGCCGCCGGTGCATCAAACGATGCCGCATGAGTGGCACACAGCCAGAAGCGATATGCTTTTAGGTGTCCGTAGGCACGTAGTTTTTTACTCACTGCTGCCAGAAAACAAACAGACAAGCATTAAATCTGTTGCAGTTGTATCGGTTTTGTTAGCGATTTTCGTAGTACATTCGGTTTTCAGAAGAGAATTCTGCAACGGACAACAAACGGTAATAGTGCTTGGTATCGGGAGGTGAGAATTTGTCGGCAGCGTCGGCCGGTAGTGGCTTAAAACGCAACTGACGGTTTATTTTGAGGTATCTTTTTTGCTTAGGGTTTGGTATTTAAAGTTAGAAATCATGATTCAGGATGCAGTATTTTGGGCCCTTCGGTGCACTGCTTATGATTTAGAGTTCGCGGTTTGAAGTTCTTTTTGTTTACCACCGCTGGCTAATTTGCTGAACTCTCTACCGTGGGCACAATGCCTTTAACCGAAACCAGAATTTCTAACGATATTCACAGGCATATTAGCTGCTCTTAACCTAGACGTTCCGGGAACAGCTTTGCCATGCTAGGAACCAGTTTTCAACGAACCGCTTATGTGTGAAAGGACTGATGAACTCCAGATTTTCCGCGCACCTACACCTTAAATCCCTCTCGCGACTGCTGCACATGCTGTCTTGCCACCCCATCGCTTTCTGCATTATGCTCGTCGCTTGTTATTATGACTTGCCTATGCCTCTCACTTAGTCTTTTTTTGTTGTGAGAGACAAAGCCTGCTGGCAGCCATACATAAAACGAATGGTGCCAAAGCTTGGATTCGCTGGGAAAGAACTCGCCTGCAAAACGTCCTCCTGTTCATCAACGTGGCCACGTGGTAGAGTTTCAGAAAAGGACGCTCACATGCATGCAAGCCGGAAAATGGGAAATTCCAGCAGGGTGTGCGGATGGGAAGTCTGGAGAATGGTAGTTTCGGTGGAGCGCTTCTCTGCGTCGTCGCATTTCCCATTGCTTCATAGTGTCGACGAGGGCGTCGTCGTTTAGTGTCATTCCTGCGAATGCTCCTCCACAGTAGGCCAACGACTGTCTAACGTGTGCAGTGCCTACAGCCAGAAAGGCGCACGGAAAACGTCGGTGGCGATGTAAGAGAGTTTTGACAAATCAACATGGAACTACCGCCACGTGACATATCCCTATAGTAGGCGGTCTATTTTACGGCTCGCACAGTGACGTAAGCATTAATCATTTGTAAAGTGCCCTAAGAGAACTGAATCTCTATTTAAGCGCTTCGCACGTGCCACAGGGCTGGAACCCATTACCTTGGTTATGAAATACATTTGCCTTGACCTTGGTTGAGGCGAGCATCTTCTAGCTTCTTTCGGCAGCTTTTGATACCATCGATCACAAAGTTCTTCTAGAGCGCCTCTCATCTCGCCTGGGCATCACTGGCACTGCTCAGCAGTGGTTCAGGTCCTATCTCAGTGGGAGACTCCGGAGTATTGACGTGAATGGACAAAGATCATCTGAAGTACCTCTGAAATATGGAGTACCTCAGGGCTCAGTGCTAGGTCCGGTTCTTTTCACGGTTTATACTCTGCCTCTTGCTGATGTGATTGCCAAGCACAATCTAGGCTTTCACTTATATGCGGATGACACTCAGTTGTACCTTTGCTTTGATCCCTCCCAGCCTTCGAGCACCTCAAATTCTCTAAACTCACTAGCTGCATGCATTGATGACATCCGCACATGGGTGGCAGCAAATTTTCTAAAACGTAACGATGATAAAACTAACTTACTAGTTATGGGCAAACCCAGTGTGATCCAGAGATTGAACAGGCTGACTCTCAAAATTGGCTCTGCCAGCATATCTCCTGTCAAATCAGCTCGATATATAGGTGTCATATTCCAAAGCGAACTTTCGTTAGACGACCATATCAGCTCCACAGTCAAATCTGCCTATTTTCAGCTTCATAACATTGCTAAAATTCGGGCTTGTTTAGATAAAGATACCACATCTAAGTTGGTCCATGCATTCGTGACATCCCGTCTCGACTTCTGCAATTCACTGCTTACTGGCCTACCAGCATGTCCGATCAGGTGATAGCAGCTGGTGCAAAACTCGGCAGCTAGACTTGTCTGCCGTGAGCGTCGCAGTTGCCACATTACTCCACTTCTCGTCGACCTGCACTGGCTACCAGTCAAGCAACGGATTGACTTCAAGGTTTTGTCGCTCACTTTTAGGTCCCTTCATTCTATGGCCCCAGCCTATCTGTCAGATATACTACCCCATCAGGCCAAGCATCGTACTACCCGCTTTTCGGAATCCAACAGTCTAGAAATACCTCGTACAAACCTTAAATCCTTTGGAGACCGTGCATTTAGTTCATATGCTCCCAAAGCCTGGAACTCCCTCCCGACCTGCATCAGAACATCCCCTGACCTGACCACATTTAAAAGGAACTTAAAAACACACCTATTTAGGACAGCATTTAGTGGGTCCCTGTGACTCGTTCTTCGTGTGCTTATGTGTGCTGACACTGTGCATGCTGCCACTAACAAGATTTGCATGCTGACCCTGTGCATGTCACCCCTAACCATGTTATTCATTCTATTTGTTTTTCAAGCATGATTTTACTTACCATTCAATTGCATTTCCCTTTGCAGCAAATTTAAAGCGCCTAGAAAGAGATTACGTTCTCTGAGGGCGCTTTATCAAGTGAATTATTGTTATTATTATTAGTAGTAGTACCCAATAGGTCAAACCGGATGCGGCCAGCCACTGCCATCTTGACGCACCCATTAATCTTTCGGATTTTTGGGCGAATAAGTAATGGAACTTATCGTGGATGCACAGTCCCAGTAAAGCGCTCTATACCTGGGGGTTCTCAACGATGGCTGTTTATCTTTTCAATCGATTCATTGGGAAGACAAGCGTTAGGTTAAACAGTGACAAACTGTTACGATTACAGACTACAATTTCACTGAGCTAGCTTTCTGTATGGTTTACGAAGCATCATCAATCCTCAGATATTGTTGGCAAGCTTGGTAGACACATGTCTGTAAGTGAAGAGTAAGTTTTTATAGCTTAGCTCTTACGACTCTACAAACTAGTGATCGATTATAGGTGAGTACAACCTAATGTAGAATGCGTGCGCTTTCTGGAATAATTTTTAACTTCAGCCAGTGCAATTTGACACAAGTGTCGCTCGAAATGAAGTACAAACGCCTAGTAATGCCTGCAAATTAAGAATATATTAAAATAAATCCATAAATAACATCTATGCCCTCATTCGTTGTATCCACTGCAAGATTTTGAATGTTTACTAGAAAGTTATGATCTCATGTTGAAAGAAATAATGCAAATTTCTCAAGCAGCCCCAATTAGTCTCGTACAGTTGCAAATTTCCATTGCATACTAGCAATCTATGCTCAAATAAGATTATCGTTTGGTGGTACTGTTTCCTTTAAAGATGCTTCTTTCGCCGCATAAAATCAACTTAAGCTACATGCTCAGCCTCCGCATTAAGGAAAGGAATCATTCTACAAATTTCCGACCATTCCCAGCGCTACGCGGTCAAAAATTTCAGATAACTTGGGGCTATTTTTCGAGAATTACTTGCTTTTGAACTCGGTCCTACGCCTCGAATAACTAATGCAAGCATGGTTTACCATTTGTGCGTCAGTCTTGTTCAAAGAAAGTACGGCGTGCGGGAGAGTGCTACTCGATGATGAGCATTATATTTATATTGTATCAAAAAAGAGACTTGATTTTTTGTAGTAGCCTAAAGTATTGCTCCCAGCGTGTAGGCAGCTTTCGTCGAGCAGTAGTTGGGAGCCTCGCTCTCAAATCGTCGCTCGAAGCATCACTCTCGAATCGATCGTCGCTTTCGTACACTCTTCAGCTGTTCTTATCCTGTTCTTGGAGCGCAGCTGCATCAAGGATATTGTGAGTCACGTGAGAGCGCTCGCGATCTCTAACAGGCAATACGTCACGTCGCTTAGCAATAAGCCGAGCTCTGAGCCGGCTGAGGCGGCAGTCACTGGCCTCGGAAGTACTATAGCCTCGCATTCATTTAGGCGCAGGCATGCAACTGCGGTCCATGACTTGCTAGACAGAAAGCTAGCTGTGAAGAATTCCGCCAGCTACATCTGGAGGTCGGTCTTGGGGCGGGGAAACGTTATCAGGAGGCAGCACCATTACGGTGCAGGACGCGGTCCTAACCACATATTGATGTATTTGATTGACGAGTAAAAAGAAGAATGTGCGAAAGTCTTTCAAGTTTTCTCTGTCTAGATTTGCTTACTTAATTATTGACCAAACAAAAACCTTTTCAAAAGGTGGAGGGACATGATCTGAGTCTAAGGACATTATCGCCTCTCGACACCCTGCGATATGAGTTTCTTGTCTGTAGCCGAACTCTCTTAAGAAAACCGAAGCTCTTGCAAACCTTGCATACAAAAAAGTTACAGCTAAGACCTGTTTAATCTGATCTATTTAGTTTAACGTAGTGTGGGAGAAATTACGTGCCTATGGACACCTAAACGCTTGTTGCTTCAGGCTGGAGTCACTACGACGGCAGTTATGTTAGATGTGCCGGCAGCTAGTAACCTGCATATAAGATCTGATCATGCATACCTTTTATTGCTGCGTTATCGCAGTTAAAATGCATTCCCATATTTTATTGCTGCTGCGAAGATCCGTGAATTATGCATGAACGATAAAAAGCATCCGGGAGTTGACATGGATAGGGATGGGAGCTGATACCCCTCTCGCTTGGAGGGAGCTGCGAGCTAATTACCCGTTTGTTTAGTATTCCTAGCACCACTCAGCGGGTTCCATCTCAAGCACTTTTGAGAGTCTCTCTACCTAATTGGCTATCAGGCCTGCGGCAACTCCGGGCCCCAACTTAACACTTGTCTTTGGAATCCATATAATGTATGGTCAAACCCTATTAATAAGCAACCTTATTCCAAAAAAGCATCTATCTGCTCGCAGACTGAAACTTGGCGAAAATAGGTAAACTGCCCGACAATTAAACAAGCGATCTCGATCGGCTTCTCCTTCTTTCAAACTCCTAGATCAATCAAAACTGGAGGCGGAGTCCTAGTATCTTACACTCTATTCCTATTTCGAGCAGTTTTCAATACCCCCGAAGCGGTCTTTCGAATCTATTGTCTTGATTTTACCCGACAACAAGCCGAAAATGGTGGCAGTAGTCTATCGCCCACCTGGTACCAAACCTTACTTAATCACAGACTTTACTGATCTCATTTCGATTCCGTGTGCAATAAATAAATATTGCATCATCATGAGTGAACTTAACGCTCCTTCCGATAACTTATAGGAAATTTTCAGTACCGAGTTTCGTGCACTGATTGACTTATTTTCTCTTGCGGCTCATGTGAATGGCTCTAGTCACATCAAGAGTCACACACCCAACCACATTTTCTCTCACAGCTGCACTTCATTATTAATAATTATAACTAATATATGCTTATCTGACCGTATGCAAATTTCATTCAGTCTAAAATGTGTGCCCTCCTCCTCCTTGTCTAAAATCATCTGTTAATCGTGAAACCTTAAGACCTTTGACATCGATGCTCTCTGTGCGAGAATATCTGCTTCGCCTCTGCTGCTCAAGCCAATTTCCGACCTGTCATCATTGGTAGATTCCTGCACCACGACACTAGCTGACATGCTCGATGGTTTACACCTCCGACTCAGCTCACTGTGCGCCCTCGCCCAGACGGCCTGTGGTTTACCATAGACATTAAACTAGCTAGGTCTGCTAAGCACAAGCCTGAAAACACATACACAAGATCAGGACTGACTGTCAATCGGCAGGCATACCAGGACTACTGTATATCGTAACAATCGATCCTAGCAACGGCCAGGTCTAGTTTCAATAAAAATATTGTTGATTCACAGATGCCCAATAAAAAAAACTGATGTCAAAGATAAACCATTTTATTAACTGCTCTCACGTTAGCTCCTTACCTAGTTAGTGATCACAGTGAAGATCTAGTTGATCGCTTCTGGAGCTTCTTTGTCAACATGACAGACAAGATCAGGGAGTCCATCCCTAAGATTACAGCATTCACCCGAATCTTGTCCCCCAATTCCGTGCAGCACCTCAGTGTTTACATTCAAGGTCGGCCGTGAAAGCACACTAGGTAAGGTGGTTGCTTTCACGACCTCGGTCCCGAGGTCGTGGGTTCGATTCCTATGGTGGGCGATCCTTTATTGCCACTGCAAGCGGTGATGATAGCCGCAAAGGCTCTTCTGTCGCTGTACAAAAAATAGGCTGGTTAACCAGCTACGATTTATTTAGTTATTTAAGGTTGCTAGTGTCCAGGCATTTTTATGGTAGCTAGACATAGCCTTTGCTTTGATCGACTGCTATGATCCACAGTGATCCACAGATCATGTGCATGTCGACGGACAGTCAACTCTGCTCTCTTGCATGCACTTCGCTTCAAGCTCGCACTTAGTAGACCTAGCTTGTTTAATGTCCGTGGCAAATAAGAGGCGGTATGAGCGAAGGTGCACAGTGTGCTTAGCTAAAGATTAAAACTCGTCAAGCATATCAGCTGCTGTCTTATTGAAGTATTTTGACCGATATTGACATGACCGAGGACGAATTGATCAGCAGGGGTGAAAATATATTTTTTTAGACAGCACCGATGTCAAAGGTTTTTACGACTTCGCAATTCACAGCTGAATTTTAGTGTAGAGGATGGCTCACACTGTAATGATGATACATTTTAATAGCACGGTCAGATGACTTAACCCGTTTCTAGGCACTTTACACTTGTTGCAAAGGCAGGATAATCGAATGATTAATTGCACCATGCTCAATTGCAACAAGCATAACATGGTTAGAGGTAACACGTACCGGGTCACTATGAAAAAATATGGTTAGTGGCTGCATGCACAGTGTCAGCACACATAAGCTCACGTAGGGTTGACTCACTAAAGGCTGAGACAAATATTTATGTTTTAGCTGCGTCTTAAATGTCGTTCAGTCAGGCAATCTTGTAACGCCTGTTGGAAGTGAGTTCTAGGCTTTGAAAGCATACGAGCAAAAAGCACGGTCTCCAAAGGATTTATAAGTTCGCAAGCGGTGCAGGTAAGCGATTCGATTAAGGAAAAAACACGTAGTACGACGCTTAGCCTGGTGAAGGAGCAGATCTGATAGGTAGGAGAGCAAAATAATGAGGAGAAGTAGAAATGAGCGACAAAACCTTGAAATCGATATCCTGAAGGCTCCAAGTCTGCACAGATTGGCAAGAAGTTTTGCGATGTAGCCACTGTGACACTCAAAGACAGACAAGCCTTACTTCAGAGTTTTGAAGCGACTGCAAGCGCCTGATTGCACAGGCCGCTAGATCAGCAAGCAGTGAGTTACATGAGTCTAGACATAATGTCGCCAATTCATGGAATAATTTGGCATTAGTATCCCTGCCTAAGCAAGTCAGAACGTCAGCAATATTATGAAACTTAAAGTAGTCAGTCTTGACTTTGAAGCTGATGTGGTTGGGTTATTAAAGATCACCTTGAAACAGGACTCGTAGATTTCATATAGATTCAACAGGAGACACTGTAGACTGAATTAGATATTCATGTGGTCAAATGTGCAGAATTTGTTAATAATTACATTTGATAGCATTCAGTTTGGGAGAATATTTGAAGGAGTATATAACCCTTGTTGTGAGTAGAGTTTTGAGCCACATGAGAAAATAAGTCTTTCTGCGAATTTTGTTTGGCTCCTAAGGCGTTAGTTAAACTGTAAAAATGAATGTTAAAACTACCTATAGTTAAGAAAATATCAATTTATTGGATACAGAATTGAAATGAGATAAAGAAATGTAGAGATAGAGAAGGAGTTGGTACCTGGGGAAGGTAGATTGTTATGAGTAGATTCTAAGTACCTCATAAGTATATTATAAGTAGATTCTAGGTTGATTCCACCTAGAAGTCAAGGGAGGATGTTGATGATGCTCTTACCAATTTGAAATCACAGCACTAATGAGTGGATATGAAAGTATATTTATCTTCTCTTATAAGGCCTCCAAGTGATTAAATCAACTTTTCGATTTCCTTCTAAAATATGGATTTCTGCTCTAAATATCCCATTTCCCCCAAACTTCGAGGTCATACCAGCTAGCAAGCTGCTCAAAGACTAGCCAAGACGAGAGAAGTCATCTACTTTTTGTAGCCAATTCAGTCCTCATCCAGAATTATAGGCATGCATGAACAAATTTAGGCCTGTGCACGAATCGTAAGAAACCACAGGTACAAGCCCTAGACCGAGCTCTCGAATTGCTAAGCCACAACTGGAGAGTGCGAACCTAGGTTGTGGGCATCAGCCGTTTGCAGCGGCTAATGATTCTGCAATCCTCGACTGGTTTGAATGAGCTCACGGGAAGCCCTTATTCTAGGCAGTTCGAGCGAAAAAGCCCAATCTTCTCACTGATCGATGCTTGCTCAACCCTGCAAGCTGTCCCTTCCTAAATTTGCTGCAACGGTTACGTTAAGAAATACGATGAATATATAGAGGCAAGCAGTGAATTGACTGCTTGCAAAGAACTAATTGCAAAGAGAAGGCTTCATAGCCATCTAGCAGCTTGGTTCCTGGATTATGTTGGGTAGGGCATGCTGATTGTGTTTGGTGCGAAGGTCTCCTCTCCACCAGATTAGACACGCAAACAGCATGACCTAGCACTGTATCTACCTCAACTTATCTGTGCAGCTAGAAATGTCTAGCTATATGGGCACAATATAACAGTCAAATGGATGAATTAGAACAAGTCTTGTTAATGGCTTCGTACGTTCTTTTTCGACTGTAAATGAGCGAAAGACATCCTCCTCAATGCAGAAAGTGTTGGAACCCTGTAAAGACCTGTTTTGAAATAATACCCTTATGGCAGAACGTTGACCTCTGTAGAAGCAGCCCAATGCTGGAGCAGGTGGCTGCTGTTAACTCGTTGACAGTGGCGTGTTATCCACACATTGCTCCACAGAAAACTCTCCTAGCCTGGTTTGGACATGCCCCCTAGATACAAGACATCTGCTAAGCTCACCAGGTGGATGGGCTGTGAGGTGCAATCCCACAAGCATGCGTCTTAAAGCCAGAGAATGCTACAAAAATGTTAGCATTACACTGCTCGTACCCAACATTTCACTTTCAGTACTTGGGCGTTAGGTTATTGGTTTCTGTGAAGCAACTGATTCAACGACGTTGTCAGACTAATTTCTAGTACACAGAGTTACGTAAATGAGAAAGTCTGTGAATGTGACTCACAAGGTCCAAATTAAGATATCACATTATACTTAAATATTGTTAAAAGGTATAAACATTAAACATAAGTAGAAGCCTGCTATGGCCAGCCCGTGTTTCATTATGCTGTATCACTTTCAACTGATACAAAGGCATATGCACGTAACTTTAATAGACGCTGCATAAAAAGAAATTCGCTGAATTAATCTTGTATTTAGCTTCATCCCACTTATCTTGAAGTGACAGGAATCACAGAAAAAACAAGGCACAGTGTACCAACTGCTATCTTTCTGGTAAACTCCTAAAAATCAAATTTTCAATCACTAAAAAATTTGATAATACCTTCATCATATGAGGACCAAATACATTAATGAAGGATGGTTGAAAAAGCTGCTTAAAATTGAAAAAACTTTTGAAATTTCATTCTTTGGTTAGCCCACTTTGGATTGACAATTGCAAGGCTAAATGATTGCTGGTCTGTATCGGAGAGGCTATTTAGCTAGACCTGTTACATAGTCATCTGCTGTCTAATCAAATGATACAACTACCGAATCTAACACTGCTAACAGAGTAGTTTGACCTTGGCCAGCTGTCTCTCATGCAGCAGGCAGCTATATATATTGCTTCCATGAATTGGGCTTTCCAAAATAACATGCTGCCCTTAGTGGTACAATATAGCCAATAGTGGCCTAAGCGCCGACTTTCAGTCAATGCTCTGCTGACGTTGAAGGTTTAGGCTTCTGCAAGATGTACCCCTTTCTCATCAAAGCTGTCGCATATTCGATGAGTGGAACGGCTCGTCTGCACTACGAGAGAATGCTTGCATAGAGCTGCAGTTATTAGCCACTCATATGCCCAGCAAAAGTCAGACATCCTCGTCTTAAAAAGAATTCCAGTGACTGTGAGGTCACACGCTAGGGAAAGCAGTGGGAGCATTGATTTTGCACACAAATTGCACCCCTACTTGAGACGGGAATTTTAAAGAACTAGCAATACCACGTTTGATAAAAATACATTGTTTAATGGAATAGGCAAAACAGGATTGTGAATAATGATTGGTGCGCATAAATAACGATTGACGTTTGATCTTGAGATTAGATTAAATTTATAAATGATACATCAAGCATCAAAGCACAGCTCATTGGAAGCTCTCAAAATGCTCAAAATGTAACCTGATTGCATAATTAGCTTTCTAACCATTCTTCCGGCAGAAGGCATAAGCTGGAGCAGTTTTTAAATATATGACATGGGCTACATACAGAGTCTCTAGAGACCTTGGCTGTCTTAAAATTTTTCTGCTGTAGTGAGAGGTGTGACTTGCATCAGGAGTTCGTTGCAAGTGAGAGAGAAACCTTCGAGTGGCTAGCAGCGAGGCTGGCAGCCACGTGACCGATAGTCGAGTTTGTTTGCCTTTTCTTTTCCCCTTCGGTCCAATTTCTTGATCACCTAGTAAAATCAACTGAAAATAAGTTTGAATTCTCTCTGAGACGGTTAAATAACAAACTCGGAAATATTAAATTGAAGGTGAGCTGCTTGGTCCAGCCTTTAGCCCCGCGGCAGCCTGAAAGTTCTTTGCAGACCAACCGGCTGCTGGTGCTGCAGCTGCCGCCGCCGCCTACGCTGTTGCGGCTGCTGCTACTGCTGCTGTTGCTGCTGCATATGTTGCCGCCGCCGCTGCTGCTGCTGCCGACGCAGCCTCCTCAACTGCCCTCCAGCCTTTAGACCTGTTAGGGTTCGGCAGCACTCGGCCGGACGGGTTATATGTTTCCATGTCATAGTTAATGATTAGTGTTCGGAGATCTCAGCGTGATAAGCTTCGCCTCTGCCAGATTTACAGAGGCTAAAGCCAGCTGGCCCTGCCAGAGGCCATTTGTGTCGAGATCTTATCTCCATGCATGCAGAGCAGCTCGCCTGGTTAGGGTTTTTCAGCGATGATTAACCCCTCCTAGACAGACCATGTCACTCACTCAATGAATTTACATGCTAATTGGAGCCATCTATTCAAGATTTATCGTTCCTCTTTTTTTCTCAGAGACCGGCCGCTATCTCAAATGCGAACGCAGATCGAAACGGTCATCGTATAGATGACATACAAGCTGCTAGGGCATTATTTTGTGCCAGCTTGATTCAGTGAAGCAAGCTGGAAAACAAATTTCAAAACTGTGAAGCTACTACTAAGGTAAACTTGATATATTCGAGGTAGATTCAGCATGAGGGAGGATAGCAATCTACATACAGGCTGCAGTTACGTTATTGGCTCACTCGGCCGCTAGTGCCTTAACGGCTGCTGACGCTGAGCCTGAGGCAAGGAGCATACAGATAGGAGTCCTGCTGCAGGTTCTTACAATGAATCCATAACAAACTGCACAGTAGCTAAAGTGCTTGCTTGCTCGATCGATTCGGTGCTGTGAACCGGCAGCCAGACCGATTGGCCAGAGTGAGAGTAGCTTTTACCACCTCGAGCACGGACGGACCCATAGGAAGAACGCTACCAGGCGGCGCCTCAATTTTGCCTACTCCCGCGTCATCCACATTCTGTGAATCCAGCAGCCGGTCCGACCGTCTGCCGACGGCAGCTGCCAGAAGCTGGCCCGTCAGAGGAGAGCCGACGGGCCAGCTTCTGGCAGTCTTCTTCTCTTCTGTCGTACCAGCGTAGCGAAATTAGCGGAGCGTCGAGAAGTGCACGCGTCTGGAGATCGACGCCAGACGCTGTTGTCCGCTGCTGGTCGTCCAGCACACGTCTCCTCGTGGCCCCTCCAGACCTGGTGGCTGTCTGCTGCAGACGCAGCCTGCAGCTGCGCTCGCCCGCGTTGCACAACCTCGTAGGCCTCCTTGACCTCTCTTAAGGCTAGGCGGTCGTCCGCCGGAAGCTGCACCCTCAGGTTTCGGAAGCACCCTCTTCCTAACGGAAGAGGTTGGTGAGGAGGAGGTTCGGCTAACTGTCGCTGCGGCTGAGGCAGAATGGGCAATCGGCTCGGTGCAGCGGCTGCACCTCCTACTGTCGCAAGCCACGTATCATGTATCGTGTATCGTGTAGGCTGTATATTCTAGGCGCAGCGGCCGCTTCTCCTGCGGCCAAAGGCCTGGCTGTCAGCATGCCTACTCGCAGAGGCCCGCACATCAAGGGCATTGGCTTTGGCCGGTACTCGATACGCGTTTTCAGGTATTCTCATTAATAACTATTAATATTATTTAAGTATATAGTAATAATACAATAATAGTTAATGTTATTGTTAATATATTTATATTAAATATACTATTATATTATTATATTATTTATATTCTATTTATATTAACCTGATCATATTACTCAGGCTTTCTTGAAGCTGAGACGAATAGCTGCGAGCCGATGCTGCAATAAATTGGTCGTGCGAAGCTAGTTTGTCACGCTACTTCGATCAGTCCTTGACGATGCCAAGGCCAAGGACACCTAGCCATCGGTTAGCCGTTTGGACCGACGCCGTCTAGTCCAGTGGCTCTCAACTTCCTAATGCAATGACCCTTTAATACAGTTCCTCATGTTGTGGCGACCCCCAACCAAAAAACTATTGTGTGCAAAATGTGGAAATGCATGGTTTCCGGTGGTCCTAGGCGACCCCTGTCGTTCGATCTATCAATGGGTTGCGACCCACAGGTTGAGAACCGCTGGTTTTGACCATTTCACCCGGGTAGTGTACGCAATGAGTAATATCGCTTCCAGTGATTATGTTCATCATTTACTAAATAATGATAATAATGAATAAAAAAGACCTTTCAATAGCAACGGAAGAGAACGCAGTCTTTTTAAAATCACTTTTAATAGGGCTTAGAATCCTTGTCTAAGCAGACCTGACTATTTGCAGTGCTACGTAGCTGAAAGTAGGTAAAATTAGAATAGAATGTAATCGTTTGTAGAGCGCCCTACGTGAGCTTATATCGCTATCCAGGCGTCTCACATATATCACGGGGCTAGAGCCCTCGACATCGATCATCACGAGCATTCACCTTGACCTCGGCCGTTAAAGGCGGACAGCTTAGCCCCACTGTCAAGCCATCAGCAGACCGGACAGTGTTGCTGATAAAGTCGTCTAGTGAACGATCAACCTGAATGGGACACCTTGATTTTTCGTAGATGCAACAGGAGAAATGCTGGCATTTTGAAGGTCAAGTCTAAATAATCCCGAGTCTTGCTCGGTTTTTCCACAGCTAATGATAATAACAATAATACATTCGCATAGTGCCATTGAGAACTGAATTTCTCTCTAGGCACTTTGCTGACGGTGCATATAAAGCATCGCCAAATGTTTGGTGGTAACATCCCCATCAACTGGCATAGTGTAAGGAGGTACATGCACACGAAAGACAAATGACAAAGACCCAGCAAATGCATAAATAAATAAATAGGTGTATTTCAGCTTCTTTTTAAATGTCACCATGTCACTGGACGTTGCGACGTGCGTCGGTAGTGAGTTCCGGGCATTGGGAGCATAGTCAATTGGTTCTATGGCCACTATATTTGAGAAGGCTTGCTGCCATCTCAGTGAGAATATAAGCGGACCGCAAGCATTGTGCAACGGAGCTGAGAGACTTCGACGAGCTGGAAGGGGGGCATGGATTCAGCTCACGAATAATAGTGTGTCTCATTGGCTTAAAATGGAAAGCCGAGATTGTGCTTGGCGACCGCATCGGCAAGTGGGATAGCATACATTGTGAAAAAGATGCGGACCGACCTTAAATCCGTGAAATACCCTCAACTTTATTGGCTTTTGGATCGCGACTGTTCCTTGACATAACTGTTCTGAAATTTTCCAAAAAATAGGACCTATACTATGCAGCGTGGCACCGGTATGTATGCCCTGGCGAGATGAGAGGCACTCAAGAGAGACCTAGAGGCCAAGAGTATCAAACGCTTTTGAAAGTAGGAGCCGAGCAAGCAGATCGACTAAAGTCTGAAATCCCGCGAATTTCGTCACACACTCGCAGCAGTTCTAAATCGGTGGAGTGATTGGCTCATTAGGGCTGCGGGTTAGGTCCTCGCTCTTCACGATCCTTGCCGTGGGTTCGAGCCCCGGTGAAGACAATATTTTATTGCCCGCTGCGAGCGGCGGTGATAGCTGTTAAGGCGCTTCGGCCACAATTAAAATGAGGCTGTTGAATCAGCTAACCGTTTTTAAAAACCTGACCACAACTTACTTTCTAAAGATTTGATATCAGAGTGTATCTGATATCTTTCCAATTGTTCCAGCGTCTTTGGTAGGAATGGAGAAAGACGAGTTTTCGCATAATTTCCTTGCTCTCTCCCAATCGAGTGTCGCATTCTCAATGAGTGGCTCAGATATAACCTTTTTGAAGGATGCAGCGACAAGACCTGAGGCTAGGGACATGTATTCTACACGAAGGGCCGTCTGCACAAATAGAGCAAGGACCCTTCCATTCGGCAGACGGACACCTAGGCTGACACCATGCTGACCTACCGAGGCATTTAAATGTAATGTGTTTGCAAATACATCCATGCACTCCTCGAATCATGTATGAAATTAAAAAAAGAAATTCAAAAGGGACCATGTGAACGCAGTCCTAGTAAAAGGCATGCTTCTAGGACACTTCCGAAAACTTGATGGCAACACATCCTGGTTGCAAGTCCGAGGTGCGTTTGTACAGAAATCACAGTCTGTATATACGGGCACCTGTTTTTCCGTGCATTGAATATGGAGATTGTGGGTTAGCCGTTTCTCATGTCTATTCTCCCTTTCTGTAAAGTTCAGAAGTTAGGCAGAACTAAAATAATAAATCGTATCCATTTCTGAACGCATGCTCCAATTTAACGAGAATACAGCGGTCAGCATGTAACTCTCAGAAACACTACACTAAAGGAAAGTCAGCTTCCGATTGGTCTGCGAGGAAATGCGAAGGCTGATACATGCTACTGTCAGATGTCCGAAACCCTCAGGGGCCGTAAGGCTTCTAGGGGAGGACTGAGGGAGAAGAGAGTTGATGCAGCTAGACCTTCCGTGCTTGAGGACTGGCTTTACGGGTGGTAGCGTTTGTCAGAGGTGTTACATAGATAGTAGTTATGGATGCCCTGAAAGAGATTCCGATCGTTAGCGAACGCACCGAGCAGCAATCCCTTCTGCCAGGGTCGCAGCGTTTCGAACAATAGCATGCCAACAAGCAGATAGCTAAGTAGGTAAGGCTAGGTTAGAGCCATCCAAACGATCCTTGTAGATCTTTACCTGCCTTCCTTCGTGGGAATTTCGAGTAACGAACGTCAAAACGTTTAGAAGAAATTCCGTCCGTCATCCACAGCTGGAAAGCATGCGTTTTCATATCCCGACTGACATCCTCCCGGCATTTAGGAGGCGGCAGCAAACTAATCCTCCTCCAAACAATGGGAGCTCTGCTCTGATTGGGCTTGGTAGCTCATTAACTGAGGCACAGCCTCCGCTCTCTGGATGTTTGGCTTATATGCCTTGTCCGTGAGTTCGGCAGCTGGCTGGCTGCCAAACCAGACTCCGACTCAGAGATCCATTCATTCTGAAGCGGCCTCAAGAGTTTGCGATCTGTTTCTACGTGCTTCGAAAGCTCTCCTACGCTCGAACTCGGCAATCTCCCCCGTCTGTCAGCGATGGGCGTGGATGGACGCTGCTGCTGCTGCTGCGATTTGAAGGCTGGGGTGATTGCCGCCAGCTCGCTGATGACCGTAAGTTCAGGCCGAGAAAAATGTTTCGCGGACCGAACTGGAAGCAATTTTATGTATGCGTGCATACCATCTTTCTCAACAAGTAGCAAAGCCAGATAGTCCACAGTTGAACGCTTGAACTAGATTTGGATTTCAGTCTGACACGTCTTTTAAACGATAGTACCAGTGCAAAAGCTTTTAGGAAGCTTCAAAGAGCTTGGGATTCAAATGAATGAAGCGGATGAACGTCTGCCGCCGACGACGACGACGATTTGAAAGCCGTGCCGAAAAAAGACCCGGGCAAAATATTGAGGCTGCGGAGCCCCATTTATAAACGCGGCATCGATGTAGGGTCAACTGGTAGCTTGCATGTCGCCGCATTGTGCAAATCCCTAGAAGTGGATTGTGCTTACTCTTCGAGAGACACTGAGATTTGAATCAGAAGCCATCTAGTGAGATTTGATATTTAGAATCAGCAGCCAGCGAGCCCTGCTTCGCTTGCAGCTCCGCTTGGCGTGCAAGTGCGAGCTTCCCGTTCTTCAACCCGGATATCCGGGTATTAGTACCGGATACTGGTGCTTAAGCAAGTACCTACGAACCAAAGACTCGCGATGCGATTCGTAATGAGATTCGCACCATGAGGTGTTAGGCTTACAATGGTATGTCCGGCACCACATGCTACCTTTGCACTCCACATTTGCAAGCAGCCGAAGCCTTGCATTCATCCAGCACCCGAAGCTACACTATTTCGGTACCTTTTGGAAAGAAACTGTGAGTGACTTGTTCTGGACTCAGCCATGCCGACTGCTATGGCGCTTAACCGTTAAGTGATTCCAATGTAAAACAAATCAACATACAACTGCCGGTTGTGATGGCCTTACAAGTGCATCAGGTAAGCATAAAATGCAGAATTATAATTCAAAGCGTTGGTGTACGCACAGTTGCATTAACGTTTTCAATTAGACTAATACTAGAGCCGATGCACTCAACGTAACATTGTGACACCTACTTGCTCGATGCTGGCTTGGCACTCTGTCATCCGAACGTCCTGTCAGAGACAAACTAAGATCTAAATAAGAAAGGGAAAGTTGTCAAGAAGGCTTAAATGAATGAAATGACGAGTTTTGATACACCATAATTATGGCAGTACACGAATGCACAAAATATTTGAGGGATAACAATTCGTGAGTAGAATTACCAACTTTTGCGTTTTCCAAAACCTCGGTAATCCAGCTATTTGTTTTAAGGATTACTTGGTGGTGAATGAAACGCGTGGCCGAATGCATCAATTTAAAACCCAAATGCTCTTTCACTTTAGCGAGAGGGTTCAGTAGAAAAACATGCTGACATAATGATTTATTAGTTAATGAATTATTGCAGCTGGGAAAAACCAGTTCAAAAACGCGACCAGAAGGAAACTCTACAATGAAATCGAATTTTAATACAATCTAAATCTGGAGCTACTGAAGAAAAGCTCAAATTAGTTTCAACACTAATTGGCTGAGTTGGATCTGTACAGATTAAAAATCCCCTAAACAATAACAGCTGCTGCCTGCTTTTAATCGAACCATTAGCCATATGGCATAGCGGAATAGACATGTATTTGTATACGTGGCTGTTTGATTGATTACAGACGAATCTTCAGTAGGCCTAAGTAATTAGAAGCTGCTGCACCAGCAGCGAAACCGATAACCCAGTTTAGTTCTTGGTGGATAGAATATGTCAAGGACATTCACTTGATCGGAGCCTATAGACCCATAGTTTGTCATTACCGAGGTCAGAATCATCTGCTTGTTTTTGCTTTTTGCCCTAGTGCCGAGTTCTGCGAAATAATGAGCTTTTGAATAGATGTTATCCAAGAATTATTCCCGTGTTTTGAGTATGAACCACGGTCGGAAGTAAAATGTAGGTGGTTATTGCATTTTTGAATGACTTTTGCTTCAAGGAGTCGAGAATATCGCACAAAAAGTTAGCTCCCCAAATAATTCATCACGTACCAACAACTTAGCCTACAAACCTTCGTGCTTATTCTCTATTTATTTGCCAAATTTAAGGAATTATTCAACGTTGGTTCTGGAAGAACAAAAAGTGAGCTGGAAGAACAGTGTGATTACGGAGAAAAACATATTGCTCTGTCATGAGGGTAAGGTTTCTCCATCCCAAGGGTCAAATTTCTCTGTCGTGAAGGTCAGATTACTCTGTCACGAGTCTCAGATTTCTCCGTCACGATGGTAAGATTTTTCTGTCATGAGGGTCAAATTGCTGTGTCATGAGAGTCGGAGACCCTTTCAATGGTCGGAAGGCTGCCATGCCACACTTAGGTAAGTAGGCGTCGCTGGTAGCGTCAGTATCGAGGCTGTAAGCATCAGCTTCTACATTGACACGTTTCTAAGCGACACATAATTTTAAAATTCCAGGAGCTTCATCGTTAAAATTCCAAGGGCGATGCGTATTTGTGCTATCAAGCCAGCAGGCTACGCGTTTTATTGTTATCAATCAGTAGATCCACTTCAGGCAAAAATGGAGCCCTGACCGAAAGCTAGTGGTTGGCTGATGTCGGCCAATTTGAAGTCCTTGGCGGTCGCCCGGTCTGAAGATGCGTTCCTTTTCAGCCGCTGCAAGTATGCAAGCAAGCACGTCGGTTAAGCAAATTCGTTTCGTGAATAGACACGTAGAGTGAAACAGCGATCCCCCACCGGTGAGCTCTCTCGAGCCGCCCAATATCTCGTTTCTTTGCTTGAAAGTGGTCGCACTGGATGGTGGTATATGCAGCAGTCGTCCGTCTTCTCTAGCTTCACGTGCTACGAGCTGACCCAACACCCTCAGGTCGGCGAAACGATTGTTGCTATTTATGTCGATAACAGTGTTGCACTCATTACGTCTGAATGTGCCGAAGGTCACTGGCGAAGACGGTGACATCTGGAAGCAGTTGCAGGATGCGTGCTACAGTTGCCAGCCAGCGCTACCGCTCAGCAGCTGGGCGTCGTGGACTTGCGGCATGGTATCTATTTAGTCCGCCATTCCGCTACTGCTTCACCGATACCGCATGGGAATCCATCTGTCTATGCACGTTGGCTGGTAGCGTTAGGTAATTGTTAATGCTTAGCCGCTTTCAGCAGAGACTGGTTACCTCGTCGGGGCACTTTTTCAAGTCGCTCGTTGACGATTCCTGCACAGATTGTAGCGAACGCTTAGCAGTCCTTCTAGTGTGTCGAAGGGCTTAGCAGCTCTCCTGAAACCTCTGTATCATGGCATCTGCCATCGTGCTGATGGTTTCGCTTACGTCTCCTGGTATCTCTGAACCTATAGGCCTCAAATGAAAGTGATAATACATTGTTGAAATTAAATAAAAACGAACTTTACATTGCCACACGAACGAGTCGTTTGGTTCACTCTTGAATAGCAGACCACACCATGCCCGTCTGATCTATCCAGCATAGCCTGGAGCAATGCTTTAATAATTTCTTAGCATTGGTAGTGGCATATCGTAACTTTGGCTCGATTGTTTAGGTTGCTGTGCATACACTCCTTCCTTTCCCGATGCAAGCGGAAGCGTTGCTGCACCATCCGGCAATAGCTAAGGCTCTCCTGCCGCTGCTCATGCTCCCGTCGAGCCGTGATAGTTGTCCTCCATTCAAGTTGCAGGAAGAGAAAAGTCCGGTGCTAAAAAGTAAGATGCCTCGCTTCGCATTAAAACCATTGGTAAACTGACTAGTTTTATAAACCAAGTGAGGCGTCGCGATCATTTACTTACATGCATTACTGTGGTGAAACGTCACTTCGAGAGTCGATCCCTAGGATCGAACGTCAGACCTGCCCAAATTAGTAGCAGGATCAGTTTTGTGATTAGAAGTCCGAACACCCTGTAAAAAAACCTGCTCTGTCTCTGGCAATTTCAATCGATAATGATGGTATCGTGATTTGGCGTATTCTGAAGTGAGTCATTGGGATTTGGCGGTGCAGAGTGCTGGAAAAATGTTTTAAAAAATCTATCTGCTTTCTTTTAACAGTCAGTGTTTGCTTAAGACAATCGTTTTTGCTTCGGCCAGCTTCTTTTGATGCGTTGGACGGCATACCGCAGTAGGCACACTACCAATATTATGGGTCATCAAAGGGTTTGCAGAGACGCTATCTTCAGTCACCTCACAATCCAACAAGATGGAATTAATTCCAAATATGACTCGTGCTCGCAGGAAACTGAGCAGTGCAGCTTTTGTTGGTGCGTCAGTTGATCATATGAACCGTAGCAGCGCAAGTCGAGAGTTGCAATGCTACAGCCAACAGCCTCAGAGGTCGGACCCTAGCCCCGAGGCCTCATCTGTGCAATACACAATTAATAATAATAATAAGCTTACGCAGAGCTTTTTGAGTCGTACATACGCACCTGCAGCCTGGAACACTAGTCCAAGTGGTGGCCCAAGATTTTAAAGTACGAATGTTTTGGTGCTCAAAGCCCTTTCTGTGCGAAGGCAAGCCAGTAGGCGTATTTTACTTAAATTCAATCGTGCATAAAATAGAGCTAGTATGAAGGATAACAATACTAATAATAGATTTTTCCGGAACCCAGAGACAACTAGTTTTGTTTTAGAAGGGACCTCCGCAAATAATGGAAAGATAGCATGTCAATATGTTAGTGATAGAGTGAATGCATGATTTCAGCACAAGTGAAGCAAGTACAAATTAGCGAAGAATGTGAAAAACGCTGTAATTAATAGGTTTTTAGATTCTTTTTAAATGCCGTCGAGTCGGGGAATGTCATGAAGTCTAGTCTGTATAGTCGGTATTGAGTTCCTCGCATTGGGATCAAGGCAACCGAAGGAATAGTTTCCAAACGATCGTGGTTAGTTAAAGACAGGACTAAAATACCCGCCTGTGAAGCGGTGCTGCAATGAGGAGTAAGTATTTCAGCTAGATTGGCAGGACTAAGAGGATAGAAAGGCCCGGAAGAAGATGACAGGACATTAAAATAGTGTGTCAGTGAAAATGAAGCAATTTGGCAGTTGGCGACTTAAACGGCAAACAAGGCGAGCTGCTGAATTGTTCGCTGCTACTATGAGCGTAATATTTATTGCACCGACATGGTGCAATTAGTGAGTAAAATAAACTTGAAAGAGATGCTAATTAGAAATAGACTAGCTTGGCTGTGGTACTAGGAGTTTCTGTAAGCGCTTACCGTTTGACTAAGTCGTCGCTCTACCAGTTGCATGCACTTACGTTCACTCGAATGTACGTTAATATCGAGGTCTAAGTTCAACAAGAGCTCAGTAGCATGAGGGAGAGTATCCAGAAGTGGCGGCCATTGATTATTGATTGCAAATATATACCGCACCCTTATTAGAGAAAAAATGGTGTGCCTATGATCGTGCATTGTTAAAGCAAAATGATATTACCTACCGTCGTGTGCAAGCGTCACTATTATTCGAAACTATCACCAAGCTAAAATGAATCTAATATAATGCTCTGTGAACAGAATAAGTTGAATATTACTGTTTATTTTGCTTAGAGAGGATAAAAAATAAACTAAAAGCGGCGCAGGCATATATCTCCTATGTACAACCTGTATCTCCATAATCTTTTGATACATATTTTAATCTGTATGAATTGTCTGATAAAATACCACTTTTTTTTAGATATGGGGATTGGCAAGCACGGTACTTGCTTTCGTCTATCCACACTGTAAGTGCAATGCGGTTGCTCTAATCAATGCCAGTATAATGACGACGTCATGTGTGGGCTGCGAAAATTTAGGGCTACGACATGGGACTCCTTCAGACCTGTCCAATAAACTTTCCACTACTTGGAGGTTGGCAGTAGGACAATACTCTCATGTAGCACCTAGCATCTATCTTCGCTAGTAGTGGTTTTTGATAGGCTCAGTTTTGGAAATAGTTTCCACATCTAGTTCAATCATGATCTTAGATTGTACTTCCTGATCTTTCTTTGAAGGAGCTCCAACTCAAAGACTAATATCATAGAGTATGTATAGATATATTTCAGCAGTGAAAATTGTATTACTTTGTTTGAGCACCCGAAGGCTTAGCTACAAAATGCACAACTCGCAGCATACGTTATCTTGTCGGTGCCTTACGCAAGCTAGATCTATGGATTTTTTCAACATTGAATTAGGCAGCAGCTGTGGAACCTAAAACACCGTTAGGCAAAAATCTGATAATAGATGTCGGCCAGTTTTCTTTTTTCAGTCTGTATGACCACAAAAATAATGCTCTTAGTAAACGAATGGTGAAATCGCTATCTTGTGCTTTCGGCCTGCTTATCGTCGCGACTGGAGAGTCAACTAACGTATTTGCATGAGTACTTAAATCACTGGACGGCACTAATTTATTGTATCTCCTGAAGTATGCGAGACTTACCGCGACGGTTAGTAAGCATTTCACTTGTTTCACTGTTCCTCCTGGGCTAGATTACTTTAACTCCTTTAGAAGTACAGCCAGACGTGCCACCCGGCCTCTTCTAGCAAGAACCACATGGGTAACTTGGTATTACAATTCAAAAGATTATGCAATACGCTTTTTACACTGCGGCGGCAGTAGTGCTTGAGAAGATCGAGGAGTTTTATTTGAGAAAATAATGCATCTTTCAGCATCAGCACAACTAAATACGATCTCTGGACCACTTGGCAATCAGCTCAACGTATCCAACTTACCCGGGTAAAGCTAAGACGCTCGTAACCTACCCGGCTGTCCTTCTTAAATTGTATTCTTGCTTCGGGCTATGCATGAGAAGCTGCCAATGCCGTGGAATTGAGTCAGGTGGAAGTTCCATGTGCGGTAAAATATAAGCGAGAAGTTTCGCAGTCGGATCTTTGGAGAGCACTCCATCAGCCTGGAAAGATTCATTGGGAATGCACGCGTGGAGACAATCGGCGCAAGAGGTCCCGAAAAAGTTGCACGGAGCACGAGATGACTGAGATCTCAGTCCGAAGGATTCGAGTGGATGGAAAAGGCAGAATATGGTGGCCTTTTGGATCGGCGAAGTGCGATCCGCTGAAGCCTGCTGAGCTCATTGGAGGTCATCGAGAGGTTGCTTGCAGTGAGCGGAAACACTTTGATAAGTGTGTGGACACATAATCAAGACGAAAGCGAAAAACGCCATAAAAACGCCTGTTAAGCTATGCGAGGCCTACGAAAGAACTATAGTGTGCTTTTGGGTGATTTAGACTAGCACAGGGCACCTCATTACACATTCGAAAACTGCAAGAGAGCTCTTGAAGGTAAGCTGTGCAGTGGCTGCTCTCCTGATAGAATTTATTTGGCAACAAAGGTAGTGTGTGAAATACCCTTTTTGATTTTTACAATTCTGGAATTTTTATATGCTGATAAGTGTAGAGGGAGCCATGAAGTTTGCTATCTCACGAATATGGTGGTAAACAAATGAGCGCTCAAGCTTCTGATATTTCTCAATGGTGTACCCTTTCCAAACGCTGCACTTGAAAAAATGTGCCTCCCATCGTACATCTGTTCCTTTTTCCATCGCCCTAGTACCGCACTGCAACGAGCTCTTTGCCTTCGTCCCTTTGAATACGGATCTACTACATCAAGTACAGAGCAGAAAATTTAATATCAATAAAGATGCTGCAGATCCAGATTCAAATTTCATATATGCAGGTGAGGAGTAACGCTATTCTTTCGCTAGCTAAAATACCACAATGATCTGATAAGAGAACATGGTGGTGCGTGCACTGCTTCTGAGAAAACAGGTAAGCAAAAGATAATTTAGCAGATTGCGTATTGTGACATCGTGAACGGCTTCTGAGCTAAGAAGTACGAAAAAGGCAATTCAGCAGGACGAAACAAAGGCCAAGAGTAACTGGCAGGTTATTGGTTTCTTTTCTAACGTTTTCAGATCAAGAGATGACGTAATGTCGAACGGCAATAAGCATGAGGCTTAGAGATATAAAAGACTGGAAACAAAGCGTAGGAGCTCGAAGGGCGATTTAGCTTTAACGCAGTACTTACAAATCATTTCTCCATAAAGTAGGCAATCGTTTTTTTAAGATTTTTTGTGAATTGTGCTAAATCAAGTCTAAAAGAAATTACATATGCATTTTAGAGGCAAGAATTTTTCTTGAACCTAGGCTTTCCTCTTTGTGATTCACTGAATTTGAATTTGAATCTTTTGCAGATGTATACAGTGTATGGATTTACTTAACAATTGCCGTACTGTGCGTAGTATCCAGCATCTTGGCCATCGTCGGTGCATCTAAGGTGAGTGGCAAACAAAACAATGACTAATATAGAATTATTTTAATTTATTATTTCTAAATATATTTATATATTATATCAAAGCTGTAGAAACTTGAAGTTTGCAGTGATTTCCTCAATGGTTTTCTGCTTCGATTAGTGACTTACGACTAATGACCTATGACTTATTTCCTAGACTCAAATTCGGTCAGAGACGTTTGTATGACGATTTAAAAAATTTAATTAAAACGAAATAATGAAATAAAAGACTAGTATTTCACTTTGTTGTAGTGTTATCATGATCATATTATGAATATGGTAAGCCTAATGAAAACTTGTAAGGGGCATCGTATTTGTTCCTTTCCATCGAGTACAACTCCGAAATAATTTTGTCACTGGCGGGATTTATGAAAAAGCTCGTTCTGAAAAAAAATAACTTCACCATAAACAATTTCAAATGCACCCATTAAAAAAGTAGGGTTATCTGTTTTTGTATGACTAAAACGCCTCGGCGATCAACTGCCCTAAAGAGCTCATGAAACATTCCAAAAGGATCTATCAGAGAAGTGTCGGCATTGTACAGCACTGGTAGTGAAAATATTCCCTTGCAGTCGCACAAACTAGTTACCTAAGTTTCTTCACTTAAATTAATGGACCGTTATTTGATAGTTATTACGCCATCACAATCAAGTTAAAGCCTTTTTGATTGCCCATGGAAAGTGGCTTGCTCTAAAATTTGGATTATTTCAACTTATCACAGCTGCATATCTTTCACTACTTGCATGACTGCCAACACGAACGGCTTAAAAAGGATGAAAAAGTGAGTCCCACTGTCAGGTCTTATTAGCTAATTGCATCGTGAAGTTTAGCATATACCAGTGGAAGCCTTCGAAATTGAGCAGTTACCTTCAGATATTTATAGCTGAGCAGTACTGGGCCAAAAGTAATTCCCAAAATGTATGTCCTATTTAAAGAGTTCACTTTTTAAAAGGTTAAGCAATTTTAAGAGGTAACCAATCTGCCACATCAACAGCACCATGCTTATTACAGCAGAAGATCTGTAGATAGTTTCACGAATTCTAGTTGCACGTAAAACTAATTTGCCCGCTGCATGACTCAAACACTAGAAGAGGGCAGTGAAATGATAATTATCGAGCACCTTATAGAATATAATGATGATTATCGATTATCGAGCACCCAGCGGTCGCAGGGTTAAAACGCAGTAGCCAGATATGCAGCAAAGATTTTTAAAGATGATGTTGTCCTTGTCGTCAATTCTAGTCTCAGGCTTGAAAAAACACTGCCGACCTTCCTACACAGTGGTTGTGTAAATGGTGGTACACATGAGAATTAACGAGTTCTCTTCAAAAGAGCCAGCGTCGAATATGTAGTGGGGCTGTCCATTAGACTCTAGACAGCTAGCATTAAAATTTGGTAGCTGTTTTTGTTATGTCGCATTCTGTATAATCGCATGACAGAATAAAATATGGAGAGTTTGAGATTGAGCCAGAGTTATTGCGGCACAAGCTGTTTAAAGACGTAAAAAAAACTTTCAGCGGCTCTACTAGACTAACAAAACTTGATGCATCTGCTAATTCATCAGCTCAAATGCGCAAAAACATCCACAGTTAGACTTTGGATGTCTTAAAAAAAAACTTTTCAACCTCAGCTATCTGTGATCATATTTAATTGTGCGTGCTGCAGTCATTTATCCACTTCATTCAATCACGTGCTCATTAGCACTCGAGTGGTCAGTGTAACGCTGCAATCGTACGACGTGCCGCTCGCTGGAAGAATGCATGAAAAGCAGATTACTTCTTCTTACCGCTAGACTCGGAGAGATAACCAACTTATATAATGCAAGTTCTTTATCTTAGTGATCCACCACTAGCGAATGAATGCCTTCACATTTCACTCTCAGTCAATAGTATTTACGGCAATAATAGCAGATGTATGATGAATAGGTTCTGAAAGCTATGGCGAGCAGATGCAAACGATGAAGACAACTTTCGTCTTTCCAAACATTTCAATAAAAACTGTTCAGATAATATGCACTGCAAAAAGCCGCTTATGTAATGGTCTACTGTTCTATTATGTATTTATGCAGGGGTATATATATATATACATATATATATATATATATATATATATATATATATACGTGTGTATGCGTAGGTGTGTGTGTGTGTGTATTTGTAAAAATGCGGAGACAAGATTCTCATATGCTTACAATTCGTTTGCCGAAAGGAATAAGGAATTGTCGGTCGATGTACTGGAACCCACGACCTGGGTAATGACGTTGCAGCTCCTCAACCCTTGGCAATGATAGGTGAAGCTTAAAAGTACGGTAAGAAGCATTGGGGATGCAGAAATAAGCAGCAATTGAGGATCCATGAGCAGCAGTGGCTGCAGAAGCAATTGATATCACTTGGCATTATTGAGGCAATCGAGTCACGAAGCAACTGAGCTTGTGAGTCCATCGAGCAAATTTGTGCGGCCAATCTGTACTAGAAACGACGTGTTCGAAAGATAAGAATCCTCACAAAATCTGGCAAAATAAAAAGATAAGACTCTCTGGCCTATATTCGGATCTAGTGTTATAGTGAGTCTGGATGAATAGCCGTTTGATTTATTTACGTTAACAACGTTAAACAAAATTTGATCTCATGCTGTACGTATTAAAATGCTAAAAACGTCTTGCAAGTATAAGTGCAAAATATATGTATGCATATTAAGACAGTGCTTCTAACAATGCTGCAGTAAGCTTATTAATTTGCCCAAAAGCGTAGCCCCAAGACGCACAAGTGACTTGCTAGGAGATCATGATGATTTCCCATAACGTACTCCAGTACCCGTTGTATTCGAGTCGCTGCTGATTCATTCTTTTCTGCTTCAGTAATTTGAATAGTGGCAGTTTTTTGCAGGACGTCTGGGCATTTATCTTACCTCATTGCATCACGACAGCAATTTACATTTTGTTGTCAATGGCTGGAGCTCTGATTATAGCCATCGACCTGGCAGGTATTTATCACGATTTCCCGTGCAAAGGTTGTTGATAAAAATACGCTTCTATCCATCGTAAACTGTCAGGGGAATAGGTAGCATGTCATTTTATCTAAACTATGCTTAACGTACCAAGCCGAATCGTAAAGTTTTATCAGAATGCTTTTTCCAAAATTACAAGCAACTAAGTATGCTGGTTGTTTCAACATGGGAAAATAACATTTATGGTTTGTTATTATTATTAAGGAGCTAAGTTTGGCCTTTAACATAATTTAGAGTTCTCGCCAAACATCACTTGGAAGGTTTAAAGAGAAAAATGGAAGGGAAAACCAAATTTAAGCCTAAGCTTGTTAACGTGTTTCACAAATTTATATTACCCGGTCCTGCTTGTGCAGATTACGCTCACGAGGCTATACGACGGCAACTAGAACGCTGCACTGCGATACCAGTAAACAACTTGATATCTGTGCCAGTGCATCCGAGCTGATTTCAGCTCTTTCGCACTGATGGTGTCTATAGAAACTGCCTTGTTTTATGCAACAAATTTAAACCTAATTTGGTAGTAGCTATAGTAACAATAGATCTAACTTACAGGGAGCCAAAAGAACTAAATCTATTTCTAGCTCTTTTTAAACGTACTGCAAAGGAGGAAAGTCAAATGCTCAGTGATAGCAGTACAACGTCAGTACGAATGTGCTCATAAGTTATCCAGCAAATGGTGTGAGTAAGAAGTGAATTGTTATCTTATTTTTTAGATAATAATACACTTGATAAAGCTCCCTCAGAGAACTCACTCTCTTTATAGGTGCTTTACGTTTGCTGCAAAGGAATATAAGTCGTCAAGTCAGAGTATTCGGGGCGTGAGTCTCCAGTAGCTTCCAGCCTTTTGAAGAAAGTGAATTAAATTCGTGGCCTATAAAGTATTTGAGTTTGGTCCGAGGCAAAGCTAAGTGACCTAATTCATAAGAATAGATGTGACATTACCTACCGTAATTGGAAAATTGCTCGGAAACATAGGTCGATGCGAGAGAATCAAGTGACTTCACTGTGAGGGATAAAACCTTAAAGTCGATAAGCTGATTGACAGGGAGGTGATGCAGGTAGGAGAAAAGTAGCGCGATAGGGCGATTGCGAAGCTTCAAAGTTCTCCACCCACTGTTAGTGCATTAACATGCTAATAGATGACTGGTGTGCCGAACTGCGAATTATCTGTGGAGCACACACCATGGAATCTGGCCAAATGAAGATGACAATTCCGAGTTATTTTTACCTAAAGTAAAGCATTACTGTAGCGCTTGATCCTGAAGTACATAGTAATGAAATGTAAAGGGCCAGCCACTGCTGACTTTAGCTCTTGTATTCGTTTCTCGCGCTTTATCAGCCTTCTGCACGTCCGCGCTCTGTCACGGCCGATTGCTTCCAGGCTGCGTTCTCCATTTGCCGGAGGCGTTCCTTTGATATTGTGCAGAACGTTAAAAAAGTAGCTGGAATTTTTCACCACAATGTTGATTTTATTCAAGTAGTCTGAAGATGATAGTAGCAAACTCGCCAGTGAGCGAATACCTGTCTCTCGCCAGCTTTCTCGCGGGACCAACATAGCTGTATGTCAGGATTTTGACTGAGGTAAATGGCTATGACCAATTATTATAACACGTTCAGGGGTCAGTGCTTTGGCAGGCGCAGGTTGTGCTTGTGCGTGTGTGCATTGAAATACTGTTTGCTAATCTGCTTCTTTTGCAGCTCATGCAGCCATTGAGGAGTTGAGCGAGCCAATTCTTCACCGTGCAGTGGCGGCAGCAGCATTCATTATAATTGCCATCTTTTCCGTAAGTTGACGTTTGCTGCAATCTTGCTTTATTGATTAGTGGCATAATTCGCTTCCAAGCTTTTGTTTACTGATGCAGATTTGGGCGTTGGTTGGTGCCTCCACGTTAACACATAAGCTCCGTAAGGAAGCCTCCATGGTCTACTAACCTGTAACTGTTCAACGGCTGGGCTTGAAGGGCGCTAGCACGTACACGAATCTGGACGAAATAAATGCAAATTCATCAGTGGCACAGCTTTCATCTACCAGCCATTCAGCGTCCATCTTTTAGAAGATGCGCCAGAAATAGTATCAGCAGCAGCTTTTGCTGCACAGAGGCTTTGACAATGAACAGGTTTCGTGCAACGCTTTTGTGCTAGATTAATCAAAATCACGCGGTTTGAAATTGGAGACCACAAATACAACCTGCTTGGTAAATTTAAGAATGAGCTTGGAAAAATTTATCATTATTGTGCTTTATACACTAATAAACTTAGTCTTGAATAACAGCTTCTCTGATTTTCTTACGTATCTTAAAGCTGCTCTAGTCTTAAGAAAAGTTAGTGCTGGTTAGTGTCATAGACCGTGATAAATTGCAGTAATTTCCCAAGATAGAAAGCAAGAAAGTTCAAATTCTCCTGAAATCGTGATATTTCTAGCTACCTGAATGTTTTTATCTACTGTGTCCCGAAGGCAAGAACGCATAATAGCAGCCATCAACTAGCTTAATCTTGGACATAAGGGGTTGTGATCGAGCTTTGTATTTAGCTGCTCGATGCTTATCTGGTCTGGACCCCTGAGGTCACATTGCATCGCACTTTGCGTCGTTAAAGTCTAACCCAAAGACGCTGCTTATCCACTCAACTTTGAGCCCCATACGACTTTTATTTTATTTGTTCCCCAGTGCGTTACTGGCGCCTTGTGCATCGTTCAGCAAATACTACAAACCTGTGGACTTCAGTATTATTCAATAGTATTCCAACTTTTCCTTCCTATTTTTACCTCAAGACCTTCAAAAGACCTGAGTAAATTATTCTGTAGATAAACCAACTGGATAGTAACACATGTATTGTTCACTTAGATGAGATCAAGCAATGCAAAATTATTGAGCCTCAAACTTATGCACCAAAGGCTGCCGGAGTACGATCGGTATGGCGTTGAAGACGCTATGACCATTTAAGGTCAGAAGAGAGTCGAGTAGAAGTAGAAAATGAACGAAATTTCTTTCACCCCAATCTAAGTTAGATACACATAGATGGTTATTGATTTATTGATTGTTCCAAGATATTACGTGCCGAAGGAGCCAAACACTGTTCGCAAATACATACACACACACACACACACACACACACACACACACACACACACACACACACACATATATATATATATATATAATATATATTTATATTTATATTTATATAATATATATTTATATATATATATGTATGTGAGTGCACACACACACACACACACACACACACACATATATATATATATATATATAATATATATTTATATTTATATTTATATAATATATATTTATATATATATATGTATGTGAGTGCACACACACACACACACACACACACACACACACACACATATATATATATATATATTTATATATATATATGTATGTGAGTGCACACACACACACACACACACACACACACACACACACACACACGCACACACACCACACACACACACACACACACACACACACACACACACACACACACACATATATGTGTATATACATATATACATATATATATATATATATATATATATATATATATATATATATATATATATATATGCAGTTTTGGGAATTAACGTACACCAAAAAGCCGTCGCTTTATATATGTGGATACTGTGCTGTAGCAGCATATCAATATATATATATATATATATATATATATATTGATATGCTGCTACAGCACAGTATCCGCATATCAATATATACATATATATATATATTGATATACTGCTACAGCACAGTATCCGCATATCAATATATATATATATATATATATATATATTGATATACTGCTACAGCACAGTATCCACATATATAAAGCGACGGCTTTTTGGTGTACGTTAATTCCCAAAACTGCATATATATATATATATATATAGAGAGAGAGAGAGAGAGAGAGAGAGTAAGAGAGTGAGGTATAGAGAGTAAGAGATAAAGAGAGCGATAGATTCTGTGGTTTAAGGTTTATGATTTAGGGCTATGGGTGTAAATTCTAAGTTTAATGGTTTAGATTTCACGATTTTGCATAGCTACTGAAGTTGCTGCATTTACTTCTATGTGTACTATGCCAAGTGGGAAAACCATATGATCAATAGATATTAGAGAGCGTCTTTGCCATGATTGTTTCCACAATGATCGGTTTCTGGTATTTGACGAACGAGTGACTAGCCATAGCGGCTTAGAATGTGGTCTACCAGTGGACGATGGAAGTCTTGTCTACAGAAGAATTTAGCAGAGCTTCCTAACTTTGTCGATTAAATGAATGAGGTAAATGCACACTGACTTTTTACTATACTATTTCTCTAACGATCTCCGCAGTAAACAAGGGAGTTCTTATTAGAGCAGCTCATCTGAATGTCAGAGGGGATCTAAATAGAACAAGAATAATGTTCAAGCTGCTGTTAGCTTTTTACTGATGGCTTGGTGCTAGTAAGTGCAGTAGAGATCCCGATTAGAGACCAACAATAAGAATTTTCCAGTTTTAAGGTTGTTAGGAAAAATAATCTGTTTTCTGGAATAAAGTCTCTGTCTAGCTGATTTATATTATACAAAGCGATTACCCATACACAAGTTCCACTATGGACGAAACAAGGATTCAATAATGCAGACTTAAAATGGAATAGCTACTTTAATTAGGCTTTTAGAGATTAGTTACTCTGCGTTCTCTGAAAGAATTACAAGCCACAATAGTTGCGTTTGAGATAAATATGCACGGATATCCTAATTTATTTCTATATAAATATCCCTTATTTTAAGCTAAGACCCACACCTCTTGCCTAAGAAGAATGAGTTGAGCTATAACGATGATAGCAGATCAGATTTTGAAAATAAATTGCTCTTTGCTGTGAAGGCCCTATCCGTTATGCCTTTCGAAGCCTTAAACATTTTTATGTGATCTAAGTGAACATACCTAATACTGATGATTCTACAAAATGGTGTTAGTTATAATAAAGAATGTATGTGGCACCCTACTAGACCTAAATCTTTTTCAAACAACGTTACTTATGCTGAAAACTTTGCCAGTATGTTGGCTTGTGATACCAAGAATGCAATTTCAGCATGCATAAGCACAGAAAAGACAATTCGCAAGTAAGGCTGCGAGGAACAGGTGAGCTTATAAGCTTCTTTGAAAATTTCTACAAAATAGGAGGTATAGCTTTTACATCGATCTGCTAAAATGAAGAAAATACAGGCTAATATTAAAATAACTTGTCATTGGCTTCAAACGGAAACTACAAAAAGATGAGCCAAGGATTTAATTTATTCAGAATGTCACGCGAAACGTGAGATATGAGCTGTGTCAAGCAGCTACGCTACAGTAATGTAATGCCAGTAGCTCTCCCCTGTTTTGCGCAGTGGTAAGGTGTTCGTCCTAGTGACCAAGATCGTTTGCTTGAGCCCTTTGGTTTGAAAGCATCTGAATGGACATTAAATCCTCTGAGGAGCTATAAGTTTATTAAACACGCACACCCAAACACACACCCGCACACACGCACGTGCGAGTGCAAACACAAATATGTATTCATATTCTGTTTTCGTGGAACCAAATGCTTCCGCTCATCACACTAGTATAGGGACGACTTAAAATGTTTTCCACCGAGCCTCATTTTTGCTGATACCCTGAAAAGAGCAAGCGAGGCATTCTCTGTCTGTTCCTCTAAGCGGATGAGTTTCTTCATTCTTTTCCGTAAAAATTTAGAGCGATGAGCAACCAAACTGACCATAACGACAGTTATCAGCATTGCCATTTCTTCAGCACACGATCCAGCCGAGTATAAGGCAAGTTTTAAACATTTGCCGTCATTGCAGAAGGCCCTCTGCTTTTTTGCCCCTCCAAGTGTGAGTATTATGGCTTGATGGAATTTTTCATCACGCCTCGGACTCTAGGGCTTGCGTATGTGATAAGTTAGGCTCGATGATCCAACCAAAGCCCATATCTGCAAGAGGAATCGCTTCGTGGTCACGTGAGCAGACAATCTTCTTGCTTGGCTTGTGCGCCGCCCACATTGGCCTGCAAAAAAGCCAACTATATGTCCGCCGTCGTTGCTTACCAGCAAAGAACAAAGGCCTGCTTGAATAAAGACGATCACTACGGCCTGCGGCGTCACTGAGCTGCCACTCTCTGAAATGAAATGACACGAAGATTAAGCAAGCTAATAAACAATTTGAGATGAGTGGATATAGCTATTCCGGAATGCATTCGTCTTGCCAACGAGATCGTGCTGGTAGATACTGGGTCCTGCAAAGGCTTAGGCAAGGAAGCATAGGCACTTCCTCGTGCAGCTGACTGAATGCCATTGGCTGGGCGACAGCCAGCTCCCCAGGCGACAAGCCAGCGACGAACTGCTGGTGCTGAAAGCAGCTAGTCACCTTAGGATGTTAGCATTCGGCCAAGGTCAGCACTTGTTTTCTACAGCGGAACCGCAATGGGACCGAATTACGAATATCTATGGAGTCAGTAGCATCCGCTATCTGGAAAGGCCGACGGACCTCGTCAGCCATTTGGAAGGGCTCCTGTGACTTGTGGCTGTGCTGAGCTGAGCACTTTCCACATGCGTGGATTCAAGGATTCAAGGTTACGAGCTTGGAACTTAGGGATCGCTGTTTTTAGAGCTGCTCAGACAAAAAATTTGCTAGACACATCTAAAATGGTGAAAAAGGATCGGTGCGCCCTAAGCGCCGAAAATGATCATGCTGCTCTAAAGATTTCGAGGAAAACCTGTCCTTGAAATATCACACGGGTATTTCAGTTAACTAACCTTTTAAAAGTGCTTCCATCTATCCCAAAATGTTTAAAAGTTGCACTAGAAGCACAAATGAGCAGTTTTAATAAAAATAGAGTTACAGGAACATATTGTAAGAGCAAACAAAGAGCTTTTTTTATTCAGTTTTAAAGGCTTAAAAAACCCCGTGTTGAGTGCGGGAGTACGGTGTGCCAATAGCTCAGTTAGTAGAGCAATAGCCGGGCAAAGAAGAGTTTAGAGAAAGTTCATTGCTCGAGATAAATGTTTCGTCTGATAAGTCCGAGACAGACGGCTTTCCTTCCTTATGCATTTTAGAATGATCATACCGATCTGTTATAATAAATCGAAACCAAAATTTGCATCAGGACTATGATGTTAAATAGTCTTTACTGTATTCATCTTAGACTCACTTTTGCATGTTAGACTAATGATAACTCTCTTGCCAAGACGGACTAGCTCACTGGAGCTCGGTGAAAGCTGAACTCCAGATGCGTATATGCAAACCAACTGTGCCTTGAGCTGAGACTCAAGTGCTGCAAAGCTATTGCAGGTGGTTACGAAAGCCGTAAGCGAGTTTTGTTACTGTCTGCGAATGCGAGCCGAAGGCACCAAGGTCGCCTGCAACTTCAATTGAGGAACCGTCAGACGGCTGGAAGCCAAGAGAGGGTGTGGCAGCAGAGCAGAACAGGGGAGGAGGAGGAAGAACCGACCAGAGGAGGAGGAGGAGGAGGAGGAGGAGAAAGCAATGATGTACAAAGTGGAGGAGGAACGGGTGGAAGATGTCGGGACTGTGGGGGCTGTGACGTGCGAGCGAGAGAGAGAGAGAGAGAGAGAGAGAAGAGTCCAGTGCAGCTAGACGCAGAGAGAAGACACTTCAGTCTATGGTATGCTCAATAGTGAGCCAGTGAAGCTCAGGCAGTCACGTGATGTCGCCTTGAGACGCTTCTGCACGCGTGTCCACAAACTCACGAGCCTGTACGAGAGATTGTATGCGATTGGCGGATAGCGAGTCACCCAGCACCACCGGAGAATGTTCGTTTGCTGAACCATGCTAGCCAGCCCGGCGTTTCCCTAAAATTAGTCCTGATGGCGTGCAAGATCGGCCACATTTATTAATGCCGAAATGGCATTCACCGTTCACGAGTATTAGCGATTGGATCCGGCTATGTCATAGTCCATGGTTAGGTGGTTTCACTAGTCCAAGTCAACTAATCAGCTCGGAGATTATCTCCCATATTGATGAGCCAGGCAAGAGGTACGCCCGAGTCTGAGAGCTGGTAGTCAGTTCAGCAGTGCTCGAGTGATGCCTGCGGGAGAGATTTTGTACGTCAGACTGACGGTGGGTGTCTTCAACCCTTCATCACTGTCAAATAGAATTCTCAACGCGACGGATGTAGAGTTGAGGCATTGAAGTATGTGCACTTTGTGTTGGTACCGTTTCCCACTACCGGTAGTTTAGGGGTCTGTATTGGTGCTGCACCTGAAAGTCACTAGCAATGCTGCTCCGCTCAGAGCTAAACAGGTATCTGTAACTTGTCGGCAAGAACTACTTAATATGTTGGGAGTGTTGTGTTCGCTGTGGTGCCTGGGGACCTTATTGACGTGAATGGACAAAGATCATCGGAGGTATCTCTGAAATATGGGGTACCTCAGTGCTCCATGCTAGGTCCGGTCCATTTCACGGTTTATACCATCCCTCTTGCTAATGTGATTGCTAAGCACAATTTAGGCTTTTACTTCTATGTGCATGACACTCAGTTGTACCTTTGGTTTGATCTCTCCCAGCCTTTATGCACCTCAAAACTTCTTTCAACTCCCTTGCTGAATGCGTTGACACCTGCACAATGGCAGCAAGTTTTCTTAAATTAAATGGTGATAAAACTACTTTAGTAGCTGTGGGCAAACCCATTGTGATTCAGAAATTGGTAAGGCTAACGCTCAAAATTCACTCTGCTAGCATATCTCCTCTTGAATCAGCTCGAAATCTGATTGCCATGTTCCAAACTGACCTCTCGTTAGACGACTACATCAGCTCCACAATCAAGTCTGCCTAATCTCAGATGCATAACATTGCTAAAATTCGGGCTTGTTTAGATAGGGATACCACGTCTAAGTTGGTCCGTGCATTTGTGACATCCCGTCTTGACTTCTGTAACTCAACGCTTGCTGGCCTACCGGCATGTGCAATCAGGCGATTACAGCTGGAGCAAAACTCTGCAGCTAGGCTTGTCTGTCGTGGGCGTCGCAGTTTCCACATCACACCATTTCTCACCGACATCCACTGGCTACCAGTCAAGCAACGGATGGACTTCAAGGTTTTATTGCTCACTTTTAGGTCACTTCCTTCTTAGCCTCCAGCCTATATCTCAGATCTACTCCCCCACCAGGCCAACCATTGTACCAGCCGCTTTTCGGAATCCAACAGCTTACCAATACCTTGTACAAACCTAAAATCCTTTGGAGACCGTGCATTTAGTTCGTATGCTCCCAAAGCCTGGAACTCACTCCCGACTTGCGTCAGAACATCCCCTGACTTGACCACATTTAAAAAGAACTTAAAAACACAACTATTTAGAATAGCATTTAGTGGGTCCCTGTGATTCTTCGTTCATGTGCTTATGCGTGCTGACACTGTACATTCGGCCACTAACAGCATTGCATGCTGACCCTGTGCATGTCACCCCAAACTATAGTATTCATGTTATTTATCAAGCATGATATTACTCACCATTCAATCGCGTTTTCCTTTGCAGCAAATGTAAAGCGCCTGGAAAGATATTGAGTTCTCTGAGGGATCTTTATCAAGTGCATTATCGTTATCAATATTAGTGCAGAGGCTCCCACACTGCCTATTTATCAACAGTGGTTTACTCATGCTTCTAAACCACGAGGATTTTACCGAGACATGCGAGAGCCAAGTCTGCCATAACTTGTACAGTGATTAGTCTAGGCTCGTAAGTTACCAGCAAACCTTAAACGTTCCACGAGAGGAGAAAAAAACATGATTGAGGGAGCATCAAACTCTGACAATAGCTATCAAATTAAAATTAAACAGTATCCCTTTCAACAGCCTCATTTCTCTAGCAGCAGAAGAGCCTCTGTGACTATATCGCCCGCTTTCAGTGGGAAACAGAGAATTTTCTGCTGCACTAGTTGAACCCACGAGATTGATATTCAAGCTATGAGGTTTATCCCTAATCTAACATGCATGACTGATCAAAGGCAGTAGAGGCTCGGCTGGTCAAGCGTTGCTCGAATGGAATGGGCCGGCCGGCGCCTTGAGAAGAGGAGCAGGCATCTGCAACAGCCAGCGAAAAAAATCCTGCTCAATAAAAATTGAATGCAGGTATCCTCTGGGGGAAAGCCTGCCGATGGGACCCGTCGTGACGGCTTGAGGGCAAGCTTTGCCTACAAGGATATGCAAGCCAACTTTACTCGGTCCTTGCGACTTGACCCACGAGAGCGATAGCCGGATCCAGTCCGAGCGAATCGTGATTCTGCCAATGTTGAGCGCCGGAAGCCGATTGACGTGGTCCTGTGGTAGTGTAATTAGATCGATGTGCTGAGTAGCAGGCTAAAAAAGCTCACTCTGCGAAGCTGTTCCCATGTTCTGGCCTGCTGTCAGCCAGAGGCAGGAATAAGGCGAGAAAATGGGCCCAGTCACTCTATCTGCCAGCTGGTAGCTCCGTCAAACGTTGATAAGGAGCGAATGCCATCTCAGTCTATCCTGGCTGAGGGCAGCCACCTGCTTCGGCTTTTATTATTTGCGTGCCGTCTTTCCTTAAGCGATAGCTGATGAACTGCCACGGCTCGGAGAAGTTTTACAGCACTGATTAGAGTCCATTTTTGCAGAAACTCTGAGTAGATGCCTTACGCCCGATGTAGTCTCCCTCCCTCGGCTCTCTCTTCCTCTACTCTTCCTTCTGCGTTCAATCTCTCCCTCTTTTCACTTTCATTCCAATCCTTCCCTCTGCTTTCTCTATCTCTAATTTTTCTACATCTACTCTCCCTACTATACTCGTCTTACTACTACTATCTCTACCACTACTCTCCCTACTCTACTCTCTCTCTCTCTCTCTCTCTCCCTCTGTCTCTCTCTCTACTCTCTCTTCCTCTACTCTCGTTACATCTACTCTCCGTCCCTACTAATGAGCACTTTCTATTGAGGTTCCTCTTTTTGCAGAGTGCAGGGTATCTTTAAATTACTGCAACAATTGTTTGCTGAAACGTTGTTTTTCTAGATTGTCACTTGTAGTGCTCAGCTCTTTTGCATGCCTTCTAAAAGCTGCAGACTTGACGAGATTACGCAAAAAAACATTATAATTGCTTCGAATTGAAATTAGCTTGCATATTGAATGCGATTTGAGATTCGTAGAAAATAAGATGGGCGCTACTAGGAGAGGCCACTAGAGGCCTGAGGACGAGCGGACGAGTAGTCGAGGGCACATGCCTTGGCGGCTAATATATAATTAGCAAAGCTCACATTGATATTATTCACAATGCTGCTGTTCACAACGCTATTAATCGTACAACTTTGAACTTTGCAATGTTGTCACAAGACACTAAACGATTTGTTTGGAAGAATGGCTTACCTATTAGAAAATATATGCTGAAGGCTAGACTTGCCAAAAGCACTAGAATGTATGCAGCCGTGCAGATGATATAGGGCACCAGAAGTCCCCAGCTGCCCTTAAAAAGAACCATGAATCACACTGGAAAGACGTATGTACATGCTAAGATACAATCCAGCTTCCACGAGAATGCGGTCGCGATGCGGCTGCCAATGCTGAGTGCGGCTTAATTTCTTCGCGTCACAGCTCTTCGACTAAAATTTAGCGTAACCAATCAACTAATTAGTTCTTAATGCTAGGCTTCACAATCAGACAGTGCACGGATTCAACTGTGCATTTAAAAAGATCTAAGCCAAGCTCGGGCTCAAAGAAGACAGTGGAGCTTTAATCCATCCATTTGCAAGTCAAAAGAGTATGTAGCATTCAGCATCCCCATTCCTGTCCAGCATACTTAAAGTGTCTGAAAAAATATTCCTGTCTTACAGGGAGCTATGCAAGTGTATTATTACAATTATTTTTATATTACCGCGATGCTTTGCCTATCCAACAAATCCAAAACATTTCTTAAAAAAATTTAAATGCGATTATAGATCGTTGTTTTCGACAAGGAGTTCAGCCTTCCGTTTGTCTAATGTTGATGTTACTCTCTTCAGCTCTTGCACAGTATCAACCTGAAAATCTCGAAGCCTGGGTGCCAGAAGCACCAGTTCGAAGGTAGGAGAACTGAATCTCGTTCTCACAATCGGTAAATTAATATCTCGGTTAAGCCACAGTTTACTAGACCACTCCCTTCTCAAAGCTCTGTTTTTTTATTCTCATAACGCAGGTAGACGGCTTTCTGGTTCTCTGTGTATTTTCGAAAGAATTTCAAACGTATAAAAATAAAAACCATTATTATAAACGGAAGTGCTGAAAAGAACCAAGCAAAAGGAAGCTTTGGCTTCAATGGTTTACCATTTTGATGCGAATCAAATCCAACGCAGGCATTGGTCAATAAAAAAATGTACTATCTGCACACACTTTCGAATAATTTTCGGATGCTGCAAAAAAAAATTGGACGTCGGAGTCAGTCTGGATGACTTCATATTACTTGTCATGTCCGGCTGCAAAAGATGTTACCTTAAAATCGGGGTCTTGACATGAATTATGGAATACTTTACAAACAAACAGGGTTTATTGCGGTTAGGCTGAAAAAAGTGTCATAATATTCCTTTGACCTTAAATCATGAAAGCTAAAATTTTACGAGCGATGACTGATGATGCAAAATCAATGATCTCACGCCGTCTAGCCTCCCTCACTGTGGTTATCCTTTGAACATCGCTGCACAGAAATCAGTCTCTTTCTGGATATGCACTTTATGTGCTCGAAACCAAGCATGTCGGAATTTATTATGGAAAAATACGGTAGATAGAAAGAGAGTAATTCAAATGGACGATTCATTTTTAACTTTCTTTTAAATGTCCTTAAGTTAGGTGTTATCTCCACGTCAGCCATTAATGACTTTCGGGATTTTTGAATAGTAGTGATTAATCAAGCTTAGTAAAGGCTTGGTCTCCAAAGAATTTGAGTTTGACTATTTGCATCGTTTGAGTGCTACCTAAGTGAGATAGCGAGAGCAATGATTGGAAAAATTACGAGCGAAATCGTCGGGCCAGTTTCCTGGAGCAGGAGAATAAAACGACCTGAAAGTTAGTGAAAGAAAATTTAAGCTGATGCAATGCTTGCTGTAGAGATGGGAATCGGCTAATGACTTACCACAGTTTTGACTTTCACGAAAGAAATGCTTCGTCCCAAAGTTTTTTGCTATATAGTCGTTATGAAGAACTGGACCTGAACATACATATGGGTCACTTATATTAAAGGCTTTCAATATAGTCGTTTGCCGTTGACATCTATTCTGAAATCTTTCACTTAGATGCTACTCAAATTACTACAGTGCAAAGCCAGTGATTCCTGTGCGAGACGACAAGCCTTCAAAAAGACCCTGTTGATAAATGATTTCAAATTCCGCTGATAGATCGAGCCGAAATAGAAAAGCTAAGCCATCTAAGTCGTTAATCCGGAGAAGGTCGTTGCTCAGCTCTCTCTGCAGTGCAAGTTCTCTGAGCTGATTTTCTTTGAAGCCTAAGTGGCTCTTCCTTGCCAAGTTCAATGTGAGAGTTTAACGTATTTTCTAGGGTCTTTAATAGGAATACAATATGCAGACTGGATAGAAGTTGCTCGAGTAGCCATGCTGGTCTACTGAGTGCATTTTCCTAATGAGCGGCCTGAACACAAGCTTTTTGAAGGATGTTAAACGCAACTCTAGGCTAAGGAAGTACTTGTCATGCTAATTATACAGGGCAGCAGTGTATATATATATATATATATATATATATATATATATATACAGTATATATATATATATAGTATATATCCAGTATATATATATATAGTATATATACAATATATATATATAGTATATATACAGTATATATATATATATATATATATATATATATAGTATATATACAGTATATATATATATATATATATATAGTATATATACAGTATATATAAATATGAAGAAAGAAATAAAAATATATATATATATATTGACACTCCTGGTGGATATAAATAGGTCTAGAAGTCACGGGGCTAGTAGTATTAATAGATTTATTTATTATTAACTGTCTATTTAGCGAAAAGTTTCTTTGTTGATAGATTAATGCAGTAGAAGATTGTTTCCTAATCAGTTTAACCGAGGCAGACTAGAAGGCGGACAGTAATTTATGGCACACAAAGGGGAGACTACAAGTCTACCGAAGGTATGTTAGCTTAAGGATACAACCTACTCTTCTCAATTTTAATGGCAGATAAATGTCTTATATACCTTTATCACACCGACTATCGCCATTGAGCTTGCAGCAATGTATAGTATAGTAATTGCCAGATTGATCCAAGCACTGACGAAAACTAAAATGGCAAGCGGCAGGAAAATCTTGATTAGCTTGGGAGAAGCAATTTCCAAAAGCAATAAAATAAATGGAACCATATCGTCATTGAATGGAAAGAAAAACTAAAAAGCAAGATTTCTATGATGGCGCAATCAAAAACAATAAACATGGCAGCACGTTTTATCAGCTACGATTACGACATGTAGGCTAAGGCTACTAGGTAAGGCAGTTGCTTTTCACGATCTCAATTTCGATGCTGTCGGTTTGAATCCTGCGGTGGATGGCGATCCTTTATTGCCGCTGCAAGCGGTAATGATCGCCGTAAAGGCTCTTCAGTCGCTATACAAAAGAGGCTGTTGAATCAGCTTACGTAAAAACTCTACGTGATGCGCCAGACATAGACAAATGCTTCAATCATAAATGATTACAACAATGAACTTATAGCATGCAAACGTTTTTTCTGTGCTTTCCATTGAACTCTGCGGTCACTTAATGCATTTTGAGGTAAGAACTTAGATGGCAAGATCGCATTCCGTTTAATATCTTCCTAAATTAAAGTACGGATATTTGGTAATGGAGTTTTTCGATTACTTTGTAATCATCTACTATACCAACCAACGTTACCCAGGCCTTTATTATAGCATGTTTCTCCCTAATGTGCTAAAACAAATAAATATGGATACCTTTTCTTTACTTGGATCAACTTTTCAAAAGAAGCTGCAGCAAGCAATCGTTCAATGCGTAAAATGGCCAAGTACCTGTTAATAAGCACAGGACTTGCTATTTCTACTCATTGGTTAGTCTTCAGCAGCTATTTTACCATAAAGCCAACTAATGTAGTAATAAGATACTGTTATCAAGATGTGCTGTCTTATTTCGCTTTATAGGGACGGGTGCATCGCATCAACAATTAAATCTAAGCGGACGTGTGAATTAACAATGGTAACCTGATGTGCCACTTCAAATGGATTATGGTACACAGCAGCCCAGCAGTATTAGCTGGCTGATATAGCAGCCTCCTTTGTATAGAGCAGTGGTTCAGAACCAGTGGGTCGCGACCCCTTTTGGGGTCGAACGAATTTTTCACAGATGCCTTCTAAGACCACCGGAAAATACGCATTTCCACATTTCACACAATAATTTTATGGTTGGAGGTCGCCACAACATGAGGAACTTATTAAAGGGTCGTGGCATTAGGAAGGTTGAGAACCGCTGGTGTAGCGGTAGAAGAGCCTTAACGGCTATCACCAACGCTTGTAGCTTGCAATAAAAAATCGCCTGCGTCAGGATTCAAACCCGTGAACTCGGTCTTGAAAAGCGAGCACCTCTCACCTGCTGGGCTATCACGCATGCAATACACGAGTGTTACTACAGTGAATATGGACTCAATTCTTGTAATAAATTTGCAAGTAAGTAGGCATCAAGCAGTTGATGAACAAATAGAGCTGACGATTCAGGCAGGCGATTCAGAAAATACACAGGCAAACACGTACCACAAGCTCCCAAAGTGAGCACACTAGGGGCTTTCTGGTGCCAACCAATCTCGGCTCGTATCGTGGAAACCTTTTCGCTGCTTTTCGCCGCCTAATCTCAGAAGATTACCACTGCCTTAAGCATGAGGAGTGTAAGTAAATCATTCTCTACGTTTTTAGTAAGTTCAAGGCAAGTGTCAGCCATCTTGGGTTTACCTTCACATCACTTCTACTTGCGAGCGCATTAGCTTTTTCTTACCGGGACCTGATAGGAAAGGCAAAGTCATCGACATGACCCCGAGAACCTAAAATAAATGGACGAGTCGTGATCCTTATGCAAGGGCTCGCCTGCCAGGTGAAGCAATTCACATTCAATGCTCAGTGAATTTACAAGCAGATTGCGTCGTCCACACATTGTAGTTCTTTCAGCACACAGAACAAGCGAAAAACCGTCACAAATGGGGGCTCTAACTGCCTTCCCTGTGTCAGCTATCTAACTATGTTTCATTTTCATCGAGTATGCTCCACAAAAAGGAATGGCAGTGCTATCAGACTTGTACTCTCTATCGCCTCAATCTCAGCCGTCACGATTTCAGAGTGCTTCCACCGCCCATCTTTCACGATAGACCGAGCGGATCAATCAGAATTGATTCATCGTGTAAAAGCACAGCTAAGGCTGACGGGCCGCTATTGTCTTAGGATATAGCGATGACTCGCCAGATGAAGTCGGCCGAGTGACAGCCGAGAGTTTCGCTCAGCGTAATCGACCATCGCTGACCGAGCTCTCCACCTTCAGGGCTAAATCGCCACCGTGCCAAGGACGTGCAATCTCAAATGAAGCAAATATGCGGGCTCTGCCCGTATGCCGTCGCCCTGTCAGATCGCAAAATAACCAACCAACCCTTGGCTGTGACCGTTTTCGCTACTACGGGCAAATCAGCTAAACGATTTCGCATACCGATGGCAAACGATATCTTGTAAAGGTCTGCCGAAAATGGTGCTTGAATGGCCCGGAACGTCAGGTGCCCGAATTAACAGCGGGCACTTACTAGCAAGATTACACGAGCGGCTATCAAATGTATTATTATTATTATTAATATTATTGTTATTATCATTAGTCGCCGCACGTGGCCGCATGAATTTCAAGCTGAGCAGAAGCGGGCGGACAGCAGAGCAGGCCGCTCTGCTCTGCGTTGTGGTAGAACACTTACGATTGTCATTATGCTAGCGGCAAGGACGCTCGTTCGAGAGTGGCAGCAGCTGCAGCATCCGTCGCCCGCCATTTTTGGGGGTTGGCCAGTTCGAGAAATTGGCACACCGGGGGGGGGGGCAGACGGTCCTCTAGTGACGTCACAGTCTCCCTAGTAGCCAATCGGACTAGGTGGGTGTGCCTCATGGCCCATGCTCTCAGCGAGTCGTCGCACCCTTCGGCAAGAAATACCTAACGCTGGCAAAGGTTCCCGGGCGAATTTATTTTCATACTGATGCTTCGCGAAGTGGCTATGTGACTTGCTAGGAATTATAAGCATTTCCTCTCGCCTCTTGCTGCTGCCTTCCTTGCCGCTTCCTTCCTTCCTGGTCCTGTCACTCGCCAAGGGCCCGCGATAGCAACTGACGCTTCCATTTCGAGTCGGCAGATGCACGCCGAGTACACTTACATAGAGTATGTGCAAGGGGCCGGCCAGCTTGTCGTTCACCTTCCACCTATTGTTTGGAACCCCTGAGGCTGCTGTCTGCGGCTGTTACCGTTTTTCGAAATATTGCTCGTTCATGCGTGCACCTTCATCTTTGAGACTTTGGTCATGACGGTGAACATGAATGGATACGCTGCATCGTTAAGCTTAATAGTCGTAAGCGTTCCGGAATTCCTCTTCGGGAGCCGTTCTTGTGCTGAGAAAGTTGCTCCTGCTTCGCACGACAGTAGGTTCGCAGGTCAGCAGGTCGCAAGTCAGTAAGTTCAGCAGGTCAGTAGGTCAGTCGGTTCAAGTTCGTAGCGGATCCCGGCGCCTTTTGTTTTTTGCGTATTGCATAGATTTGCGATGATCAAAAGCAAAAGAAACTTCGAACGTAGCTAGCAGACAAAGAGACAATAGCTGCATGATGGTGAGAACTGCCACGCAGCCTAAGCAGATATTTATGGTAAGGCTGCATTGTTGAGCTCGGTAAAGATCCTCGTGTCTCCTGACACAAAGAGCCTTAAAAAACACGCTAAATTAATAAGTTCTTTCTTAAAGATGAAAAATGAGCAAGCTTTACGAGATCATTTTCGGGGAGCATAAGGATATCAACTTAGTCATACAACACATCGCACATTGCTTACGCTGCTCACATTACTTTCAAAAGTCAGTTCAAGAGTATTTGCATCTGCTATGAGGATTTCCCAGGGTTTTTTAAGACTTTTTAATGCATGCCGAAGTATGTCTTGTTGGTCTCGTTCATCAAGAGATGCTTTGACGAAGTACGTTTTCGCCTGCGTCTCGATGAATTTCCACAAACGCAGTACCATAAGTCTGATCAGTGCACTAAAGTCCTGATTTCATGTCAATCAAATGTGACTCTTAACTGTTCTCTTAATCCAAAAATAAATGAATTAAAGTTATAATATTCAGTTTATTGTACCTGCCCTATTGTCACCCTTCTATGGATACTATTCAGCAGTGCGGTGTCTTTCTAACCCTTCAAAATCTTGTTTGGGGCAAAACGCGTCCTACATGTGGATACCTGTCGTCTTCGCTATGCCTAGCAGTAGACCAGTGAATTTCAAAATATACTTGTTCTGACCTTAGAACAAGTTTTTTTGAGGAAAACAGTAATTTTGTATTCATATAGAGCATAACTGATTAGAAAAGCACACTTCAAATCTCATGGCAAAACAATTGAAATAATCAAGCAATGTACGGCCGACGATACGTTGTAGCGTTCTCCTTGATGGTTCATACTGCAATAATTGTTATTTTAACTTTATTTGCAAGATAAATATTCACGAATAGAGTAAGAGAGACCTGCATTTCATTGCGCACCCTTAATTTGCAACGGCAGATTTGAGCTGCACAATGCACACAAGTTACCATGGTAAGGAGAAACTGATGAGTTTACATTTTTAGATACAAATGTGAAACCAGGTTTTTAGGAAGTTTGATTAACAGCTTTGAACTCACAAGAAGTCAGCTGTTTCTTCAGGGTAAGTTCCTTATTCTATCCGATCATTGAGTTTACTTATGCACAAAACTACCTGAGGCAAGCACGTTGATCAACCATACTCCTGGCTCGTTGCTGAGACCGCCATGGTGAGGCCAGCACAAGAATGAACAGTTATTGGATTAGAATATACTAGGCGATTTGGCCATGCGATTTTGCCAGCTTTCGAATGTCTGAGGATAGAGGTCCGGAAATGAAAAACGATGGAAACGCTTTTGACTGTGATAATTAACAGCAGCTCCTCTAACCAAATTAACTTATAGTAGCTTAGTTTGCGCCGCTCATTGATGGCTTGTGGAGCAGGACGTCCTTGAGAAAAGAGATAAGCAGCAGCACGCCAATATAGACTTCGGCTTTCTTGTCAGTATGATTAACACGTCAGGCGGAATGTACTCCCATTAGGGAGCGGCAATGTTGGTGTTGTTGTTCCTGTAATAATCTATTCTGGTGTGGCCTAGCGATTGAATGAAACACTTCGACTAACGAAACTCACTCAGTGCACTAAATCTGGTCGTTCTAGATACTTCCCGAGTCAATGGCTTGTTTAGTGGCGATTCCAGTTAGTGGTGATCTATGAATAGGCTCACTTGTGCCACCTTGAAAAACGCGCCAGGTATGTCAGATTGGAGCTGAGATTTAGGCAATAGCTTCAGACTCGATCAAGATTCTCGGAAACTTATTGCGGATTCGCACCGCATTGCTTAAAAAGCAAACTACTGATATTTTGCTGTGGTAGCTTCTGAAAGTATATAGCTCAAAAACCTCAACGGCCTACACACTTTTACCTGTGGTAAAATGGTGCATTTCGCTTATGTTGAGTCCGGTTAACTTGAAGTGCTTCTAACTCACACTGCCGTTTCTAGCATACAGTTTGGAGTTCTCATTCAAATGGATTGTGTCTAGTAAGTGCATGCTAAGTCATAGTGATGCTGAATTCTAGAATTAATATCTGTGAATTTAAAAGGGAGATGAAAAGGCACAGACAAAAATAAATAGTCCAAATACACCAGCAACAGGCAATAGCAATATTTCATTGTTTCTTGATTGTTGCTCTTTAGAAAATAGCAACAGATAAACAGGAATCTCAAAAATGGAATATGAGTGTGCAGCTAGATGCTTCAAAAATAGAGACTGGTATTTTACTGCTGAACCTCGTGAATACCATGCTTAAAAGAGTTTATGGCGACGCAGAAGCAGTATAAAAGCCTGATCTAGATTTCATTTTGTAAAATTCAGTCATAAAGGTGCTGCTTTTATGAAGTCATCAGTTTCCTTCTAAGGAAGCTGAGCAGAAATAATTATCTGCGTCGGTAATTAAGATGGAGACTTTGCAACGTGAGTTGTGAAATTCGCTTTTTGGCAATTTCACAGTATGACATTGCCAAAAAGCATAAGAAATAAGACTTCTTGTGATGCAGTACGCATTCATACATCTTGCCAAGCAGCCCCAATAATTAACCAGACAGTGAAAAAACCAATTGGTGCCCAAACGTGAGGAAATCTAAACTGCTGTTTTACCCAGTGAGGAGAAAGTAAAAAAAGTATCATATTTCTGTGGGTGGCTCAAATGTGCCCGCCCTGCAGCTAGGCTAGCGAACCCCAGCAGCAGCAGTGCAACTGCCACGCATTCTTTTGCATAATCGTACAAAGAGATATGCACTATATAGTACTATCTTCCGAGGTGTGCGACAGAGTTTCCTCGCCGCCTTCAGTAGGTATACGTATCAGTCAACCATACTTTTAGGTTTTTCTTTCTAGTTTGAGTCCTACGGCTGGCATAGATCTGGAGGTCAAAAGAAAATTGAAGATAAATAGCTTTTTAAACTTACTTTTGACTTCTATCTAATCATGAGTATTATTGTGGCTAGTAATATGGCCGTGATGGCACACTAGGTAAGGCGGTTGCTTTCACGACCTCGGTCCCGAGGTCGTGGGTTCGATTCCTGCGGTGGGCGACTCTTTATCGCCACTGCAAGCGGTGGTGATAGCCATAAAAGGCTCTTCTGTCGCTATACAAAAAGAGGCTGTTTAATCAGCTAGGATTTGTTTATTTATGGTAAAATCAGCCTGTTTTTTTCACAACCATCAGCCTTTTATCTTGAAATTTCCTCCTCGGTCAGCTTGGAAGCAAAATTACTCGCTTCTGTTTATTTATGCTGTTTGACAACCGTCATTGATTCAGAACTCGTTTGACGGAAGTCTAGCTATTGCGTTAATGTAGCCATATATGAGTCTCTAGTAATCTTTAATTCAAAAGCTACAGGAAGATTCCTAATTCTATACGAGTCTTCAATAGCTATCTTATAACTCATGCAGATTTTCAGGATGCCAGGCTTGAAACAATATTTTGCCAGTAATCCCTAAAGATTTGTTTTTTATAAAAAGCTATTCATATATAATGACCACGATTGTAATAAATTTGTTGTGATAAATATGCAGCGACCACGACTTAAAAACTGTTCAACCTAATGGTGCATCAATGCCATCAGCTCCTTATTTAGAAAACTTAATCTGCTAAAGTCACACCATTTGCGGCTTTTATAGTTTTTCATAACCTAAAAGTTTGCGTATTAATAGCTAATTAAAATTAAAGATCACACATATGTACATATATCTAGATTTAGAAACGATGTCTTATCGTTTTTGCTATCTTTTTTCTTTACAAGGTTTACACTGCCAAAAGAGCAGTTTCTTGAACAAATAATCGTGTCTGGCTATTCAAAACATAACAAATGTGAAATTGTTGAGGGATAAATACTTGTGTTTACATAAGTTCACATAACAATTTATATCTTTAAAATCATGCAAACTATTAGAACTCTTGCCTATAACATCTCTGCCACAACTAACTCCCAAAGCAGCTGGAAGCTTGTTTTTTCTTACATCAATGCTAACTCCGAGCTAGTAGTCTAGTACCCTGAGCGCCAAAAACCGAAATAGCATTTGTTTTCAATTCCTCAGTAAATCGAAAAAGCTATGTTGGGCCCAAGTGAAGAGGCTCTCAGGATTCGTTGCTGACGTCTGTTATCCACCGTCTGAGGCTGGTTAGCCTTGCGTTCCAACACGCTTTGTTCGAAGCTGCTGAGTATAATCCGAGACTGTGATTAGCGCCCACAACTGAATAAAGAGAAACAGAGATGAATTGAGGATCTTCGTCAATATCAGCTTTTACCAAGATGGTTTCCAAGAATGCGAACCCATACTTGCCGATATCGGAAGAATGACAGCGTAAGCAATACCAATGATTATGAAGACGTTAGATGTCCCTCTTTCAGTTGACGAAAAGACTAAAAATAGCATTTAAGTAGCACACTTGATGGTACCTTTCGCAGTGCTACTATTAATGCTAACTCGTTCCTGCAAATTATGGTTCTTAAGAATGGTTACTGTGAATTTATGCATTAAAACCGGTATTAAATTACTATACCAACCCAAATAACTCGATTGCGATAGCAAGGAAACTGGGACGGCATTAGAAAAAGTCCTCTGTTTGTCTTCAGGCAGCATTTTTTATATATTGGGTCAGATTCATTGAGTGAAGGTTAAGCAATGATTGAAAGATTTAGATTTATCAACTATTCTTTTTTCAAGGGTGTTTTTAAAAACTATTCTCGTACGGTCATGCTATTTAAATTAGTTAACGTATTCCATAAAAAAGTACCCATACATTGCTTATTGCCACGCACTGACAGCACTCGCATAGTTTCCAAACTATTCGTTCGTTAATAATGGTTTTCTCAAACTCGTCTGCAAATAATGACTGGCTAGCAACTACGGAAAATCACGGAGCAATTGAATTTAAAAACTAAGATCACTTATATAAGCGTATGGCCACGAAAAAGCTCGCGCAAGTTGACTCACCGACCGACAGACTGTTGCTAAGATTAAGTTTTTCCGGTCAGCATCTTCATTTTATCTGTTCTTCTGAGAGATCATCTACGCAGCATTTACGTAATTAATATAGCAAAGAATTGATCAAAAGCCTACTGACCACTATTTGGCAATTCAACGCGAAAACGAATGTTTAATTTCAACCATAGGAGTGAATGATGTAGCTGCATATGCAAGTTTCAAAATTCTCTCCTCTATTTTGACACGGCAGTCATCATTAGTATACCATCATATAATTAGAACACATACCTTATTACAAGAGTCGCAACCTAAGCATGGAGTCGGTTGGCGACTTGTGTCGACAGGACGAATTTGCTCACTTCACATTCAGAATAAAGTATATTAATTACTATAATTAGTAACATTAAAACTATCAAATACAATTGAACCGTGGGTACGATTGCGAATGGCGAGTTTTGAATGAATAAACAAGAAAATGAACGAGTTAAAAAAAAAGTGAAAGAACAGAATGGCGTGCGATGCTATTTTCAAGCCTAGAAATCTCACGCTAGATTAATCGTGGCGGCATTTAAACCATCGGCTTTGTTCCGTCACGATAAATGACCCCTCTACAGGGCAGCCACAACCGAGGCATAGGTGATAAACTGTTGCCAGTCAAATATGAACTCATAATGATGTAGCAGTTGGTCTCGCTGTTGCCACTCGTAGTAGGAGCTCTCGGGTCGTGGTACTCGGGCAATCAGCATTGCCTCTACGTTCTGGTACAGCGATGTGCGTACAACAAACTTATGAATCAGTTTAGCTAGTTAGGAAACCTGCTCAGCTTACACTGCAAAAACTGTTATCGTATGACATTACAATTCGTACTCTTAGTGGGAATTGACTTTACAACACTAAAGATACCAATAACTTGTAACAATAATAATAATGAAATTAGTATTACTTGGTCGTTTTTAAAACTTCATGTGAGAGTTAAACCTTCATTCAGGTGCAATATTGCTCGCGGGAAGAGAATCAACTACCACAGCATATTAACTTGCGTAATTTGAATCAGGCAAAAGAAAGCAACAAGTACAATGCTCAGTTCAGCATGCACAAATGAGGACATTCAAGGCTACTGATTAATATGGCTCCACTTTTAATAGCGTGCACTAATTCATGCACAGTTAATTGCGCAAAGGACACAAGGACATAAATGACTAAACAATTCTCTGCAGCCGATGGATCCCGGACATATCAAATGCGTTCATAGTCGACATTTAATCATGCAAGGTCACTCTAGGTGTTAACCGTGGCTGGAAAGAGTTCCCGTATCAGTGCTTCGGTAATGAGTTTTGATTAACACAATTGCTATATTTGTATATTCTGATCATAATAAATACAGCAAATGACAAGATAAGATGATTGCAATTCAAAACATGTGAAAACACAAGTTGTTGAGGATTATTATGAATGGCAAAATAAAAATTGATATTTATAAATACTCTTTTATTATTGTGATTAGTTTAATTCAATTAGAAAAAAGTTTAAATTAGTATTCTTGATCTATGCCTATGCGAGATCAGTCTGAGAACTTATTTTCAGTTGGTTTCTCATTATTTTGTCTAATGAAAATAAGTAATCTAGCTCTTCGCCAAAAAGTTTTATTTATTAATCATGTTAAAATAGAGACAGTTATACTATTCATAATATTTAATATGCAGCCTAATTCAAAATAAATAATGTAGCAGCAATCCATTATATGAAAAGTATTTGTAATCCACTTTCAAAGCATTCTTAGTATGAGATGTATTATTCACGAGTCATGTATGGCGATATGATGCAAATGCAAATTATTGACAGTTTTCAAATAAAATCCGTGGTTACATAGCATATGAAGGAGCGGCAGGGTCTAGTGTCATTCCGATTTATCAATAAATGTAGCTTAATTAGCAGGAATTGTGTACAATGTTAAGTGCCACAGGAAGGAGACTCAGGGTGACCGTCGTGGTTCCCCAGTAGGATACAGTTATCGTTGATGATTTCAACGATTAAGCCTCTTATTATCCGGGTGCAAAGCTTTCCTATGTAGCTCAAAGGTAAAATGAATACAATTTTTCAATTTGATTCAGAGTCTTCTGTTATTAGTTTCAGCAATAAATACTCATAGCAATCGATCAACAAATTAATAAGTTATCTGTGAGTCAAAAGAATCAGCCATTCTATCCATTCTGAATATTACAGGATACCACATCTTGCCAGAAAATTGAATATCTCTTTAATATTCTCCCTTTTCGTAGTGCTGTGAAGGAGGGCAGAGAGCAGAAACTTCAATTTTTCTCATTGATGTGGTGTGATGTTTCTCCGTCTATAATTCCACAAAGGCACAAAGACTATCTGGGTGTTACGCAGGAGAATTTGCATAGCCCACTCACAGCCTAAGTGGCTTTCGGTACGCATTCGGTAGCCAACAGACTTCGACTCAGGCAACAAAGATAAAGTGTGAAGTATATCAGAGTCAGGAGAGCAGTTGAGGTAGTAATTAGCATTGAAGTAGCAGCTCAGGACCACTGTAAAGGATGAGCCGTAGTCGGAAGCAGGAAATTATTTGTCGTCGCCTAAGAATTGTGGAAGCAAGTTCCACAGCCCTGGACCGGCAAAGCTGAAGCTTCTGTCGCCAAAGGTCTTCAAGCGGACGAATAAAACAGCTAATATATTTTCCGTAGAGAACCCGAGGGCACGAGAAGGCTAAAACTGGTGCAGCAATTCAGCTAGGTATGGAGGAGATAAGCCGTGGCGGACAATAATCAAGCCGAGACAGAACTAAGAAGCTGGTTAAATGTATTTGTACATTTAGCGCAACAGTCAGGTTTAAGGTTATTGCCCTTTCACTTGGCTTTCCTTCCATGGCACCACAAATTTATCATTGCCTTTGCATAAATTGAACAGGATAGACTATGGCGTATCATCCAATGGAAATTGAGATGAGTGATCACTCAGTGAATCTGATTTCTTACTCTGGCTAGCAAAACTATAGCAAGCCTGCGAGTATTTCTCACTGGAAAGTCATTGCCGAGCTTATAGAGAATGGAGGATGAACCTTAGGACTTTGATAGCTCAAACAGGAAAGATGGGCCTATTTTATATGATGATAGTTCAAACAGGAAAGGTAGGCCGATTTTCATGATCTGGTCTTTTTTATAAAAGGATTAACTTTTTTCATCCACATACAGTAGTTTTCTGTTTTTCCCTAGTTATTAGTGCGTCTATTCCTTTTTTAGCAAAGCCAATTATCGCGTTGGCCATAGCTGGCAGATATATTAAGTACCGCAGAAATTTGACGTCTTTTAGTCTCCTGTCAAAGATATTTTAATGTTTCGCTTTTATTTTCTTTCTTGTCGTAGAAAATCATGCATTGTATGCTTGGCCAGAAAATAATAATATTTCAATCGTCATTTTGTTCAATTCAAGGCCTCAATACTGAACAATGTTGCAGTGTGGTCGTGATTTTCGTAAGGTCAATAGAGATACAGTATCTTATCATTAATGCATGGCTTAGTCCGAAATTCTGGAACAAATGAGTTCTATAAATGTAGCTACACAAACTTTATGAAAATCAGCTAATACCTCTGTTATAGATTGATATATCGCTACAAGCACAAGTTCTCACAAAAATTCTGCAAAAGAGAGAGAGCTTCTCGTGCTGCTTTGCTTGTGACTCTGTGAGAATGAAGCTGCAACTCACCAACAGCAGCAACTGACGAGAAAACGATTGAGGCAAAGGCGGAAAAACAGTAAATTCCCATTATCAAGCAGTATGGCAGAATTATTTCCCAAATTTCCTACAAAGTAGATTCTCTATCAGTTGCCAAATGACTCTTAACGACGCATGTAACTCCATAAGTACAGCAAGGCGACAATGACAACGGCGAATCCACTGTAAACGGATTTTGAGACGTGCGATGCTAAAAATATGCCGTCTGCTACTGTAAGCAAACCACTCTCCTACTGCTAATTATTGTCCTAATATTCAAAGTCCAATCTCTTCTAGAGTTGGAACTACGATCTCTGCAGTAGTGTTTATCAGGCGCTGCAGAATTATGTGGGTGTTTGCAGCTGTTAACGTCAACTTTTCAATCTCCGTAAGCTTAATTATCTCTTTCCTGCGGCTATGCTCGAACGGCTTTGGCGTATCATGAGCAATAATACAGTCTTACTATTGAGCCCACAGCTGGAGACCCATTTTAAGTTAGCCGTTTCTTGCAGAGAACCAACTGAAAACCGTTTCAAAACTAGCCGATTGCTTTGATATGAAATCCAATATAATAAATACGAGCCAAATAATGTGTCTATGCAGTCAAATGATTAAAAACTGGTTATCAGTTTACAATTAAGTAATTAAATTTAAAAAATCAACTCTCTATTTAATTATGAGTTGACAGTTTCGAATGGTCAAAGCCTGGAGAACGAGACAAGCTGTCAGCACAACTTACTGAGATTAAAGGGCTCCGAATACGATACTAGCATCTCTTTGTAATTTTATGCAAGCACCAAAAAGAGATACAAGCACGTAGTCAGTAAACTATCTCAGGAAAGTGAATATGAAAGTGTCAGAAAATCAGCCAATAATATCCAAAGATTCAATAACGATACAGTGAGAGATCTGAACTCCAAGAACGAAGAGAACACTCATAGCTACGTATCTTCCACGATCCCGCTGTATACCTACGAAGGAACTGTCTCGGTAAATTGTTTTGAAAATAAAAGTGATGGTGATTTTTAGGAGATACTGAATAGCCGTAACCATAGACAGAGTATGCCAAAAGTCTTTTAAAAAGCGATCCTCCGTGATGGCTAGGCGGTTAGAAATTATACCGGGTGCTGCACCCAACTAGATTATTTGGCTGTAGCACGTGGGTTCTGCACCATTATGGCTGTCTTTCGACGTTACCAGTAGCTGTTACATATATGCATGATCTATCAATAAATACTTCTGTAATGCTTGTTTCAAATGAGTTTAGTTCCGGGGCCAAAATGAGTGTTTTTCCCACTGCAGAAGACTTTGGCAGTCTGAAACAATAAAACTGAACGTAAAACTAGGTATAAATGCAGATAAGTTTCTATTTTTAGACAGCTTTATAAGGACTTCAAATGCTTATTTGCTTGGTTTTTGTCTTGGGTTAAATTCATGCCGTTAGAATCCTGAATGGACTAAGTTATCATACACGAAACATGTGGCGAAATCAATATTACGGCAAAGAGCTTGGCAACCTATAAGATTTTCTTTTCTAAAACACGGTGCCGTGATGTACAGCAGATCGTTTCACTTCTTTTATTTCTGCCTACATACTGATATACTCATTCCAGTCATTGCATTTCACTAATTTATAAGCCAGTAGTATTCATTAGAAAAACTTGATGGTAATAGTACTCCGTACAAGATTGAGCCTGTTTTCTAAAGCGGTTTATCTGTAATATCAAGCTATCGATATATACATATATATGTATATATATATATATATATATATATATATATACATATGTATATATCGATGTATATGATTCGCTCTATCCAGACACTGTTAGCAGACTTGCTGGAGCCCGAAAGACTGATGCTGAACCTATAACAAATAATAACTTCATTTCTACTAATAGTTTGGTATCTCTCACTAGATTCGTAAAAGTAAACTTCATCTCTATGCCGAAAATGCTAAGCTTCATTATGTAACCATCTAATCGCGGGTAATGACCTAATTCACTTGTTGGCAAAAAATAGTATTCAAATTTACCTTGACTGCTCCCACAATAGTAAGCATGCTCGCGATGAAGAGTAATAAGCTGACGATGGATGGCCAGATGCTGGCCACAACTGTAAAGAAGCGACGTACGTGTAATACTTGCAAGATATATGGGCATTGCTTCACTGTCACCGCTCGAGCTCAGTAAACGCATGCAAGAAGCTAAAATTTAGTTTAATCTCATTGGGAACATTTTCTGCTGTATTCGCGATATACCGCAGTCATGAAGATACCTAAAGATAAAGGGTAAGTCAAAGACATCTTAAATGAATACACCTACATGCTGAGCTAACTGAAGGCATGCAAATTAAAGGAACTCAGCTTTTCCGTCGTATTTACTTTTAATATAATCGCTAAAGATCTGGCTGTCGAAAAATTAACGATTATGTGGCTATTTTGAGATGTTAGTAGTTTATGGGTCAGCAGCATTTATTACGTTATTTCTGCCGCCTGTTCATGGCTAAGAGTGATTTATAGGCCACCAGTGATTAGGACACTGCGATTGGTTTATGGGCTACTGAGATTTATGGCAGTGATATTTAAGTAACGGGTGCCAAAGGCCCGGAAGGGAGTTACGTCGAGGACGCCGGGCACGGCAGTAGTGTACTGGCCGCTGCGGTGTCCCTGTGAATAAACGTATTTGAGCCCTCTTTGATGTTCTCCGTGGTGTTGCGTACCTGCCGCTTGGAGAAGCCAAACTAAAGATATGTTTCTTGAGTCCTCTAAACTCGATTTCCTCGAATTGCCAGCCGTGTTGCGGGTTACGAGTTGCAAGTGTACTAGCTAAAGTAAAGCAAATATAATCACTTAACTCACTGAAGTAACTGCTTATTATCGATAGGAAAATGTCATTTTGTGTATTAACAATTTTTTAGCATAACAAATTAATTTATAAAAATTGGTCTACCGCATTGAAAAGTACTTGGGTGCTGCACCTTACTATTTGCGCTCGCTCTTCACTGTCGGGATCGTGGATGGGCGATACTTTATAGCCAACTAAAAGTGTTAGTGATAGCCTTCAAGACTCTTCTGCCGTTATACAAATGAGCTGTTAAAAAATATACGGAGCAACTAGCCCCAAGGCCTTTTGCAGTACGAGGATATCTGCGAAAACGTGATCTAGCATTATTTATACAAATTTGGGATATTAAATTTTTTTCATGCGGATGATATTTTTAACTAACTATTACGGGTTCTCGTTGAGGAGAAAGCACTACAAACAGCTCTGCACAATCTCTTCAGGAAAGCTGTGGCCGTTACGGAAAATCATATTGCTAGAAAACAAGTGTCAATTTTCTTAGTACGCTGGACATCTTTAAATTGTGATGGTGAGTTGCAATGTATCTTTGCCCGCAACTAAACAAAGCCACAAAGACTATGTGGGTGTTACGCAGAAGAGTTTTATATAGCGAATTCACAGCCTAAGCGGCTTTCGGTATGCTTTCGGTAGCCAACAGACTTCATTCATCCCATGCAACAAAAAGAAAGTGGGAAGCATAGCAGAGTCAGGGAAGCAGTTGACGTAGTGAGTAGCATGGAAGTAGCAGCTCAGGACCGCTGGAAATTATGAGCCATAATCGGCAGTAGGAGAGTAGTTATCGTTGCATAAGAATTGTGGAAGCGAGTTCCATAGTCTAGGACCTGCAGAGCTAAAGCTTCTGTCACTAACGGTCTTTAACCGGAGGAACGGAGCATTCTTAAAAGGAGGCTGCTTAACGCTAGATGATTACATTTGCTTAAGAATCGGCTTTTGGAAACTCGAATTTGGCAAATCATCTTCCGCTAAGCAACGTCATTTGTATGGACGGTCTCTCTTTAAGATTCCCTTAGCATATTATACAATATCGCCATCAATTACGGTAAAATTGCATCATAATTCAGAGACTGAATAATGAAAGTAAAATGTGATATGAACTAGGTTGATGTCACACCGAATCCTAAAAAGGTCCACTTTTCCTTCAAGATGGGGCAACAATACTTAACAAGCACAGTTACTTCATGTCAGAATACTAGGATCTGTCACTACGAGCTTCTGACGCATTGGTTCAAACAGACAAATTAACTGCAGGGGAAAAACTGAAAACTCAGTTTTATCTTTCTTAAGGCAACTGTACTTATGCGTCTACTGTCTACGTCTCTATCTATTATTGTGAGTAACATTTAAAAAAAATCAGAAATTTCTTTTAAAACCTTTCTGACCTTCAACTTACTTTCTAACTGACCTTCGCATCTCATCGTAGCGGTCGATATAAAAACTGGATGAAATTTTCAGACTTTGGTATGCCTCCAGTGACATTATGAAACGGTTGACATTCTTAAAGCTCATCCTAAGGATTTTGTAACCTTTTTCCTTTTCCACATCTTCTCCAATTCACGATGGTTTCTTATTTCTTGAAGGGGTTGATGCGCAACCTTTTTGTTTGACGTTTACTCTTTTATAATAGAAGAATGCAAAAATTCTAATTTCTCACAATTCATTCGGTTATTGCATCGCCGGTCGCTTGATACGACCAAAGGATACAGAGCTAAGTTCTTACGCTGACCCACAAGGCCCGCCACAGCTTGGCTCCTTCATACCTAGCTGAACTGCTGCATCAGTTTCAGCCTGTTTGTGCCCTCAGGTTCTGTGTGGACAATAAATTAGCTGTCCCATTCCTCCGCTTAAGACAGTTGGCGACAGAAGCTTTAGCTCTGCAGGTCCTAGACTGTGGAACTCGCTTCCACAATTCTTACGCAACGACATCTACTCTCCAACTGCCGACTTTGGCACATCTTTTTCAGCGGTCCTGAACTGCTACTTCTATGCTACTCACTACCTCAACTGCTCTCCTAACTCTGCTATGCTTCCCACTTTTTCTTTGTTGCGTGAGACGAAGTCTGTTGGCTACCGAATGCGTACCGAAAGCCGCTTAGGCTGTGAGTGGGCTATACAAAACTCTCCTGCGTAATACCCACATGGTCTTTATGACTTTGTGGAGTTACTGACGGAAATACATTACATTACATTACATAGAAAAACCTATATCAGAACTTTCTCATTGATACTAAGATAGGCGGCACACGTGATACAAGTTCGTACGGATTAGTGCAAAAAATAGAATATAAATGTCCAAATAGCTCAAGTTGGCAGTCCTAACTTACATAAGCCGTCAATCCAAAAGCACAGCTCTGTTGCAACTGTTGTGATTTGAATGACCTAAAATTCAAAATTCAATAGCACACATGCGACCGTGTAGACTATTCAAATATTCATAAAAAACTTCGTTCATAAGAAGCAAACTACTATTTTCAAGACATATTAAGAAAGTGACGCACATATCTCCATCGATTTGATGGAGAAACTGTACTGTATAATTCATATTGCTCAGATAAATTTGCCTTAAACATAACCGACCTCCATAGGAGCCAATACCAATACGTCTCACCCGAGCAATATAAAGATGCATCAGCGCTTTGTCTATACAGCCTTGTGTTATTTTTATTTATTTTCCGAGCAGTTGTATGACTGATTGCAAGAAATAAATTACCATTTCTATAAATTACCAGCAGCTACGACATACACACTGCCAAGCACGATTGTTGAGGCTACGGAAATACGGATCACGTTTAAAGTATAGTGAGGGACCTGCCCTCTATTCGCAATTGAATTGAATTTCCAAGCGCTGGCGAATATATTGCTCGCCTCCATGGACTTTGGAGCAGAGATGAAGCGATAGCAGATTCTGCAAGTCACGTAGTTTTAAACTAGGAAGCTCACAGTGGAGCGATCTGGACACCTAGTCACTAACAGGCACGATACTAATATAAAAAAATTGCCTTAGCTTTTGTTAATAACTACGGACGGTAAGAATGAAACTATTCACTTTCGATATAACTTGAATATTAACGTCCAAGTCATTAGGCTAGCTACAGCTAAATAAACTTTAAAAAATAATGCCCTACGAGTATAAATAGGACTTAGTGAGAAAACATTGACTTTACCAATACCATGGGCATAACAAACTATACTCCATACTTCACCCAAACATCGGCGTAGCCTTTTTTCTGACTGTAGTTCGATTGCATGAGAGCTGGTACCGCTTCTTTCCTCGACAGTTGGTGGAAGCATTCACGGGAGGGCCCTGTGCACAGCTGTGGTCAGCTTCTAATGAGGCGTCGACACAGGCCGATAACCCACTGGTGAACAGACGGTGGATTCACCATCGGGGGGGGGGTCGGCCAAGGCACAGCCGGAGTCGAGGAGAGGAGACTCGAGTGTGAGAAGGGGGCGAAGGCAGTCGTGCGTCTTGCGGCTCCGTGCCTTGAGCAATACACCGTTGGCGTTGTTCATCGGCTGGCTCTCTGATGTATGAACCAAACTACCCTACCGAAGTCCTTTTGATATGGAAAGCAGGTGCATTAATCTGCTTGAAAATATCTATAACAACAAGGTAACTTAAAAATATAGCATAGATATCGCCCATCAGCCCCTCGACTGAGTGTGAAAAAACAACTTTGCCTCTAGCCAGCGAACAATCCTGCTGCCTCTAGATTACCAGTCTAGCGCTTTTCCAGGTAAACAATCCAGAAAATATTTTCAGTCAGCGCTCCGTAAAGATGTTTAACGACTTTTCCTTATATGAACACCTGAGTGCTCGAACTAAACTCTGATAAACGCCTGAATGAATAAATGCAAAATCCCTGCTGGTTTGGCATTGTTCTTAAGCTGCTCGCCTTTAATGACCTAGCTCAAAGGTGGATGCATTTGGCGACGATGTGGTGGGCTCGGCCCTTTATGTGTAGCGCATTAATATAGATTAAGTTCTCTTAGGATACTATTTAAATTAATTACACTTTATTTACGCTTACAACTGTAAACTGGGAGTCGAGCGGAAACCATTACCTCTACTAAGATCGGCCGAAGACCAGCGGTGCGTGCACACACTACAAGATTAGAAGTGAAGCAGAATTGGAAAAAAGTTACAACCTCTAGACCCGCTCACTGCGTCTGTGGCAACCCGTGAATTGCCTAATGTATATGTAGTCAGACGACGTCGTTGGAGGACTTTGGGCTTTTGAAAGACGTTGGATAAGTGCGATGATTTCCATGGGTATAGCAGACCTTGCAGAACGACAGCAGAAATACTGTTGTGACACTTCTGAAGTATTGAGCAGAGGAAATTTGATTTAAATTACGAAACAAAACTATAAAACTACCACGTGGTGCATGTCGAAGGTCGTACTGCAGAAAATGGTTTTGCCTCGAGTAAAAATCCATCCCACACCTATTTCTTTTCGGGTCCAAACTCCACCAACTTAACTTTCAAGACTATGTATCAATTACTTTTTTAAAGTAAAGGCTAATTCATTTTAAGCGCTAGCCTTAAGTTTTGACTTAAATCTCCGAGCCAATAACTAGTGTAAACCTTAAATACACAAGCATTTAGTTTCAGTCAGTGGGTGATCTGTAACCTCTTGAAATAGTCTGAAATGATCGGCTGCCCGATTTGGTAGATTAAGCACTGGTAAAAGCACCTTCAACTTAGCTGATGGTGCAAAGTTACCCTGTATATGTTGTCCTGGTTCAAGATAGGCACTTGTCTTTTTTCTGACACTTCAAGGCGCCACTGTTGTTGTAGTTTGACCTGAGCTTGAACTAACCTGAGCAAGCCTCTCCGGGTGAAACTTCATAAGTTCACAAGACCGTGGACAAGAGTGGAATTATTTAACCAGTTTGGGCACAATAAAACAGTAGTATTTGTGGTGATCGGCCATAATTTTATTAATTCCAATTTACCTATAAATGTATGCCAGCTAAACTGTAAAACTTCTAGATAAGTAAGGGATTAATCTAGTACTGGCAACCTCAAGCTTTACTAAGGCTAAAATAGACTTCACAAAGTAATCAAATTTACGTTCAGCGATCGGGGTGAATTCCAATCAACAAATTGTATATAAAAACCATATCACAATCATTCAGTAAAGAAAGAAGAAACAATATTATTAAAAGTGCTATAAATGTTGAAATAAACGGAAAATCTGCATCAGCAGAACTGGAAATGCTTTGAAGTAAGAATTGAAGAAGATTTCCACATACCGGGAACTTCATTAGAAACAACCTCCAGCAACCACTAATAGTAATAGGTTAATAATAACACGCTTGATAAAGCGCCCTCAGAGAACTCAATTCCACTTCTAGGCGCATTACATTTTATACTAAACACGATCAAATGGTTAGTGTTAGCACGCTCAAAAAACAACAAGAGTATAATGGTTAGGGTGGCATGTACAGGGTCAGCTTGCAAGTTTGGTTATTGGCAGCGTGCACAGTGTCAGCACTCATATGCACATAAAGGTTGAATCATAGGAACGCGATAAATGTTATGATAAACAGGCGCGTTTTTAACTTTTTTTAATCTGGTCAAGTCAGGAGATGTCGTGACTCCTGTCGAGAGTTAGTTCCTGGCTTTGGGATCATACGAACTAAAGGCACGGTCTCCACAGGATTTGAGGTTTGTACGAGGTATAGGTAAACAGTTAGATTCCGAAAAGCGGTTGGTACACTGTACACACTGCCTGGTTGGCAGTAGAGTTCTGAGAGGTACGTTCGAGCCAGATAATGAAGGGACCTAGAAGTGAGCGACACAACCTTGAAGTAGATCGCCTTGCATGACTTGTGGCCAGTGCAAGTCAGCGGAAAGTGGCGTGATTTAGCAACTGGAAAGCTCACAACAGACAAGCCAAGTTGCAGAGTTTTGCACCAGCTGTAAGCACCTGATTGCACAGGCCGGTAGACCAGCAAGCAGTGAGTTACATAAATCAATGTGGGATGTTAAAAACGCATCGAACAGCTTAGATGCGGTTTTAACAATGTCAACTAGGTAAGCAGACTTGATTGTGGATTTGATGTGGCCGTCTAACGAATGGTCACTTTGGAACTTGACACCTAGATTTCGCTACGTGAATAACCTAGTATGCGCTATACTGTCCAAGTGTTATTTGACAATTTGTGCAAGCAATTGCGGCTGAAATAATTCAAGCAATTGTGCTAATGAGATCTGACATGACAAGGCTAGCAGGGAAGTGTATAGCGCTAGTAGTAGTAGCCTGGACAAGTGTTTAGGCAGCTCTGCATTATGCTTGATGATTTTTTCAGCTTCACAAAAGCAGAGCTGCAATCGAAAGCAAATGCAAATAAAGGGCGTGGGCAGAGACGATTCCTTACAAGCCATGGCTGCAAACAGTTGAAAATTCCGTAACAAGAGAGCATGGTTTTCTGGTGTGTACATTTGGTTCCGGAATACAAGCTCTTGTTGGCAGATAAAAAGACACAAGGTGTAAGAAATACTTTGAGCAGGCTGTTTGCATATAAATTCTTGATTCTTGATATTACTTGATTAAACGCTTGGTTTGGTCTTTTAACCAATTCTATGAGTCTTTTAAAAATTCAGCATTTTCAAATGTTGAGGATTGGGTATATGGTTGCATTTAGATTGTAACAGTGTCTGATTTGAATTTCAGGCTACCAAATATAGCCGTGGCATGAAACGACCAAGTAGGATTAGTAGTAAGATTGCGTGCAAAATCCAGAGCATGCAGGAGTCATGTGGAAAATAGACCTAAGTATTGTAGGCACAAAGTAAACCATTGCTGAACTCCCCTGATTGAGCTTACTTGGCAACTTCTGAACGAGACTACTTTGTTCAATTTTCGGGAGCACGGTAGCCGACCTGCCACAGCAGATAGTGTTAGCTTCTTCTGAATGACTGGTCGTAATTCGAAGAACGCAGCGTGCCACCATATTCCCCTGATTGCATCAGGCGTGCCGGTAGATCTGTTTTTGGGTAAGCTAGTGCAGTGCTGCACTGACCCCGGCATCAAGCATGAAGCCTTGCCAGCATTCAAAAGTAAGCAGCAGCTGAGCTGCTGAGAGAATGCTATCAGAATTGATTGCTACGTTTACGAAGTTGTCGCTCATAGATTGGCATTGTCTGACAAGTTCTTCCACCAGGGCTAGCCGGTTAGTGTAAGCCAGACGTTGTGCTGTGCTTCAAATGACAAGGAGTCCTGGACTGTGATGCAAAGCGGCCCGGGTACTTAACTTTTGGAAATACTCATTGGATCTGCACTTGGTGCTCACCCGTCAGAGCGAGACATTGGAAAGCGGGCCTGCTTCTAGATGTGGTCTTTCCAACTGGTAAGACTGATGTGAATCACTCATCACCATCTTCGCATGTAAAACAAAATGAATTCCTGATGCCACCATTAATTGTCCAATCTTTGCTTGCTGACGAATGCCTCCCTAGTCCGATAGGCTTCGTAGATGATCAGCGATTTAAAAATATTTCATTCGCAAATTAAGAAATCCATTAAGGGGTCATTGGAGGCACTTTCGCACTCACTAGGTGAAACGAGCGCCTGAGCTGTATTGTGCGAGCATGAGCGCCTGAGCTGCATCATGGCAGTGCCAAAGCTAGACCAGGCAATTTCGAGCGCCTGAGCTGTGTCGCAGGAGTGCCCGAGCTGGTTCAGGCCAGTGCTCGAACTTAATCGTGGGGTGCCCGAGCTGGACCGTGGGAGTTACCGATCTGGATCATGCGAGCGTGAGTGCCTGAGCTGCATCATAGTATTGTCAGAACTGGATCATGCCAGTGTAAGTACCTGATTTGCATCAAGGGAATGCTAGGCTTGATCATTGGGGTGCCCAAGCTGGATTGCTGGTGTGCCCGAGCTGGATCGTGCGACCACTGAGCTGCACCATGGGATTGTCAGAGCTAGATCAAGCGAGCGCGAGTACCTGAGCTGCATCAAGGGAATGCCAGAGCTCGATTATTGGGGTGCTTGAGCTGGATCGTGGGAATGGTTGAGCTGGATCATGCGAACACCTGAGCTGGATCGTTGGGGCACCAGACACGATGATGCGAGCGCCTGAGCTGGATCATGGAGCACCCGAGCTAGGTCACGCTAGTGCTAGAGCTGGATCGTAGGAGCATCCGAGCTGGATCTTGAGAGAGCCCGAGTTATATCGTGAGAGCTCCGAAGCCGGATAACTTGAGGTTAGGGTAGACACTTTAAAACATATGAAGACAGACTCTATTCCTATTCAGAGAGTGAGGATTTTCTCAGAGAAGAAAGATCAAGCAGGACAAGTTAACTGCTCCTGACGCAGAGCTACGAAAAAAGCCAACTTGTCTCGGCGAGCCACTCCATTGTTAAGCTGAGACGCAGCCCTGGACATTGGGTGATGCATGCCCTTGTTAAGCGGCTAGCTGCAGGGCTGAGTCTACCTCTGCTACCATTGATAGCCAAATAGGTACAGCTGGAGTGCTGCCAGTCGGTCTGGCTGAGGGCGGCTATCAGAAAGGTCTAGACAGCTGCCCTGTGGCAATACAGTCTCCTTAAGAGACGCCACTCTCTTCAGCTGAGCTAGAAGCAATGTCGAACTTCGAAACAGCTACTGGTGAGATTATTTTACACCAGCTGCGACGTTGCCAAAGTCACTAAAGTTGCAGGGTACCTTCACTGTGATGTGGTATTACATCATTAGCCTCGAGAACTCCTCTTTCGTTGGCAGAGATTAGAAGCAGAGAAAGAATGTCTTAACTCTCTACCGTCACCCAGAGCCTAAAGCCTATTTTACTCACCGAGTGACTACCCCAGATGACCAGTAACTATCATAGTAGTGTCCATGTCATACGCAAAACGGCTAGCTAGAAAAGTAAGTTTTGACAGAACGTCAATTGTTTAAGAGGCAATAAAAGGTGGTTATTTCGGCCAATTATCGTCTTGATAAGACATAGCTACAGCCTCTTGGAAGCTGAATCAATTTAGCAGCATTTCACTTAGGCTCTTAAACCAATTTTTCCAGCATAACACATAATGAATGCCATTAGTTGCAGAGTACTTTATAAATTTTGCCTTAGCAAGATAAATTTCTTCTCTGTTTCATTGATGTTGCGTTGTTCTTCTCTTAGCAAAGGTCACTAATAACTGCGGTCTGTCATGTCAAGCCTAACGCTGTACAGCTGTCGTAAATTAATTCAAATGTGCCCTGCCTGCATCTCAGGAAAGCATGGAGTGCTACCAGCTTTGTTGTGCATGCTGTGGCACAAATTTAAGATTATCATTAAGCTTCTCGACGTAATAACTTTAGGCACCTATTAATTGCAGCATATAATGGATCCCTGTGATACAATCTTCATGTGCTTATGCTTGCTGACGCTGTGAACGATGCCACTAACCACACTTGCATGCTGACCCTGTAGACGTTATTCTTGTCTTTTATTGAGCATGCTACCACTAACCTGTCGATCATGCTTCCTTCACAGCAAATGTATAGTGCCTAGAAAGAGATCGAGTTCTCTGGGGGCGCTATATTAAATGTAATATTATTATTATCTACCACGAACAAATAGCTTTTGGTTATTGGCTATACCTAAAAAGGGGCTGTGGAATTAGCACTGTAAATATTATGAACTTTTAAAGAAATTTATTTGATTTGTTGCTGTACTTAAAATAAAATATGTGTGCTATATTTGTGCGTGTACTTTCCGTCAATGTCAGCTTTGTTCAATGAATTTGTAGCAAAATATTTTATAATTTTTCTCAATAAATATTAATGAAAGACGGCTGAGCAGATATTTTATAGATGCGACAGCCATCTAAAGAAATGCCTAAACGAAGTATTGATGTAATTAAGAATATGATGTTTACACTAGGTATAGCTAAAGAATTTGATTCTTAAAAGCTGGATCCACGATGCCTAACGTGGTTCAGCATGGCAGCAAGGTTTGTGGCTGCATGCACGGTATCAGTATGCATAGCCTGGTGTTAGGAGTCAGATAATGAAGAGACATAAAATGATTGCAATAATGTAAGAACAGTGAGAGAAAGTGTGTGACAGAACATTGAAGCCTATACGCTGCTGGCTAGGAATCCAGTACAGAGCGGGGAGAAATGATGTGATGTGTCAGCTGCGACGCTCAAGACAAATAAGCCTTGCTGCAGAGCTTTGCAACAACAGTAGGGGCTGGGAAGGCGCTCGCACTTCAGCGCCAAGGTCCTGGGTTCGATCGTGCAGTGGACGATCTTGTATTGCCTACTGCAAGCGGTGGTGATATCCGGTAGGGTCGTTTACAGCTATACTAGCAAGATTCCTAAACTATCTAATATTTGTTCAAGCCCCCGATTGCACAGGCCAGCAGGATCAGCAAGAAGTGAGTTTTACAAATTTAGATAGGATGTCAGATATTAATGGACCAGTTCATAGGATGTACTTAACCTGTCAAAGTAAGCCCGAATTTTAGCAATGTCATGAAGCTGAAAGTAGGCTAACTCGACTGCAGAGCTTAAGTGGCCGTCTAAAAATCACTTTGAAACAGGACACCTAGCTTTCATGCAGATCCATCAAGAGATATGCTGGCAGAGCCAATTTTGACCTTTAAGTTTTCCAACTTCTGATTCACACTTGGTTGTGTATAACTATAGAGTCTGTTTCATCGTCATTCAATTTGAGAAATTGTAATGCAATCCTTGTGGGGATGTCAGCTGTAAATGCTGAGGCTCGCTAGTTTAAATACTGCAATGCGCCTACACATGCTGTCCAAAGCGAAAGTAACAAACCTGAAAAGTCAGACCAATATCTAGAATTAAGCGTCGATCGAGGGATCTTTTTAGATTAGTTTCTTAGCCTAAACACTCGCGATAGCTCTAAGCCCAAGGGCTGCTAGCTAGCACAAAACGCCTCGTTATTTTTTGTTCTTGACCGTACTATTGCTCAGTGTCTATTGAAATTATTGGTTCCAAGCATCGTGAAGAATCGTGAATTATTTTCCACAAGTAAATTTAATCAGTTTATAACTTATAAAGGCCATGTATTAGCATACCACAGGCTGTTCTCAGGATTGAAACCTTTTTACTTAAGTGCTTATGGTCTGTCACGTGAGTTGAGCTATTTTATAGCGTCTTAATCCCTTCCTTACTGTCAGTGGCACAGGGACTCTCTGCATGCTGGCAGATTTCTGCATAGTGTTTCGAAGAATGTTTATTACTTTCTCGTACTAGTTGCATGGACCTGATCGGAAGTTTGATTGTTTCAAGTTCATGCAACAATTTCTTACACTGTAAATCATTTTCAGCTTAGGGCATTGTTGTGCATCTTTCTCCCACGCTCTTTCCTTCGCTACCATCAAATATCAGACGTCTAGACCACTAGCTGAGCGTGCTACCTTGTAGTTCCTTTACTTTTCTCAGGTCTCCCGAAGCGAGTGGGAGGAGCGAGCCCTGAGACGTAGCAAATAAATAGCTCTCAGCTGCGCAGCTCCTGAAGCTGAGGCCGAGGCTAAGAAGCTCTTGAGGCTGAGCCTCTTCCTGAGGCCGAGGCTGAGGCTGGAAAGGGAACCAGAATATTTACCAAAATGAGCGGCTACTGGGCTGTATACAGTGGGCAACCTCAAAGCGACCAAAAAACTCGCAAACCGAGCCAACGTCGAAATAGCACCGATAAAAACTGGATGCAGTTAGCGTGCAACACAGACTGGCTTCCTTCTAACCAGAATAACTAGCACCTAGCTGCGCGCGAGAGTGTCAGCCCTAGGAAAGCCAGCTGGTCGCAGTGAAACGCTCGCCGTGAAACGCATGCCGCCGACTCCGAAGCTCACCATGGTCAGCGACGCGGCCACGATGACCTGCTTTTTACGTCCGCAGCCGCATAATCTCTCCGGGGCCATTTTCTTTTGACAAAGTCAATGCCACCGAAGAGCGGCACGCTCAGCCCACTCACAGCAAGAGCTTCGCCGAGAGCTCTGTCCACCCCATTGGAAGAGGAGACGCGAGCGCGCTTACCGGAACGATAGGCATCCGCTGACTAACTCTTACCGGAACGATTGGCGTCAGCTGACTAAATCGTATGAGCCGGGGCTCGGTGAGACGGCTGGGAAAGCGAGAACCCAGTAGCAGGGGCTTGATTTAGGTGAGATGGCACCTGGCCGTGTCTTTCTTTAGGCTCGTGGCGAATGGCAACTGTCTTCAAAGCTTTTCGTGCGCACTTTCAGCCGTCTTAAGGGCTGGACGCGCAGTTTTCATTTGACTCTTTTCATAGAGACATGAAAGAAGTCTACAGTCAGTAACGTGTTTTTGGGTCACGTGAATGATACAGTGGTAGGTATTGGCTCCAAGCTGTCATCTGCGAGCGCCGCCGATTCAGCTTAGGCATGCACCTCCAAATTACCGAAAAAAGCTCCGAATTTTTGAATTGCTCGAATCGATGAACAGTATATTAACCACGGGCTTAAAAGAGGGCATTCAAAAAGTGAATCCACCAGCGGAGCAAGAGGAGCCGGCAGGCTTTGATCTCCTGTATCGCTGTATGTATATCTCCTATATCGCTGTTTGATGTAGCAGATGCTGTTTTCCCTGAGCAGAGGAGTTTCAACTAAAGAATTTGCGATTGAAACGCGGCGTTAGAAATTGATTATGAAAAGCATGACCAGGCTGTCAGACGACGGGACTGCTATATAAACTGAAGAGCCTCCGTAGTACCTGTCGTGAGTTGGTCTCTACTTATTGGGTTATACTCTAATACAGCCGATTTAAGCTCGATTGAAATATTACGATTGCATATTACTATTTGAAAATGCTCTAGTGCAAATATTTCCGGCGATTGGGTATCACGTAAAGTGTTTGAAATGCATTATCCAAGGGTCATAGATCTCTTTTAGAAGTCAGGAGTCTCTTGTAGATTCCAATGCTATTGACTGCAATTTACAGCCGATTTATTAACTGGCATTACCACTTCAAGTCCTTCAAAATATTTTAAGTCTATGTTCTTAGAAGCAACTAATTTTCGTGCACTTAAAGTAGGTGCAAGCCCTAATAGTGCACCCCGTATGTAAGCTCTAATGTTTAGTATATGAGTTCCGGCAGAATTGTTGTGGTAATTCGCAGCGAGAAACGTCAATCTCGGTTAATCACGTGAACAATTGGTAATACAACAATTTGGAAGCTATCCTGGGTTCATAATCCAGATCTTGATGGTATTTAAAGATAACAATCTCATAACAAGATCTAGTATAATGTCGAAGCGAGTCTCTTTTTACATTTTGAAACTGTACAATGCAGTATGCAATATGCTATATCAGCCACATAATGGCAGCCTAGAGACTACTCGCCGTACCTGAATTACAATAACTGATTAAAACCGGATTAATTATAAAACTATATATATATATATATATATATATATATATATATATATATATATATATATATATATATATATATATATATATATATATATATATATATATATATATATATATATATATATATATATATATATATATATATATATATATATATATATATATATATATATATATATATGACTGTGCAAAACGTCCAGCTCCCTTAATGATAATTCAATTAAGCTGCGGGTGTCAGATGGTAGCGGTTCGCTCTGTGCTGGCAGGTGCTGCACGCGCGTGCCTCTCCATAGCTATGAAAATAAACCGGTCATATTCTAACACGTGGGAGCGGCGCACATGCGTGGGCTTTCTCGATTGCTGCCGCTGCTCCGATACCATTGGCATATCTGCACGTATCGCGGCAGAACGTGTCGTATCTCGGCACTCGAGAGCTTCAAGGCACCAGCTTCCTGGCAGTATTTTTCAGGCAAGAGCAGTTGACGAGTTCGTTCTCGCGGAGGTGCTTGTGGCAAGAGACTCTGGCGCGCATGTGCTTGGGGTCCAGTCATTTTTATCTTTTCCTCACTTTTAAATATACCAGCGTTGATTTCCATTCTCTCCGCCCGTTCGAGTAAGTACTAGCAGACTTGACCCCGTCTTAAAAATATGTTAACCATCGCATTATGCATGTACATGTTACCGTTGCTTTAAATTTCTCAGAATTTCTGAACTCGTCCATTAATTGATATTACGTGATAAAATAAAGGATTGAAGGTTTAGCGGAATCCTCACATTCGGTATCTCGAAGTGAGTGCTTTACCATAGGTTTCAAAAGGCGTGAAACTACGATTACCAGCAGACTTTATTATCCCAACAAGCAGAAATGCGATGAGCTTCTGTTTATCAGGCTCTTTAATGTCTTTTTACCTACCGGCAAACACTTTGGGCTTCATGCGTGCGCTTCGGCTGGAGTGTCAGCGTTTATTTTACCTTGCTCCAAAATTCTAGCCTAATTCTCTGGTGATACCCATAAAATTAATTCTCGACTGTAAACCTGATTTATATTTACAATGTCACGATTAACTGATGAAACCTTAGAAGCTAACATGATTCCTAAGTTGCACGTACAGCCTATACATATATCTATATACAAAGTATATATATTTATATGTAGGTGATTCATTGTATAGTGACTGGGAGAATATGCAGGCAGCGAAGTCTGTGTTCGCTAAATTTAGTACTGCTATTTTGATACGTGGTTCACTATCATCTTCCGCTCACTGAATGAATAATGGAGCAAGACGTTAAGCGTACGGACTTGTGAGATAACAGTGATACTTAGCGGGCCCGAAATAAATTGCTACAGCACTGTTTGCCCTATCAACCTCCAGTTTTGATTCACAAAAAGGAATCGATTAGGAGTAGGAGGACCCTTGTAGAGCCCCAAGACTCGCTTATGGCTCACCTAAGATACTGATTAATTTCAAGAGTGTCTGGCCTAGCATTTGAATCATCAATTCACTACGAACTTCCAATCTAACTTAATATGAATGCTTAATGGCATTCAAAAGCTTCTTTTTAAATGGCGACGGAGGTTCAAAACTAGTTTAAAACTTGAAAGCACTACCAGTGCTAGAGAATTAATCCAACCGGTTCAAATGAAAACAAAATAGTGCCAATATGAATCTGATAATTTGAGCAAAATGCACTGACATGCAGAAAGCACGCAGCTTCATGATAGGTAAGCCTCATCATGTGTGAAAACAAAAGATTTACGTAAGTGACGAAACATTTATTCAGCAGAGAAAAACAGGAGAACAACTCATTATTGTCTATCCGAGACGGCAGATATTCTCCTGTTGGACAGTGAGCATTTTAATCCACGGTAGAATACCAATGGTCCTGTAAGCACCACCGGAAGTTGCTCCTGGAGCTTGCGAGACCACAGTCCAGCGTTTGCTTGCAGCTGCCACAGCTGCTAATGCATCCATCAGCCTCTTTGGTAGAGATAAGCGAGACATGAGGCTCGCAGCAGTGAAATGAGCTACGAGAACGGAAGCTAGCTTTATACGGCATGACAATCTACAGGAAGTGCAATTGCAATAAGAAGGCTGTACTTACAAAGACCACAGGAGCAACCATGCTCGCTGCTAGTGCAAGCCAGGAGATAATTCTTATTGTTTCGTCCGGCGATTTAAACAGCCCTGTAACATTCATTCGATGCATACTTAATTGCCTATTGATCTGAAGTTAAAGTACAAAGTCTTAAAAATAAAGTCTAAAAAGTCTGATTTATAGCTACGCATATCGGAAGCACGGTTGAAGATTCTACACGATCGATAGCCATCGTCTGAAGACATTTATGCAAGAGGTTCAGCGGGCCTTGGTTTTGATCTAGCATATTGGCATTGAAATAAACTTTATTCATTTTTAGCTCAATAACTTAAATCAGCATGACAGTGCATTGCTAGGGGATACAAATAAAATGTATAGACTTTTCAGAAGAAATCAAATTGATGCTCTCTGCAAAACTACAAATCCACGACTTGGGTCGTAGAGTGCGAGTACCTTACAGCCAGACCTTTCAAGAATCCTCGTCTTTGTTCCTTTTCCTGCATCGAGCAAAAAAGCTTCTTTACGGCCATGCTCGGGGCGAGGGGATATTTTAGGAATTTGCATCCTTTTACAAATCTGAGCACCGCGTGAATGATATACATGCATACATATATATATATACATATATATATATATATATATATATATATATATATATATATATATATATATATATATATATATATATATATATATATATATATATATATATATATATATATATATATATATATATATATATATATATATATATATATATATATATATATATATATATATATATATATATATATATATATATATATATATGTATGTGTGGGGGCGTGGCAAGCAGCAACTGACTTTCTTTTATTTGGTGAATTTGCTTAGCCAGAATGCTTGCAATGTTTCGCCTACACATTTTTGCATACAAAAACACGATGCCGTTCCATTAAGACAGGCGGTATTTAGTCTCATGGCCTCTACAGGTTGCAATTAGGGCCTTAGTGTCCACGTGCGTACTTTGACGTAATAAGAAACTTAGATTAGTGCGTTCAAAAGAGTACGATGCAGGCTACAATAGAAAGACTACCATTATATGTCTACTAGTATGAGGTGGTCACACCTTACATCGTGAACTGCAATATAGATTGTATAATTCATTTGTAGAATGACAAATACTAACCTATAAGACACGTATAAGACACACGTAAGACGGGAATATTTCTTGTAAAACTTTGTATTGTATTAAACTTGTACTTTTTATTGTAAAACTTATCCTAGTCTGTTGTCTTGACCCATACATTTCATCGTGAGATTTTTATTTCTTTCATCAACAAGTGGACTGGTTAAAACAACACTATGAGCACAAAAGTGCCATAAGTACTAATCTCTTACTGGAAACCAAAAAGCAGAAGACCTTGTACATTTCAGGTGTAATCTCACACTTTAATGATAATAGAAATAAGTCTCACGAACAGCACCCTAGTATATATACTTATTCTCTATTTGGGTGCATTGTAACTCGCTACTAGAAGTCTGTTGGCTACCGAATGCGTACCGAAAGCCGCCTAGGCTGTGAGTGCGCTATACAAAACTCACTTGCGTAACACCCACATGGTCCTTATGACTTTGTGAAGTTACAGACGGAGATACATAACATAACATAAGAACTGCAATGCCGGCATACGAATAAAGATTTTCTGACTTTACCTTCGATTTTCGAAAGTATGTATGTATCTCCGTCTGTAACTCCACAAAGCCATTAGGACTAAGTGGGTTTTACGCAGGAGAGTTTCGTATAGCGCACTTACAACCTAGGTGGCTTTTGGTACGTATTCGGTAGCCAACAGACTTCATATCACGCAACAAAGAGAAAGTGAGAAGCATTAGCAGAGACAAAAGAGTAGATAAATTAGTGATTAGCATGGAAGTAGCAGCTCAGGACCTCTGAAAAGGGTGAGCAATAGACGGCAGTAGGAGAATAGTTATTGTTGAGTATGCATTGTTGAAGCGAGTTCCACAGTCTAGGACCTGCATAGCTAAAGCTTCTGTCGCCAACGGTCATTAACTGAGGAATGGATTCGCTAATGTATTGTCCATACAGGACCTGAGGGCACGAGGATGCTGAAACCGGTGAAGCAGTTCAGCTTGGTACGAAGAAGCCATGCCGGTGCAGGCCTTGTGGGTCAGTGTAAGAACTTTGCTCTGTATCTGTTGGTCAACCGGCATCCATCCTAGCTCTTTTAGCCAAGGAAACCCGTGGTCAAACCGCTGGGACTTGAAGACTAGCCTTGCAGCCATATTCATAGTCAGCTGCAGTGGCCTAGTTACTTTTTTTGGTAGCCCAGCCGGAGAGTTACAATAATCAAGCCGAGACAGAACTAAGGATCTATTTAAACTTTTTACAAGTCACTGTGGTAGATAGCTCCTAATCTTTGATAGGGATCGGACGTGATGACAAGCTGTAGAAGCAGTCTTTTGAATGAGGCTTTTAAAATTGAGGCAGCTGTCGAAAACGACACATAAATTTTGAGCATGCGGGAATGGTCGCACAATAGCATCACCTAGTAGAAGAGCGAAGCCTTTGAATCAAGCCACAGGCTTAGGGCGTCCTGTGACCGGCAGTTCGGTTTTACCGTCATTTAATTTCAAGAAGTTTTTCGACATCCAGGATCGAATGTCGACAAGGCAAGCATTCAGTTGATCAGTTGCTGCAGCAGATTCCGACGGTGTGAATGACAAATACAGCTGATTGTCGTCAGCGTAAAAGTTTTTTTTCTATTTCATGGGCCTTAATCACTTTTCCCAGGGGTTGAGTATAAATGGAGAACAGCAGGGGACCGAGGACGGATCCTTGAGGGAATCCTCAGATGACTGCGGTTATGGGTTAAACCGGACCCCCACATGACACGGATTGAACACGATCGGGCAAGTACTATCTAAACCATGCCAGTGCCTCGTCGGCCAGACCAATCGTTGTTCTCAACCTTTCAAGCAGAACATCGTGATCAAGGGTGTTGAAGGCAGCAGACAGATCTATCAGAGCTAGGTCAGCGAGATTCCCGTCATCGTTGCCACGTAGAATGTCAATGTTAACACGGAAGAGAGCGGTTTCCCTGATTGAAAGGTTTCTGACATTTCATTCTCTTCAAGATGTCAAACAAGCTGCTTGGCGACAATTTTTCAAGAATCTTTTACAAGAAAGAAAGAATTGAAAATGGGGGATAGTTTGTTTGCACTGACTTCTGTATCTAATCCAGGCTTTTTAAGTGAGGGTCGAAAATACGGCTAACATATAAGGATCAGATTTTTTGCGGCCTCGCCGTCTTGAATCCTGGTTCATGCAAAGGTATAAGTAACACAGTTGAACAAGTACCATCAATCCCTAGCAATTAAAGCGAGAAAGTTCGTTCGCCAAACGGGAAGATGATGCACTTCCAAGATGGTGCACTTTCGTCATGTGGCAAAATGGCGTAGCATTGTCAGCTACGACAGAGGGAAGTGGTTTCATAGGAAGTGAAGTGAGCTCGAGCTACTTATACTTCCTTTAAGGCTACGGAAAAAAACATAGTTTCAGGCAACGTTCCCTGGTTCTTGCTTTAATATGCAATATGCTGTGTTTCTTGAACGAGGGTTCGCCGCGGAACCTGCACAGCAGACAAGCAGCTGTCTTCCAGGGCTGTCGCTAGATCAGGCCACGGGTACGGCTGAGAGGATTGATATTGACATTAATCGGTCCCAAGCTCACCTTGAAGATTTGATACGAGACTGACGACTGTGTGACGGTAGATATTGGTCCGGTTCTTGCCTTTGTTTTCTGCACGCCTTTTCTTGTTTACATTAGCTTATAATGTTTGTGCCTGCTAGCAGATCATTGAGATTCGCCAAGTTTATAGGCTAATCTGCTCTCCATATCTAAGCTGGGGCAAGAGCTCTGATGCTGACCATGAGCTATTCACATGCGTCCGGTCTAAACGACGATCTAAGGCCAATCGAATAGCAAAGCAAAAGCGAAAACATGCATGCTTGCATGATGGTGTTTTGCAATTCAAACCAGCATTTTAATTTGGTACATCTGGCTAGCTGAATTTTCACAGGTTTATCCAATCAAAACTTCTTTTGATTTTGGTGAGCCGTAATGGCTCACTAGGTAAGGCGGTTGCTTTTCACGACCTCGGCCCCGAGGTCGTGGGCTCGAATCCTGCAGTGAGCGATCCTTAATCGCCACTGCAAGCGGTGGTGATAGCCCTAAAGGCTCTTCTGTCGCTAAACAAAAAGAGGCTGTTAAATCAGCTAGCATTTTTTGGATTTTGTTCGCATTCATAGTGAAAGCATAAATCTAAAAATTGTCGGTCTTGAGAAATTTGAGAAACCAATATGACGCTCGGAGATATGAAAATCTTCGTGTGGATCCATCCTTGGCAGAATACTATTATTGTATTTTGCTTTGACACTCATTAGGATACCATTTCACTGTAGTATCCTTTCTCCAAATGACGTTTAGTTCCTGCTTGCGAGCTATGAACGGTAAGACTAGCGGTAAGATCTTTATAAGATCAGTGTTCATTAGTGCTCAGCTATTGAATTGTTATAACACGATGTGGGGTGTTTGAATTTCGCATTGATGTAGCTGCATAGCAACTTCAGATTCACTTATGTGCATTTTGATCTTGCTGTTACTAGGTGCTGCCTTTCTTGTGTGTGCAATTATAGCTTAAATCGGTGGAGCCTGTTTTAGAGGAATGGTACTAATCCAGCTGTAGAATGGCTAGCATGTGTCGTGATAGCAGCTTAGGTACGTATCAATCCGCAGTTTAGTGCATGCTGGCATCTGAACATCTACTGCCTTCTCTAGTTTGCAAAACTAGTCTTAACACGTCGAGCTGTTTTAGTATAATAGCCATGAAGGCCAATAGGACAGTCTCGTATTTTAATACTGCTAATTCAAAGCTGACAAATGAAACAGGTATTGCTACTATTAGCTCTGGCAAACTTCTGTAATTGAATTTTTGTTAATACTACTAACACATTTATGAAGCACCAGTTTAATTGTACCTTATTATAGGCCACACGGATGAAAACAAAACATGTCAGCTGATAAGCTTTAACAGCGTCCACAATTGCACCACGCATCGGTACATAAGTGATGATTTGCACTTAAAAACCAAACTGTCTTGTGAGCATACTAGATTTTCAGTTTCGCAGCAAATTTCGTCGAGTATTTACGTATCTTGATATCAACCGGTAGCAAAGTCCGGGCTTTTAGAGCTTTTTAAATGGAGGTGCTGACTTAGTACTATTTGTGGTTGGTTAGAGATACAGCTAAATCACCAGAGCGAGATACAGCTAAAACACCAGAGTAGGGTGTGAGAGATGTGAGGCATGAGTAATACACATTTTAAAAAGCCAGTCGGAGCCATAAAATGAACTGGCATAAAATAAAGTAAAGCGGTATTACCAAAATGAGCCAAAAAATTGATTCCCTTAAGAACTCCATAATTCACAAACTTAAATGCAGTTGTAATTGGCTGCAATTGATCGCGAGAACCCATTTGAAATCGGCATAGGCAGCACTCCGAAAAATAAATGAAGTCATTCGCTCACGGATGCACTTCGCAAACGGCATGGTGCCACGTAGCCTTAAGTGTTGCACTACAGAGACTAATCCTATTAGTATGCTAAGAGATACGTCAAACTATACGAGTATCACTGTCTTTAGAAAGTTAATCTGACAAACGTGGATCTGTAAATTGATAGAAAATCTAGAGTGCAAATTTTCTCTGCTTTTATATATTTTAGAGATGCAACCCTATGAACCAGGTCCGCCATATTAGTACGATACAGATTTCAATTATAGGCAGGTATATATTAAAAAAAACTGTTTAAATTGTCACTAGCTAAAGAACTGAATTGAACAAGGTTCTTACATAAATCACGCGTGCGTCTGTTTAAGCATAACAGTCCAATAGACCTTTTAGTATATCAAAGCCTTCACATCCGAAAGATTTACTTACATGCGTTGCTCTCAACTGTTTGAACTGCTCCGACGATGGCTGCCACAATGTACCCTGCAGATACGAGGATGTATGGAACGATGCACTGCCATCTTTTCTGCAACGCAGTAAGCATGAGTAGTACGCTTGCTATTTCATTGCAAGTGAATTTCCGGTGAACTGATAAAATGATGATAAAGTACAACTCAATTCCAGCTCCTAAGAGTTAGAGTTGCTTTCTTGATTCAGACTTTAGATTGATAAATTATGCTCATTCTGCCTATGACTAAGTTTCTTCTGAGACCAAACAGCTTAAACAGATCTGTTTAATCACAATAGGAAAACTAAAACTGTAATATAATAATATTCTGTTTTCAGGCGATATTTAATCATTCGCATTTTGTTGTTCATTGTGAATCTAGTAGTTTCATTTAAGTGAGTTAAACTTACTCAAAGCACACTACCTTACTCTTAATGCGACTCAAATATTGCATGCATATAGCTGACTTTAAATGACCTATTCAAAAATGAAATATCATTCCTTTTTCTCTTTTACAGCATTAAAATGGGTTTTATTGGGAATTATTGAGCTATATCACTACGTCGCAGCACCACAAAACCTGATGGTGAACACCATTTCAGCCAGCCTATCTCGAGCTGAAGCAACACGAACTCCACGTGCCCTGTTTCAAAACGTCCTACCTTTCAGTGGACAACCATACCAGCTCTTTGGTCGAGTCTGCCTACTTCCAGCTACACAACACTGCTAAAATACTTCGGCCTGTTTAGACATGCATACCAAACCTAAATTGTTCCTTGCATTTGCGACACCATGTATTGACTTCCGCAACCCACTACTTGCTGGCCTTCCGGCATGATAAAAACAAGGCACTTGCAACTGGTGCAAAACTCTGCAGCCAGACTTGTCTTTCGTGAGCGCCACGGTTTCCAAACCTCACCACTTCCAGCTGACCTGATCTGGTCCACAGCCACCCAAAGCATCGAATTCAATGTCCTGCTACCCACTTTTAGCTCCCTCCATACTTTGGCTTCAGCCTGCTAACCAGACCTACTCCTCCACGAGGCTAGGCACCGTACCACCTGCTTTCCGGAATCCCACGCCCATACCTCGTACGAACCCCAAATCATCTGGAGACGGTGCCTCTAATCCGTTTGACCCCAAAGCCTGGAATTCACTTTCGACAGGCTCCACGACATCCCCCTGACTTGACTCAGTCCAAAAAAAAAGCTAAAAATTCATATATTCACCACAGCACTTACCGAGTTCAAGCGACTTTTCCGTTGTTTGCTTGTGGGTTCTGACGCTGTGCTTGCGTCCACTAACCTTATTTGCATGCTGATCCTGTGCATGTCACCCCTTACCATGTAATGCTTGCTGTCATCAAGCATTCTACCACTAACCATTCAATCTTGCTTCCTTTGCAACAAATTCAAAGTGCCTAGAAAGAGATTTCGTTCTCTGAGGGTGCTATAACAAATTTCTTATTATTATTACCTATTATCATACTCTACGAGAATTTATTCAAAGATAATGTATGTTTTGTCCCTTCCAGTATCTTTACCGTATAGTCCAGTTTTTACGAATTTTACCAAAAGCAGCAGCCGAGGCCATTTTAAAGAACTTTTGATGTGCACAAATATGTGCCAACTAAATTTATATACAATAAGACTGAAACTACTGACGAATACTGTATGCAAAATATATGATTATTCTAGCTCTATAGACAACGATAAGTCGTGAGCTCTTAACGTGAATGGGGGCTAGGTTCGATGTTACTTGATTTCGGTTTCTCTAAAGTTTAGTTTGTCGTGGCCTAGTTATATATGGAGCTCTATTAGTCGACTCTCTTCACATTTTGTTCAAAATATTTTGGAAGAATAATCTTAATCAATATTAGCAGCAACGTAAACTATGGTAACATGACCCAACTGCATAACATGAGCGATGGGGCGCTGTAAACTGCTATGTTTTCATGTTCCCGCAAGAAAAAGTCCTCTTACAATGCATAACAACATAGCATAATATAAATATACTACGACTGCAACCACATGCTGATGGCTAGCCAGCCTTGCGTAAACTTCAATCGAAGGCAAGAAAGCGGTCCACTTTACTCACCATAAAGATACCACAAATTGCAAGGAAGCATGTCAGGACATGAAGAGTTGACATGACAATAGAGAAGATTTTGTTGACGATATCTACGCGACAGAGAACATGCACTAGTTGCAAGTTATCATTATAGAAACGGCAATCGCAGAAGTTTACTAATCAATTTCTTCACGATCCCAGGAGGAATCGACATAGATATCATTGCCGAGCGTTGAGATGTGCAATCTTTTGAAGCATTCGCTCAGGTCTTTGTGAGAACTTTCTCAAGCTGGTGGCATAAAGAGTACGACTGTTACACGATAATCTTGGAAAAGATGGTCGGACATGGGCACCGGAAAATGTAATCAGGAGCGGCAGAATCCAGCAGCCACCTCAGCAGCATTCTAGGCGACGATGGCCTGCTAAGCGACGGCCGGCCAGCCTGGTGGCGGCCGGCGGCGCAAGGCGGCCGCAAGTGCTATGATGTTAGCCGGCGATGTGAATATCGCTGATGATGTGAAAACCACCGGCGGTGCGACGGAACTCGTCGAGACTGGTGTGGCAACAAAAGAAAGCATTGGCCTAACCCATGTTTGTGGGGAAGGGCACTGCCGATGCCGCGGTGACCCCTCAAAGCTGTTAGCACACGTGACGGACGGCTGGTCACCTACCGTTGAGTCCTGGCTCACCTCCTCTAAGCTCTTGTTCACATCCTATATGCTATTAGTCACCTCCTCTAAGCTCTTGCTCACCTCTTCCAAGCTGCTGTCACGTTGCCTGCACGCCAGATCAGACTGGCCACTTAGTAGACAATTTGAGATTGACCTGCTGTTTTGCAGCTTATAATTGTTCGCCGTGCTGGAATTTTCGTCTGTATGGCGCTGTACCTTTATTGATTTTGCTGTTACCAAGCTTGAATGTGCGATCTTTAGATCACCAGTAATATGGCCTCCGTGCATCATGCCCTAGTATTCCTGCACTGTATGTGCTTATGCTGATTAATAGCCCTCTGACTGGGGCGTCTGCCTTTGGATGGCTATTTATTGCCGGGCCTTGATGTGGATTTATGATCAAACCATCAATTATGGCAAGTGACTGTACGAGGTAGATGGCACAGATGAGGAACGATTTAGATAGCCTACGGGGCTGAGTTTTTTCGCGAATGCTTCTGAAATAGGCAACTGCTTTCGCGAACGTGTATATTTACTGAAGCTTTGCAGCTGTTGTATTTACGTCACACTATGCCCGTTTGGTTTTATAAGGGCAATGCCGGGCAGTGGCAAAGGAAATCCAAACGTCAGTAAAATTAATTGACAGAGACTATCCTGCCCTAGATTTTTAAAGTTGATTGCTTAAAAGCCTGTTCACTATTTTTTAAATCCATCATAAGTGTAATAATCGTAATAACTCAACACTGTATGGATTATGATCCGTAGGCTTTAGAATCCCCATTCATGAGCTTCACGGGCATATGAAAATGAATACAATATGTATTTACATCGTTGCATATGAAATTAAGAGCAAGCTTTTTGAAAATAATAAAATTGATTATAATAAATGGCTTTTACTATACAAAACATTTGGGTACCACACAGCACCAGACAAAATTCAAAGCCAAAGTGTTTCACCCTTGAGCTAAAATATTCTCACTAGCAATCCTGTAATGGCATTTTTTCTTTATTTAGAGAGGCTTTCTTGTGTAAAACTACAACATGTTGCATTTAAGTCTGCTGGAAGATAAAAAAGGCCTGCTTCTCATATACTTTTTTCTTCATCTTTTGCATTATATTTTGAGTGTTTTGTGATCAATAATGACCACTGTATCACTAGCAATTAACGTGCCTCATTTGAATTTTTTCTAATTAAATGCCGATATAGTGGTTTAAACTCTATTATGGAGCTGCTTTATTATGACTTTAATTTTACCTATATTGTCTCCAAAATTGTTTAGGTAAGCTTACGCGACCTAAAATAATGTTTGATGTGGGTTATACAGTCGCTTCTTTTCGGCTTAAGAAAGTGTTAACGGCCTCTGTGACTAGGCTTTGAGTCTCCTTATTAAAATAAATGCATCTGATTTTAAGAAACCTGATTTTCCTGTAAATTGGTGCTTGCCTGAGTAAATTTGCGTCCTCTGTCTTTATGCTCGATCTTTCTGCAGACTTTTCCTTCTTGATGCAAGGCTAAACGACCACAATAGCCAATCTCCTAGATGCCTAGATAAGTTTGCACCTCTGACTGAATATCATCAGGTCAGTCTACGCCCAGATACTCTTTGATTTCCAGATGATATACAAATAGAAGGAATATTAAGAGTTGGCCAGATAAAGCAGCCAAAAGGTCCGACTTCAATAGCTACCGCTTGGAATTTAAAGATTATAGTCTGTAGTATCAATACACTTTCAATTATGCTGAGTCATAAATTTAAAAAATACAAAAGTCGCACTTCAATATGCTAAAAAAATAAATACCTTCAAAAGACCGTCATTTTAGCCCTTTCCAATAAACCATGCTGTCTATTGATCCCAATGATAAATTAGGAGTTTTTTAAATTATTCTCGGGTATAATATAGCCCATTAAGTACTATATTCCGTACTTTTAATTCCTGCCGCAGTGCAACTGTACATTACCGGCTCTTTGATTCTCGTCTCGCATGCCTGACTATAATAAACTATTTGCTAAATTTGTTGCGAAGTTTAAACAGGTTATATTTCTCGCATTCCCTGTCCAAATTATTCTCCTTATGAGCTGTATTGACTTGCTGCTGCTCCTGCTCACCATGACACCTATTATAAACTTTGAACTTGGTTACCTGTGAAATCTTGTCCTCTGTAAAAATAGCCATTACATGGCCACTCATTATTAATATACCGTAGATGTTTAGAATTTAAATAACTGTAGTCAAGACCCGTACCATTTTTATTTATTAAACATGAACGACGAATTGGCTCAGAAGCCAAACGCTTGCATCAGCTCATCAGATCCTGCCGATAGGTTCCAATCAGGATTACGAAGTAACCATGCCCCCAAATCGTGACCGGTTTCGGTATACAATGAACGACCTTCTCAAAATTGCTATTCAGGGTAGGAACCTTGTACCTGTTCTCCTTGTCATTTCAGCTGAATTTTTCAAAATTGGGGTTAGGCCCTACCTCTGTGAGAGTATTCATAGTTTATATGTAAATGTTTATCGGTAATTTAGGGAGCCCTTTAAATATGTCGTACCTCAAGATTCCGTCGTTGTAGACTTGTATTCACTGTACGCAAATTATTGCTAAGCAGCTGGTTTAACATATTAAAAAGAATGAAATTTCAGAAACCTTTTAATCGGGGTTCAAGAGTCAGCACTTCACTGGAACTTCTCTCCTCCGTGTTAACAATGACATTCTACGTGGCAATGATGACGGGAATGTCACTGCCCTAGCTCTGCTATTTCTGCCTGCTGCCTTCGACACCATTGATCACGATGTTCTGCTTGAACGTGATCGTATTCAATCCGTGGCGTGTGGGTTCAGGCCTCACACACGACCCCGGTCACCTGTGGATTCCCTCAAGGATCCGTCCTCGGTCCCCTGCTGTTCTTCATTTATACTCAACGCCTGGGAAACGTGATTAGGGCCCATGGAATAGGATATCACTTTTATGCTAGTGATACTCAGCTGTATTTGTCATTCACACCGTCGGAATCTGCTGCAGCAACTGAGAAATTGAATACTTGCCTTGCCGACATTCAATCCTGGATGTCGAAAAACTTCTTGAAATTAAATGATGGTAAAACCAACCTGCTGGGCATAGGACACCATAAGCGTGTGGCTGGATTAAAGGGCTTTGCTCTTCTACTAGGCGATGCTATTGTAAGACCATCCCCGGCTATTCAAATCGAAGATGTCAATATCGACAGCTGCCTCAATTTTTTAAAGCAACATTCAGAACACTGCTTCTACGGCTAGCCATCACGTCCGATCCAAATCCAAGATTAGGAGCTGCCTTCCACAATGGCTTGTAAAAAATTTAACTAGCTCCTTAATTCTATATCAGCTTGATTATTGTTTTTCTCTTTCGGCAGGGCTACCAAAGAAAGCAACTAGGCCACTGCAACTGATTATGAGTATGTCTGCAAGGCTAGTCTCAAGTCCCAGAGGTTTGAGCACGTATCTTCTTTGCTAGAAGAGCTAGGGTGGATGCCGGTTGATCAACGGATACAGAGCAAAGTTCTTACGCTGACCCATAAGGCCTGCCACGGTTTGGCTACTTCGTCCCTAGCTGAACTGCTGCATCAGTTTCAGCCTCCTCGTGCCCTCAGGTCCTGTGTGGACAATAAATTAGCTGTTCCATTACTCAGCTTAAAGACCGTCGGTGACAGAAGCTTTAGCTCTGCAGGTCCTAAACTGTGGAAATCGCTTCCACAATTCTTACACAACGACAACTACTCTTCTGCTGCCGACCGTCGCACATCCTTTTCAGCGATCCTGAGTTGCTACTTCCATGCTACTCACTATCTCAACTGCTCTCCTTACTCTGCTATGCCTCCCACTTTTTCGTTGTTTCGTGAGACGAAGTCTATTAGCTACAAAATGCGTACAGAAAGCCACTTAGGCTGTGAGTGCGCATATATAAAACTCTCCTGCGTATAGCCCACATGGTCTTTATGACTTTTTGGAGTTGCAGACGGAGATTCATTACATTACATTGCATCCAATAGTATTTCAGATTGATAGGAGATAGATTGTATTGCATATACATACGCTACCTATCCGATCGATTTAACCGCCAAAAACATTCGGGCTGCCTCATCTGAGGCTAGGTAAAAAATATATAATTCATTTGTATAGCGCCCTAAGAGAGCTTGATCTCTCTTAAGATGCTTCACATATGCCTCCGGGCTCGAGCTCGCGACCTCAGTTACACCACGGTCGGGGCGACCACCTTAACCACTGGACCAAACCAGCTGGGCAAGAGGATAATTCAAAACAAGATTGAATTGTGCACTTACTTTTCACCAGTGCAAACTAACTGCCATATCCAAGCTTGGATTTCCGCCCAACCTATTGAATCTGCAAGTTATTACAGAAATGAATTGGGATAAAAATTAAAAGGCGAGTTATAGCGTATAAAAATAAGCCCATTACAATAATAATATTAATATTAACACACTTAATAAAGCTCCTTCAGAGAATTCAATCTCTTTCTAGGCGCTTTACATTTGCTGCAAAGGAAACACGATCGAACGGTTAGTGGTAGCGTTCTCAATATACAGCAAGAATAACATGATTAGGGTGACATGCACAGGGTCAGCATGCAAGTGTGCTTAGTGGCAGCATGCACAGCGTCAGCACGCGTAAGCACATAAAGGTCAAATCACAGGGACCCACTAAATGCTGTGATTAATAGATGCATTTTTAGATTTTTTTTTAACTGTGGTCAAGTCAGGGTATGTCGCGACGACAGCCGGGAGTGAGTTCCAGGCTTTGGGAGCATACGAATTAAATGCATGGTCTCCAAAGGATTTGAGGTTTGTACGAGGTATAGGTAAACAATCAGATTTCGAAAATTAAGTGGTACGATGTTTTGCCTGGTGGAGGAGTAGTTCTGATAGGTAGGCTGGAGCCAAAGAATGAAAGGACCTAAAAGTGCATACATAAGCAAATATAGGCGCACGCACCTATGGCAGACGACCACAAAAAAAAACAGTTTAATAAGGGAGCCTCCCAGTGCTCCTCAGCTGCCGAAACTCAACAGAAACGTTGCACACGACAAACTCTCGACAGTAAGATACTGACGACGTAGCCATGGAGCGTCGCCCGTTCAAAGCTCACCCAATGCCTAACTTACGACAAGGTCAAAAGCGAAAAGAGAGTGAGTGTAAGGTTCGACCACTTGACGACCCAGGTCGTGGTTTGAGGTCGTCGAACCAACAGTAGGTTGGGCTCACTAGCAAGGCTAGACATACTTGTAGGTCAGCGGACACTCGGCGGCCCTCACTTTACTGCAACACGTCAATGTCCCATTATTTTTAACAGACACGAGCTTGTTAAATAATAAAGCTCTCCATGAGGGTCACCTCACATAAAATACTGTATTCCGTAAAGCATGGGCGATAAAATTAACAAGGTTGAGGTTGCTTCGCAAACAGACATAATGTCTTGTTTGGGTTTAAATTTTTTCATTGAGTGCTTACATCGTGTTTTCGCGAACATCTAGTCACCGATATGTCAGCCTCAAAAACAAAAAATTCACATCAGCATTTTTACTTTACCCCCATAACGGTGCCAAATTTAGCTGCAGTACTCAACAGCAATAAAGCCATGCGTCATCTACTTACAGAAGCGTTTTCCGAAACCAAAGTATAAAAAGATAGCTTGAAACACCTACAAATTAAATTTATGTTTATCAATAAGCATCGCCTTTGAAGTTATCGAGTGAACTATTTTTAGAAAGTTGAGCAGGATCGAGTATCCTGCTAGACGTAAAGGCGATAAATGAAATGCTTCAACACACTGAATAAGACTCGTTCATTGCGAATGAAGCTACACTTTTAGCTGAAATAACAACGTCACGTGGTACATTTACGTCCTCGTCCAGTTAGCTACGGACATGCTTCGCACACTGTATCTTGATAATCTACAATTCCATCTAGTGGTGGAAGCAATTGAAAAATACAAATTAAGCGACAACGTCACATGGAGCGTTAGCTTCAGTTAATAGGTGTCGCTACTGAAATTTCAGTGAAGATGCGTTTACATCAAAATTAAAAACCAAACATGAAAGCTTTTTGGTTTTTTGATTTTTTAGGAGACATGGTTTGATAACTGCTGCAGCGCATTTAGGGATAATTTTAGTATCACCCTTTTCCGTAGAGTTGGTGATCGGTCGGCCGGGATCCAAGCTTCCGCATTATGGATTGTACAACCGATACTTCTTGAAGCTATTTCCTTCCTTTGTAATCTCAAAGAACCGTACATAATTCATTGAGCTTTATTTTGCTGCTACTTCTATAACTCTGCAACTGTTTGCATGGCACGATCAAGATTCAAAAGCTATAAAAGCCTCAAACTCACCAATATAACGGGAATTTGTTGGCCCTAGGAGATATGTTATTGACTCAATACTTTTGTTACCGTAAAACATCGTGCTAGTAAGGTGTAATTATCAAAACCAAGTCAAATATTTATCTTCTAGTCGTCTCTTGCACTAAATTTAAATCTTATAGTGGTTAAGCCTTCAGCTAGTACGCACCAAAGTATGTGACTCACTACTGGGTAAGGTTACTAGAAGCACCGGCCTTCCATCTTAAAAGTGTCTTTTCTGAAGACATATAGTCAGTCCGTTGAGCTTGTCCTTTGCAGCAATAAACCTGTATTTTATTCTTCAGGCGACCTTTACGCATGCACCTGTGCGTGATGCAGTGCATGTTACTAGTCACTTGTTCTTCAAACAGATGGCCGTGAAATTGTTTACGTTTGCTTTAGCTCGCGGGTCTAGGAATAATGATTCGTTTTTTGTAATTGCTCATTGCAATCCACATCGCTAAGAATTGGTTATTCATTTATTCGTTCCCTTGCAGCGAGTTTCAAAGCGGCTGTGTGGATTGCATTATCTTGGGTAGCTAAAAATTTAACCTTTTACGGTCATTATTATTATATCCTCATTCTGACCAATTTAAGTCATTTCCTAATTGTAAGCCTGCATTATATTCAAAGATATTCGTATGGTTAGCAAACTTAGTGTTCAAGATGAGCTGCATTAGCAGGAACATAGGTCGAGTGTTCAAGCCACGATAGAGGCTGAACTTTTGGCTTCTCATGTCTACAGCGGTTCCCTAATCTGCGACCATGTTCAGGCCGTTTGCTGTCCAGCATACTTGGGGCAGAAACTTTCTATGATTCATTGTTTGACTTTTAAAGTGTTCTACTGGTTCATATTGCGAGAAATAAAAGCAGAGTTTAGTACTGAACTTGGCTCAAGAGATTGAAGATGCAGGTTGAGCTCAGAATAAAGACTGCCAGTCTGGGTGAGCAGCCCACTTGACTTCCAACGCTACTCAATGGCGGCCAAGCATGGAGCATGTGACTCTAGCAGTGGAACGTTGTCCAGCAACGCTTTTCAGCTCTGGCGTTCGATTAGATCTGCTGCTAATCGTCCTCAGTGGTCAGCACACTCCACGAATTATGCCCCTAAAGTTGGCGTCGTGCTAGTAAATGCCTAATCTGCACCGACCAGCCAACCTTAAATTGCGAGATTCGTTTACAAACTAATAAGCGAAAAAGCACGCTACTGGAAAAGCCAGCAGATAGCAGCACACTGTGCTTGTATTGTTCTTTGCTGTGCCGATTTCCACCAATTGAGGTGTGTAACATGCTGGAATTGAAAACAGCTATTGGTGCTGCAACCTGCAGAGCAGAAGACGGCTCCTCAATACTTACAATTGTTGAGATGATGCTTATGAATACCTTCAATTTGAGACCAGTGCTTGCATTAGCCACCCGATTCATTTCTTAAGGCAAAGTGGTGTAGTAAGCACGTATCGCCGTTTGATGAACAGGATCTCTCCTCCTGATTAAGCGACAAGAAGCAGAGTAAAAAGATATGCAATTAGTGCATTTTGTTCGGAAAAAAATTTCAAAGAGACTACAGATTAGTAGATGTGCCCACCTCAGCGTAAGTACCCTGGCTAATCTTAATCATTAGCGAACCAGCCCTATGCATTGACTTCTCCACGCACCAGGCAGGGAAGTCTTACATTCTACCTGTCATTCTACCTGTCGTTCATTCTACCTTTCTCGGCTTCTTTCCCTTTCGCGGCCTCCTGCACTACTCGATGCTGCGTTCGATGCCTGCAGATGTTAATAGATTTCGCTCGCTTCCATTTCAATTGCCAGTGCTTGCTCTTAATCCATTGCATCAGACCCTGAACCATTGATATTACCGGCTCCGAAGGTCTGGCAGCACCGAATAAGCAACAGTTACAGTAGGTTTTAAAGGTTTCAACCACCGTAGACTTACTCGGAGTGGACATTTCAAGAGGCGCGCTTCACAGTGAATCCCTTCGGCTTCGGTCGAAACGGCTCATTGTTTTAATAATTATAATAATAACACTACTGCACTTGACAAGGTGCCCTAAGAGAACTCAATCTCTTTCTAGGCGCTTTACATTTGCTGCAAAGAGAAACGTGATTTAACGGTGAGTAATATCATGCTTGATAAACAACATGAATTACATGGTTAGGGTGACATGGTCAGCATGCAAGTGTGGTTAGTGGCAGCATGCAAGATGTCAGCACACATAGGCACACGAAGGACGACTGACAGAGGCCCACTGAATGCTGTCCTAAGTAGATGTGCTTTTAAGTTCTTTTTAAATTTGGTCAAGTAGTCTGGGGATGTTCTGAGGAAAGTCGGGAGGGATTTCCAGGCTTTTGGAGCATGCAGACTAGATGCACGGTCTCCAAAGGATTAAAGGTTTTTACGAGGTATAGATAAACACTCAAATTCCTCAAAAGCGGGAGGTACGATGTTTAGCCTGGTGGGGGAGTAGATCTGAGAGATAGGCTGGTGTCAAAGAATGAAGTGACCTAAAATTGAGCGACAAAACCTTGAAGTCTATCTGTTGCATGACTGGTAGCTAGTGCAGGTCGGCGAGAAACGGTGCGATGTGGCAACTGCGACTCTCGCGACGGACAATCCTAGCTTCAGATTTTCGCACCTGCTGTAATCACCTGATTGCACATGCCGGTAGCTGTCGATTCCCACCGTCGATACAAACTGCTTTCTTGAAGAATCGTTCAAACTGTTGAAGGCTCTTTGCCATGCTTCTATTGGTGCTACGCATCCAGCAAGAAGCTCATTTCATTCGCTGAAGCTATAGAAGCCACTGTCTCTCCCTCCTCCGTGTCATCAGCCACCAGCCCCACGAGGAAATCGTGTATTGACGTACATAAGTCCAATGGGACTGTGTGGATGCTCCGCTGGAAACCCTATCTTACATAGGGATTTGAATTCGCAATCATCTCTGCGAAGTCGCTCGCCGAGCTAATCATTCCTTGTGTGCATCAGTGACTTTGTACTTACCAGCAGCGGTTTTCCTGCTACCTGTGGTCGAGGCAGCCGTTTTTCAAGGACCTCGCCGCTGGGTTAAGACCAAGTTTTGCACGATGAGCACCTTGCCGTTGGGCTAAGATTGGGAGCTAGCATCGCTACAGCATTAGTCACCTAAGAGTGTGTAGATACGTATCTGTTCTAGGCGATTTGATCAGGCAACTATGGTGAAGTAATTTTTAGCGAAGAGTGAATACATCGCTACAAAGTGCTTGGTGTGCTCACAACCCATCACTGCCCCACTACTCACCAAAGAGTTGAATTCGGAACGACCCAGCTGCTAAGCTTAGACCTGCATGACAATGTTAATTAAGAATTAGATCACGACGCTTAACCTGTGAAGTAGCCTCGTGTCTGTTAGTACAGCCTTAACATTCGTTAGCCGAATGGCTGACAGTCCCATATGAAAGTAAGATTTTCTCACAAATATTCAAGTCTACCTTGCTGGAGCCTTCGATACTTGATTTGATTTGGAATTGCTAGGTTGCATCCGATACCCAGCACGTCTCAGAATATATTAATAACTATTAGATTATATTAACAATTGATTGATATGTGTTTACTCTTTCCCGCTACGATTCAGCGAGTTCTAAAGCCGCAATCTTCTGATTAAGTTTGCCTCTCAGATAAGGCCAAGCACAAGATTTTTACTGTGTATCGACCCCGATATCTTGATACGATGGCAAGACCAGACATCCTTAGCTTGCGGGATGAGATGAGACGCTCTGCTTAACTGTGTGCATTCTATAACGGGATTCACTCAGAAGACTACAAAAGTTCACTGGACTCTACCAGTATCATCGAGGGACACTCCGGCTGTGGGAAACCAATGAGGGACCTTGCCTCATGGTGAGAAAATAAATACTAGATGATTTAGTAATTTCGTTTTGTATAACGGCAGAAGAGCTTAAAGGCTATGACCACCGCTTGCAGCTGCAATAAAGGATTGCCCACCTCAGGATTCAAGCCCACAACCTTCGGACCGATATCAGAAAGAGAAACCACCTTGTCTAGCGTGCTCACGGCTCAAATCGGCTAGGCTTTGCTTCCTTGGCAAATTGCTGCGTAGAGGCTATCTTGTAATGTCACAAACCACTGGACTATTGGCCAAGTACCAGTTCTACCAGACCGTAATGCATGCAGTATGCATGTCCATATACGTATATATATTGTGTGTGCGTATGCGTCCGTGTGTGTGTGTGTGTGTGTGTGAGTGTGTGTGTGTGCGTGTGTGTGTGAGAGAGAGAGCGTGTGCATGTGTGTATATGTTTGTGTGGGTGAGCGCAGGTGTATGTTTGTGCATACATGTGCATGAGCATGGGTGTACTTGCGCATGGCTGTGCATTTGTTTGTGAGCGTGCACGCTCGCACGTGTCTCTGTCTCTGCGGGTGTGCTGGTGAAAGAATCATATTTTTAAAGTAGCTTTAAATCAGACAGCAACGACAGGAACAAATACTTTACCTTAGCACCTCTAAAAATGAGAGCACTGGCTTTCGGAAAAACATGGACGACATAGAATGGAGGACTACTTACTCAGGTTACTTTATAAAAGGAGAGTATCAACTATAAAACGCTGACTCAAAACTAGAAATGGAGCTACAAGAAAAAGACTAAAAAATAACGAAGCAATATACTAAGGAAGTCGATTGGAAACGAAATAGCACTGGCTTCACAAACACTCCAAGAAATATTCTAATTTGCAGAAGACTCATTATTGACAATAGAATTCCAAGAAATATTCAAACGTGAAGTGATGCAAGCTACTGACCAATGTTCAAACTTGACTCAGTTACATGAACAAACGGTTGAAGGACTTCAAACGAACATAAAAAACTTGATAGCAAATGAAGTAAGCATTCTAAGGCTATAGATTGAAGATACGGAAAATTATATTTGGAGAGACAACCGAGTCAGGAGCATTGACCGTACAAAAAGGGAGAAAAATTACAACTAGCAGGAAGCTAGCACAATTTAAACTGAGAGTAGGAAATTACTTGAATCTCTAGGGAATAAATTAACGATCTATTATAATAAACCACAACGGCATTGAAGTTGCAACAAAATTGTCCTATGTAAGCAAACGAGAAGATGGAATTTTTTGCATCACCTAAAATAATCAAAGTAGTTACAGAGATTAAGGTCCACAAACCTCAAATTCTTCCAGAAGGACCCGTGCCTCGGTTTTCTCCGGATAGTTCAAACCGTAATGATGGATTTCTACAGAGTGCTTTCATATTTATTTATAGAGTAATGTACCAGAAGAAGTGTGGGAGAGACCAATTAGGTTATGCCAGAACTCTCGTGAGACAAACGTACATGTAACGTTGCCGTCGCAAGATCAGTCACCAAGGAGCTCTCTGATGTCATAAAAAACCTTTCAAACGAGGAATAAACCAATTTTGAAAATATAGAGCGATAAATAACTCACATTTAGATCAGATGAATGCAAGAGGTAGACCATTTACGAATCAAACAAGGAGTTCATGTTATGATCTGAAAGGGGAGTGCACGATGCCTTTAGCAATGTTAGATTTGTAAAGCATGAGTGCTGGGGGGGCGACCCCTGACCACCAGTAGTTGAAGAAGCATTTGAGCTCGTTATCGTATAAAACAAGGTATTGCAATCAAAATATGTCAAAGACGTAGCACAACTTTAAGAAGCAAACCAACTAAACTTGCATATTTAGACATCAAACCAAGAAAGTAAGTTCGAGTCTGGGCTTAGAGCTAATCATTCCACTGAGTAAGTCAGCATCGCTTAGGGTGTACAACGACCTTCTCATGATTTCAGGCATCAGACGTTGAACCAACGTGGTCCAGTTCTTATCAAAGTTTAAACTCTCCCTCTTGCCCATATGATTGCCAAGTGCAATCCAGGCTTTCACTTCTGTGCCGATAACACTCAGCTGTACCTTTTCTGTGATCCCTCCCAGCCCTCCAACACATTGAATTCTCTCAACTCCCTTGCACCGTGCATTGATGAAAACCGCACATGGATGGCAGCAAACTTTCTTAAATTGAATGAGGATAAAACTAACTTACTATTGTATGGGCAAAGTAAGTGCGATTCATACGTCGGTAAGGGTAACGCTCAAAATCGGCTCTTCCAGCATAGCTCCTGTTGAATTTGCACAAAATCTAGTTGTCATGTTCCAAAGTGGCCTTTCGTTAGACGACCCTATCACCTCCACAATCATGTCTACCAGTGTTCGCAACATGAAATAGCTAAAACTCTGGCTTTTTAGACAGGGATACCACATCTAAGTTAGCCCGTGTATTTATGACATCCCGTCTTAAAATTTCGTAACTCACTGCGTTCGAGTCTACCTGCATGTGCAACTGCTGCTTACAGCTGGTGCGAAACTCTACACATAGGCTTGTCTGTCGTGAGTGTCGCAGTTGCCACATCCAACAACTTCTCCCCGACTTGCGCTGGCTACCAGTCAAGCAACACATCGACTTCGAGATGTTCTCGCTCACTTTTAGGTCCCTTCATTCTTTGGCTCCAGCCTACCTATCAGAATTACTGCCCCACCCAGCTAAGCGTCGTACCACCCGGTTTTCGGAATCTAACTGTTTACCTATACCTCGTACAAAACTCAAATCCTTTGGAGACCGTGCCTTTAGTTCGTATACTCCCAGACCTGGAACTCACTCTGCGACTTGCGTCACGACATCCCCTGAATTGAACACAGTTTAAAAGAAATAGAAAACGCACCTATTTATAACAGCATTTGGTGGGTCCGGGTGATTTGACCTTTATGTGCTTATGCGTGCTGACACAGTTGAATGCTGCCACTAACCACAGTTGTATGCTGACCCTGTGCATGTTACCATTAACCATGCTGCTCTTGTGGTTTATCAAGCATGATACCACTCACCATTCGATCGTAATTCCTGTACAGCAAAGTAAAGCGCCTAGAAAGAGATTAAGTTGTTATGGGTACTTTATCAAGTCTATTATTACTATTATTATTATTATTATTATTATCATTAACCACTAATTCTTGGATCAGAACTGTCGAATAGGCCATTGCTACGGTAGATTTTTACGGTTCAAACCACGCTAGACTTACCGGAAGCTGGCCTTTCAAGAGGCTCGCCGCACAACGAATCCATTTGGCCTCACCAGCTCATTGTTTTGGCGTCGATTTCCGTTCACCGACGATACTACTACCTTTCGAGTTCTACAGCTCCTATGGTCTGATGAAGTTTGAATTTCAAATAAGGCTATGTGCAAGATACTTCGTATCAACTCCGACATCTTAATACAGCGGCAGAACCGCACAACCAGAACTTCCGGGTTTGAGATTACACGCTGTGCTTAACGGTGTGTATTTTATAAAGGGGTTCACTCAAAGGACTAAAAAAGGTCACTGGACTCTACCAGCACCATCGAGGGATACTAATGCTGAGGGACACCAATGAGGGACTGCGTCGTGGTGAGAAAATAAATACTAGCTGATGTAACAGGCTTTTTTTGTATCGAGGCAGAAGAGCTTACAAGCAATGACTACCACTTGCAGCAGCAGTAAAAGATCGCCCACGGCAGAATTTTAGCCCACGATTACGGGACCGAGGTCACACAGAGCAGCAATCTTACCTACTGTGATCACGGTTCAAATCGGCTTGGCCTTGTTCCCTAGCAAAGGTCTGTGTATAGGCTGTCTTGTGATGTCACAAACCGTAGGACTGTTGGCCAATTATCATTTCCACAAGACCTTAATGCATGCAGTATGCATATTCACACACATTTACATATATATATATATATATATATATATATATTTTTGTGTGTGTCTCTGTGTGTGTCTCTGTGTGTTTGTGTGTGTGTACGGTGTGTTTGTGTGTGTGTATGTGTGTGCGTGCGTGTGGGCGTTCATTTGTGTACATGCGTGCGCGTGAGCGTGAGTGCGTGTGTGGGCGTGTGCGCTGGTGAAAGGATAAGATTTTTAAAGCTGCCTTATTTTACACAGCAAGTGGAATAAATACAGGAGACAGAAGCACCCTCACACAGCTGTCAGGACAAAGTGTCATCAGAGTAACCGCTGCATCTCTATAAATTAGTGCATTAGCTTGCGGAATAAACATGAACGACATAGAATGGAAGGCTGCTCACCCAGACCAATCAACACGAATATCGTTTAGTTAAAACCCGTACGAACCTCAAAACCTTTAGAGAAAATGCTTTTAGTTCATATGCTAGCAAAGCCTTGAACTCACTGAAGATGCATGCCACAACGTCCCCTGAAATAGAGACCTTAAAAAAGAAGCTTAAATTACATCTGCTTATTGCAGCTTTTGGTGGGTCCTTGTCATTCATCCTCCGCGTTCATATACCTGCTTACACTATGCCTGCTGCTTGCGGACGTTACCACCAAAAATTAGGTGAAACTCTATATGCAACATCTGTAAAGTGTCTAGAGAGAGAGATTTATTTCTCTGATGGCACAGTGCAAATATATTATTTTTATTTGTATTATTATTATTATTATAAATTATACTGTCTAGGTGCTATCCTAATGTGACGATCTCGGACGCGGAGGAAACACAACACTTATACTTTAATTCCGGTGAAACCGGGCCACATTTATGTAATTTAATTCAAAGTTACCTTATTCCAAACTTTTAAAATATGAAAATTCGAAAATCAGATGGTATTATTTCAAAAATATTCCAAATCAGTGCCACTAGACAAAACCGAACTATACAATATACACCAACAATTGTGTACTAATGGACAAGAATATAAAATATTGACCTTCAAATATATATATATATACATATATATATATATATATATATATATATATATATATATTTCACTTCTATTGCGCCATAAGAGAACTTAATCGCTATGCAGGTGTTTCGCATATGCCATGGAGCTCGAGCCCACAACCGCTAATCCTTGGTCGGAATGACCACTTTAATCACTGGGAAAAATCAGGATTTCCACAATTCGTTAAAAATAACTAAAACTAATCATGTCAAGCTAACAATTGAAGATAATGGATGCCTGTGGAAAACTTGAGTGCAATGTTTTTAATTCCAAAGCGGGCAGATTTACTCGGAACTGCGTTGTGAGCGAATTGGTGTTAGAAGTGTTGCGAGAAGTGGTGGACTCGAACGGAGGCGATTTGGAATTTGAAACATCATTTCCTAGATCAACTTGTAGAATTAAAATAATCTTAGTAGAGCCTGAAATTTCAAAGGAAATATATTCTAAAGGTAAAGCCTAAATAGGAACGTGTGTAACGAGACATATGTAAGTAATTTTGCGCTTGATTTTTTCTTGTAAACGTTTCTAAATGACATGATCACTGATTCTTCGTTATCCTTGGCCTATCCTTTCTTGGTAAATAGCCAGGACCTACTGAATATTCTACAGGTTACTGTGAATAGGTAAGTTTTCGCACACAGTAAAAACAAAAGAATAGTTTTGGAAGTAAACGGCAAATAATCTGTGGTCTGAGACAGCTAAAATGTTTGACATCAGACAGCCAGTTCAACATTAGCATTACTGCACATTAGTTTTAAATTACTGTTGAATTTAAAAGCTGTAGAGCATATTCATCTGGCGCAAAATAATACAGAAACGAGCTGAAACTTGGAAGTTCTTATGTGATGGAGTCCACTAAAAGGATGGAATGATATTGTAATTTATCTCCGGTTGTACCTCCACAAAGCCACAGAGACTAAGTGTGCGTGAAGCAGAAGATTCTACTACAGAGCCCCCAAGCCCCAAGCAGTTTCCGGTGTGTATGTGGTAGGAAAAAGACTTCCACTTACGCAGCCAAGAGAAAGTGAGAAGCGTAGCTGAGTCAGCTGATCAGTTGAGGGAGCGAGTAGCATGTAGCAGCTCAGCTGCAGCCGACAGCAGGAGCGTATCGGTCGTTTCATAAGAATCGCAGAAGTGAGTTCAAAAGTCTAAGAGCGGCACAGCAAAACCTTCTATCACCAACGATCCTTAAGCCTGAAAATTGAGCAGCTAATCTATTTTTAGGGTGATCTGCTGGCACGAGGAGCAGAAACTGGTGTCGCACTTCAGCTGTTTGTAATAAGGCAAGCCTTGGCAGGCCTTTTGGGTCAGCTTAAAACCTTTACTATTTACCCGTTTATCATTTGACAGCCATGAAGCTCCATCAGCAAAGAAAAACATGGTTGAACCTCTGAGATAAATTAGCTAGGCTTGCAGCCATACTCATAACCAGCTGCAGTCGCCTATTAGCTTTTTTTGTTAACCAAGCCAGAATATATTTGCATAATCCAACCTAGACAGGATCAAGGAGCTAGATAAGTCTTTTGCAAGCCATCGTAGCAGGCAGTCCCTAATATTTTCGATAATGATCAGGTTGGCGGTTTTTTAGAGGTATTTTGACTGATGAAGCTTTCAAAATGTAAGCAGTTGTCAAAGACGACACCTAAACTACGAACATACGCTATTAGACGAGCTAAAAGCCTAATTCCGGCAGTAAGCTTAGGGTGTCGTGTGAGTAGCAGGTCTGCTGGTGTCTTTTACATGCGGTATGCTTGGCTTTCGTCACTTACTGCTACTGTGTCTGGTCATTGTTAATCATCAAGCAGACATATCTTCGCAGTAACAATTTTAGATGTCGCTTGATACGAATAATTTGTTCTATCAACTTTACATCCTTTGATGTTGCTTTAAGCCAGTCATTTGCTATTTTGGGTTTAACTATGTATCAATGGAATGTGCATTAATGTTATATATATATATATATATATATATATATATATATATATATATATATATATATATATATATATATATATATATATATATATATATATATATATATATATATATATATATATATATATATATATATATATATATATATAATTGTGTGTATGCAGTTTTTCCTTCAGCTAGGCCACGGGCGAATCCATTTTGGTATATTTTAAGCTCATTTACAGCATGCGTAACCTAACTGACTTAAAAAATAATATCTGGCGATTTAATGTGCAAAACTTCTTCAGCTCACTACGTGAACCCATTCTCTATTCATGCCCTTTACATCTTACATGCCAGAAAAGCAATCGGCAATTTTTAATGAAACGACAATCAAGCAAAAGAAGCAAACAAATACCATGCTTAGATCGTTATAGGCAAGAAAATAGGTCAACAATTTGCTTTGCTGGTTAGAGTAAAGAAATTTGAAGTTTGCTGGTTTTATCAGCCTAATCCGAGCCTAGGGTAGCCCGTGCTATAGATGCTCTTCTGAGGAGTAGTGCATAAAAAGAGGCATCATTGCTGTAGTTCATTCGAAATTTTGTTAGAAGGAGTCTTTAGATAAGATTCAATATGCTGAACACGCATTCAGCCATGCCATCAGGCATTAGCAGATTCGTACTGAGTCACACCGGCTTGTACAATAGGCCTTATGCTACCTCGGCTTGACCAGACTCTGCCAGCATGGTGGCAAGATCGAAAAGTGTCCAGCCGCTTCTCAATAATGACAGCAAACAATTGCCTACGAAATTTGGTAGACTGCTGTCTCAAGAGCATCATTTATGTCATTGGAATGAATCCGGAGGAGGCTGCTGCTGAAGTCGTTCCGCGACCACTGTTAGTTGCTCTCACCCGACTCCCAGACCAGGATAGCATGTGGACGCTGGCCGTTTCTATGCAGTTCTCGAAGGTGCCAACAAGGCGAGGAATGGCGGTACCTGGTGGCGCCTGGCAGACCGACTAGACTTGTAATCGCCCTAGCATCTGCCCCTCAGCACTCTGCGGCGAGACTGCAAATGTGGGATTTTGGTGCAGTTAAATTACACCAAGCCATAACTGGGCTCTGAAAGTGACAGTTTATTTTGGGTGAGCTAGTATTAGTCTATGCTCTCGTGATAAGGGCCTCTCAAGGTAGGTGATGGTCCTGCAGGTTTACCTAAAAGGCTCCACTCACTCGCCGTATAGCAAAACCTACTTATGTCTGTGATCGCTTGCGATTGTCCAGACCTTAAAAGCCGATCTCCACAGCACAAAAAGATACAAGCTGCAAGCAGAGTAGCCACAGAAACACAAGTGCACACAGTCAAAGTTAGAAAAGTCTCCGTTACCGGATTGTTGGTCTCTCACTTCTTTTAGAGGGTATTCTTTTGCTTGAGCTACTTAATGTTAATCCCGAAACTTGACATGAAGTTATTCTTGCGGACTTGGCCCCTGGTAGCGATTCTTTGGTTCACCCATCTCGTTGATTCAGACGAAACCCTCAGCCGATGGCATTCTTACTCTTGGCTATTAGCCTAGCATTATGTTTAATGTAGCTTATTGGTCAACGTATTCGCCAGTTCGTGTCTTCTGTCAGTTTTTCCCTTTTAGCTCTAGTCTACTTTGGGGCTTAATTTATTAGTAGATCTCGATGTTAGATTCGCCCGCTGCGACTTAATCAATGGGTCACAGCTGATCTTCCTAGTTGAGCCCTCTGCTTCTTGGTTGATCCAGCCACTTTAGTTACAACCATATGCCGTTAAATTCCAGCGATCATGGCTATTAATGAGAGCGTCTCATTTGCAAATGATGGGTCAGGGGTCAGCTGCCCTCCGGCCCTCCTTGGCTTCCGCCCCTCTTGGCTCAGCAGCTGAGCGAGAGCGTTTCATGAAAGCAGGGTAAATAAAGTAGCGCTATTAGCCTTTCATTGCCAAGGGCACCAGACCACCAGCCATTGATGGCATGATGGTAATGTTACAATCGCAATCCCGTGGACTTTGTTTAGGCAAAGCCAATTTCATTTGAGATTTACATGGTCCTCTTTCGTTTTGTAACTAAGTTTCGTGAATTAGCTTTAGTGCTGCTTGCAAGGGATTGGTAGTTTTCAAACGGTTTAGCAAAGCGAAAAAGACTGAGTCGACCGAGCCTCAATCACGGAAGTATTGACGTGAATACTTCGTGAAAAACAAAGAAATTGCTGAGACGATGTCATTACCGACTCCCTTGGGGGCATCGTTGCTGACTTTTTTTAATGCCAAGAGATGTCGCTTGGTCCTCTAGATAAATGAGACTAGTACAAGTGTTACTACCTGCAAGTACATCGTGATTCGGATAAATTGTTTTAATGTCCATTGCAAGACCTTCAAAGGATTAGACGAAAAATAGAAAAGCTTGAGGATTTATCTACCTAGAGCATTGGATTGATATCCAGATTTAATAATCGCATACTTAATGAGGACTGAGAGAATAATCGCCTTATGATCGTTCTAACACTTACTTTATTGTAACAATGCTTGGCACGTTGACCTTCTGACTACCTTAGAGAGTCAATGACAGCACGTGACTAAATTTCGATGCATGGCAATCAAGAAAATTAACAGATTCAATGCTCCTGCAATATAAACATGTGACGTACCCCTAAACTATGCCGAACACCTTATGTAAAGATTGACATCTATTTTTAAAACATGAAAGCAAAATATAAAGTTCAAGGATCATAAATAACATGTCATCAATCATGGTTGAACCGAAAGCAGAAATAAACTACTCCAGTGCTGTTCTAGTAGAGCTTATCTTACATTTCAAACTCCGCCTTGGTTCTTTTAGAATTGACCGAGTTATGGAATTTACGAGGCACAAAGCTGCACTATAAAGCAAAGTTTTTGAAGGTCACAAGCTGCTACCTTACTAAGAACTGCTACCTTAATAAGTCAGGATAAAAGCCACATTTAATGCGGAGATTGGTAATTTTTTATTGATAGTTGACAATAAAAATAAAATAGCACCCTCTGGGAACTTAATCTCCTTTTAGGCATTTTAAATATTTTCTGTAAGGGAAGCACACTCGATAAGCTTGCTGTATCGTGCTAAATGAAAACCAGCTCAGTATGGTTAGAGTTGAAATTCCCACGGTCGGCACGCAAATATGGTTAGTGGCAGCATGCAAAGTGTTGAAACGCATAAGCACACAAAGGTCGAATCAGAAGGACCCACAAAATGCTGTTATAAGTAAATGCGTTTGAGCTTCTTTTTAAATGTCATCAAGTCAAGAGATATCGTGACGCTATTCGGAAGTGAGTTCCAGGCTTTGGAAGCATACGAACTAAAGGCACTGTCTCCAAAGGATTTGAGGTTCTTACGAGGTACGGGTAAATGAAAAGAGGGTGGTATGATTCTAAGCCTGGTTGTGGAGTAGATCCTGTAGGTATACTGGAGCCGAAGAATGAAGGGGCCTAAAAGTGAGCGATAGAACCTCGAAGTCAACGAGCTGCTCGATTGAGAATCAGTGCAGGTCAGCTAGAAGTGCTGAAATGTGGGAACTGCAACACTCACTACCGAAAAGTCTGGCTGCAGAATTTTGCAGCTGCTGCAAGCCCCTGTTTGCACAGGCCGGTAACCAGCAAGCGCTGAGTTACAGAAGTCTAGACGGCATATTGTAAATGCATGGGACCAATTTTAAGTGGTATCCCTGTCAAAAAGCCCAAATTTTAGCAATTTTATGTAGCTGAAAATAAATCGTAGTAAATCGTGTTAGGCTTTTTGACTATTGACTCACACTTGGTTTGCCCGTAAACAGCAGGTTGGTTTTATCATCATTCAATTTTAGACACTTTTTCTGCCATCCACGTGCAGATGTCATAAGTATATGCAACACGGAAGTTGAGAGAACTTGACGTGCTGGAGGGCAGGGAGGGGTCAAAGCAAAGGTTCAGCTGAGTGTTATCTGCGTAGAAGTAAAAGCCTAGATTTTGCCTGGCATCCACATCGGAAAGGGGGAAAATATAACCGTGAAAAGAAAAGGATAAACCACAAAGCCCTGATGTACCCCTCGTGTTACTTTCAGCTTCCTTAGGGGTTACACTCGGTCTACATTAAAATGCGTTCATCTTATAAAAAACATCACCACAACTTAGATGCCTGCATGCCAAGAACAAACATGCCTAGAAAGAGATTGAGTTCTCCGAGCGTGCTACAATTTTTTTATTATTTTTATTACTATTATTATTAGCCGCACCTGTATTTTACAGACATGCTTTGAACGTACATGCCTAGAAACAAATTGAGTTCTGTGAGGGTGCTGTAACATATTTACTGTTATTGTTATTACTAGTATTATTGTTATTAGCCGCAGTTGCATTCAAAAACGATAAACTGGATTTCATTGAAAGACTCCGAGTACTTAGAGGGAAGTGTGAATTTAAGTAGGCAGCATATAATAAGGCTTGTAATGCTGCATACTGCCGAACACTCGGAAAAGCTGTTCGCGGCCGAACTTCTCGTTACTTATTCGTCCAGACTATTTGTGCTTTGGCGTTTGTCCTCTGCGTTGTCGCAAAAAATTAAGGAAGCGAAAAAGAGCAAATTACGGTTCGAGCTCTCTTAAATCTTTTGCGTTCCCTGGTTGTGAAAAAGATCGGCCGCAAGTAGCCGCTCGTTTGCTTGACAGTGATATCCAAGTCACACTAACTTGTGGTGCCGAAACGTGGCGACGGCCAGTAGATGTACTTCGACAGCAGCAAGATGGAATTCGTTCGACTTTTGTGCAGAGCCCCTGGGTAAACACGGTTAGATGTTTCGGGGGCCATTATTTTCCTATGGCGCTAGTCTTTTTTGTCGTAGCACGAATATGCGAGAACCGAGCTGGTTTGGTCCAGCGGATAAGGTGCTCGCCCAGACCAAGGTCTGGCTGAGGTCGTGGGCTCGAGCCCCGAGGCACATGCGAAGAGCCTGAATAGAGATTAAGTTCTCTTAAGGCGCTATATAAATGAATTATATTTTTTTAACCTGGATTGGATTGGTTACCTGGGTAACCGTGGCTGTCAGAACCATTGTAAATATAGTCTCGCAGTCGGCAAGCTTACAATTCGCAGTATGCTTTAATTGCTAAATGTACACCAAAAGCCAATTGGCATCTGCTGAGCAAGGGGAGCAAGCATACGATTCTGCTGACCAAAGCACGACAGTGTAGCGTATCACTGGCACGCCTCTACCAAGGTCTGGTGCATTTGCTGCACGACCCTTCGATAAGATTGTTCGGCACGCTCAACCATAGCTGCTCGACCACTTGGAAGCTGCACACCTTGATCTGTAACGACATAATTTCAGCTAGGGCAGAAATTCTCACAAAGATGCTGCACAACAACTCTTTCGTGGCAACCAGGGGCACAGCTGAAATCAAACTGGAACGCTTCCTAGACGCCAGAGCAACATTGCGTTGTGCAGTTCACTCTGTTTGCTGCTCGAGATTCGGCAACGGTCTCCAAGTACAGGCATGCTAGAGTTTGGCTCTGGGTGACGATGATTTGTTTATATAGTCGTAACTTTTTTTTAAAGGCTGGCTAGCTCGGTGCCTATTCAGAATTACTCTGCTTTGAATGTCAATATTCACGCTATATTTGACGGTGGTCTTCCTTGGTTAACATACAGAGGTTATCGAGGAGGGTGGGGTGAGCATGGAATGATCCACGGGGCTCCGCCTGATTGTAAGCTAGTGGCGGTTCTTCGGTCTCTCTCTCTCTCTCTCTCTCTCTCTCTCTCTCTCTCTCTCGCATCAGAGCCCCTTACACATGAACACTTTATCGGACCTTGGTAAATGACCTTCGACCCTTCTTAGCCTTGATTTTCATCCGAAAACTGTTGGAATACCCAATCCTCAAGATCGAGATCAGCCAGCACCACTTCTTAATCTACAAGATCGGTTTCAGCTAATGCCACTCCAATCACATTTGCCCGTAATTTATCTAGGTATACTAAAGCAAAGTGACTTGTCATGAGACGAGCACATTTCCTACACTATCAAGTCGGCCTACTTTTGATTAAAGAACATAGCTAAAATCAGGGCCAGCTAGTGAATGAATGCGATAGCGAAACTAATAAATGTGTTTTGTGACATCGCGTCCGGAGTATTTAAGTTCCCTTTAACGACCGTTCTCGGCCTACACCCTTAATTTTCTGCGAGTGATGCACAGAAATTAACGGCTCGTCAGATCCGTCACCGACGGCCAACGGCATATATTGCCACATTATTCCACTTCTGAATATCTTGACTGGCGCCTAATTAACAAAGAATCGATTTCAATATGTTAGTTCGACTGGCTAGCACAGCGCCAATTAAGTATTACTCTTTTATCTCTTTCAAGCAAATTCACGCTACGATTGACATTTTTTCATTCTTGCCTGAGCTACTAGATATTATCGTAAAGCATGTTAACTCATTACTTGCAGATATACTGGCCCTTCGCAATCAGACGTTTAGTTGGTACAAAGAGTGCAGCAAGATTTGTCGGTCGTAAGCATCCCACTTTTGTCATCGGGCCATTTCTCGCCGACCAGTCTGGTTTCCAACCAGCATCGTATTGACTTCAAGGTCTTTTTCCTTCACTTATGTTCCCCTAATTCTATGCCTCGAGCTTACCTAACAGAACTACTCCCCGGCCAGGCTATTTTTGGATCCATCTGCTCTTCCTACTCAAATCAAGTAGCTATGTCTCGAGATTAACCTCAAATCCCTTTAGGCGACCGTGGCTTCGGTTCACAAGCTCTTATAGCCTGGAACGAACTCCATAGTTACTTCAGAACATTCCATGACTGAGCGACATTTGAAAATAAGCTAAAATTTCACCTGTTCCGCGTATTATTGGATGAGTTCTTAGGATTTTCCCTTTTCGTGCTTATGGGTGCTGACACCGTAAATGTTATGACCGACCATATTAATCATTTGACATCGTGCATGCTACAACTAATCTACAGTCGTATTTCCTCTACATGATATATAAATGTCCAGAAAGGGATTAAGTTCTCTGGGATTGCTATGCAAATGTTTTATTATCATTAAGGGTATTAGTCAAACGTGAAATCAACCTCTGAGGCAGGATCACAGCATACGATTAAGCTAGCAAGCGTTCTTCGATCTCGCCAAGCCCTAAGCTCTCCCACCGCATTAGTGCTTATGACTTTCCCTAACGATTGTAAATTACTCTGGGGTCAAAAATATAGGTCAAGTTGGCTGTGACTACTTACACTGCCAGAGAAGTCCACAGTTGCTTCGACGTAATACTTCAAGCCGGCAACGACCTGCAGCAATATTTACATCAGACATCACCCGAATGGCCTTTGTCACGACGCCAGCATTGTAATCGTGCAACCTGTATCATAACATCACATGACAGAGGCATTCCTGCAGAGCGATCCATGCGATTATACCTGAGTGGACACACTGACGACGTGTCGCAATGTTGGTACTGACGAGAGGCTATTGGCCTGTGCATAGAGACGCAGTGCCGTCCTGGTGATATTAATGTAGTTGCTAAGGCTCCTCTGTGGTTCGATGCATCCATCGCACCTGTGCGTTAATAATAATAATAGTAATAATAATGTGCTTGATAAAGCGCCCTCAGAGAACTTAATTTCTTTCTAGGCGCCTTTCATTTGCAAAGGGAAATGCAATTAAATGGTACGTAAAATCGTGCTTGAAAAACAAACAAAATGAATAGCATGGTTAGGGGTGACATGCACAGGTTCAGCGTGCAAATTTGGTTAGTGGCAGAATGCATAGTGTCAGCACGAATAAGCACGTGAGGGACGAATCATAGGGACTCACTAAATGCTGTCCTAAATAGGTGTGTGTTTTAGGTTCCTTTTAAATGTGGTCAGGTCAGGGGATGTTCTGACGCAGGTCGGGAGGGAGTTCCAGGCTTTGGGAGCATTGAAGAGCAGTCCGCAGTTCAGAAGCATCTCAGCTGATGTGTGCGGCTGCGGTCATAAATATGCACTCCAGATGCACGATACGCCAAAACGCTTGAACGCCATTACTTTTATCCAGTACCGTCACTCGGCCTGCCGAATTCGAGACTTGATTTCTTCTGACGGCAAGCGTCGAGAAAGACCTCATTAATGTGCTGCTCAAGCACCAGTTATTGAAATTGGATAACTTAGATTCACACAAAACTCTCTGCCAGTTTTTCAAAGTGCTTCTAACACAATCTATCCAGGTAATCTCATACCGCACAGTTTTTACTTTTGAAGAGCCAATTTTAGCTGGAAAAACATGTTGCACTTAGCTTGCTGGCAAAGTCTGGTTAATATTGTTAATTTTCTCAGCTAAATCCTAGTTGAAAACTCCAATGTCGTTAAACCAAAATTTTGGGAGAGTGGATTAGTTATTTTCTGCTTGCATTGTGATGCCCCTTTTGAGACGATGTTGTGTTGGCTAAAAGCGGCTATATTCTTCTTTAGTTCCACCATGTGACTAGTTCACCACTGAACTATTCAACCTCCGTTCCCTGCTTTACTGCGTAATCCACCTTCAAGCCTGCCACCGCTAACCTCATCTCCATGTTCATCTCCCAGATTATGAAGACTAGCAGCGCTGTAGACACCATCAAAATGTAGAGCAAAGCTTTTCTGACTTTAATATGGCAGTTACAGGAGAACACCACTTCTCAACTACGCAAAACGCAACTTCTAACGGCTTGCACTGTCTCCCAGTCAAGCAGCCTACCGTCATCAAGGTTATATATTTTACTTGTAGGTTTCTTCATTCTTTTGATTCAGCCAACCTGAGCAAGTGCTCAGCCAAGACATTCGTTGTAGTAACCAATGTTTTGTGACTCAAATCACTTAGCTGCGTCTCTAACCGACCTCAAATTCTTTGGAGACCTGTCTTTTAGGGACCTGCCTTCTGTTGGCAAGCTTCCAAATCCCGGAACTCGCTTCCGAATGACGTCAATACAGTCCTTGACATGACAATATTTAAAAAGAAGCTAAAAGCTCACATGTTCCTTTCAGAATTGGCTGGATTCATTTGAATTTCCCTATGTGATTGATTATACACGGACACCTTGTTTGTTACCACAGATCAATTAGCATGCTTCTTTTTGCGCATATTTATGGTTAAGATAAAGAGATTCATTTCCCTTTGGTGCTTCTCAAATTTATTATTACCATCACCTACCTACACGCCTACAGGTACCGGCTGCTGAGTCGCAAACGTAGGTCGAAGTTGTTCGGTTGGCCGTCTGCCGTGAAGTTAAGTGACCATTGGTGACTAAGAATTGTATAGTGCCTGCCACGTATAACTAACCTTCTTGGTCGCGACGCTTCGTGATCGGGTAACCATATAAAAAGACAGGAAGACCCAGCATGCAATACTCTAAGAAGCGGTGCCTGGGCATAAATAGTGAAAGAGCGAATCGTTGGTTTTACGAGATTCTCTGCATGTCAGTCAGGACTAAGGGCCACGGACATTGGTAGTATTACTGTGTAATCATTAGAAGAGCAAGCTGCTGGTGAATTTCAGAGCTTGCTCACGCTTGAACTCTGACCTCTACCAACCATTCCTACCGAAAGTCAGTCGCATGACGACGCCGGATCCTGCAGGATACTTCATATTATTAATACTGGATACCGGACTCTGGAGCAGAGCAGCGAGTAGCTCTTTTTGCTGGGAGCAACGCACAAACTTGAACACTCACTTGAAAACACACACGCACGCTAATAGCGGAATGTTGGCTGCCTACGATCAGGGTTTGAACCAAACACCAAGTGTGAAGTTAGAGGTGTATTTCTCTGAGGGTTCTACACATCAAAGGATAATTACTATTATTGTTAGCACGTTGAGCACGAGTCAAATCGGCAAGCGATTGGATTAGCCCGATCGTCCTTTTGCCTGGCATCAGCAAGCAAGCAGCTAGCTAGAGAAGTCCATCCTAAAGAAGAAGCATTTTGCCAGAGCCAACCCTAGTACTGTACAATTGCACTGTGTCTACTGTGACAAAGCCATGCATCCGGAATCTCTTTGGACGTGCGATCTGTGTGCATTGGAAGAACCGCAATTTTAACAGCAGCTACAACAATGTGATCAGCACGTCTGTGCCAATTTGCCGTGGTATCGCAAATGAAGCATTTTGCGTAGCATCTCTGAGTCTAATAAATCTCCCGCCTTCGCTGGATTGCCTCGCTAATTGTTGAGCACGTAACGCGTAAGTGGGACCGCCGTGGAGCCAGATTGAAATATCGCCGAGCACGGCTCGCTACCCTTGCAGCCAATCGCAGGCGCCCGAGTTTGACCGACGCTCGAGCTGCTAATCTAGCGGCTCAGGAATCAATTTACGAGACCCAGTGGCTCCTCGCATTGGCTCAGTCAATGGTGGACAGCTTAAGCTCAACAGTATGGCGCTTGGAAATTGAATTACTTTAAAAGCGTTCAGGGACAGCTCGTTAGGCTGCCAGCATCGCTGGCGGCAACGACAGCTGCAAGGCAAAGTGTGCTAACGCTTTCCAGATCATGGCTAGGAGCCCTAAAGGTTTCCATGCGGCGTTGGCCTGCCAAGCAAGCATTAGCGACACCTAGTGACTGCTTTGGAAGGCAAGCTCGAAAAGGTTCTATCCAAGTACAACGGTTTCGGCACTTTAATTTGAAAGCGATCTGAGCCTTTGCTTTTACCCACGAAACGCTTTGCATCCATTCGATCTTGAGAAACTTTCTACTTCGACGTCTGTCAATACGTGTCATTCGTGTGGAAAGGGACGACGGATAAAGGTGCAACTAGATATTTCGCGATATCGACGCAATTCAGGAGCTTGCCTTCAAATGCGTCGATCCAGTCGGCGCCAAGACATCAGATTAGAGCAGATAACTGAAAATGGCGTGAAAAACTAGCACAAAATGAACCGACGATTTCATTATTTGGAGGATTATTCATTCGGAACTAAGTAGGAAAACTCACTCGATACCACAAACAGAGACAGACGACTGCCTTTTAAGAGTCCGCTTTCGTGATGCTTGTTTTCCATTACAGCGCTATGGATTCTTGTCCGTCGGTTCTTCTAGCGGAAAAGGAAATTAAGCAATCTTGTCGTGTTAGCTTTGGCAAGATGCTATCGGGCGGTTCAATGTGCTTCACCATCGGCTAACCATGTATTCGCGACGTCATGCTCGTAGGCCATTTTACGGTGCTCCAACGTTCAGGTGAATTAGCCAAACTTTTTCTTTTGAAACTTAACAGGGGAAGATACGGCAGTTGGTTTTTTTAAATGAGCTTCACTTGGACTAAAACTTGAAAGAGCTAAGAGCATTTTATTAGCCTGATTCCGACGGAAGTCGCTGAACATCGCAGTTGTTTCACTGAGTGAGTAAGGTAACTGGAGCTACTATTCAGCGCGTGCCAACTTTTTTTTTTATTCAGATCAAGTTAGCTAGAGGACGGTATTTCTCTGCGTTGGATCTGGGTCGGACTGAATGGCATGAGTAATAATAACTAGCATATTATTATATTATAATAATAATAATTATTATTATTATTATATCATATTATTATATTATATATAATAACAATTATTGTAGTATTATTACATTTGAGAAAGCGCCATCAGAAAACTGTATCTCTTTCTGGGTGCTTTACAATTATTGAACGAATACTAAACGGCTGACGAGTCGCAAGGCTCAACCATTCGGGCCATGTAAGGCCGATGCCAAGTCCCGGCCCTGCGACATGGCGGGCGCCGCCACCGTCGGTGGGACGCTGCTGCAAATACCTACCTGCTCGGCGGCTCGCTCGGCGTGCACGTGATTTTCCGTAAGCTAAGCAAGTTCCTCGAGAAATAGCGGCGAAGTCTGTGATCGACGATGGCTTGGCACGTCTTCACCTGGACGAAACGACCGCAAGCGTCGTGGCATTTTAAGGTGGGCGAGCGACTGCTTGAGGTCATCGACTGCGACGCGCGCGCTCGCGCCAAGAAAGCTTCGAGGCCAGCCAGCCCCGAGTTTTGGCTTTCTCCGCAGCCGTCAAAGCACGCACCTGCGCCCTCAAGCAGCAGCTTGCCCACGGAATATTGGGCATGACGCAGGTCGTGTTCGTGAGCGTCACTTTAACGTCAAACACGGTGTGCGTTGGGCTAACGACCTGCGAGTTAAAGCAGACGATAGCACGGTAGATGCAAGCTGTCAGCGTGGTCACCGCGCTGACGCGTGCATTCCGTGCCGCATTGAAACGCGTGCGAGTCAAAGCGATTTGATTGGGAGCAGTCTTGAGATCATTACAGCTTCCTGAATTGCAATGCTTTTTTGAGCCGCTGTCATCATAATGTATGTTTTAGAAACATTAAAAACCTCCCTCAAGTACTAGTTGGGTAATCAACTCTGGGCTTCGAAAAACGTTTTGCTGTACGGCTAGTGCGGTACAAATGTGCATCCTTGCGGCTACGGAATAGACTGGTCTACATTAACCACCAGGACTTTTCATAATTAGATATTGCTACTATTGATTGCGGCGGCGCTCTGCCACCTTCGGCATACCTTCGTGTAATGAGTTCGTATGTTCGACTCGGCGGCCGTACTTCAAGATGCCAGCACTGCTAGTATTTTCCATGCAGTCTGCATGGACTAGTACGGGATACTGCATTTTGCTTTCAACTTGCGTGCTTGAACTTCGAGACACTGACACACTGTATTAACAGTACACATATGCCTGTATTTACCGGCTAGTATTGTAGCGTTTAGCTGCTGTCGATTGCTGCAGAATCAAAGTGCTATCTATCGTTCAAACAACAGTCGTCGAGATATCGTCTCCTGCCGGCAAGCGGACGGCTGAGCGACTTGGCAGCGTAATGTATGAGCCTTGTCGCCTCGCCTCAGTCGCTGCTGCTGACTGCGGATTGCTACCACCCTCTGCTGCTGCTACCACGAGTGGGCTTCTAGAAGAAGTGAAACTTCTGTTCTGCATGCATACCTCTTTGCAGCCGACCTCTGCACTACCGTCTGCAGGCACACGCGAGCGCCACGCAATTACGCACGTCCGCAAACACCACCACGAGCACAGGCATTCGCGCGGGTGAACGCGCACACGCACACGTCTCCTGCGAGAAAACGTGCGTGCGCAGGCACACAAGAGACGACTGTGTCAAAGGGAAGCCTTGACTTAGGAGTGTCTGAGTGCGATCGCGTTTGTGTGAGACTATATGTAGCTTTGGTTCCGTAGATTACGAGTCGCTTCGTTGAGAGCTTGGCGTCGAGCGTAGCTAAGAGCTCGGCTGTCTTGGCTTGCGTCTAGCAGCGGAAAAATTGCGCTCTTATTCGCCAGCGTCCCGGTTGCTGTGAGTGAGCCGCGACGGATCCTAGGGCGGCGTTCAAGCTGCAAGGAGTGAGCCGAGACGCTAGCCAATCGGAGCGCTTCGTTCCAGTTGGCCGCTGATGGCAGTTCTTTTTAGAAACAGCTCGACAGCTGGCGGCTGCTCGTGGTTAGACAGATGTCCCCACAGCGATGCAGCCAACGCGTGGAATTGCGCTCCACTGCTGAGTCATTTGTGTCGAGCCACGGTGCACGCCCTCAACCGCTCGATAAAAGGCGACTGCTTAGGCAGACTAATCCCTCGAAGGGCCTCCACCCATCTCTCTCGGCCGCCTGAGTCAGCGTTTTCTCGCAATCAGCTTTCAAGTTCATACAGAAGTAGGCCGCCAACACAGCACTCGTACTGATGCTAATCCCCAGCTGACGTGCGAGGGATACCGGTGAAGCCTTGAGCTTTTGGATTACAGAGGGCGACTTGCAGGTGCAGCAGCACCGATGCACACAAGTATGTCGACAGTATCATAACACGGCAACAATAAAGAAAACCCATACCGTTCGATAATAAGTCCCGTATCAATAGCATAAGGAAGTCTATTCAAAAGCTACGGAGGATTTCTGATGTCAGCTGGCAGCCCAGGCGTACTACAACTCTCATAGGGCAAAAAGGCTAGAGCCCATAACTCAGTGTAACTTGAAAGGCACAGTGACCTGCCTAATGCAAGGCTTCAGATTGTATGCTGCTCCGACTATTGCATAATCGGTTCCAAGTCGTTATAATTCAGGAACCACGAGTATCAAGTCTGGCACACGTGATCTGGCTGATTTAGTACAATGACGGTTCACTGCTATCTGGGACTAGTGCAGCTGCATAGCTTCGTAAAATACTGTGAGATATCTAAACCTTCACCAAAACTCTACTGCAGACAGTTGAAGCCGAAATTTCACAGCTAACAACCTCGGCGTATTTAAAGATAGCAATTCGCTGCTGCAGGCATTCACTTTCAGTAGTCGCGCCATATAGGCAAGAGTCAGTAAGTCACCTGCATTTGGGCGTGCAAGATGTTCGTGACTTTGGCTATGAAAGTAGAACCTCTGTTCACTTGATGCTGAATAAACTGTGCTACACCCTGTACCTAAAATCGTAAAAGGCAGTCACTGAACATTTCGTTTCAAAGCTGTGACAGAAGTGGAAAAGATGTTAGTACCTTGCGTAGGCTGGTTGGCTGACTAGGCACAATTTGGTAACTTAAAGCTCGCTTTTTTACTTTGATCGTTAGCATTATTGAGAACGAGCAGAGTACAGTTAACTTACCTTGACCTTAGCAGAAATAAAATGCATCCCGTCTGTAATTCCACAAAGACTGAGTGGGTGTTACGCTGTCTAATCAGCTCGAAATCTAGGTGTCATATTCCAAAGCGACCTCTCGTTAGACGACCATATCAGCTCCACAGTCAAATCTGCCTATTTTCAGCTTCCTAGTATTGCTAAAATTCGGGATTGTTTAGATAAGCATAACACGTCCAAGTTGGTCCATGCATTCGTGATATCCCGTCTCGACTTCTGCAACTCACTGCTTACTGGCCTACCAGCATGTGCGATCAGGCGATTGCAGCTGGTGCAAAACTCAGAAGCTAGGCTTGTCTGTCGTGAGCGTCGCAGTTGCCACATTACTCCACTTCTCGCCGACCTGCACTGGCTACTAGTCAAGCAACGGCTTGACTTCAAGGTTTTGTCGCTCACTTTTAGGTCCCTTCATTTTATGGCTCCAGCCTATCTCTCCGACATACTCCCCCATCAGGCCAATCATCGTACCACCTGCTTTTCAGAATCCAACAGTCTAGAAATACCTCGTACAAACCTCAAATACTTTGGAGACCGTGCATTTAGTTCGTATGCTCCCAAAGCCTGGAACTCCCTCCCGACCTGCGTCAGAACATCCCCTGACCTGACCACATTTAAAAGGAACCTAAAAACACACCTATTTAGGACAGCATTTAGTGGGTCCCTGTGATTCGTCCTTCACGTGCCTATGGGTGCTGACACTGTGCATGCTGCCACTAACCACATTTGCATGCTGACCCTGTGCATGTCACCCCTAACCATGTTATTCATTTTGTTTGTTTTTCAAGCATGATTTTACTTACCATTTTATTGCATTTCCCTTTGCAGCAAATGTAAAGCGCCTAGAAAGAGATTAAGTTCTCTGAGGGCGCTTTATCAAGTACATTATTATTATTATTATTATTATCATTACGAAGGATACTTTTCTATAATGCACTCAAGGCCTAAGCCGCTTTCAGTACGTATTCGGTAGCTAACAGACTTCATATCATGCAACAAAGTGAAATTGAGCTAAGTCAGGAGCACAACTGAGGTAGTGAGTAGCATGGACGTAGCACCTCAGGACGGCTGGAAAGTATTTGCCACAATTGGCTGCAGAAAATTGGATGTCAATTCATAAGGATTGTGGAAGTAAGTTCCCCAGTCTTGACCTACAGAGCCAAAGCTTTTGCCGTCAAAGATCTTTAAGCTAAGGAACGGAACATGTAACTCATTGTCCATAGATGACCTGGAGGCACGAGGAGGCTGAAACTGGTGCAGCAATGCAGCAAGGCTATGAAGGAGAAGCACTGCCATGTCGATCCAGCTAGCACTACTTAGCTTGTGACATGTGGCTAAGCTGAACGCAACAAATTCAATGCTGGTGTGATAACGTCCGCCAGCCCTCTAGCTTGAACGATTTTTTTCGAACCGTGTCTTACCAGGTTAGGAATGTCCTTGATAACTTGTGCGCACCGCATGTGACGCGATTAGCTAGCCGTAAGATGGACAGGCGAAGTCTTTACTTAATGAAAAACTCTTCTCTCAGTGATGAGGCTCTAGTTATTTAAATAAACAGCTGGTTGAGAGTGATCGAGCAGGGATGGCCTGGACTTCATCAGAGTATGAATAATAATATTAATACATTTTAAAATGATTATTGAGCAATTTTGCAATCAATATATGATATTAGAGCTGTAAATCGGTAGCATGCAACTTTCCTAAGCCTTCAATAGACTTAGATGTAGGTGCTCAGATCGGTGTTAAGGATTTTAACAACAACACTCGGTACTGGAATCAAATTATGTAGGCGTATTCTGTCAAAATTCCTTAGGCTCCCTTATTTTTAGCATCAATGAAACCTAATTATAATTTACTTTTGGCTCATGTCTCTCCTTATGTCCGAGAAACCGTTTTGGCTATCTATGACGAAATCATGCCTGATTAACGGCACCATCATATAACCACACAAAAGTCGGTGCTGGGCATAAGCACATGCTTATAACAGGAACTAGCTAGGGTGGTTTAGGCGGCGATAAAGGACGAATTCGACTTCAGGTTACTCACCGATCAAGCGATGGGCAAAAATAGGATCAGAAGGTTGCCTGATTCCTTGAGTATACACTGCCATGTGCTCCTTCTTACCACGTGTTCTATTCCTAGCAAAGCTATCTACCTAAGAAAATATTCCGCCAGAGCTTGACTACTTAAACCTAGCTGAACTGTTTTACCAGTGCCAGCCGTTTCATTCTTGCCGGCCTGCACTGGCTCCCAGTCAAGCAACCCATCGACTTCAAGGTTCTGTCACTCGCTTTTAGGTCTCTTCATTCTTCGGCACAAGCTTACCTACCAGATTTCCCCCCCCCCCACCAGCCAAAGCATCGTACCACCCGCATTTTGTAATCTAATCCTTTACCTACGTCTCTTACTGACCTCAAATCCTTTGAAGATCGTGCCTTTCGTTCGTAAGCTTCCAAAGCTTGGAACTCATTTTTAACTTGCGTCACGACATCCCCTGACTTGACCACATTCAAAAAGAAACCAAAAACGCAAATATGTATGAAAGCATTTAGCAGATCCGTGTCCTTTTCATGCTACCACTAACTATTCTATCGTGCTTCCTCTCCAGCAAATGTAAAGTGCCCAAAAAGAGATTTGAATTATCTGCGGGCGCTGTATTAAATGCATTATTATTATTATTATTCTACCGGGTCCCCTATGGACAATAAGGTTGTAATTGCTTTATTCTTTTACTTCAAAGCTTCGCCTATACTTTCGACTTCCTCCAAAATTGGCGCCGAATTTAGTCCAATTTCCCTTTGGTTTGGGCTTCCAAAGTCTGCTTTAGACGGAGATTCTTGCTTCCTACCTGCTTCCTACATACTTGAGTTTTATTCCTGCTTTTCCTGTTTTTAAGTCGCCGAGCGTCATTACATCCTGGTGGAGGAGCCAAATTGGCCGGCTGTCACGAAGGAGAAGCTGTTTCTACTATTTGGCTCCTAGTTGGACCTGCTGACCAATCAAAGCCCCAGGGTTCGTCACATACACCCTGCTGCCAAAGCAAAATTTTCTGACACTCCTCAGCTCGAGCTATATTGAGCCATTCAGAACAAGTCTTTGAACATGCGATGATTATACGCTGTAGCCGTGGCTTAACTCTTTTTTTACACGGAAGGCGCAGCGCGTCTGATTATGAAATCCGCCGAAAAACGTGTGGTTGTGCACATTACTTGGCCCCGTGCACTTTTACGAAAAACCTTTCTTAAAAGTTTATCTTCCGTCTCTGCATGTTTTTCTCACACTACTCTGCCATTATGACTGCAGCGGCGAACTCAACTTCTACGGATGATGGTTTGGTGGCGTCCTTGGGAAAACCTCTTTCTTACTGACCTTCCGTTTTAGAGTAGGGAGCTGTAGGCCTGACTAAGTCGGCCTTGTGAGTTTCCTGAATAGATTGTGTAAAATCCCTAAGAAAATTCGGCGTCGGCAAGGAGGGAAGCCGATAGTGTAAGCGCAGCTTACGACTGATAAGCTCAGTAAGTCCTTGACTGTTGAGCTTCCTTGGCTCTTATGCAACGACAGTTTCTTGCCTATCACCGACAGTAACGTTTTGTTTCCAGCCGTCCTGCTACTTCTATGCTACTAACTTTCTCGACAGCCGTCCTTGTGGCTTCATGGAGTTAAGAATAGAGGTATTTCTTTCTCTCTATCTCTCTCTCTCTCTCTGTCTCTCTGTCTCTGTGTATCTCTCAATATTTATCTTCCGCTTCTTTTCTATCTCTCCATCTCGGTCTTCTCAGCGTGTGTCTCACGCCTTCCAACCTACTCTCCCTTCCCACCTACCCGAGCTCTTTCTCTACTTTCTCCACACTGATATTGATAACAGAGAGTCGCACAGCACTATCAAGCACAGGCTTACGTGAATACCTAGCGCCATGCAATCAGTGAATTCCAACTCTGCGCCGAGTGTTACCTCATTGTTTTTCACGGAAACGTTCTGGTAAGCACCAACTGGTTGAGCAGCAGCAGCATACGAAAACAGTACAAGTCCTAAAGCCACAGTAGGGAATAGCATTTTGCTTTTCCTTCTCAAGAAGGCTGAGGGTGCTCCGTTGATATAGCCTACGTGACCCCGCCTTCAGACCATCTAACCGGAAATCAGAATAACGTGGAAGTGTTTACTGCCCAGCCAACCGGCTCATCGGCTTAGTTTGCTAGGTAGTTCTCAGGGTCATACCATTGGTCGGCCACCACGCACAGCTAGTAGGTGTGTCCAGACAAATGCTTCGTCACGAGGGCAACTCCAGGATCCCATTCGTAGGTGGACAATTGATATCGGCCTCCAACCGGCTAAGCGCGCCCATCGTGATCTACTCTTTAAAAATAGTCTGACCTGGCGTGGGGAAAGCAACCCATGCCGCTTTCTCTATCGAAAGAAGGCAGGCTAGTTTTAGACTTTCCTTGATTTTGGCAGCCAGAATAAGCGGTTCTCAAATCTAAATCTCGCATGGTGATCTCACAGCTAGATCTCACAGGGCAGTGAGATCTAGCACTGCCAAACGCTCTCTGTATCTCGAGACGAGTTCAGACTTCCAGAGCCGCTATTGCACTATACCTCTACCGCAGGGTCTGCAGCTTAATTGTCTCGCAGTTGGCTACCTACTCGCATTTCCTTCGCAGATTACCTCCGGTGTTGATCGACACCAGAGCTCACTTTTGCGATTTCCGCACGTTATGGGATCATTATATTCTTAAGAATTTGCCTAAACTCCAAGGCAGAGATGTGGCAGCTGAGGCAAGCCGTATTAGTGAAATGTGACCAACGTTACCGTTGCAATCCAATTTGCTTACGTTGGTTCCGCGGTTGGCAGGTTCAGTAGCCGACGTAGGTGGCTGGCCTCGCTCACTGGAGCGGGTTTCTTCACCTCTAAAGCACTGATATTCGGTTACATTATTATGCGTGAAGAACGTTTTGATGGTCCTAAATGTGACAGGATTTAAAAACGTCGTAAATGTAACAGGATCAGCCGTCATTTTTAGCCATCAGAATGGTTAGCTCTCGAATTACATCGTTGGAGTAGAATCGAGCCTTAAAAAGCAGTGCTGGTGGAATCTTTCAAAACGAAGAACGAATTAAGTAGCTGGTTTTGTTTGAGAAACGAACGTTTCTGGTGAGGTTATGCATGTATCTTTGTAAAGAATTTCTATTTGGCATAGGCTCTGGGCGGAGAAACGACGTTAGCAAATGCTGATTTATTAAGATTCTACCATAGGCTATTCTATATAGCATCAAAATAGCGTACTGTACTGGCCAAAGTTAGATGCGACCCTAACGCACCTAGGCACTACCTGAACAATTTAGCCGAAATGCCCGTTGACTCGGCGATAACAACGTTGGTAGATATGATTTCCAGTTGGATAACGTTATGCCAGGGTTCGCCTGGAAAATTTCTCAGTTTTCTTCGAAGAACCGTGATCCCAAATGTGCTTTTGCAGAGTATAGAGTCATTTATGATCGTTCGTCTACTGAATATTATTGGAAATAGCGTATAGTCTCTATCGACTACCGTAGCGGTTACTAAACAATGAACAAGGTGTGCGCCATACGTAGCTCAGCCCCTGGCTTTCTGTATTCAAGGAACTTAGGTGTAATGACACTTTAATGCGATCAAGTAGCTATGCATAAGCACTATCCGTGGCTCCCTTACATGTGAAATCCCAGAAATCGAATATACGAAATTTATAAACGCTAACTGTGGGAAATTGGTTAAGGAAGACGGACTATGCGAAGAGTGCACGTGAGTGCTGAATGAGTTTTTGAATAAATGAGTGGCTTGATACCTAATTTAATTTGTGAATGAGCCCAACTTAAAGTTAAAACAGGTACTTTGCGAGTTCCCCTGTGCACTTGATAATCTCGCGTTAGGCCTCTCCACTAACAATGATTGTCGTCAATGTTTTTGCTTGAGGTCTTGAAGCATCCTGTTGGTTAACCACTTTCAAAGAACAGACACTAGACATCGTCGATTTAAGCTCGTAATAGAAATTCATGAGCGAGCACCCCTCAAAACGGAAAGCCTCCTTTACGCAATGGGGAAGCTAAGTTTTAAACACTCTATTAAAGCATGGCTCTGATTACTTTAGTTGGATAGCGTAGCCGAAATAACTGTTTACTACACTCCTCACTCGCTCTTTCACGTCTACTTTAGGTGGGAGTCACAAAGTGGCGTGGCCCATCAGCGCCTTGAGCCTTCTTTGCCTCTGATGGCTTCTGGTGGAGGTCTGAAGCTAAGCCCAGATAATAATAGCCAGATGGCGCCTGATGAGGCAAATTGCGTCACGAGGAGCTGGAGAGAACGCAATATAGCGAAGCTGCTCTCAAGCCAGCCGTTACATTAACAAAACGCGTTCAAAGCATTGCTGCGAGTATGACTGCCAGCAAGTTATCACTGGCAGAAGTAGTTGCAGCACGTTGGGCTGCCGTTCAAAGCCGTCCGTGCTGTAATTTCCAGGTGGCATCAGTTGAGTCAAATAAGGCGCCAGTCATCGAATTGCCTCTCGGCAAGCCCGAAACTTGCATGCAACTGTGAGCTCTCAGACGGCAGTGTCTCGCTTCTGGACGTACGCCAATTGATGCGGTTGAATATGACGGCTTTGTCCAGCCAGCAGGTGCCCCGTGTATTCCTCAGCGTCTGCCATCCGCTCGGACGCTGAGAGCCGATTGCCTTGCAGGAGCTCTTCGTAGCAGTACTTCGAGCATGCGCCCGCGTCTGCAGTGGGTTGCCCTTCAATCAAGGCCCTCTCCACACCCAACCTGTTCATCTGAGAAATTTTGGAATGGAGAACTTGACGCTGTGTAGCATTTAGCTACACGTTTTACGATCCATTCAGTGACATTGCAAAACATCTGTCAGCAATAAGTAAGACCGTGACAACAGTTTACATGCTACTACATGTATGTGTGACTGCCCACTCCCGCGTAAAGGTACTGCAACTTTTTGCCCATGCTTGACCTAAAGTCTATGCTCTCACTACCTATATTTATAAACAGGTATGTGTCGTATATAATTTTACAGCAGTTAGTCTGAATTGCAACGTTCAAATAGTTAAAAATTTATATTTATGTAGATTTGCATGCTTGTGCGTACCTGTTCACGAGCGTGTGAGTGTATTGGTATGTGTGTCACACTTACGTGCAGCTGTACATCTGCATAAGGTCACGTTAATAGTAAGATTCATTCGCATTTTCCTATGGACGAACTCGTTTACTTGATGGTGGTACGCGACGGGTGCAGCAGATCAACGACGCAGGCGCTGCTAGGTAGGCCTGTGCAGTCTGCTCCTGCTCACAAGCTTGGTTTTAAGATGCAGCAGGAAAGCTTAGCTAGATAACGTATTCAGAACGCAACATTAGTACATAAGGAAAGTTTGAACAATGTAGAAAGTTCTAGCTAAGGCAAGTAGCTATACGAGCTTTCACAGGCAGCTGGAAGGACCGCCAAAAACTGCCAGCTTTTCCGTGATAAACCAGAAGGCGATATAAGTGAATCCCTCCTGCGCACGGGTCGCTATGGATCACAGAGCCTCCGCTGGAACCGATGGTTCTTACCGGAAAAAATTCTAATCATGTTAAACCTGACACCGACAGGAGCTTTGCCACCGCAGCTACCGTTGTAGGTGAAATGCAAGTAATTGTCCGCTGGTGGTGGATACAAAAGTGACGATAGAATATGGCAAGAAAGAGCCGTAAGCAATAACACGAGACAGAATACAATTAAAGGATTCAAACAGATGGTGCGCCGTCCTGCTGGGCACCAGTTGACAGGTGCGACCAGTTGTGCACCGTGAGATGCCGTCAATGTTGTACTTAGGATCGTCAGCTCCCCTGCTCATTCCTACAGCAGATTTCAATCGAATCGTCTAAGGAATGAAAGCGGCCACATACTCTCAGAGACGTTATGGTATCCGATACAATGTTCTAATCCCTGGCCATGTCGGTTCGCGAGCACACGTGTGAGTGAGTGTGCTTGTGCATGTATGTGTATGTGTGTGTGTGTGTGTGTGTGTGTGTGTGCGTGTGTGTGTGTGTGTGTGTGTGTGTGTGTGTGCGTGCTTATGCGTGTGCGCGAACGCACATGTGTGCTCGTTTGCTTTTCGGTACTCTCATGTGTGCTGAGAATATGTCGGCGTACTGGCATGTGTTCTGGTTGATGAGATTCTGATGTCACAGCACATCGGCGAACGTTGAAAAAGCGGTCCGCGGAGAGGGTTCGAATGAAATCTCAAGTCTCAATCCTATCAACGTATGCCCTGATAGCATGCTTATCTACAGGGTTTCTCTAAAATACCTTACTACTTACTGATTGTGCTGCTTCCTTATTCTTGGATTCAAGTGACTCACAGCGAGCACTGGCGTTTTCAGCAGATGGGTCTGCACTAGTGACCTGCTGACTTTCATCGCCAAATGTCGCTCTTAACATCCTCCGGTACTTCGTTGGCAGCTTTACTTGCATCAAGCTAATTCGCTGAGTGCATTGATGCAATTGGACATTAGCGACTGAATCTCTATCTAACCGTCTGCTGGCCAATTCTACCAGAAATAGCTTTTATTGTACTCAATGGAGAGGGTTTTGTGCGACGTTTGCAAACCATCATCTAAGATTAACACTTCACGCCCACGCGGATCGCCGCTACCTCGATAGCAGCAAAGGCGGAAATCGATGCGAGGCGACAAGTGTAAAGCAAGTATCAGAAGAAATCCCTAGATTCAACGCCCGTGCACAAGCTCGCGCGAGCGAACGCCAGAGCGCCCGCTATTTCGGCCAATGGGCGCGAAACGTCCGGAGCCTGAACTGCTAGCTCCGGACGTTTCGCGCCCATTGGTGCTCGCCTTTGAACGTCCGGTGATGACAGGCCGGCGGTGCGAGAAGTTCGGCAAGCTGCATCCTCGACGACGCCGTGTCCTTCCACGCTGACCCCTTGACACTGTGCATGTCACATCTAACCGCTTTACGCTTGCTGACGCTGTGTATGCTACCACTAATCATTCGATCGTGCTTTCTGTACAGCATGCGTAAAATGCTTGGGAAAGAGATTTAGTTCTCTGAGGGAGATATACAGAAGTCTTACTATTATTATTATTGTTATCATCATCATTATTATTATCCCTTTGATGTTCAGACAGCTCAAAATAACTCGCCGCCGCTCGTCGCCCACTTTGGCCTATATCGCTATAATCGCTGCGCGAAAGCAAACGGAACTGAAAACGAGGCGATCTGGTGCAGATCGCCTCGTTTTCAGTTCAAGCGCCGCCGTGCGGCCCATTTCGGGTGGGGGGCTTTACAACCCGGTGAAGGACATCGGAGTCTCGAGCTTCGTCGCCACAGCGTGTGCGCGATCGCAGATGCAGCCGTGCTGACAGACGTCCGAAGCGCGAGCGCGACATGTCTCCGGGCCGCTGGACGATTGCCACCTAGAAAATGGCGACCTAAAAACCGGCCACTCGACGCGACCTGTCTACAACAAAGCCGCCCGCGTTGAATTCCAACGGCGCGCGAGAGGCCACTCCGACCACAGCTAATAGGGCCGCCCCTAGTGAATTAAATTGCTAAGAGCCTTTGCACTTTTCAAGACGCCATAACTTGCGGTGCCCAATCAGATGCTGTAGACGCGCTTCGCAGCGAGCGGAATTCGACCCGACAGGAAGCCAGCGACCGCTCATGTCGGCTGCGAGCTAGCGAGAGCTGCGAGCACCTTTCCGCCGAGCTCGTGACTCAGCTTAGGGAACACGAGTACGCGGCTAATATAAGGATGTTGATTATATTTTTTATAGCTGAAGAGGTTTGAGCAATCGTATACGCTTAAAGACCAAATAGATGACACGGCTATTTATTGAAAGTCGTGGGAAGCCACCAGCTTGAACCTGATAGCCGACCTGTTTAGAATGGTTTCGTCGGTGGTTAACGACACCTAGTCAGGTTATGAATATTTATTCTGTCGCAATAGGAGAGAAAGAGTAAGAGAAAAAGAATTCCTGTCAGGCCGAACGGCGGGCAGAGATTAGAGGTGCGTCCGCTTAGCTCAAGCGGTGGGAGGCGAGCGTTCTTTGTCCGCAACAACAAGATGGATGTGGACCCGGGCGTGTCTGACCTCAAGAGGGATTGGCCCCACAGCTGGCAAGCAATTGGACAGACTGAGCTACGACATCACCACCCCAGCGTGTAAGCTCAGCGGCTGAATGAACTTAGCCGCGGCACGAAAAAGCAGTTGAAAAATTGGCAATGAAATATAGCGATGTAGTCTAATGCAAAGTTACTGAGTAGCGACGGTTGGCAGCTCGAAGCACCGTGGTGTTAAGCAGACCCTTAAAAGCGTGTTGGAGCGTTTCTGCGAGTGCAGATTTGGGAGTAAGCCTGTGCCGGTGCCTCAAGCACTGAGACTGGTTTGCTGTCCAGAGCTTACAGGGCATCGTCATCGGCATGCCTAGCGGATCATCTTGACATGCGATTCAAGGGGCAAACGTCGACGTTAGTCATGGCAGCAGTGCAGCTAGCTGAGCTACAGTTAAGCACGAGGTGGGAGGACAGGTTGTTGGCCGCGATTAATGGTCAATATAACAGATGGCAGCTCAGTTCGGAGCTATGCTGGTAAACACTGATACGGAACCCATTGCGAGTGGAAGTATAGCACTAGTATAGTAGATAGATATGACAAATGAATCAGGAAGACGAGATCGGGTGGCGGTGGTGACTTAAGTTTATGGTGGCACCTCTGGCGCGACTGGCGTATGCAACCCAAACCCAAGGTTCGATGATGTGCGATGATGTGAGCTTTTACCGCAGCGAAAACCAAGCATAGAGTCATCTACAAAAGGAAAATGCAATGCTGCCTCACAAGCTTCAAGAGCTCTCGCCGAGGAAAGCGTGGTGCAAAAACGCCAAATGATAGCAGACTGGTTGGCCACAGTGAGTTGAGGTACTGCCCCTGGCGTGTCTGACCTCGACAGGCATTGGACTCACATATGGCAAGCCATTGGGTAGCCACTTGTTGCTACACATTCTAGCCCTGGAAAACATGTTAAGTCTGTGAATGGACTCGCTATTCTCGTGCGGAGAACGTCAGCCGCAATGGAAAGTTGTCGCAGCAAGAATAGTTTCACTTAGTGATGACATACATATTCTTAATATGCAAAAGCATGCAAATAATAATTCAGTTAAATGAAGTGGATGCTGCGATGAGCAGATGGATTTATTTGTTTTAATGTCGTCAGGGATAGTAATAATCATACAATTGATAAAGCGCCCTCAGGGAACTCAATCTCTTTCTAGGCACTTTACATTTGTTGTCGTAGCGTCACCCGGTAGTGAGCTCTTTAGGTTTTAGGAGCATTCTAACTACAGGCACAGTTTACAAGAAATCTGAGGTCAGTTAGTAGCACAGCTAAACGACTTGATTCAGAAGAGCGGCAGAGTCATTCGCATCGCCATCACGTTCGATCCCTATCCAAGATTAGGAACTGTCTTCCGCAGTGGCTTGAGAAAGTTCAACTAGCTCCCAAGTTATGTCTCGGCTTGATCATTGGAATTCCCTTTTGGATGAGCTACCGACGAAAGTAACTAGGCCGCTGCAGATGACTTTGAATATGGCTGCAAGGCTAATCTTCAAGTCCCGGAGGTTTGAGCGCGTGTCTCCTTCGCTAAAAGAGCTAGGATGGATGCCAGTTGAGCAACGGATACAGAGCAAAGTTCTTACGCTGACCCATAAGGCCCACCACGGCTTGGCTCCTTCGTACCTAGCTAAATTGCTGCACCAGTTTCAGCCTCTTCGCTCCCTCAGGTCCTGTGTGGACAATAAATTAGCTGTTCCATTACTCAGCTTAAAGACCGCTTGCGACAGAATCTTTAGCTCTGTAGGGCCTAAACTGTGGAACTCGCTTCCACAATTCTTACGTAGCGACCACTACTCTCCTGCTGCCGACTATGGCTCATACTTTTCGGCGGTCCTGAGCTGCTAATTCTATGCTACTCACTATCTCAACTGCTCTCCTGACTCTGCTGTGCTTCCCACTTTCTCTTTGTTGCGTGAGACGAAGTCTGCAGGCTACCGAACGCGTACCGAAAGCCGCTTAGGCTGTGATTGCGCTATACAAAACTCTCTTGAGTAACATCCACATAGTCTTTATGACTTTTTGGAGTTACAGACGGATATTCATTACATTACATTGCATCCAATAGTATTTCAGATTGATAGGCCCGAGAAAGGCAGGGAACCTTTCACGTCTGACAAGCTTTGCTCGAGAATTCCGCACAAGCCTAGCTATAGAGTTTTTCAACAACTGCAATCGATTGTGCTTCCTTTGCAGAAAATTTAAATTGCCTAGAAAGAGATTTAATTTTTTGAGGGCAATATATCAAATGTATTACCATTATTATTATTATTTATTATTATATCGTCCCATTAGTACTTCCCAATCATTGATCATCCATTGAAATGTTCCCCATACACAACCGAGTGACGAGGTCTTGCTATCGGATACTTAAAGATATTAACAAGGTTACCGTCCATCCCTCGTGTACGGAAATACCACAATCGCACATTAAGGATATTGTCCTAATGTAAACTTGAAATTGTTACCTGAGGAAATCCTTAAAGCCTCACTACAGCCACTATGGCTGACCACAGCAGCTTTAGCCCTGCCAGTGTAATCGTTCTTAGCAAGCAGACCGACACGCTGACGCCTGAGGCAGCACCGTTTTAGATAAAACCACCGTAGTTCAATCCTGAAGCGTGAAATCACTATTAACTAGAGCTTAAGGCAAAAGCTCCCATCTTCCCACTGGTGCGGCACCTTTTTAGCGTCCGCTAGGTGATGCTTATTTGGTGCCGCTCAGATTAAAACGTGTGATTATCCGAGTGTCTCGAAGCGCAGACGCGGGCGCTCACCCGTCGGACAATAGCGCGACAACAAGACCTGGCCACGATGGCGACAGCGACAAATGACATGGGTCCTTGGTGCCTTGGCTTCCGCTCACCTCTCACTGCACGTAACTAAGTCGACGCACATCCGCCGACGCCTGCTTCAGCCGCGCCCGATTCAGGCATATTTTCGGCGGCAGCCGGCGCACTTAGCTGCGGTGCGCCGGAGCGCGGGTGCGGCGAATGGCGGGTACACTGTGTACGCACTATTCAAGCATTGTACAGAGGCCGATTTGCTGCGCGCGCACGTTGGTCGACTCCTCCGGCGAGAGGCTGGCCTAAATTCCGCTTCCACTGCCACATGATTGAGCACGGGCAGGCGTACTCGTCGGGTGCTCTCGCGACCTGGGCGCGTCGGATCTGGGAACGCGAAATTGATTAGAGAAGAAAGAGAGAGAGAAAGAGAGAGCTGGAGAGGGAGAGGGAGTATTAAAAAGAGAAGGGTTTATCTAGAGGTCCGCGTGACGGCGCTGCAGCGCTTCTCCTCACGCTGGCTTGCGGTTTAATCAAGCAGCTCGTCTCGGAGCTGCATTTCACAGGAAGCGAGCGTCGACTCGGTAGCGTAGAAGGGGTTTACACGGGAAGTTGGCGGGAAGGGCGAGTAAGTAAACCACGAAATCGGCCACCTTTCGCCTGGGGGAAACGGCGCCGTTGCGGACGGAGTCAACCCCGCAACGCGACCATGGGTGGTTCGCAGTATATTTCTTGGATAACCCGCCGCCGTCCGAGCTGTCGCTTACAGGCACTCGACGGGAGCGAAGCGACGCCTGCCGGTTCGACGGAAGCGTGCAGCTATGCGTCTTTGACGTTCCTATGCGGAGCACTTAGGAGCCAGCGTAGCGGGCGGCGCGTTCTGCAGCTGCGTCAACAGCGCGCGCCGCTCGGCCGCAGGCGCAGCTGTGCTAACAAGACGTCACACAAGCATTGGCGCGACAAACGTGCAGACGCGTCCGGGCCGCTGGACGATTGCCAGCTAGAAAGTGGTGACCTAAGAGCCAGCCACTCGGCGGAATCTACTGCGGCGAGGCTACCGCCCATGTTGCATTCCAGCTGCGCCTGAGGCCGCTCCGACGACCGCCTGGAGGCCGTTCCCTAACGAATCAAATCCGCCGAGCCGTAGTTCCGTTCGAGTGACGCCGTAGCTCGCGGCTCCCTATCAGATGCTGCTCCTCGTCACTCGACGCGCCGAATCGCGCGGGGAATTCGGCCCGACAGGAAGCGAGCGACCGCTCGACCGTCGGCTCGACGGGCGCTCGAGCGGTCGCTCGCTGCTCGCGCACCCGTCTGCCGCGTTAGCGACGGAGCTACAGGAACAGGTGGCGTCGGCGTGCCCTAGATATTATGCACGACGTAGATAATATAATGATACTATTAATATCGTTAGTATTGATAGTAAGATAGTTTTTAGCACCGCAAGGAAATTGCATATTGTATTAGCATTTAGCATGTGCTGGTAGTAGGCGCGTCAATTGGTTATTGATGCCGGACACAACTGTAGGACGCACGAGCACGCAAAGGATACGACGGACGAAGCGAATGCTGTGAAGAGCAGGTGATCTTAAGGCTTTTTCTAAAATTTCATCAAGTCAGAGAAATTAGCATAATTAGAGGCCGATAAAGAAAGCGCTTTTGACAGCAGCCGAGGAGAGCCTATCGTCAATGCGCACGAATCTTCAAAATGAGTTCCGCAGAGTGGGACCCGCAGAGCTTTGCGTCTGCTGCGGAAAGTCGTTACTGAAATTAGTGGCCTGGAGGAAAGAGAAGGCTATTAGCGTGCTGTTTCAGCATGTTTGCAAGTTCAGACACTACTTGGATAGCTCCAATCTCAAGCGGCGACTATTTTGAAAATCAGTGTTGGACTTCAAGAACGGGCCGAATCCTGTGCATGCCACCAACTAACTTAATAATAAAAATAATTATAATGCACTTGATAAAGCACCCTCAGAGAACTCAATCTCTCTCTCTCTCTCTCTCTCTCTCTCTCTCTCTCTCTCTCTCTCTCTCTCTCTCTCTCTCTCTAGGCGCTTTACATTTGCTGCAAAGGGTAATGCAATTGAATGGTGAGTAATATCATTCTCGACAAACAAACAAAATGAATAACATGGTTAGGGATGACATGCATAGGGTAAGCATACAAATGCGGTTAGTGGCAGCATGCACAGTGTCAGCATGCATAAGCACATAAAGGATGAATCACAGGGACCCACTAAAGGCTGTCCTAAATAGGTGTGTTTTTAAGTTACTTTTAAATGTGGTCTGGTCAGGGGACTGAGAAACTGAATGCTCGCCTTGCCGATATTCGATCCTGGATGTCAGAAAACTTCGTGAAATTAAATGATGATAAAACCGAACTCCTGCTCATAGGACACCCTAAGCGTGTGGCTGGATTTAAAGGCTTTGACGTTCTAATAGGTTATGCTATTGTGCGGCCATCACCACATGCTCGAAATTTAGGTGCCGTGTTCGACAGCTGCCTCAATTTCAAAAGCTTCATTCAGAAGACTGCCTCTACAGCTAGCCATCACATCCGATCCCTATCCAAGATTAGGAGCTGTCTCCCACAGTGGCTTGTAAAAAATTTAACTAGCTCTCTAGTTCTGTCTCGGCTTGATTATTTTAATTCTCATTTGGCTGGGCTACCAAAGAAAGCAACTAGGCCACTGCAGCTGACTATGAATATAGCTGCAAGGCTAGTCTTCAAGATCCAGCGGTTTGAGCACGTGTCTCCTTTGCTGAAAGAGCTAGGATGGTTGCCGGTTGAGCAAAGAATACAGAGCAAAGTTCTTACGCTGACCCATAAGGCCCACCACGGCTTGGCTCCTTCGTACCTAGCTAAATTGCTGCACCAGTTCCAGCCTCTTCGCTCCCTCAGGTCCTGTGTGGACAATAAATTAGCTGTTCCATTACTCAGCTTAAAGACAGTTGGCGACAGAAGCTTTAGCTCTGCAGGTCCTAGACTGTGGAACTCGCTTCCACGATTCTTACGCAACGACAACTACTCTCCTACTGCCGATTATGGCACATCTTGTTCAGTCGTTCTGAGCTGCGACTTTCATGCTACTCACTACCTCAACTGCTCTCCTGACTCTGCTGTGCTTCCCACTTTCTCTTTGTTGCGTGAGACGAAGTCTGCTGGCTACCGAACGCGTACCGAAAGCCGCTTAGGCTGTGATTGCGCTATACAAAACTCTCCTGCGTAACATCCACATGGTCTTTATGACTTTATAGAGTTACAGACGGAGATACATTACATTCTGACGCAGGTCGGGGGGGGGGGAGGGGAGTTCCAGGCTTTTGGAGCATACGAACTAAATGCATAGTCTCCAAAGGATCTGAGGTTTGTACGAGGTATTTGTAGACACTTGGATTTCGAAAAACAGGTGTTACTGTGCTTGGCCTGATGGGGGAGTATACCTGAGAGATAGGCTGGAGCCATAGAATGAAGTGACCTAAAAGTGAGCGACAAAACCTTGAAGTCAATCCGTTGCTTTACTGGTAGCCAGTGCAGGTCGGTGAGAAGTGGTGTAATGTGGCAACTGTGACGCTCACGACAGACAAGCCTAGCTGCAGAGTTTTGCACCCTCTGCAATCGCCTGATCGCACATGCTGGTAGGCCAGTAAGCAGTGAGTTGCAGAAGTCGAGACGGGATATCACGAATGCATGGACCAACTTGGACGTGGTATCCTTATCTAAACAAGCCCGGATTTTAGCAATGTTATGAAGCTGAAAATAGTCGGATTTGACTGTGGAGCTGATGTGGTCGTCTAACGATAGGTCGCTTTGGAATATGACACCTAGGTTTTGAGCTGATTCAACAGGAGATATGCTGGCAGAGTCAATTTTGAGAGACAGCCTTTCCAATCTCTGAATCACACTGGGTTTGCCCATAACTACAAAGTTACTTTTATCATCGTTTAGTTTTAGAAAATTTGCTGCCATCCATGTGCGGATGTCATCGATAAATGCAGCAAGTGAGTTTAAAGAATTTGAGGTGCTCGAAGGCTGGGAGGGATCAAAGCAAAGGTACAACTGAGTGTCATCCGCATAGAAGTGAAAGCCTAGATTTTGCTTGGCAATCACATTAGCAAGAGGGAGAGTATAAACCGTGAAAAGAACCGGACCAAGCATGGAGCCCTGAGGTACGCCATATTTCAGAGGTACGTCAGAGGATCTTTGTCCATTCACGTCAATACTCAAGAGTCTCCCACTGAGATAGGACCTGAACCACTGCAGAGCAGTGCCAGTGATACCCAGGCGAGATGAAAGGCGCTCTAGAAGAACTTTGTGATTTTCTTCACTTCTTGCATGTTTAGGGAGCCAGGTCATCCAGAAGTCGACCTGCCGCTGGCTTCCCTTGGCGCTTGGCTCTTTCCTATGCACTTGCACAGCAGTAGCGCGCATTCCTTCCGGTGCTTGCTCGCCACTCCTCGGCTGTTCCTTTGTTTAGTGTTACAAGCGAGGTCTGCAAGATGGCCCAACTCTTAATGCTGCGACGCAGTTTCGGCACCGGCGGCAGTTTCAGTACGCCTCAGCTGTCATTCGCGCACACTTCGCGACAGCCTTCTCACTCACGTCAGCACATTCTTTTTTGTTTCATATACTTTTTATGATAGCAATAATTTTTAATGAGTGCGCTGAGCTCGACGACCGAAGCACTGATGACTTGCGGATGTAGATGTGACCTGAGTAATAGATGCGAGCAAACTATGCCCGATTTTTTGTGCATGCTGGCGACACACAATTCAGCTAATAGTAGCACTTGTTGACACCAAGCTGTCACCATCCATTTTGTTGCATTTGTACGCCCTAGTTAACGCAAGTAAAAGGAAAGCAATGCCATTGGAAATTTTTTCTTCAAGCACAAACATCACGAAACTATGTAGCTCGGCAATGATCGTAATAGTTTCCAGCTTAGTTTGCCCAGCTAAGACTCACTGCCATAGCTTACACCCTGCTGAGCGTTGCCGCAGATTGTAACTATTGAGGAGATAAATTGAAGTAACTTCATACTTTAGAGCTCGAAACATAAATTTGGGGCACGACAAAATGTATACACTGTCGCCCAGAAGAGAAGCAAGCTTGAGTAGTGACTACGCATCTGGCATCAGGCTGGGGCACTAATAATTATTAATGCAAAATATTTTCAGCACCTCAAGAAAACTAAATCTCCTGAGTCCTTTAAATGTGCTGTACAAAAATGTTGTAAATTAACTAGCGAAAAATTGAGCAACTTGAGTGCGCTTAAGTACGCAAGCGGCAATGCAGGTGTACGAGAGAGTTGCAAGAAACAGAATTATTTGTACCTTCTTTAATTAATTTAATTTTCACATAGATCAGTTCATTATGAGATGTCATTCGGCGATTACAATTAATTGGCGGCTCATTTGTCTCGGTCAAATGATCTGACACATGAGAGTGAATAACGATGTTAAAGTGTATTAGGAATTATTTATGAAAGGTACAACCAGCGAAGCGAAAATGGAAGGCCTAACCATAAAAGCTAATGACACGATCTTGATTTCGATGTTCTGCTTGGTGGGAAGCCTGGTTGGTGCTAAGAGGTAGAAAATGGCCAGTGCAACGTTTACCGTAGACAAGCGTAGCTGCAGAGTTTTTCACCCAACTATGAGTGTCTCATTGCCCAGGCAGACATACCTGCCTGCAAGTAATAGGTTACAGAAGTCTCAGCTGGCTGTCAAAAATGCATGGACCAGCTTGGCTGTGGTATTAATCTAAGCGAGCCTAATTCTTTTAGTAAGTCGATCTAAGCGAGCCTAATTGTTTTTAATGGGTTTCCATATAGCTGAAACTGCACAGACTTAACAGCGGAGCTAGAACTGGATAGCCAGATTCCAGACGTAGACTATAAGTTATACTGATCGAGCTTATTTGAAGGAATAGACTTTCTATTTTATGAGTTGAACTTGATTTCGATTATACTATTAGGCTTGTTTCATTGTCATTTAATTGAAGGCTTGCTTTCATTCAATTGAGATTTTTAGCACCGCACCGTGCGTGTGAGAGTTTGATCTACTAGAACACAGAGCGAGATCAAAGCACAGGTATAGCTGTGTATAATCGACATACAGATGGACACAATTGTTTCCGTCAATTAAATTGGTAATACAGATTGTATAAAGTGAAAGACTGTGAACACATAGCAGATCACTGGGGCAATCCATACTTTAGAGGCTCACAGGATTAACTTTACCTACTGACATATGCCCTTTAAAATGCCATGCGTAGATACTACCTAAACTGTTTCAGTGTAGCGGCAGTGATGCCCAGGTGAGACAATGAGGCGATTTAGGAGGACTTGGCGATTAATGGCATGAAAATTTGCAGAGAGATCCAGCAGAACTACCTAAGAGACTCTACCTAAGTGAGCGTTTCTGAGTAGGTTGCCACAAAGACCAGCAGCTGACTCTGTGTTGATTTGCTCTAAACATCTTTCTGGATTTTATTTGATAGATTCGATGCTTTTATATACAATACTAACTAGTCTGCTGCCACTAGTTATAAATCTTTTGATAGGAATGAGAATAAGAAGACTTGAGGAGTGCTTACGTTTTTTCTTTTCTAACGAGACTTCTTAACGAGTGATCAAACGAAGCCTCAGAGGAATGCAGGACCAAGACCCTGAGTGAAAGAATCAATATTAGGTTACCTATGCAAGACAGCAGTAAGCACCTAAGCACTTCAGTAGGAGAGCAGAAGTTGTTTGGTCTAGTGAGATGGTAGTCTTCCTATACTAGCAGGTAGATTTGAGAGGAAAGAGAGAGAGAGGGAGAGAGAGAGAGAGAAAGGGAGGAGTGGAGGTAGAGAGAGAGGCAGGGAGAGAGAGAGAGAGAGAGAGAGAGAGAGAGAGAGAGAGAGAGTGAGAGAAAGGGAGGAGTGGATAGAGAGGTAGGGAGAGGGGGAGAGAGAGAATGTGAGAGAGAGCGGGTTACCAGCGGCAAGCTTGATGTTGTAAATTTAGGTAAAGCAAGGAACGGGTGGTAAGTAGTTGAGTCTTACTTAAGGATTCACTCTCTGATCTGTAGAGCTTTCTGAAAAAGATACTAGAAAAACGATCTGCTATTTTACAGCAAGGATGTCTAGATCTGATGCCGCTGGATCGTGAATTGGTAAAGGAGATGGTTGGTGATCAACATCAGTGTGTTTTTATTATTTGGCGATTACAATTTTTTCATAGAAGCTAGAATTAGATTTAGCTACGATGGATTGGTACGACCTATAGCAATCCTCATGCACAAGTCGATGGATATTAAGTCTCACGTTTGCTTTATCAAGTTTCTGCTTAGTGCTCCTAGCTAATTGAACGTCTGAAGTAAACCATTAGCCATCTGTTCTGTACAAGGCCGTACATGATACTTAAAATCGTAGCCATAAATTTATCCAGGATATCGGTTGTAGTATTCCTCATTTCAAGGCATTTTTTGTAAGCACTGAGCAGAAATGGCGAGGTATTTATCTTTGTCGACCGCAAAGTGTTGAGTTTTTAGTTCCTTGATTCATGGATGAGCTTCGATACCAAGTGGAACATATTGTGTAGAGTTAATAAGACCCGTGCGGAGTCAGATTTTCAGAATTTGATAAACATGGAGCTGGCAGAAGACAACCACGAGAGAATGTTTGATCAAGAAAAGGTTAGCTGTGAGTGGTGTGGGTGCTATATTTATGAGTTACGAGAGAGACAGAGACAGACAGACACAGACAGATCAATCAGCCGATGCAAAAAATTGGCAAGAATGGGGTAATTTACGGTATCAAAATACATTTTAAAATAGCCCGGTGCAAGAAAGAGGCGATTTCTGGAGCAAAAAATTGGAAACAAGATCGGAAAATCTTAAATCGATCAGATCGTGGTAACTAGGGGGCCACAGACTACAGCCACCACTGGCAGCTTCCTGTGGAAGGAACTCGGTAAAAAACAAGACTGGGAGAACTGCTTTGAGAGAGCTGTTTAATGGCTTGAAGCTGAACGAGTAGCAACAAAGTCTGCTCAACTACCAGTTGTTATTGATCTTGGGGTGCGAATGGAACAAAAAGCATGTTACCCGAGTGGTTCTGTCAGTAACAAGCACGCAGAAAGTCAACTTCAGCTAGGTATTTTTCACAGCTAATAGGTCAATGATGTCTTCAACAATCATCTCTTGGGTTTTTAGGGGCGTATTGCATTTTGAACGCGCATTCTATAGGCACACTTCAAAAGTGACCTCGCTGGGGTTATAGCTATAGCAGGCTCGGGCATTATCGGGTTCAAGTGACTCGCAGCAATTATTGAGATGTGGCCTGCTAAAAACAACAATGAGAATGAGCGACTGAATGAGAGCCAAATAGTAAGGTCATTAAGAGCGAGTGAAGCAGTTGGATGCTTCGCAGCTATACCGGCTTCCGTAGTCGACTTTCGTAATAATTTTTACTCTAGGAAAACTATTCATTCGTCACAAAGAGCGATCTATGTTCGGTGAACCAGAAGTGGAAGCCGATGCTTCAGGACCATCTGGACTCAGAGCCAAAGCGAATCACGCAATTAACCCAACGATTTAATAAACAGACTTTACATTAGCTCGAGGGTTGTGTTATTTTGAAATTATGTTGAAAAACGCGTCTATTTATGACAGCATTTAGTGAGTCCCAGCGATTCGTTCTTTATGTGCCTATGCGTGCTGACATTGTTGCATGCTGCCACTAACCACACTTGCATGCTGACCCTGTGCAGGCTATTTTTTTTGTTTGTCCAGCATAGTACCACTAACCATTCAGCCGTATTTCCTTTGCAGCAATTGTAAAACGCCTAGAAAGAGATTGAGTTATCTGGGGAGCTTATCAAATATTTATTATTAATATTACTAAAAGTAGTGAGAATGGCCATTACTCCCCGCCAACTTGACTTTGGTGAGAGGACAGGGATACATTTTAAATGTACTTATTTTTTGCAGCACTGCAGATATGGCTATGACCAAAAGGCTGGTGTTAATTATTAAAATTCACATTTTTGCACTCAAACGTATTGTTTACATGTCGCCCAACTAATCACACTTGAATCGAACTTGAATTTTCATAAAATATTTTTAAACGGTTCAGTATTGTCTTGCTTCATTATGAATCGCTAGACGAGGTCGTTGAGGCATAATAATTATTAGCTTTTCTACGCGGTAATGCATCCACAATTATTATAATTTCTTAGAACGAGCAATGTAGAATGCTGCCAACAAAACTAAACTTTCTATTTATGATGGCATGGTGACATTTACTGCGCACGCTGTACATTGCATCTGCTGCAAAGTGGTGAGGCCAAAGCGTCTGCATATTCACAGCCGCCAGGGAGTCACTCTCTAATACTTGCGGGGGTAGGCGAGACGAGTCGTTAGCCTAACCTCTTCTCTTTTATTCTCCGTAAACGTTATGCGACACTTGGCTGTCAGCAAAGGGACAGTGAGCTCGCTAACGGCAAACAATGACCGGAAGAATTCGCTAGGTAATACTCAGCAAAAAATATAAATCATTTATATAGCGCCCTAACAGAACTTATTCTCTATTCAGGCGCTTCACATATGCCACAGGACTCGAGCCCGTGACCCCGGCCAGGCCTCGGTCTGGGCGAGCACCTTGACCGCTGTGGGCCAAACCAGTTCGGCGCAGACTGCGGACCACCACAAACTCTGCCCTTAAGACCACTCGTGTCTTTTTCTGACCATAAGTTCCGTTTTCCGTTTTCTTCCTTTTTTACTCTCGAGGTCGCTCAACAGCCGGCGCCACCGATCGGCACCCAACGGTCGGGTGAAGGGCGAGCCCGCCAACGCCGTCACATGCCGCGCCCAGCTATGCACAGCCATTCAGGATTTACATTATGAGGAAAACAATGGCCGAACGTCAGAGCCGCGGCGCATTGGCTTTTGGAGAGCGACTGCTGGAGGAGCGCATACTCGCGGCAGCCATTAGCGTGGACCCAAACGTACGCGATCGTCCGTCTCTGGCAAGATGCACGCCGTAGTTCTGCCCCTCTGCATCGCAGCGCTCGCCGGCTGCGTCTTGGCAGTCGGCGTCACAACCCTGCCAGCCGGCGATGCGCAGGTAGGTACAGCTCGCAATGCGGCTTGCGCGGCACGCTAGCCAGGCCGACGCAACCGCCCGCCCCCCCCCCCCCCCGCGGCTCGGTGTTTTTTTCCTCTCTTGGGCGTGTGGCTCTCTGGTGCGTGAGGCTCCCTCCCCTTCCGAAACAACGAGCACCGACCAGCGGCGTCGGCGGCCACCCGCGAGACGACCCGGCGCCGCGCGCTGCGGGCTACGGCGGTCGGGGCGCGCGGCAGGACAGGAGGGTTATTATTGACTACGCCCCGCTGAGACGTCGAGGCCGAATGCGGGACGTCGGGATATTCGCGGCATAGCGCAGCGAATCCAAAGCGGCGGCGGCGGCGGGCGCTGCATCCAGGGGAGCGGCACGCGGCGGAGCGGCGACACGGTCGGTCGGTCGGTCGGTCGGAGTCAAGTCGAACCCGCGCGGCTCGCTGGCGTCCGACTCGCGGCAGCGCGGGCTTCCGCCCACTTTCGTCGTGGTCGCTCGCCGCCTGCGGCGGCGGCCGACTCTATTGTTTGCTCGCCGACGCTTAGTCTGAATTGCACAAAACAAGCACGGCTTGCGTGCCTAAGTCCGCCGGCGCCGACGACGTGCGCACGCAGCCAGCTCGCGCGAGCGAGCGAGCGACACGGCCGCCGCGATCCTTGAGGCGCGGGCGACTGCGGTCGCACAGTGATGGAGAAGAGGCGCACCTCCACGCGGTTGCAGCTGGTGCAAAACTCCGCAGCAGCTAGGCTTGTCTGTCGGTGGGCGTCGCAGTGTCCACATCGCACCACTTCTCGCCGACCAGCACTGGCTACCAGTCAAGCAACGGATTGACTTCAAGGTTTTGTCGCTCACTTTTAGGTCACTTCATTCTTTGGCTCCAGCCTATCTCTTAGGTATATCTTGGCCTATCTCTCAGGTCTACTCCCCCCACCAGGCCAAGCATCGTACCACCCGCTTTTCGGAATCCAGCAGTCTACCAATACCTCGTACAAACGTCAAATCCTTTGGAGACCGTGCATTTAGTTCGTATGCTCCCAAAGCCTGGAACTCACTCCCGACTTGCGTCAGACAATCCCCAGACTTGACCACGTTTAAAAAAAACTTAAAACACCTATTTAGGACAGCATTTAGTGGGTCCCTGTGATTCGTCCTTAGTGCGCTTTATGCATGCTGACACTGTGCATGCTGCCACTAATCACATTTGCATGCTGACCCTGTGCATGTCACCCCTAACCATGTTATTCATGTTGTTTATCAATGATATAACTCACCGTTCAATTGCATTTCCCTTTGCAGCAAATGTAAAGCACCTAGAAAGAGATGAGGGCACTTTATCAAGTGCATTATTATTATTAATGTTATTATTGACAACAAAGGATCGCCCACTATTGCATACGAACCCACGATGCCGGTCATGAAGACCGAGCACCTTACCTCCTGCGCTATCACGACACCCAAATCGGCTCGCAATGGTTCGTTCAAAGTTGGAGTCTAGTTAAATTATCTCCACAGGATTGTTAAGGGATTTAATTAATTAGCTAGCGGCTCAGAAGAGACGTCTTTGCGAACTTCTCCTGTTTCTACTGAGAGAAGGCCAGATATGCGCGGTTGTATTATTATTATTATTATATATTAACCATATATTTATTATCAATAATATACATCAGTCTGCATTGCATATTATTACTGTGTATATTTGATATTGTACTAAAACCCATATTTTGCGCCGATAGCAAGATGGGCGGAGCTCTCCAAGGAAGTAAGTGCTCAGCCATTGTATCGTCAAGCTACTCATCCGTTCCTTTGGGCATAGCTCTATGCTGAGTGCGTGCATACTTGGAAATAGTTGTTGCAATGCAAAGCTTTGCGTGTTCTAAGCTCAATTAGAAGATACCCGTGCGTGCTGGGTTGTAGATCTGCGTCTTTGTTAAATTGCATTGGTAATCGTAGTGAACGAGCAGTTAGTCGTTCATTATTTAAAAAGATGCGCTTCCTTAGTTGGCCGTCGTTTATTGTGCATGTGCACGCTGTTCACGTGAAGTCTTAAGCCGTATTACTGCACGCACGGTTGCAGCGTTTGTTTGACAAAATGCGTTACCATAGTTAGTAGCGTGTTGTTAATTGCTGTTGTTAGTGCTTTTCAATGAGCATTCTTACATCTATTATTGTTCAATAGTTTGCTAAATACCAGAGTGCTCTCGCCAAAATATAAGCGACTACCGAATAAGGAAAGTATGTTTTCTCTACGCAAGTCATTGCGTTTGCTAGTCACGAGATACGCCTTACTTGCGTTTGCCGGGCGGAGGGAGGTGGCACGCATTTCACGAGCATGACACGGCAGGATGGTTTGTCACGCGACAGTGAATGTCGACAGCTGGTATTTAGATTCATTCTGCTTCAAACCAAATTCCCTCTTGTTTAGCTGCTATTTACCTAGCTTTTGTTGGATGGAAACGTAATCCACTTTATACCAAGAACGGTATCGAAAATTTATGCCGAAGTATCCTGACATAATTTTCACGGGCTAAAAAAGCACACGTCCGTCCGGCAACATTATTTTTGCGTCTTGAGCTTCGTGGACTGTTGTTAGCTTCAAGTTTTGCGGAAATTGCCAAAAGACGATTAATTTTTAATACTCATAGCATAATATGTATTAAGGGAGAAAGTTGTTTCTAAGTGTATTGCAACGTATCTCCGTCTGTAACTACACAAAGCCATACATCATACCTACATATCCATAACATTAGGGAGCGCTCTCAGCCCAGAAGGCATCGGACCGAGTTTATTTTCCAGAGCCTCCGCGAGCCACGGTTTATATCGGTCGAGCGGTCCGCTCTCTGCAGGATTGCGCCCAATGGGCAGATGAAATGTGCCATGACGGAAGTTTTCATGAACCGTAGGTCCAAGCGGCGGTTCGTGTGGCGCAAAATGCAATCAACCGCAATGCACCACGGGCATCGAATGTGACATCCGTAATCTCTGCCACGAAACAAGTAAGCCGGCCAGCTTGGCGACCCAACATCGCGTGCTGTCCCGTGCTTACCGTGGCCAGCCAGCGTCATTTCCGTACCGGCATTTCACCCGAGACGTTGTTTCTGCGCCCACCATTCGCCAGCGTCTCTTCGATACTTAGCCTTGCGTTGAGAAAAAACGCTGGCTGGCCGCGCAGCAGCTGTCTGAGCGGAGCGACCAGTGCTGCGCTATCTACTGTCTAACTTTCCAGGCTGCTGGCGCCGGAAGCTCGCGCGTGGCTGTCACATTTAAAGTGACTAACACCACGTGTGCCCCTCCTGTGTTGGACTGGACCAAGTGCTGCCAGCGCGGTGAAGTAAGCCGCACGCGCTCGCTCGGCTTCCCGCCATCGCCCGAATGGCAAACCAGACTGCAGTGGGTATTCTTTTCTCCTTTGCGTCGTCTGCTTGCCCAAATTAGAGAAACGCCGCTCTGCTTGACCGTTGCAGCCAAAGACATGCAATGCTACGTTCACGTGCGGTAAAGCAGCGAGCAGCTGCCTGCTGAATAAGCTCGACTGCGGAAGCGGCGGCCTGCCATCAAGAAGGTAATCAATGCGTGTAAGCAATCGCAGCCTCGCCTTTCGCGAGCGAACCACGGGACCTGTGAAGACAGCGAGCTCACGTAACGTCAGCAGAATAACTAAATTCGTCTTGGTGATGTCTCATTGCTAGCAGTTATCGCCCCCGTGTCTTAGTCCAGGGATAAGGTGCTCGCACTTAACAACACAGGCTGTGGGTTCGAGTTCTGCAGCGGGGAAGCCATTATTTCCCATCCCAAACGGCGGCGATCACCATTAGGACTCGGTACATAAATGAGGGGGCTAAATCAGCTAACCTTTACTTTAGTATATACGACGCTATTAGAGCTCCAGTAGTTGGTTTGAAACATCGCCTGCACGATTCACAGATAGTGACGTCGGCTCGCTCACCTGAGCTGGCCTGGTGACTATCGCTACCAGAGATCCTCTACAAAAACCTGCTCAATCGAGCCAGTGTCGCTTGAAATTAAAATTCATAAATAAAACGGCCGGCCAAATGTAGAATTTTTGTATTGAGAAGAAAAAGACGGTACAGCGGACACTATACGTAGGTCTCGGAGCCACGCTACTATTTCTGGGTCATACAATTAATTGCATTGCGCCATATACAGCAATGCGATTTGGTTAGCAACAGAATCGGGCAAATGAATGAAGCAGAACAAGCTACGGGCGTCAAAATGCGATAGAAATTAAAGTCAACGCAATCAAAACAATAATATGTTCTTGAATTCGTCTACGCATTGGAATGTTCTTAGGCTACCCGACTAAATCACAGAGATGATAATGCAGGGTCGTCACTCTCTGTGAATTCCACGGATTTTTAGAATTCGTTTCCTCATTTAGTAGGCTGTGTGCACCATAAATGCGACACATTAAGAGAATGTCGGGCCGGCTGAACTGTTTCTGATTAGCGAATGTTAAGCCGGCTTATGACACTTACCAGTTGTCATCGCCCCAGCCGCCGCCACCCGTGCACTACCAAAGGGCAAGAAGACTATCGGGGCTAATTGGCTGAAAAATCTTACGAAAGACTCACAAGCGTCTCGGTAGGTTTATCTTCTGATAAGACATTTTCACTCATCCGGTGTGGATTTATGGGGATTTTTGTGGATTCTGCAGTTTCCCTATGAAGCATCATGATGGCATTACATTGAAGGCCAATATTTGCGCATAATTTTAGCAGCTTAAATTATAGCTCCTTAGTTCGTAGCTCTCGCTTTATGACGATTGGCGTAAAATAGCACTGAATAAGAAGTTCCATGGTTGGCATTTCCGTTTTCTTGTGAACGCCGTCTTTCAGAAATTGGGCACAGGCTGCTGTGCCTTAAGCTTGGACACAGTTCTTCATTTGGAAGAATGTTGCGGGATCTAGAAGAAAATGCAATACTGTCCCTCAAAAGCATGTGCATGATTTCCCGCAAAAACATGTAACACGATACTATTCATCAGACATGATCATTCCCTAGACCAATCCACTATAGCTACTATTACTTATGGTCATCGTATGCCCTCTTATTAAACTCTTACCTGCAGCTCGATAGCAAGGGATTTTATTGTAGCAGCGAATCGCTTGGCTTATCGCCGATTGCTGACCGTAGGTATCATAGTTGCTTGCATGGAATTGTGCAGGTTTCTTAAGGAAATGGAAGTGAGCAATAATATGAATAATAATCATAATTTCTTAGAGCACCCTCAGAGAACTCACTAGGCACTTCACATTTGCTGCAAAGGAAGCATGATAGAATCGCTAGTGGTAGCAAGCTCAATGACAACAAGCATAACATGGTTAGAGGTGGCAGGCACAGGCCCTGCATGCAAATATGGCTAGTGGCAGCATGCACAATGTCAGCATGCATAAAGCGCACTAAGGACGAATCATACTAACTCACTAAATACAGTAATAAATAGATGCATTTTTAGCTTCATTTTAAATTTCAAGCCAGGGGGATTTTGTGACGCCAGTCACAAGAATAAGTTCCAGGCTTTGGGAGCATACGCGTTGAGTAAAAGATGAATAAAAAACTGCTCGGTAAAGATGGAAACAAGTATGCCCACGACAAACGAAGCAGATCGCACCCATCCAAGTTTTATTGAGTTAAGTTTGCTAAGGAATTTTGCACGCAGACATTTGTAGAGAGTGTTTCCAATGGTGGCAAGACACATCGTTCCTTCTCTCTGGCCGGGCGATTTCTGCCCTATCGTCTGCTTTTAGACCCGCCTACAAATTTCGTCAGTCGATTCAGCTGCATTGGCATTGTTTTGGCACCTTAGGGCGTCCGCATCGTACTATTGAGGGCGTCATTTTCGATATAGCTGGTATGCCTTCACTAGCAATACTTGGCCAGCAAAATTCGTATGAGTAACTGCCTGCCGAGACACCATGGAGGTTGATGGCTGAGCTCATGATTCCGTTTAGTTAGCCATCTTTAATTTTAAACTCACTATACACCGGTTAGCATAGATAGCGTTCATCTGATTTGTGCTTGAGTATGCTACTGGCTTTAATTACCCCCCTAGCAAACTCTCCACTTCTGTATACCACTTAGCTATGAAATTTCTAGTTTTAGTTGCAAATGAAATTTATTTCTAGCACTAATGCTGGCAGAAGTGTCTGGACGGCTTGCAATGTTTTGTTCCGATATGAGCTCAAATCGTAAAATTTCCAGCTGTCCCGGATGTATTACACAGCTAACAGACCTCGCCGCACTGTCCAACATAACCCACAAGACCGTCGCATTGTATGCTCCGGCGAATGCTGCGAACGCGGTGACGCTAATCAGTGCGTCTCAGCAGGTAAACGACGACTGCTGCCGCGACCACGCATCCTGAAAATTGGTCTTTGGCATTTTGCTTCCGTTTGCCCGACCCACTGATGCGATGTGTGTGCTCATGTTGTCATATTCCGTTGCAGGTAGTGTCTGGCATTAAATACTTCCTTGAGGTGCTGGTTAACTATCCAAAGCAGGTATGAAGAGAGGGTAATCGCTTGGTGTTAACTCGTAATAGAGCTTGCTATGCACCCTGTTGACACTTAACTAACGCACACCCAAGCCGACTGTAAACGATTGAATTCTACCGATGAGACAGTCAAGAATGGTGGCGGCAAACGCACGCTTCGATGGCCTTGTTGCAGTGTACACTGCGTTCATCCGTTGGGTGGCCTTTTTTATTGTACCCCAGTAGCCAGCAGGTACATGTGAGTTTCTCTTATGGCTAGCAGATCCATTGACGGATGTCTCGTAACCAGCAGATCCACTGAAAGATAATCTAGTTACAGCCTACGAGCCTTCCTCTATCGCCTGGCTAGCCTTCCTCTATCGCCTGTATGAATATACGCTGGTCGGGCTGTAACGAAAGACCACGAAGGCCGACTATTGTGAACGGCTGCAAAGACAGCTCCTACCTGGACCTAGTGTGGAGCAGTTTAACCCAGGATTACGACGCGCTATCCCGCGAATAGGGCCGTAGGAAGGCCGTGTTTTACAAAGTTCCGCTTTCGCGGCACGGAGGCCTACTTATATAAGTTTGACCTGCCGTTGGACTGGAGCCAGAGCAGCACAGCTGTGGCTCCAGTCCAACCAAGCTAGCAGCCACGCTCTCACGCCCCGGCTTAGTTGCTGAATGCGGTTTAGACAATCCGAATGTATAGAGTTCCCAGACAGGGATTGAGCTCTGTGAGGACGCTCTATTGAATGCATTAGTGATATTATAGACGGGCCATACTATTCTTTTTCTGCATTAATAGCATGGAACTATCTTACAACAGACACTCGGCAACTTTTCGTTACAGGTTCAACTTTGTAAGTTTCAAGTACTCCAACAATCCTGGATAACTCCTGACCTGAAAATTTTGAACGCAGCGTGCAGTGCTTGCAAGCAGCCGTAGAGGACCGACTGAGAGGCGCGACGCGCGCGGCCTAAATCCCGGCCACCTCTCTGCTGTCGTGCCGATACGCCACGACTTGATGCCAGCTTGTCTGCTTTTAACTGGCACCTGTCGTGAGCAACGCTATCGCAAGTAACTTGACTGAATAAAGCCGTGATTTGCTGGTACGATCGCGCCGCTTTCGGTCCGTCGCTCGGGTCGCTCGTCAAACAGTTATTCGCTACCGGCTCGTCTCGTTCGGGCGAGCGAGCGCCTTGGTGCATGGGTTTCCGAGCGCGCGCGCGCACTGACGGACAAGCAGAAAGATTGACACCGAACCGGCAGTGGGAGATAGCAAGCTAGATGCGCGTGCTGGAATCCACCCACCGACGTCGGGATCCGTGTTTGAAGGAGTAACGAATGCAGTATTGCTAGATTCTGGAAGTTTCTGCGGCTACAGCTCGCTCGGGTACGTCCGTAGTGAAATCTTTTTCACGTGCAATATCTCCAATCCATTCTTTACGGATCTATATAAAGCTTATTATCTCATCCTTGCTGTATTCAGCATGCGTCACGAAAATGCTCCGCGTGAAGCGTAACATTCTTGTTACAATTGTAACTGTAATTGTAATTGTATCTGTAATTTTAATTTTAATGCAACCTAGTGAATTCTTGTTACACATTCTTGTTACACAAGAATGCACTAGGTCGCATCACTGGTAAATATTTACAGTAAACTGTGCTAAAGTGCAAAACACCCAGCTGCGTATTTTACTGTTTTTACTCCGCATGATAAACTATGACTGCCGGTAGGTCTTTTGTCGATTGCGGGATTCGAACCGAGTGCTGAAATTAATCATCAGGTAGCTCTTCTCGCGAGTGTTGAGCTGGTCAGATCAGTTTTACAATAAGAAGAGGCGTTGGACGCCACGCTTCAGCTTGCTGCTTGCAATTAGTTCTCTTTATACACATTAAGAAAGTGGTGAGGCGTCGTATTGCTGACGCACAGATTACCAAGCGTGAATTTTAGTGATGATCTGCCTCATCCTCGGAGGAAAGCCACATAAGACGTACTGTTACTGCTGCTATTAAGACCCGGCGTTCAGCCACATGCCAGTATGTCAACTTTCAAAGCTGAATTGGCAGTTTTGCCAGAGCTAGTGCAGCCTCGCGCTTTCGCGTCGACAGTAAAAAACTTGCCGAAATAATAATCCCAGAAATCCTGGTCCTTTAATTGGCTATTGAATTAGTGGTCACGGGTTAAAAACTGTAAACTGCTGTGCTCTTTAGCTCTTAGCCCTAATTTGGTACTCGCAGTTCATGTCTCAGACATGAGAAGGGTCACCTGTGGAGTCCCTCAAGGCTCTGTACTAGGTCCCTTGCTGTTCTCCATGTAAACGCAATCTCTGGGAAAAGTGATTAAGGCCCATGGAATAGGATATCACTTCTATGCTGACGATACTCAGTTGTATTTGTCATTTAAACCGTCGGAATCTGCTGCAGCAACTGAGAAACTGAATGCTTGCCTTGCCGATATTCGATCCTGGATGTCGGAAAACTTCCTGAAATTAAATGACGACAAAACCAAACTGCTTCTTATAGGACACCCTAAGCGTGTGGCTGGATTAAAAGGCTTTGCTGTTCTAATAGGTGATGCTATTGTGCGACCTTCACCACGTGCTCGTAATCTAGGTGTCGTGTTCGACAGCTGCCTCAATTTCAAAAGCTTCATTCAGAAGACTGCCTCTACAGCTAGCCATCACATCCGATCCCTATCCAAGATTAGAAGCTGTCTCCCACAGTGGCTTGTAAAAAATTTAACTAGCTCTCTAGTTCTGTCTCGGCTTGATTATTGTAATTCCCTTTTGGCTGGGCTACCAAAGAAAGCTATTATGCCACTACAGCGGATTATGAATATGGCTGCAAGGCTGGCCTTCAAGTCCCAGCGGTTTGAGCACGTGTCACCTTTGCTGAAAGAGCTAGGATGGTTGCCGGTTTAGCAAAGGATACAGTGCAAAGTTCTTACGCTGACCCACAAGGCCCGCCACGGCTTGGCTTCTTCGTACCTAGCTGACCTGCTGCATCAGTTTCAGCCTGTTCGCGCCCTCAGGTCCTGTGTGGACAATAAATTAGCTGTCCCATTCCTCCGCTTAAAGACAGTTGGCGACAGAAGCTTTAGCTCTGCAGGTCCTAGACTGTGGAACTCGCTTCCACAATTCTTACGCAACGACAACTATTCTCCCACTGCCGACTATGGCACATCTTTTTCAGCGGTCCTGAACTGCTACTTCTATGCTACTCACTACCTCAACTGCTCTCCTAACTCTGCTATGCTTCCCACTTTCTCTTTGTTGCGTGAGGCGAAGTCTGTTGGCTACCGAATGCATACCGAAAGCCTCTTAGGCTGTGAGTGGTCTGGCTATACAAAACTCTCCTGCGTTACACTCACATGGTCTTTATGACTTTGTGGAGTTACTGACGGAGATACAAGTTACATCCTCTCAACTGCGCGAGCACACCTCGTAATCGACTCATGCTGACCATTGGGCAGACCAAAAAAGCACGCGTCCCTCTCCCGCAGATACTTTGCTCCATAGTAAACCGTCGCAAGCCAGCCGGCTCTATGCATGACATAGCCGGCGCTATGCATGACATAGCCGGCGCTATGCATGACATAGCCGGCGCTATGCATGACATAGCCGGCGCTATGCATGACATAGCCGGCGCTATGCAGCACCTAGGCGTTTTTCGCGAAAAAAGGCTTCCGTAAACAATCAATAAACATTAAAACGTAAACATAAAACAATCTAAAATCATAAATCATAACAATCATAAAACATTAAACGTAAACATAAACATAAAACAATCTTGAGCGTCACTCTCAAGATTCAGCTCGACGCTTCCCGTTAAGCAAGTTGGCGAGTAAAAGCACTTTTCATTATTCCTTTTTTCACTATTTATTATCACTATTATTGTCATTAAATAAAAAATGAATAGAGACTTGCAGTGTGTATCCAAGCAGAACACTACGCGGGTTTTGCAGACTGGAAACGGGCTTAAAAGGCATAAGTCTGTTGCATCGTCAACAGATGCGTGCGCCTGCATAACCACCAACTTACTGGTAAATGTCAAAAAATACTTTTAGGAGACTTTCCAACAATCGAACAGTTGTATAAGCTAAGCTTCAAAAGATAGCATGCGAGAAATGGGATAGCCCAACAGGAAAAAATGACTGGGCAAACCATGTCTAACCCGGCTTTGTGTCCCAATTTTTGGAACCTTGGTACATCAAGGTACATGTTTGCTTCTTGTTGAGCTACCTACTTGAACTTTTAGACAGCATCATTTGCAGGCTAACTTTGTGCCCCGTAAATAACCTGGCCAATACTTGACAAATCTACGTGAATTGAGGAAATAGTTGTGCACTGTCCGCACTATTTCACGGAAACCTTTCTTAATGTATCCCCTTAGGCCAGCCATTTCGAATGTGCTTGAATTCCGAAAAACCCTACCCACATTGAAAGCGAAGGATTGAAATTCCAAAGTAGGGAACCGGGTGCAAAAAAACGCCCTCCAACTGGCAGTTGAGAAATTTTCTGCTCCTGTAAATAGACTGGTCCCTCAATGGTCGACCGTCGTCGATATTACTGTAGCTCCGAAACCTGACGGAGGAGGCGTGTCCCGCTGCTGCGGCACAACCTGTGTAGCTTATTTCCGTATGCCAGCTCGCTTCACCGTCTACGCAAAAAAGCATGTCACGTCGCATGCAAAGTTTCTGGCGCTCCCCCCCCCCTACGAGTTATCCTACTTACGACTGTAAGCGATTCGCGAGCTCGTCGTCGGCGCTGGAGCTGGATCGATTTACCAAGCACAGCGTTAAGAGTTTGTCTTAACTTGATTCACAAAAAGCGCGGGCGATGTCTTTGCACGTCTAATTTGGTCGTATCGCCACTCTCCTCGTGAACACTCGCTGCGTCCAGCGTCCACGGACCCGCCAGTATGAACGCGGTGCTGTTCGAGGAGAAACGCCGTCCTTGTACTTGACACCCCCTACAACGACGTCAGAAGTTGCCTGCGAAGACCAGGGACTTGAAATCATCAAAGGTCACGAACGGCAGCGATGTTTTAGGCTCGAAGTGACCTGAGCAGAAATCCCTTAGTATCCATGCCGCTCTACAGAGAGCTTCCGACCAAAGGACGGCACTCGCCAGCACCACACGAATCAAGGTGATGAACGCTGGTTGAGACAGGATCTTCTTCTAGCGGGGCGGGATGGGAAGACCAGCAATGCTGCATGTTGGGGCAAGACCAGCCAGATTGTTGCTCTGTACCGTGGACATCAGGCTGCCCTTTGCGATTTCCCCAGATATGCTCGCGCGATTGGTGCACAGGTAGGCCGCGGTTCAATCCTTCGCCTTCATGTCCTTGGCTCCCAGCAAATGCTCGCAGTCATCATTACCCGGCAACAAGTACGAAATGAAGAGAGCAGTAGAGGCGGCTTCCGGTTTCATCTGCATCGTAGATCTCAATCACCTTGAACACTTGTTCGACGAGTTGCTTCATGCAGTACTGGATGCCGTTGGCAATAATGGTGGCCGGATCCACCGTAGCCACCATACCAATTAAATGAATACCAATAAATCGGTAAAAAAAATCGATAAAACATCCATAAAATCGATAAACCATCCATACCAAAGCAGCCTCGCCAATACTCAATGCTCAGAACTGCGGATCGCAAATTTCTACTCAGTTTTTTCAGATGCCGAAAACCCTCGAAGCTCGTCTTGTCTCTTTGCTTGGGAGATTGGGTAGGTTATCCAGGAGAAGCCTTGGATCTGTCGGCACTCGTGGCCTCTTAATAAAATTATTAGCACATTTATGTAGCACCCTTAGCAAACTAAATCTCTCTTTACCCAGCTCTTATACTGGAAAGGCAGCCTGTAAATTGATTAGTGATAGCATGCACAATTTCAGCACTCGAGCAGGCAAAAGACAACTCGCGTGGACTGAGCAAATGCTGCAACAAATGGTTTTTAGCTGTTACAATGGCGTTAAGGAATGCCGTGACGACATAATATAATACAATATAAAAATAATAAGAGGTCAGCTGCTTTAACAGCCTCTTGTATATAGCAGCACAAGAGCCTCAGTGGCTATCGCTCTCACTAGCAGAAGGCAATGAGGATCTTGTCACTTATTGGGAGCGAGTGGTAGCACGCGGATTTGCCGGTGCCAACATTCATTTTTTGAGCATACTATTCGGTCAGGTTCTTGACTATTTATTTCGCCACCCCAGAAACAAAGAACTAGAGATTCGATCAGGCCGACGGCAAGCTGAGACAGTAGCGACCGCTTAGGCAATCCGGAGGGATTGAAGTGTCCTCTATTTGCCACGATTGGACGAATATGGATTAGAGGGTGTCTGACCACTACTGGGATTGACCTCACAGCTGGGCTAGCAATTAGATGAGTAGCCAGCGGTTGCTGCAAATGACTTCCTACCCGGGTAAGAGGCAGCTTATAAATCTTGCAGATCTTCGCGTATTCTATCACTTCTTCTAGTTTCGGCAACTTCCCTGCTCTCGACGACCTGCTTGTCTCTGCTGCACCTTTGTTGATACTAGCGTCCATCGATAAGCTAAAAGCTTTCAAGTTGGATTTTAAGGGGCCATTGCCATGCTCGCTGTTAAAATTTCCCAAGTTCATTCTACGTAATTGAGCGAGGCGCACCTACATAGTATTATACGCTAGAGCAGCGATTCTCAACTTGTGGGTCACGACTCCTTTGCGGTCGAGTGACCCTTTCACATGGGTCGCCTAAGACCATCGGAAAACACGAATTTCCACATTTTGCATATGATCATTTTATGGTTGGGGGTCGTCACAACACGAGGAACTAACACAACACAAACACAACACAGCTAACACAAAACGAGGAACTGTATATAAGAGTCACGGCTCTAAGAAGGTTCACAACCACTGCGCTAGAATTGCTAAAAAAAAAGTAGCTCTGGGGCTGCATGTTAAAGCAAATCGCACTTCACTTCCTAGATCATGGGTTCGAAGCTTGCTGCTAGCAAGACCATACAGCCGCTGCACGCAATTGAAAATGGTGGTTTCAAAGGGCCCGACAGCCGACTAGGCTCTCCTTCCACTATGTAAATAAGGAAGTTGGATAATACGAGAATGTCTAATTTAAAGCCGGCGAAAGCTACGCAACTGCCCGCCGTGCCGAGTAACCGAATGAAAACCTCGGGGCAAAATGCGGCCAACTTTTATATCTTGAAGGATTGAACGATTCTGTGGGTGCGTGTGTATTCTTTCATTTTTTGAAAAAAGGCAGTGAATTTTTGATGACTAATGAAAAATTATTTAAGAACACTACCGCCGCGCGTCGGCAGCTGCGCGGCTCAGCTGTTAGACCGGTGCTTCGATGCACATACGGGGGGGGGGATACGAACGTTCCCACTCGTCAGCAATCCTGTTCAAGTGCCTATTAAGCGACGGGCGATGAAAGCATTTCCTCATCGTCTCTTTGAATTTATTTGCGTCCAAGTGATGTTGCTTCGTCACTACGACTGCGGCTTTCAAATGGGTCGAGCGAGGACGCCCGACCAAAAGGCGGAAGCTCGGTGGTCGAGACAGCGCTTCAGTTATTTTCGTTAGTGGTAGTTTCGTTTCGGCTCTTGGCGCTATTGCCGACCAGCGCCACTCGACCGGGCAGGTACGCGTCCTTTTGCTATCCCTTCGGCCGGTTATATCTTGTGTGTGACTGCAGGACGCGTGCTGCGTGCTGGCGCGCACACCGCGCGTCCTGCAGCAGCTGCTGCCTATTGGCGTACCCGCAGGCTGGCGATAGGAGAACCCGCGGTTATTAAGCATGTCTCAAGCGTCTCAGCCCGCCGCCAACCAAAAGCAGCTGTCACAGAACAAAGAGGCCGTATTAAAGTTGTATCAAAAGCAGGTGAAAGATGACGTTAACTCGATGCTTGACAACTATGCGGAAATTATTAAACTGGCCAAGGTATTTTGGTGCAGCAGCACGTAGCTGCACGCGGCTTTGTCGGTCGTCGAGCTGGCATCTGGCGTCTGCGCGGCGGAGCAGTGCTGAGCATTCAAGTGAAGCTCAAGCGGAGCGCGAGGGCGCGCAGTTCGGGAGCGCAGCTCAGTTTCGCAGCAGCTAGCGAGTTTCTTGCGCCGCAGGCGGGGCGGCCCGCTCTCGTTCGTGTCTAAGATTGCTGCTATTAGGACGAGATTCGGACGACTTGCCTTGACCTTGTACTAGAAAAGGCGGCACTCGTCCAGTGTGTACGTTGCAGCTTGCTTTTCGTGATGCTGGCTGTCTGTGCTGCCATCAGAGGCCACGTTGAAGGAGCCGCGAAGGGTAAACCCTTAACGGTTGAAAGCTCGTCGTGGGCGACCTGGTATTGTCAGCTGGTGCTGTTTAGTCAGCTGGTGCGCAAAGGCAGCCACTGTTGTCAGTCTAGCTTCCCAATTTCATTTCGCTCTATGGCGATCTCTAGATGGGGGGGGTGTTGTCGTCTCTTGCTTACCACGTTGAGCTGCTGCATTTGTTGGCACCTAACAGGACACTACTGCTAAAGTTAGCTCAGTAAGTTTTGATTAGTGCAGAGGCAGTGCCGAGATCAAATGATGTCGGAAGCTTTTTCGGAAAGTTTCAGCTAGGAACTGTGCAAAGCCCTACCATTAAAAGTCCCGTATTTTTATCTACCCGTGTGTCCATACATGTATAATTCTGCCGTAACGTCTGCCCACTCTCATCTCTCTCACCATCATCATAACTATTTTGACGACTGAGTAGAAACACGAATACCAATTATTCTATGCCATGCTAGCAATGACCCTGCTCAGGTTTCTCAGACATGGTAAATCAATCAAGAAATTCTAAATGCATGAGTAGTTGCAAACTCGATCCTCAGGTGGTCTAGCAGCCTAGATTGCAGACCATGCAGCACATGAGACGACAGCTTCTTCAAAGCAAACAGTTGGTACAGAGTGTACACAGCATGTAAGCAGCCAATAGGATCATTACGAATTTTTGCAGTCAATAGTGCCCAAAAAGCTATGGAGGGGGTCTAAACTATCAGCAGCAGAGTTAAGCTCCACCTAGATACAGCACAGGTCTTAGTGCCACAGTGGCTGGATGGTAGGCAGGTAGTCTCGAGACGTCGGTTCGAACAGGTCTCGAACAGTGGATATTCCCTGTAAAAGCTAAGGCTTACTTAAGGCTGTTTACTACGTTCTCATGAAGGACTTTAGTTCGCATGCTCCCAAAGCCTGAAACTCACTCCCGACTGACGTTACATCATCCCATGACATGACATTTAAAAAGAAGCTAAAATGTACTTGCTTGTCACAATGACATTTAAAAGTCTCTGTGATTTTTTTTCTTCGTGCGCTTATGGGTGCTAGCACTGAGCATCCTGCCATTAACCATATTTACATGTTGACTAAAGGCATGCCATCTGTAACCATATTATACAAGTCAAATGGGGATAGGGGGAGGGAGGGGAGAGAGAGAGAGAGAGAGAGGGGGAGAGAGAGAGAGAGAGAGAGAGAGAGAGAGAGAGAGAGAGAGAGAGAGAGAAAGGCAGGCAGGCAGAGAGAAAGGGAGAGAGACCGAGACACACAGACGCAGAAAGGGATGCAGACAGAAGAATTATATTTTGAGAAAGAAATATTTTGAATTGGCAGGTGTGATCTCACTTTGCTGGTGTATTGTCGAGATGCTGCCCCGGTACTTCATAAGTTCACACCCGTTTGCAAGAACCTTAGCATGTAGTGGTGCATGCTGTTTCGGGACAGATAAGCAAGGCACATCACCAGGACTACTCTGACAGTGAACAGACTGCTTTGTTGTCTCGTGTAAGGCAGCACCACACTGCTGTAGGTCTGCATGCACATTAGCCCCCCCCCCCACAGCTGTTATGCATTTGGTCACTGGTTGTGTTGTGCAACTCGAGCAGCATATTTTTGTGTCGTATATCGTTCAAGGTTGAAGAAGGGAGCCAAGCAAGGATGCTAGCAGATGCTGAGCAATGCCATTTCGAAATGGCAGTCAGAGCTGCCAACATAGTAAGTGTCTAGCTTGCTGCATTCTTGGTTGTGTGAGTTTCTTGTTTGCCCAGCCTCGAGTGCTAGTGCTCGTTTGCTAGATATTGCAACAGCAGCAGCAGAATCGACCTTCCCGTGGCAGAGTCGAGAATCTGCTTGTGCATCGCCGTGCAGCGTTCTGTTAAATAATAATAATAATAATAATAATAATAATGCACTTGATAAAGCGCCCTCAGATAACTCAATCTCTCTCTAGGCGCTTTGCATTTGCTGCAAAGGGAAATGCAATTGAATGGTGAGTAATGTCATGCTTGATAAATGAACAATAAACAAACATATTGATAAACAAACAAAATGAATAACATGGTTAGGGGTGACATGCACAGGGTCAGCATGCAAATGTGGTTAGTGGTAGCATGCACAGTGTCAGCACGCATAAGCACATGAAAGACGAATCACAGGGACCCACTAAATGCTGTCCTAAATAGGTGTTTTAAGCTCTTTTAAAATGTGGTCAAGTCAGGGGATGTTCTGACGCAAGTCGGGAGTGAGTTCCAGGCTTTGGGAGCATACGAACTAAATGCACGGTCTCCAAAGGATTTGAGGTTTGTACGAGGTATTGGTAGACTGATGGATTCCGAAAAGCGGGTGGTACGATGCTTGGCCTGATGGGGGAGTATGTCGGAGAGATAGGCTGGAGCCATAGAATGAAGGGACCTAAAAGTGAGCGACAAAACCTTGGAAGTCAATCCGTTGCTTGACTGGTAGCCAGTGCAGGTCGGCGAGAAGTGGAGTAATGTGGCAACTGCGACGCTCACGACAGAAGCCTAGCTGCGAGTTTTGCACCAGCTGCAATCACCTGACTGGGCATGCCGGTAGGCCAGCATGCAGTGAGTTACAGAAGTCAAGACGGGATGTCACAAATGCATGGACTAACTTGGACGTGGTATCCTTATCTAAACAAGCCCGAATTTTAGTACTGTTTGCAATGGCCTAGCTACTGCACCAGCTGCTTGTGTTGCAGTACCCCTAAGGTATGAGCTCTTGTGGTGACGGCCGTGTCTTGTCGCCAGATCTCAATATACTTGCTGACCTAAAATGTACCACTTTGCAGGTTAGAGCCGGGGAGTCGCTAATGAAGTTGACGTCGGACTTGAAGCAATTCTTGATACTGAACGACTTTCAGTCGATCAACGAGTCGGTTGCCCATAGTCGATCTTGGTTTAAGAGCAGCGAGGACGAGATGGATAGCAAGCTACTGACTCTGCGTGATGACGTCGCAGCTGAGCTGTACCAGCTAGAGGAGGACTACTACTCTTCGCTGTTCAAATGAACCTCCTTGGCCCCTCAATTGCTGCTGCTGGGAGCTTAGCATACGTCTGTAGATGATTGAGCATCAGATATCCTCAGGATATCGAGTTCACCTTTGTGAGGCCGTTGGCTGACCTGAGTTTTGTGTTATGTAGCCAAGAGGCTGCACTTTATTTTGTCTTGACTGGCACAATTGCGAGCAACAACTAGGGGCAAGCCTCTCGATAGCTGTATATTAAAGTTGACATGTTTTTGTGGTGCTCCTATCTTGAGTCAGCCTTGCTTAATTGCTTTAATTCCTTGACGTTGTTCATGAAGTTAGCACGGTCGTTGTCCAACTTGACAATCTAAGGGCTTTTAAGCACAAGCCTGGTAAGGCACGACTACATGAATCGTTTACGTAACTTAATCGGCTTTTGCTCGTTGGATCATCGGCAGCTTGTCATGCGTTTTTAGACGATCGTGCAGCAGAAGCATGTAGTCGGTCTGTTGAAGCTTGCAGTTTGACGGCCCAGCCTGTTCATAGTGGCTAATGCCCCGTTCTTTGACTGGTCCAAGCTTTTAGGCATCAAACTTTGTCATTTAATAAATAAGATGGAATTAGGAAACACAAGTTAGATGCAAGAATCATTTTGGTTTTTATGATTGCGTTCCAAATGTGCTGATGATGTGCAGATAAAGGCGATGACCATTAGTGCTACCTCCGATGTGCACCTATTGATGGAAGGCTATGAAGCCTAATATAATATTCTCAGCGCTGCAGCTGAGCTCCAAAGTCCTGTAAGCCACGGTCAGTTCTCAAGTAGTTTCTTTCAGGTAAAGTTATCTTGACAACAAATTTTTCTTTACGATTCTTTATCGCCTACTTTAAGTGGTGATGATTGCGATAAAAGCTCTTCTGCCGACATGCTTTTGTTAAACACAGCCAGTTCCATGGCCAAATGCAAGAATGGCTGCCTCCACAGTTTCCCTTCGAAAGCATGCCTTCACACCTGCAATTATTTCTGTCTGCCTGTGCCTCTTCCACTTGTCATTCCGATGAACTTCCACTCGGTATAGTTACCACGGCATGCTGAAACAGCAGCAGCAGCAGCTGAAACAGCACTTTATTTGCACCGTACAGGATAACATAAAACCTTCTGCAATCCTAGCACAGCTCAATAAAGGTGGGGCCACTAAACGCGATCACTCCACGAGGATAAATAACGTCCAGACAGCAACAAGTTTGTGGTGGAGAGGGGATGCTTCGCACAACAGGCAGAACGATCTCGTTGGCAGCAAGGCAAAAAAACGACCCTGCAGTGAGCGCGCACGTCCGCCTTCAGCGCAGCGAGCACAGCCACTCGATCTTGAAAAGAGGCGACACTCTCAGGTCAGCCGGAAGTCAGCAGTAACTGGCCTATAAGCAGCTGACCGCCTGCAAGCAGGGATGAGAGGCCGGCCGCTGGTCCGCGTGCGTGCGCCTCGGCAAGAGCCCTGACCAGCCTGCGTGCAGGGCAGGCCAGCAGCGGTGGAGGACATTGTTGGGTGCAGCAGCAGCAGTAGTAGTAGTAGTAGCAGGGAGCTGCCGGTTTTACACGCTCGGAGGAGCGCCGCCGAAGTTGAAAGTGGTTGGCACTTGAACGTTGACAAACTGATAGCCGCCGCCAAGCTCGATCTTCTTCGAATCTGCGCGGTGAGCAAGCAAAGGCTCGCTCCGCGTCCGCATGCAGTGCGCGAGCGCGCAAAACGTAGATGCGCAGCGAGCTAGGCTCTGAAAACCTCCTGCTCCTCCTAGATTGACCGTCCCCAGGCGACGACGAGGAGCAGGTACGGCAGCCTGGACATGCCCGGGCAAGGGTGGGGTGGAGGCGCAGCTGGCAGGCACAGCAGCTTGCCTTGAACGGCCTTCCTCTGGTCGGCCAGCACGAAAATGTCCTGCACTTCCTTCAGCTGCTCCTCGGTCAGCGACTTGGTGAGAGCCTCGTACCAGGCGGGGTCCTGGTGCGGCAAGGCTGAAAGCCAACGAGGCAGCAGCGACTCTGTCTCACGCGGCTGAGCGCATCACCACTACTAACGCGGCCCGTGCCGAGCTGCAGCGGCATCCCAGTCAAGATACAGCTCGAAGTGCTGGCAGCTCAGGCCAGAGCAGAGACAGGTTACGTCGCCCGGCCGGTTCGAACACGGATTTTCAGCCATCGCGCGCACTCCTACTCACTTTCGCGATTCACTTTTGACTCAGCTACTCTGCTCTGTTAAATTTTACAGGAGACAAGCAGCACTTGCTACCACACGTGCATAGAAAGATGCGTAGGCAAGATGTGCAAGCTTTAGAGAGTTCTTCAATGAGGAAAGAACTTTGTGCTGTGGAACGACTGTGATGCAGCCAGCTTCTCTTAAGATAAATAACGACGAAGCTAGCCATACCGCCTCCGTAATCAAAATAAGTAAGCAGGAGTTATTACATAATGCAAATAACAATAATGATAGTAATAATGATAATTAGCCAAGGGATGCTGTGATGTCAGTAGGTAGCGAGTTCTAGGCTGTGGGAGCTTTAGTACTAAAGGTAACAACTACGGATTTTAGGTTCGTTGGAGCTCAGCTTAACGCCTAAACACGATAGGAAGCAACTTCTAACAAGGGACAGAGCTGCAAGTGAAAGACAGAAGGGACCTAAAAGTGAGTGACACAACCTTGAAGGCAATTATTAATAGCTTGATAGGGAGCCAGTGCCGGTCAGTGAGATCTGGTGTAATGTTGCAACACTCCCGACATACTACCTAAATGCCGAGCTTTGCATCAGCTGCATTTAAGCATCTTACTACACAAGGAAAAAAATATCGGCAAGCCGAGAACGATGGGAGTCTAGACAGGATGCCACAAATGCATGCCTCCAGGGCTGGCTTGGCCGCAGCATCAGTATGTAGTAAAGTCATTGTGTAATCGGTATGTAATAAGAGTTTTTAATTGCTGTGAAGACCGACTTGACTGTGGACTTAACGTGGTCAATTAGTGAAAGGCTCTATCCCCTGGTCCCACCTCTGAAGGACTGCTAGCTTGCCATGTTGGCTGGACGAGAGGGCAGCTGGCCTTGATCAGTCGCCGGCTGGCCTGGCACGAGTAGCGTGCTGGCGGAATCGGCTTCACAGCCAGTGTGCTTACTAGAGCCTCCTCAACTGCCTTGGTCGGGTACCCATGGGCAACAACTACTAAAGCAAAGCCCTGCCCAACAACGCCCACAAGTTCGGTGGCCGAAAACCCACAACCTTATGGCAAACGCCTTGTTCTTGCCAGCGAATGTTGTCTCAGATCACCATACAAAGGTGCCTCACCATCAGCTGGCTTCTTCAGTTTGCGCTCCATTGTTGTGGCCGCAACGTTCAATGTGATTCGAGGTATTTGGCAATATCGATTTGAACTTTGAAAGCCTGTTATCCCGATCACACACTCGAATCTGGCGGCCCGACCGAAGCTCCACCGAAAACTCTGCCTTTAACTCCACAAGAACGGACTTGAACTCGGGCGTTTGAACTCCTAAAGGCACCATCGAGAGGGATTTTTATAAGGACACCCACGCCCATTCAGTACCAATGGTTATGGCCGTAGGTATGGGCAACCAGTTGAAGGCTCTAGTGCCAATACTACGCCGAGCGCTCACCTCGACCTGGAGTGCAGCACTGGCTGATGCAAGACACCAGGTCTATTTTTGGAGCCGAAGACCATTGCCGATAGGCTGGATACCACGTGTCCCTGGGCTGATTGAACTCTTCCAATGCCACGTCAGCTACTGCTGATCAGAGTTGTGCTGATCTTTAAGAGATGCCAATGGCAACAAGATTTGTCGGCACGATGGCTTGCTCAGCCAATAGTGATAATTTCGTACTACTATATATTGAACCTGTTTGTTGATTATACCGTGCCCGTTTTTGCCAAGGTCCATGCTTTCTTGTAAGCTGCATTATTAATGATCGCTGTTTTCTCGACCATTAACTAGTCAATGGCAGCACTGCGGTGGCCAGCCAGGTTGATCATGCTTCTGAGGACAGGCTTGGAAGGTAGGGGGGTGGCTGTCTCTCATCACAGTGCTCAGCACTTTCACCCCAATGGCCGTTGGACGATTGCACACTGCTGCCCCATTAGCCACGCCCATCCCCTCCCCTACCACAGGGTGATGGAGGAGGTCCGGGGACTAGTAATATCATCGCCGAGCTGGTTTGGTCTAGCGGTTAAGGTGCTCGCCCCGACCAAGGTCTGACTGAGGTCGTGAGCTCGAGCCCCGAGGCATATGTGAAGCGCCTGAATAGAGATTAAGTTCTCTTGGGGCGCTATATAAATGAATTGTATTTATATCATCGAAGAAAAAGCATGTAACTCAGCTAAAGCCACGCGGCCACTTGATCCGAGCGAATCTTGCCCGTCGACGTCATTCGAGCCTATGCTTAAGCTGCTCGGAGAGCAAGGCCGGCTTGCTAGCACTGCTGTGGTGGTAAAGGTGAGCGTGTGGGTGCACGCGGGCGCATATACCAGAGAACGACCATTCACCGTTTCAAGTGGCACCCAGTGTGTGTTTGTGTGGGGGAGGAGAGATCGGCAGAGCCAGCAGCCACGCAAGCGATCCACTCTTCCTCCTACCGGTAAGAATGCTTCGGAAAATGCAATATTCATCCACATCACAGTCGTCCTTGTCTAAAGGAGTCTCGTAGCTTTCAAGGGCAGTTTCTTCTGAGTCGTCGTCGTCGTCGTAGTCTTCGTCATTGCTATCGTCCTGAGATGTGACGAACAAAGCGACAGCTTGCGAAGCAAGTGACAGAGACGTAGTGCCACGTCAACACCAGCAGCAAAATGGAGGACTGGCCACGGTTGACTGCCTCTGCCAGGCGAACGGGAATGGAAAAGACTGGCCACGCGCAGTGCAGGGGCACTTCGGTACACAAAGCCCTAGGCTCAGCCGAGCTAGCAACTTTCGAAAGAATGCGAAGCAGCTACATGACGCAGCGGCTGATTTGCGCAAACGAACGATAGAGTGCGTACATACGCGCACACGCGCACGCACACACACACACACACGAAACGCTTGCGTGCAGCAGCGGTCACGCCTCGGCCGCGAGCACAGCAGCTTTGCCAAACGACGACGACAGAGGTACCCCATTTCAGAGAGGCCCTACAGCTAGCACAGCAAACGAGAGAGGAGGAGAGGAAGAGGCTGCGTAGCAGCAGCGTGCGTACGTTATTTTCCAGCTTTTCGAGATATGCATTGTCGTCCTCATTTATGTCGTCCTCGTCGTCTTCCAAAACCGGAGCCACGTACTCGCTGTCACTCGCATCTCCGTTCTCCTCCGAGTCGCTGGACTTTTCATCTTGAGCACGGCCTAAGTGGTAAATTGTTCTCTCACGGTGAATGCTCGCGCACGCAGAAGGAAAGTCTCACGACTGCACGGCCAGCACGATCGAGCCCAATGTCTGCGGACAGCGCCACAAGCTCACGGGTAGAAAGGGCGATCTTGCTGCGAGCGCCTCTCCCCCTCACAATTAAACCCCAGCCACCACCGCCGACTGGGCGCACCAGCTCTCACCGGAATAGGGGAAAAACGGCAACTGGTGGCAGCTTACTTTCGTAGGCTTTCTTAAGGCCTTTAAAAACCACCAGGGCAGATGGCAGTATTTTCGATGCTATTTCGTTGACGGCCGCCGGTCGACTGTTGGTAGGGAGTGTGAGAAGGCAGCACAGGCCGAGCACGCACATTCTCCTGTCGTGCAGCCTGCGCGAAGAACAAGTGACATGCACACAATCAGGCACGTGCTGCAGCAGCTGGGCGCAGATCGTGAGCGACGTGGCATTAGGGGAGCGACGAGGCGTGGCATTCCTGGAAGCGAGAGCTGACCCGAGGAAGCAGTCGCAGTCGTGCAGCCACTGGGTGAGGAACTGCAGCAGAACGCCACTGCCGCCACCCGCTATCTGCATCTTGTCCAATATGGCCAGAAGCGCAGGCGCGTTGTAGTACACGGCCGCAATGACGACCTGCAGGCAGAGGGTGCGCAGCTCCGACGTGCGCACCTCGCGCGTCAGCCTCTGAACGACCAGCTCCACGATGAGCGGGACTGCCTGCAATGGCGGACGCACGCGTGCGAGAATTCAGCCTCGGCTGCCTATGCAAGAAGAGAGGGTTCCTGACAGGCAGCGAACTGACCGGGGCGGCAGCGCTCGAGGCGAGGCAAAGGCGGCGCAATGAAGTCAAGGAAACTCGAGCAAGCTGCACACGAGCTCAGCCAGAGGCAGAGAGAGCGACTCTCGAGAGCACTCCTCGCAGTGAAAGCTGCCGGCGACGGGGCCGCTGCAGCCAGTCAGGATGCACACTGCTCGGGCAGCAGTCGCGACTTTGGCAGAGTGAGCAGATGGCCGCTGGTGGCTGCTAGCCGGCAAATGTTTCCAAACAGCGGCTTCCCAAGCAGGTCCATTCTGCCCTTCACTGGTGATCGAGCCTTAATGTCGTGTGCACCGAAAGTCGGGAACTTGCTTCTGGCTAAGGCAACTACCAGCAATGACCTGGCATCGTTTAAGTCTCAGCTTAAGATACATCTGCTGCTGTCAGATTTCCCTTAGCCATACTGAACTTGTCTTATTTGTTCCTGTGCTTTTCGGGTTGAACCTGTGCATGATCCCGTGATTGCTACTAGCAAGAAATTTAAATAACTAGTGGCCATGAGTCTCTTCATGTTTGCTTTAACATGCTGGCCTTATCATGACGGACATTTGCTGTTGCCCTCTTGACATAGTCTATGTCACTAACTCGTGTCATTGATTTTCTCTCGGCAAGTTGTCGAGTGCCTAGATAGAGATTAAGTTCTAGAGATTACATTCTCTCGAGGCACTACATGGCCATTGCTGCTGTTCTCATAGTAGTGTGGCATTTTCAAAAATGGGTCCGAAGTACAGCTTCACGTCTAGCTACAAGTTGTCAGGTCAAACAGGGAGAATACCAAGCATCGTACCACCCGCTTTTCGGAATCCAACAGTCTGCAATTACCCCGTACAGACCTAAAATCCTTTGGAGACCGTGCATTTAGTTTGTATGCTCCCAAAGCCTGGAACTCACTCCCGACTTCCGTCAGAACATCCCCTGACTTGACCACATTTAAACAGAATTTAAAAACACACCTATTTAGGACAGCATTTAGTGAGTCCCTGTGATTCGTCCTTGATATGCTTATGCGTTCTTACACTGTGCAAGCCGCCACTAACCACATTTGCATGCTGACCCTGTGCATGTCACCCCTAACCATGTTATTCATATTGTTTGTTTATCAGGCATGATTTTCCTCACCATTCAATTGCATTTCTCTTCCAGCAAATGTAAAGCGCCTAGAGAGAGATTAAGTTCTCTGGGGGTGCTTTATCAAGTATATTATTATTTTTATTAATACTCCTTCGCTACGCTGCTTCGATGCGCAGTGGCTGGCTGGGCCACCGCTGTGGCAGGACCGGCACTCGGAGCTCTCACCTATATGGGAGCTCGGACCGAAGACGCTTTGCAACCCCCATTGCTCGTGCACTCATTGCAACCTTCTTTGCCTCAATTACTCTCGGCTGGCGAATCTAACACGTTGCGGCACCGCCTACTGTTTGCCTACCGCTCTTTGGCAAGCTGGCTGCACACACGAGAGCTGAGACAGTGTCGGTGCAAGAGCCAACGAGCGCCTGAAGTGAGCTCTGCACAGCCAGCTGTGCATGAGCGGCACGAGTGCACGGCTGGGCGCACACGGCCGTGCACGTTGACAAAACACTCACGGAGTCGATGAGTCCGCGGTACTGCAGCAGAAGGACCTCGAGCAGCTTGGCCGCGTGACACTCGGCGTCCTCGCCGCTGTCACTGTTGGTGAGCACGGCTTTGCACATGTTGTAAACGATCTCCAAATGCTTGGGATCCGATGAGAACTTTTGCGGAACGACGGTGACATAGTTGTGCAGACACGGCATCATTTCTGCAGGGAAACGAGGACAAACTATGCGCACATCAGGCAAACAGCAAATGACTCGTGCGTGAAGGTGAGGGTGGAGGTGGAGCGGGCGATGACATCAAAGACAAGGCATTTGAAGCCGATCGGAGTGCATCAATGAAGAACCGATGGTAATCACAAAGTAGTGAGACGTACCAGTGAAGTAATCGAAACCATCGTTCTGGAACATGCCATACACGGTCTCAAACATCTGCCACATCTGATCGGATATATGCTGCGATGTTAAAATGTATATCAGTGACAGCACCTCCTCGTAAAACTCTGCAACAGGAGAACGTAGAGCTGGGTAAAGTTCTGCAAGCTTGGGGTAAATGGCTGAACAACATCAAGCAGGGAAGCCAGCCAGTGTGGCTAAGTGCACATCTACTAACCCATGACACTATGCTGAAGTGTAAATCCAATTATGCTCATCACGATCGATTCAAGCTGGCTGAGAATCTCTGGTGAGTGCTCCATCACAGTCAATACTGTCTCGATTGTGTTTAGCAACCCCATCGCAGCTAGAGCTTTGTCATCTTGGCCATCCTTGTCGCCATCGACGACTTGAATAAATGTTTGTGCCTACAGGACAGCGCACACTTTCAGTTTTATTACGATCGCATGCGCATGTGTGGGGGGACCAGCACGGCCCATTGTCAAAACAACCCACCAGATGCTGGGTCATCTCCACCGCTATAGGGGTAATCTCTTCGACGTAGCTGCAAACCAGCTTCTGCATGACCGTAGTTATATCGTCATTCTCAGTCTCTCTAATCAGACCGAGTAGTTCTGGGAAGAGAAAACACGACAAATGAATTGTGCTCGAGCTAATACAGTGATTTGCAAGGCGGTCGAGCAATAGCAAGGAAAAATTGTATGCGTCCCCTAAACATGGCATCACAAAAACACTATCTCACTAAGAGCAGAGACATGCACTTGGATGAATAAACAGCACAACGAGCATTGCACAAGAGACCATGCGAGCAACCAACATACGCCGTCTATACGCTAAACAAAGATTTGATTGCACTTGGATCGGCTTCATGCAGAGGCCAACCAAATGCTTCCACAGCACCCTGAGACATGTTTTCTTGTACGTCTAGCACTGCTTGGTACTCTGGATAGCAAGGTCTTCACATCTGAAACCACACTCCAGTGGAGCCATCGAAGCAAACTTGCAAGACATACACCCTGAAGGCCTTAAGATAATGATCGCAGAGATATTTGCTCCGGGTCAAATCTCGTTATCTGAGGCCACTGCCGGGAGAAAATTTAGATGCGCGACTAGATAACCTTCTTCGCTAGCTGAACCAAAACGACCTGCGGGTGCCGAGCAAGCCTGCCACCACATTAACTCGACAGCACGGAACAAGGACACAGCTGAGGCGCCCCGATGCTTTACGAACACAGTAAAGACAAAGCGTGTGAAAGAGCTGTGCAGCAAAGCGGCTGCATTACGGTTGCTTGCAGTACCTAGAACGACTTGCTGCACGTGCGCCTGGATGTACTGCTTAGCTTTCTCGTGCTCTGAAATGAGTGCCTGCAGAGCGATCGCTGCTTCGAACTTGACAGGCAAGTCCTTGTCGTTGCACAGGCACTGTCGCGTCAGCTCCACAGCAGCGCCCAGGTTATTCATATCCTTGAACTTGACCTCGGCAAAGTAGTGCACTGCCCAGCAGGCCTACAGCGAGCGCAGCAAGCTGCTGCACGAGGCACGCAGAGCTGCGCTCTGGGGGCGGCAGGAAGCATGCGGCGCGCTCTCTCGCCGAGCACATCCCATCCGCAGCAGCTGAGCCCCACCATAATGGCCGGATGTGGAAGCTGGAAGCGCTGGCACGAGCGAAAGGCCACTGAGATAGGCGACAGACACGGCCAGCTTTTGAGCCACGCGGCTGCCGGGAAGGCTTGATGGCCCCGGCGCCGAGTGGGTGCTCCTTTCTAACGGCGGCAAGCAAAGATCGAGCTGGTCGCAGCGCGGCTGATGCTGCAGCGGCCAGAGGGGAACACCGACCCTGGCCCTCAGGAAGCCGACAGGACTTTGGAACTCCGGATAGACAAGCTGAACGAGCATGGCCTCGGCCTGGTCCTTGTACACCTTTTTCTGGAAAGAGAGAGAAAGAAGCGATATCACCCGTTTGGAGTGACTCGAGCTGTCGACAGCGAAGCGGCAAGGAACGAACGAGACGAGCGGTGATGGCAGGCAGCATCCGCCGACCTTGAGCAGCAGCTCGGAGACGGCACCGATGATGCGCAGGGCGCCGTCCTTTTGTCTCGGGTCGACGTTGGCGTCCGGGTGCAGCTTGGCCACGCTGAACTGCAGCGTCTTCTCCAGGACCTGCTTGCGCTTCTCGCAGGCGCCGTGCAGGAGCGTCTGTGCGGCGGAGGCCGGCGACAGCAGCTCCTCGTACACGTCTAAACGGCGAGGAGGCAGGCGGCGACTGGCAAGCAAGCACCAACGACGGACGACCTGGACACCGAAGCCGATGGCCGAAGGCTGGGCCGGCTCAAGCAGCCGATGCTCGACGATTAGGGCACGGCCGCCGATCGTACGATCGTAGGTGTCAGGCGCTGCCAACGAGGCACTGCGAAGCGCTGCCTGAGCGGCAGCAGCTACGACCCGAACGACAGCAGGCCACGCCCTGGCCCCGACTGAGGCCGCTGCATGTTAGAGATGAGCAGTGAAGAGGGACGGCTGATCGAGCAGCCTGCTTATATAGCAGCAGACTTCGAAGCAGTAGCTGCTGATGTCAATCTCCCGGCACCCGGCCACACTGCTCACGGTGGGCAATAAAATGGGTGCCTCCAGGAAGAGGCTCGCACGTCCACGACCTAGGTCGCGAAGTGCGAGCGCCTCGCAGAGAGGAGGCACCGCTGCTGCTGCTGCAGCAGAGTGGGCAGTTTTTGCAGCGGGTGTTCTGCTGGCTTGCCTGATTGATGCCGCGACAAGAGCGAGGCTGCATCAAGCTGTGGCCCGGTGTGCCCGATTGCGCTTACCATATTTCGAGCGAATGTATTCGATTGGATCATTTTCCCACAAGTGCTGATCCTCGTCGTTGTGACACATCAAAGGGAAAATGATCTCCTGCACAATGTCCTATGGCAAGCCCAGGCTGCAGCTATTACTGGATTACTTAAAGCAGCAAGCATGGACAAAATGGTGACACCAAGTCAAAATGCATTCTCAAGGAACCAGAAATCAGCCAACCCCGGCGCATACCCCAGCTGACAGCACAAAGGTGCAAGATTTTACATAACGAGCATAATGTCGAGGAAGAAGGTGCTGGATTGAACGGCAAACGCACGAACATGAGTATAACTAGCTGAGCAGGAATGAAACCAGGCTTGATCGGCAGGGACTATGCTTGCACAGAGACAAGCGTGAGCAAAAACGCAAGCACTAATGTGTGCAGCGGCAAATGAGCAGCTCGGAGCAAACCTGCATGTGATGTTTAATCAGGTTCCAAGTGGCCGCATGACTGACCCTATAATTCAAAAAAAGGACTTTGTCGGGCGATATCATGCGCCATCGTGCGCGCACTACGCATTGCTGGCAGCCGAATGGGACGATGGCGTTCTAGAAACCTCTGGCCTATGCCTCCTCTTGGACAGCAAGCAGCAGCGGCCCTCATTTGAAAGGACGTCAAATTCCTCGGCTGCTCTGCCAAGCGACTTGCAATGATTGACGGCTGAAGCTGGCGCCCAGGCACTAGGGTCGGGACAAGTAACAAGTCTTTGTGCGTTGGACTGGTTCGTTCATACAAACGGGCTATAGCCAACAGCCTTTAAACTCACACGAGAACGGCTGGGCTTGGTGGTGCATTGTGGGACATGCAGTGCATTCCAGCACATAAAGATTAATTACCGAAGAAAAAGCAATCACACGGATAGGGACTGTTGAATGGGCATACTGTGGGATGCCAAGTTAAGTATGGGAAACTTTTATGAAAGTCAGTTCAAGATAAGTGCTGCTACAAGAAATGGATCCTCTACTGTTTAGGGAATGGTACTAGTAAGCCTGCACTGCTCCAACACAGCCGGACGGACGGAGACTAATGCACATCTAGGCAGACTAAGTTAGCAAGCACATACTACCAGAAAACAACAGGCCGATCGGCTCGAGCAGACGGCCGTGCATGGCACACGCATAACGGCAGCTCTTGCTGTCGCAACAGGCAGCTCAACAACAACAGTTGTACGCGAACCGTGGCAGCAGGAGCTACGCCGGTGGCGGCAGCAGCGGCAGCTATGTCAGAGCAGCAGCCGAGTGCCACTCACGCCTGGTGCAGGTAGCTGAGCACAAGTTGAAGGACACGTGGAGAGAGATACTCTTTCTGTCGATAGCTGCTGAGAATCTTCAGCACGATGTTGATTGTAGGAGCTAAAACAGTCAGGCTCGCAATGAGGAGCATGCGCAACACTTGCCAGATGCAAGCTGCAGGCTCTCTCTGGATCGAGATGGCTCTGCAACTCGGATGAGCATATCAACTTATGCATTTCAAGGCATTCGCCAAGACAGGAATAAAAGAAAGGCAAAAGAGCAAATAGGATACTTAAAGCAGGAGCCATCTAGGCTCATCGGCGAAAAGGGCCTAGCACACTGAGACTGCACTTAAGGTGTGAAGATCGTGCAGTACAGTCCACCGATCTCCATGATACTGCATGATATGATTCATGAAGGGAAGTGAAGGCCAAGCTACGTCGACACTGGCAATTGCTTGAAGACGACACTTTTGAACTTGTCTCGTGTCTTAACTTGAGTCCAACCAGCCAACTATACACCGTGTAACAGTTCGAACTCGAGACTAGACTCGTTGATGGGCTGTGGCTGCTATATTCGCTCTCACTTGGCACCAGGAGAGATCTGGGATGTATGATCTTAATTAAAAATTTCTGATTTGGCAGCAAATGGAATTGGAGCAGCAGCAGCTCTACCAAGGAAAGGTATATGCTTCCACATATATAAGCTTATATACCTGAAATTGGAAAATGTATCCTTCTATAGGTAGCTTTCTCTATCAATAAATTCCCGTATTCTAAAATCTTGCATACCCGAAGACTGGTTTCCCCATGCTTTTTAGATCGGACTATCTTAAAGATCGTGGCTGCATTAAAAGCCAACGACAGCCTCAAAAGCTGTTAAGAAATGCTGCTAGGATAAATGAAATGAAAGAAATGAAACCAAATCTAATTAATGACAAAGACGATTAACCTTTCACTTTACTTTGAAATACCAATGAACTCGTGGTATCATTTTGGAAGCATGCAGCTCCCTCAATCCTACAGTAGTCATGGCTTTTGATCACATCACAGGTGCTGCGAAATTTAGATGGTGAGCTAGTCTAGCTGAACCGGAACGGGACAAATGCTGCATTACTTGTAAAATTCTTGAGGTACCACTCAGCAAACTTCGTGTACTCTTTCATGACACTGCCGGGACTTCCATATCTAAAACGAGGGAGCACTGGAACAGCAAGCAGTATGGGTTGTACAGTGAGCAATGTGTGCACACACACACACACACACACGCACGCACACACACACACAAGAACATGAACCACCAGCCGAGTCAAGCCAGGCTGGGGGTTCAGAGGCTGAGATGAAGTTCAAGCTGAAAGCGGCCAGCATAATGCCTCAGCAGTGCTGTGGGCAGCGGCTGGACAGTGAAGCCCGGCAGCGCCTCACTTGACAAGACTCTCGCATCATGCTTCGAAGCATTGGGCTCATAAACGTGGAGCGTTCCCTTCAGAGTGCCCCTTGAGCAGCGCCCCACCCTTTGGACTGTGCCGAGAGCCACCAAAGTCGGCTGCCGGGCTCAGCTATAGAGTGCGCTACGCACTGCAGCACTACATGCTCGCATAAAACGACAAGCAGCGCCGAGTCGCAGCTCTACACTCTCGACGATGCTACACTGGGCGTGCCTGCCTAGAGATCTAGATCGTGTTTCAATCTGCTAACAATGTTGGCAACAATGTCCTCATTTTGTCAATATTTTCAAGTATACAGCATTATTTTGGGAGTAGTTGTGGATTATACACGGAACATTGTGGTTTGGCCCAGGGGTTAGGGACTGACCGTTAATGACCACGGTTGTGGGCTCGAGCCCTGTGGCAAATGTAAAGCACATCGAGAGAGATTAAATTCTCTTACGACACTGAAAGAAAATTACTCTGATGTCTTGTGTGGGTGGTGCTCTAAAACTCGCGCTATTTTCACCGATGTAGCAGCAATTAATTCAGGAAGGTTATGCCGAGCATCGGTTAGAAGCCCACTTGTTAACACCCTTTAAGAATGGCTTGTTTTACCAGTTAGCCCAACGCCGAACAGGGCCTTGCTCTACACATCCGACGTAAAAACAGCAATAAGCAACACTTCGGACACCCCCACTCGGTGCAGCAGCAGCAGCTCCGAGTCACCTCGGTGAGCACACGAATGCGTGGCCGTCATTACCTTTCAAAGGTCCGTGTTAAAACATGGCAGGCCCACTTTTTCACCTTCCACCAAACCAGCTCGCTTCGTGTGTCTTCTTCGACTTGATCCAGCTGCTAAAATGTTACAAAGAGCGAGCATCCACATGTGGTAGCACAATGACAGAGCAGCAGCAGGAGAGGTATTAGCAGCAGCACCAGCTTACAGGCGGCACGGGCCGCTCCAATATCTGGCGTGTGATGTCCATCCACTGAGAGAAAGCCTCCTTCGACACCAGGTCCAGAGGCAGAGAGAACTGCAAACCAAGGAGGCAGCGACTGCCACGATGCAAAAGAGGAGAGACCGTCTTCACAAGAACGTTGCTGTGAGAGGGCCGCAGGCCGCACAGTGCTGCCCCAGTCCTGCCCGTGAAGGAGCATGGCACAGGAACGCCAAGTACAAGGCAGGTACAGAGAGGAAATGAGCATGCCCATCCCGACATCCATAAGCACAGTTCGGGTCAGGTCACATGCGAACACCCATGGAACACGAGCCCACCTTCGAGGCGATCTGCGCCTCCCTTCCCTCCCTGCCGGCACCAGCAACGAAGACCGAGTGGAACGAGACAGAGCGAGAGAGAGAGAGAGAGAGAGAGAGAGAGAGAGAGAGAGAGAGAGAGAGAGAGAGAGAGAGAGAGAGAGAGAGATGGCCTTGCCGGCTGCTGACCTGCACGAGACAGTAGAAGCACTTGAGAATTTGCTGCTGCAGTGCCACGGCCAGTTCTGTGGAGTCGGGCAGCAGCTGACGGCAGCGCTCGTGTATGACAGGCAGCAGGTGTGCCATGGCCTGCGTGAGAGGTGCGCGGTCGGTGCTGCTCTTGTACCTGCAGGAGGTGCAAACGAGCGCTCTCCCTAGCATTCGCAGGGAACACCACAAAAAATCGAATGGGAGAGAGAGAGAGACAGAGAGAGAGAGGGACAGAGAGAGAGAGAGAGAGAGAGAGACAGACAGAGAGAGAGACAGACAGAGAGACAGACAGACAGACAGACAGACAGACAGACAGACAGACAGACAGGAGAGAGATATATAGTGGGTGAGAGCAGAGACAGACAGGCAGTGAGAGAATCGTGCGGCTGCATGCGACTCACTCGAAGTGCTTGATCAGCTGGTACAGAGCAATCAGAGAGCCCATCCAGGTGGCCGTGTTCTCAGAGCGGAGGAACGTCGCGATCTTCTGCGTCAGCTCAGGCCACCTCTCTGGGAAGTCGTGCTTGATTATCGTGCTCGTTATGACCGCCAGCTGCACCCTGAACGGGATACTCGGATAAAAACCAGCATCGACTGACTGACAATGCACAATTACGTACTGGTGAGGCCCTAGTTGGCAGCCCTGTATAGGGGTTCACCCAAAAGCTCTAGCGATGGAAGATAGATTCAAGGCAGGTTGGTATGGAACATAGCTGGTGCGATGAACCTTAAATCCTTTGGAGACCGTGCATTTAGCTCGTATGCTCCCACAGCCTGGAACTCCCTCCCGACCTGCATCAGAACATCCCCTGACCTGACCACATTTAAAAGAAACTTAAAAACATACCTATTTAGGACAGCATTTAGTGGGTCCTTGTGATTCGTCCTCGATGTGCTTATGCGTGCTGACACTGTTCATGCTGCCACTAACCACATTTGCATGCTGACCCAGTGCATGTAACCCCTAACCATGTTATTCATTTTGTTTGTTTTTCAAGCATGATTTTACTTACTATTCTATTGCGTATCACTTTGCAGCAAATGTAAAGCGCCTAGAAAGAGATTAAGTTCTCTGAGGGCACTTTATCAAGTGAATTATTATTATTATTATTATTATTATTATTATTATTATTATTATTATGAGCGAAGTGCATTTTCTGGACTGGCACATCTGCTTTGGCAACCGCTGCAACGACAGACGGTGCAGCAGCACGTGGGCCCCAAGCTGCAGTCTGTCAGGGCATGAGGATACTCCCACATATGAGCCGAGTTCAGCCTCACAGATGCTATGCTGAACATATGTGGCAAGCAAAGAGACCAAAATGGACAAGCTGACAATCTCCCTGCAGCCTTACTACCGACTGCCAGATGCAATCACCCATCGGTGCTCGCGATTTCAACTAATCGGCTGAAACCACAACAATTCAAGTTCTGCTAACTATCTGCTGGCAGGTATTCCAGTGCTGGTGCTGACCTTGCCAAAGTGGACCTCACAGAGGATTCGACAAGCCACCTTCAACAACACAGGTAGCTGTGCCAAAGTGAGCAAGCTGAATTAAGTTTACTTGCCTTGGCAGCAGTACTGACAAATGTAAACAAGCACTCTACAAGAGTAAAAACCTAGCTGAACTGCAACAGCACCGCTAGCCTCCTTGCGCTTAGCTGCTCTTTTGGTCTTCTTCTGGACTGCGGGCAACGGCCACTTTTGCTTCGAAAGCCCACCATGGTGGACCTTTTGGACGTGAAAGTATTATTTGCATTAACTTTCAGCAAAATAAAACTTTTCTTTAGTTGCAGAGCCCAAACGTCTGCTTCGGAATAAAGGTGAAGAAACATACATTCGGTGCATACAGCAACAGGCCAATCGATGGCCCCAAGGCAGAATATTAGCCATAGTAGTTTAAAAAAAACAGTCATGCAACTTCGGTAAAGTGCCCGAGCGATAGCAGCCAGCCTGCTTCACAAGAATGAGCCCTCATGCAGCAGCATGTACTACCTACACATATTTGCCTACACCACGAGCATCTGTGTACAGCAGCTGCATCTGCAGAGACATGGGCTAGTGCACGGTACAACGTCGAGCAGAGCTATCTGGTTATGAACAAGTATCGGTCAGCTGTCATCTAAGGCAAACACTACCCGCAGAATTACACCGCAGCCTGCTTACATGTGCGGAATGTAAGGACAATGCTGCCTGGGGTTAGAATGGCATAGTGGCAGCAATGCACTGGGCAGACCGCCAAAGACAGAGACAGTGCATGGAAGTGACCTGTTGAGCTGTAGGGAGGGGCGTGCTCAGTAGGGCAGGGGTGGCTTGCTCACCAGATCAGAGTTGAGTAGGGTAAGGGAGGGTAGGGGAAGTAGGTTGCGGCCTACCTGACGGGATCCTGAGTGTGTATCAGGGCCTCGATGACATTGCTGCGAAGCACCTGCCGGTCCTGCTCGTGGATCGCAAACGGCAGCGGATCGCTCGGCTGCAACTGCAACTTCTCACGATCGGCCCAGAACTGAGTCACAAAGTTTTTGAGGTAGATGACGCCTAGAAATGCACGCATGCCCGGGGCCGTTCATCCGATCTCAAGCAGCTCATCTCGTGCGCTCGGCAGCCGGCGACAGTACGTCATCCGCGATTCGCTGCAAGCAAGCAAGAGCAGCAGCCAATGCAGCTCGAGCTGCTGCAATACCACACCTGCCTGCCGAACTGGCATGTCCAGCTGGTCTGATGTCACGATTTGCAAAAGCAGTGGTGAGAAGGCGATGATCTTATGAACCTGCCAAAAGTATGGTCAAAGGTAGGTGGCTCTCAGAGAAGGCATGTCTCAAGTCAGTGCGTCAGCGTCAAACATGCGGCTAACACGTGCTGCAAGGCATCGAGCCTGCCCAGGTACAGCTGAATGCTAACAGGAGACGATATCTACTTAAAAATTAGGTGCGCCTAAGATTATGGTGAGCCCACGGCAGGGCAGATGTGTATTACAAAAAATTAGCCGATTTAACAGCCTTATTTATACAGCAGCAGAGCAGCCTTAACGGCTATCACCCCTGCTTGCACTTGGCAATAAAGGATCGCCCACTGCAGGATTCGAACCCACGACCTCGATCGTGAAGGAGAAGCACCTTACCTCATGGGCTATCCACTCACTGCACACACCGAATATGACTAGAGCTACAGCAGCAAACAGGTAAAAAACGGCAACCAAATGCCTTCGAAGCAAAGCCTCAGCAGACCCAACGATCGGCAGACAGATCATGTTCCAGCAAACCGAATCATTTGCAGTTACACAAAGCACTTTACTGTGGTCGCAAAAGCCAAGACTTGGCAGCTAAACAAGGCCACGCTTTTTACAAGGGTCGGGCATGACCAATACTCGTTCTATGACTTGCAGAATCATCTACAGAACGGTGCCATGTGTGATTGCGCAAAATGTGACTAGAAAGAATATACATAGGTTAGTAGTGGTGCACCAAGCATACAACTGCCAGCATCCAGTAGTAGCACCGTGTGCATATTCGCTGACTGTTTTTCACCGCAATCAGTTGCTGCTTGAAGCAGCACACTGCTGATCGATACAGCACCGAACGAAGAGAGAGAGAGAGAGAGAGAGAGAGAGAGAGAGAGAGAGAGAGAGAGAGAGAGAGAGAGAGAGAGAGAGAGAGAGAGAGCAAAGCTGCAATGCCCAAGCCCAAGGCAATACAGCCAGCACGGCGACCTACATTTTAAACCGGTGGCTCAAGTCAAGGATTCTCGCAGCCCAAAGCTCCGATCCCCCATCCCTTCTGAAAAGGGATTGTCAATGATAAGCTGACCACCACCGAGTTTTCCTGAATGGCACTAGCAGAGCGAACAGCAACCCGGGGCACTCGCAGCTTCCAAAAAGAGCAGCAATCCAAAGAGCAGGAGCTATAAAAATGCTACACGGACCTGTAGATTTGTTCACGCCCGACACAACTTCTCTATGTATCTTCAATGGTCACTGGCTCACTAGCGAATAAGAGCAACTAAAAAACTATCATCTTAAGAGCAACTAAAAAACTATCATCTTTGACACACGAGGGACTATCACAACATCGTTCTTACATGCAATTAGTGATACCAGGCTTGCCTGTAATAAACCTGCATTTGCAGCATCAAGCTTCTGTCGGGGACCACCAGAAATAGCAAGTTACTGGAGTTTGGCCATGAGCATCAATAATCAATTAATCTACCCTATATACGCTAGGTTTGCTAATTTGCCAGTTTGCAAGACCGTCAGTCGCTGACGGCACATAGTCCTTGCTGAATATTTGCAGTCGTACTTTGTCGGTAAGGCAATGATAAGTGTCAAAAAGGGGGTAATTCGCTAATTTACATATGTAGCTACAAGGTGCACTGCCAAGGTGGAAACATCGAAATTCACAAAACCGTGAACTTCACAGGGTTAAAAAAGAGTGACAAGGAATTCCAACACTTGTGCTCGCTACAAAACGACCACCTTTGCTGTCTGTCGACGCCGAAAGTGGCGACTGGCGCATCCCAGCTCAGCTTGGACCAGTAGAAGTGGCACATTGGAAAGCTGCCTGGGTGAACCTGACCTATCAGCAGTCGTGCTACATCTGCTGTCGGTTACCGATGGACATGCATAAGCACAAACAGGCTATGATTCTTCCCAGTGCCGTGGTTTCCACCGCCATTGTGGACCAGCAAGTTTACACAGCAATGAATTGGGAACAAAAATGGGCAAAGCCAGCAGAATTTAAACGTACCTACCGCAGACAACCAGAAAACAAGCAGCTAAAGAAGCCATTCAGTGCCACACCGAAACAGAAGCTTATCGCACAACGACCTCTGGAACAGGAAGAGGCTGAGGGCCAAGTCCTGACTGGAGCTTCGTGCTGCCAATCTCAGCGAACATTCCAGTTACAAGGTCAAAAACATAAAGAGACAAGAGGTAAGATTTAAGCACTTCACGACCCTGGTACGAAGTCGTTGCCCAACAGCAGGCCGGGCTCATCTGCTAGACTGGGATTTTCACACTCATAAGCTAGTACTAATACCAACACGACTAAGTCGTTTGTTTAGTGCCCGAGAGAGAACCCGAATCTCAATCCAGGCACTTATCAAATCTCGTCGACAGAGGCAATAACAAGGGGTCAACGGCATTGAAAGCTACCATGCTTAGACAGTATGCAAAGTGCCCCAGGGAACTTGCCTTAGTTGTTCTAGTGTACTTTTTGTGTTTACCTGTGCATGATTCAGTGCATGTTACTCGCCAGCAGCCCCTGGCTACTACTCAGTGGTCTGCAGTGTCTTCTCATATGTTCTCACATGCTGACCTCAGCATTACATGTGGATGCGTTTGCATGATTGCTTAAGCATGACAGCTTTAGTGCCCCCGACGGGATTTGATAAGCGCCTGGATTGAGACTTAAGTTCTCTTTTGGTGCTACACAAACGACTCATTCATGTTATTAGTATGAGCAAAAAAATCGCAAACATCGGCGGTTTCATTACTTCAGGCTTGTTGCAAGTAAGTAAAAGCTCCATCAATAGTCGTGTACTGCTGGCCAGCTCCCGAAAACGTCGTCCGACTTCATCCTACAAATACTCGACTGGCTTTATGTCAGGACATTGACTTGGCCGGTCGGTCCATAACCGTCAATCGGTGGTGTATTTAGGATCGCTGTCGTGCTGGAAAATATAATCCTGTCCACGAAGTGCCATTGCACTTACGAGTCCTGGGTTTCGAAGGTCTGAATAGACACTAGGGCCATGATGGGGTGCAGGGCTCCGACTCTCAAATTCTGCTGAAGCACACTTATACCATGCCACCTTTTCCTAAGATTTTGACCGCTGGCTTTAGACCACTGGGTGAATAGGCTTCGTTGGGTCGCCGATGCACATGAAGTCTTCTTTTGCAGTTCGAAAAGAGCTTGAATTTGCTGTTGCCTCTCTGGCCAACTCAATCCCCAATCGTCAGCAGCCTAGGGGATTTGAGCCTCATTCCACTGTAAACGACTTACTGTATTCTTTGCCGACTAAGGTTTTCTTTTTGTAACTCGAGAATGCAGACCAGCCTCATCTAATCGCCTTCTGACAGTGTCTCCACCAACTTGCTACCCAGACGATGCATGTACATTTAAGAGAAACTTCTGCCGAAACAAAACGGTCCTTTAATGCCTCCAACTTTCAGATGGTTTTTCCATCTAGTGGTAGAACGGGACGGGCCGACAGTGAAGCATTTTCAGGGTTCAATCCATGTCTTCTCAAGCATCTTCACGCTGTATGAAACCGTACTCTTCGGAATCGATAAAGTGGCAGCCATTTGAACGTACGAGTGTCCAGCCTCGTACAGTGCCATGATTTAACCCTTCACGAAGCTCTGCGACAGTTCGGCGACCTTCGACCTTCGCCTGGCAGGCTTTTCCGCGTGAAATAAGTAATCCTCCACGGGTTCTCAGTACAGTTTCGACTCGCAGGCAGCCTCTCCGTTCCAGCACGAACTGATAAAGGAGTCGTTTCTCGAGGCTCTTTTGGCTAAAACTGTCACCTTTAAAGAATTTTAAGGGGTTTTGGTTAATTTTTGGTACATTGTAAGTAGGTTGCCCAACTATCATGGCATTCGTACTTGGACATCCAACAATTAGCAGACAGAAACAGCACCCACCCAGAACCAGCTTCAGTCCAGTCTAGAGCTTGTGAAAAGATCGTAATCGAGCAAATCTGGACAGCTCAAATACATAAGCATTTGAGTGAACATACATAAATAAGATTTAACGTAGACCCTTGTCTGCTCAAATTATCAATATTTGTAGATGTATGTGTGCGTGTGTGTGTGTACACACTGTTCATTGTTACAACGCCCTAGGAGAACTGGATCTCTGTCCCGGTGCTGCACATATGCCGCAGGGCTTGAGTCCACTATCTCGGTCGTCAAACGCAAGCATCTTAGCCCATTTTCTCCGACTTAATGTACATGCATACGAAGAATATACTCGCTCAGTGAACTGAATCACGAAACGTGCTCAATGCTCAGAAAAGGAAGTACTAGAACGCTAAATAGGCATGGTAAATCAGTAACGGCCCTTCGCCAAAACGAGATCATGACCATCAATTATACTCATACAGGTATATTTTTTCCGAGTACACTCTCAGTCAGCCGATAACCATACAGTAAGCAACTGCCCTGCTCAGTTTTCCGGAACCCAATTTCACCAAGCGTTTCTCCCGGGACCTAGCGGTGGCCCATATCACTCAAGCGCTGTATAGCGTATCGTGCTGCGACCTAAACTCTGTGTCGCGGGGCCAATCATCAATGGAGACGACAACTTCACGCATATTCTTGCATAAACTAACTTAGGCTATGCTACACATTGAAGACCAATGACACGGCTAAACCTGAACGGGACTAAAAATACGGGAGCTCAATGACGAGTCCGCCATGAACGGTGTGGGTTACGAAATTCGAATTCCAAGTCTGACAGACAATACGGAGCCAACTTCACGTCTCGCGAGAGCAGACGGGTAGAGTACGGGATCATAAAAAGTACAAGGCTAGCGAGCCTGGCTAGGTTGTCAACCAAGTTAGTCTTTCCAACGCCTTTAACAAACGAAAATGCTATTCACCATAAATACCTGCTCTAGTTGTTTCTCTGCTGCCTCCCTCTGAGCCGGATCCAGCGTGGCCCTCAGCGCCTCCACTATGATATTTGGATCCATTTGTCGGTAGGTCGACAGCAGAAACCCTGCGCTGAGCTACACGCGTGAGCAGAAAGATGGTGCTCAACCCGAAGAGCCGAAATACGGCAGTGGCTGTCGATTGACGTAAGTCACCGTAAGAGAGGTTTCATTACTAATATCGTAATATAAATGTTATTTAAGCAATAATATCACATAAATTATATGTCTGCTGTATTTTAGCGACAATAGGCCTAAATGATCTTCATTGCGCATGCGTGAAGGCTGCTGCTGCTGCCGCAGGGCGGCAAATGGCTGGTGATGTTTATAGCCTTCTGTCCGAGCACCCGTTGCCGGACCTGTGGGACTACGGTGTTTCAGGCGATGGGCGCGTTTTCTTCATCGAGTGAGTGCATGACATTTCTGGAGAAGCGTCTGTTTACGCTGTATCTTTTCGTATTTAGCTGACCTGGAATCATTTCTACTCTGGACGCCCAGTCTGGCCGGGCAGGCCACATGTCTTCCTTAGTAATAACGTGCAGCTGTTAACTAACTTTTGTAGATTGCATTCCCGCTCTCGGCAAGCTCAGTACACCTCAATGTCAAAACTAAGCTGCCTGCATGCGTTATCTGCGATAGTTTGTCCTAAGCGATAATAACAAACTTGGCTTTAGCACAACAAGTTTTGCTGTAGCGATACCACAGGAACCACCACTTGGCTGCACCCAACCACCGGAGAGCCCGTTCAGACAGGAAATAATGCAGCGATGCGTAAGTGGCAGCTGCTTGGCACTGTGCCCTTGAGCGTGTCCCCTTGCCTTTAAATTCAGTGCATACACGGAGTAAGTGAGCGAATCCTCGTTGCTACGGCAGACATCGTTTCGGGTTGCCCAGTGCGAAAACTGCCATACTATTGACTTTCGCTCTAAATTTATTATACGGTGTGCACGTGCTTCTGCTTCAGATCTTCCAAGAGGCTGGGAAGAGGGAATCACGCCTGAGGGCGTCAAGTACTATATAGAGTAAGTAGCTCGTACTATTGAAGCAATGAGTTGCAGTGGACATAACTTGCCATCGGCTTCGAGATTTGTCACTGATATTTTTTGTTGATTGCTGTTGCATTATTGAGCACGTGTTTGCGTCGCCCCGTTTCATTTCGATGTTAAACAGCAGCATTGTCGGCTCGGTTTCGAGCCAGCTGCACACGTTGACCATCTTGAGCAGCTGCATTTCTACTGGATGCCGCCGCTGTGGTGTACCGGCAGTGCACCACATAACACTACCCCACTTTGTTATTGCTGATCCCCCTTCATGCATGCAACAAAAAGATATTGTTTGTGCAGACAATGTAGCCTCTGGCGCAGAATACCTGGCATTGTTAACTCGTCTAAGATCAAGTAGGAACCCGTGATTAGTCAAAAGAGTTTGCCAATACGCCTCATCATTGTCAGCTTATTCTCTGTGCTGCTGCTACCACAGCAGCAGCAGCACGAGGAACCCGAGCTCAGCAGCCAACTGTGCACGGGCTGATAGCAGACAATCGACTTTTGTAGTCACAACGTTCGATGTACGACTTTCGTGAATCCCGTAACAGGCATTGCTGAAGCCTGCGACAAGCTCATATCTTACTGGGAACACAGGTAACTTACCATCTTTGGAAATCCAGGCCGCAACTCTGA